>CAMRHE010000219.1:1612500-2217500 GCA_947044405.1 Leptodactylus fallax | reverse complement strand
CATCTGCTGGAACCTCTTGTACATGAGCAGGGGAAGTGATTCTTATTATTGTACAGGCAAACTAATAAGATTCAGCAGCCTCTTCTCACCAGCACATTAGGTGGACGTGCTGAGAGGAAATAAGCAGAACCACAAGGGGTCGCAATAACAAAGACGTGACAACAATATCTAGACACAGAGAAGAGCATTTTATATTACCTCAATTGAAAACTTGTTCTGTTTTGCCTGATGCTAAGTTCATACCTGCACTGGGGTGTCCATTGTTCTGGTCCATTGTGGCCTGATCTGATAGAGAAAATTAATATTACAGCTGATTGAATACGGAATAAAATAAGTCCTGTCTAAAAGGGGAGGGGGGGTCATCTCCTTGACTTTCGACTCTCTTAAACACATATGGGAAGTAATTCAGGATTGCCCCCCAGTGGTCAATAATTTTATCTTTTTTATTGTAAATACTGAAACCAACTATGAATTTTTTTTGTTTTATTGTTGAATATAATTTCCAGAGATGGAGAAATAAATTTACTCTATGTTCCCACATCCACATTGCCAATGTGTGTGTAATATTTACTCATCTCCAGATGACTGCCTTACAAAAAACAGACATAAATAGGCATGATGGATTCTGACTATTTTTAATGGAGGTCCTCTTTAAAAATGCAGATATTTTGTTGGAGTTCCCCTTTAAGGTGGAGCTTTAAGGCCCCACGTTGCGGAAAATCAGATTTTTTTTTGTTGCAGATTTTGCTGCAGTTTTTTAGCTAAAATCAGGAGCGATGTTTCCCTTCTGTTAAACCCACTCCTGACTTTGGCTCAAAAAACCGCAGTAAAATTTGCAACAGAAAAAGGATGGGATGTGGATGCTTTTGAAAATCGCAGTATGTCGATTATACCTAGAGAAACGCTGGTGTTTTCCTTATGGGTATAATAGGGGCGGAAAGTCTACAAAGGAAAACTCTGCGGAGTGTCTGTGAAAAGTGATGCGTAAACAACCGCGGTCTTTTCCACAGCACTTTTTGGCTGCGGTTCACTAGCCTTAACTTAAAGAAGTCTCCCAGGACTTGCATATTGATAACACACAACCTATTTTCCATTCAAGTAAATGGAGCTGAGCTGCAATACCAAGCATAGCCACTGTCCAATGTACAGGGCTGTGCTTTGTAATTGGTGAAGAGGCTGCAACGCTTGTCCGAATGCTGCAGTCTCTTCATACAGCTGGTTGGTGGGGGTCCCCGGTGTTGGACCCCCACAAATGACATATTGATGACCTTTCCTAAGGACAGATCATTATTATGTAAGCAAGGTAAAACTCCTTATTTGTTCAGTGAGCAAATTGTAGTTATTGTTGACCTGTATTAGCTTCTATATCTGATCATTCAGTGCTCGAGCCTTCCCAGAAAATAATATGCACATTGTTATCTCAGAATGGATTTCTTTTACTGCTGCTTATGAGATATTACACTAGGCCTCTTTTACTCATCTTAGATTTATCAATATTTTTTTTTTTTTATATAACATCTATATCAAGGTTATCAAATGACTGACATTGATGTCGCTACTGTATGGGTCAGGGTCTGAATGGTGAAGGTCTGATCACTATTTAACAGATTTTTCTGGTTGCCATATGATCAGACTATGATAGCCACGGTTCATTTTTTTCCCCTTTAATAATCTTGCACTGAATTCATTTGTATGTGACCCGCTCATACTTGTATTAGCATTTAAAGATCAAACGTAATAAATGTTCTAAACATAACAATCCTGATCCTACAGAGTATATTTACGGTATATGTCCACATTTGAATACCATTTTACAGATTAGAATCTATGTAAATTGAGAATCCCTGTAAATACTGTATATTACATTACTTATCCTGTACTGATCCTGAGCTACATCATGTATTATACTCCAGAGCTGCACTCACTATTCTGCTGGTACAGTCACTGTGTACATACATTACATTACTTATCCTGTCCTGATCCTGAGTTACTGTACATCCTGTATTATACTCCAGAGCTGCGCTCACTATTCTGCTGGTGCAGTCACTGTGTACATACATTACATTACTTATCCTGTACTGATCCTGAGTTACATCCTGTATTATACTCCAGAGCTGCACTCACTATTCTGCTGGTGCAGTCACTGTGTACATACATTACATTACTTATCCTGTACTGATCCTGAGTTACATCCTGTATTATACTCCAGAGCTGCACTCACTATTCTGCTGGTGCAGTCACTGTGTACATACATTACATTACTTATCCTGTACTGATCCTGAGTTACATCCTGTATTATACTCCAGAGCTGCACTCACTATTCTGCTGGGGCAGTCACTGTGTACATACAGTACATTACTTATCTACAACCAATCCTAAGCTAAAGTCTGTAATATACATCAGAGCTGCAATGAAGAATAGCGGAATGAAGCTCTGAAATATACAGACTGTAATTCAGGATATATACAAAATGCATAATGCAACAAAAATATATCTTCTAGAATAGTTCTCTGACTGGCTAACATTTCTGTAGTATAATAATATCCCCACCTGAATACAGTATACCTATAGAACATGGCAAATTCTTCAGCATTGGCATTTTTATTTTTATACAGATATAAATCTTGTTGGAACTACAAATTGTAACTTGTACCCCAGTTCTCCATCTAACCTCCATCTACACCATATTGTTAGGATATTTACACACTGTAGTATTGAACTAGCTCCTTGGAGTGTGATTATATCATTGTAAAAGTTCCAAGGTAACTTTTTTATTTACCAGTGTGACCTATAGGCCAGCAGGTATTGGGGTCCAGTTGCAGTAGGTGGGATTTAGCTGCAGACCCCTAACTATCTTGTGTTACTGTCAGTGAGACCTTGGGCCTCCTAAACACGACCGTACTTTTAATCCACAATTGCAGATCAAAGTACGGACAGATTTCAGTGGGCCCATACACACAAACGTAGTCTTAGCGCTGTGTGTCCAGGCTGCTGCGAAGAGCGCAAAATACCTGTCTGTATTTGTGGCTTGGTCCATTCAATTCAATTTATGGGTCAGTGAAATGCATGGATGACACACGGATACCTCTCCATATGTCATCCATGCTGTTTTTACTCACCCGTATACACTGAACACGTTCGTGTGCAGGAGGCCTTACTTATAGTTATTTTATAAACTGGAGTACCCACAGAATGAATGCCTGTGCCCACTACCACATGGTCTAATTTGAGATATGTTTTTTTTTTTTTCTTGACTGGTTCTTCTGTTTGAGTCAGAAGGTTTTGCTGTAAAAGTTTTTGTTGTACTTGGTTTTTATTGCTTTTTACTGTAAGGCCTTATAGATAGGCAAAGATAGGTAAATAAGTGGATGTGTTACATAGAAAGCGGGAGCTATGCATTGCTCAGAGTAGGGGCTATGCTTTCCTTGAAAGGCTGGGTGACTCTGTGACAGAATGATAGCTTAGTAGCTATTGATATAGCTGCTTTAGCTTGGAGATGGACGTTCGTAGAAAATAGGACCTTGGAATTTTTGATATGTGAGCCTAGATATGAAGTTTGTTGATGGGATCACACGGTAGCTTTAGATACTTATTAAAGGGAGTCTGTCACCAGAACCCAACCTATTAATGCAGCCCCACAGGTGGATAGGATCTCCCGAATTAAACAGTATTATCCTCTTGTGAATTGGTGTCTTTGTTGGCGAGATATCACCATTTTTGTCCATGTGCACTTTGGAGCAACGAGGGTGGGGCCACTTATTCATTTGGAGCAATTGAGAACTCAATTGAACAAAAACATTGATAACTCAACAACGGAGGCACCGAGTCACACGGGGGAAACTCTGATTCATCTGACCCTAACCTATCTATCTCAGAGGCTGGGTTGATATGCTACTTTCTAGTGACAGTCTCCCTTTAAGTAGTGGAAATTTATATGCTTAGGCCTCAACATAGCAGCCTGTCCTGTCTACAGCTCTTGGACTATTACAGCATTTTTTTTCCAATTTTTATTTAAGAAAGTTATAAAAAAAATCTTTAAAAAAAGTTTCAAAAACATTTAGCTAGCAGAAAAATTGGATTAATCATCTAAATTTTTCCAATTCCTGGCAGGTTTAATGTTTTCTATAGGTTACTGTATTTTATTAACTGTAGATGACGATGGCAGTATAACTCCCATCATTCATTTCCTACATCCACCATTACCGAATCTCATTAATTGTCCTCAATGGTATTTACGCAGGTGGTTGCACTAGGAGAGGTGCCGGATGGATCTGTGGTCACCGTCATGGCGGGGAACGATGAAAACTATTCTGCTGAACTCAGGAATGCTTCTGCCGTCATGAAAAATCAAGTGGCGAGGTTTAATGACCTGAGATTTGTGGGCAGGAGCGGAAGAGGTAGGTTCATGGCTTCTGTAATGGATCATCTTGTGGCTAAACCCTTTTTCGTCTTGTATTTTTCCGCTGGCCATCTCTTTAGATACTGGTAAATTTTACCCGTTCCTCATTGATAAAAGCACCTTCAGCTTTTTGCATCTCTGCTCTGGTTGTAGCCATGACCTAGTTAATAACATAACATAAATCTTTATTATCTGTCTTCATCTTAATCATCATCACAATATTACACTTCTAAGACAGACCTGCCAAATGTGAGTTAACAAAAAGGTGCATCAGAGAACATCAAAAGCGTGAAAACCTCTTTCTAATATCTTCCTTCTAAGACAAGATATGATCACTTGACGTTACAGGCCCGAAGCCTGACGAGAGAATCTGATGACAGCATGTCCCTTCCTGTCACGTTCATTGTTGTCATGGAGATTTTTTGACAAAATGCAACACATCCTTCCTGAAGTGAATAGTGACTGGTTTTGTATTTTTGTTGAGACAATTTATCATGCAGAGATTTTTTTATACCAATTTTCTGACTTTTTTTATGTTTTGTGCTACAAATTTAACACACTGGTTCTTAAATTTGTTGCAATTCTGTAGGGGAGGGGGGTGCCAGAGGTCACTAAGCATTTTTGGTACACTTTATAAGCCAAGTTGGAAGTGGAGTGTGTTTGCACAAAAAACACTAAAACACACTACAATTCAGGTGCAAATGAAATAATGAATCAGCTCCATTGTGTATTTAGATCCACATTTGGTCTCCATGCTAATTCTGAATATGACAGAAATCTAAAGAGGATATGTTATCAGAATCTCTCAGTAGTGCAGCCTTTGGCTTTAGGCCTGTAACTTTAAGTGATCATATCTCAGCCTAGAAGTAAGCTATTAAAAACCGGTTTTCACATTTTTTTTGCCTCCTTTAGACTGGGGCTCCACATGGCGAATCCCATCCACACCTTGCGGGAAAATACGTGCAGCAGGTATGCTGTGATTTCCAAAACTGTTGCGGTTTTGGAAATCACAGCTTGTCAATTATACCTACGGAAATGCCGGTGGTTCCCTAAAGGTATAATGGAAGCAGAACGTCCGCAGAGTCTACAAACCATGATGCGTTGTCACTACGATTTTTCCCGCAGCACTTTTTTGCTGCTGCTTGCTATGTGGGACCTTAGTCTAAAGCAGATAATTTCATCTATAAGTAGGTACTGTGGTGGAATTGTACAAATTTGGCATGCCGGTCTTGATAATCCCTGTACTGCCTGTGCGCTTCATCATAAATCAGGCGCATGCTCCAGAAAGACTGTGCGGCTGCACCGAAACCTACACAAGCACATAGCAGGTATGTATCTGATAATAAATCTGAGGGAAGGGGGGGGGGTTGTGGCCTCACCCACACCACTTGGTACGCCCCCTTTCAGGATTGGGGCATTGTTTTTTTGCACAGAACCCTGATTTGCACAAAAAATTGTGACTTTTTCATGCCTTGTATGCAAGCAAACTGGTGTACAAGGCTTAACAATTTTTTGCCAATGACTCCTGTTGATGCACCAGGCATCTTGAGGCTTGGCACCCACCAAAGCATTGCATTCTGCAGAAACCTGGCACCATAAGGCTTGCCAGTCACCAAAGAATTGCATTTTAAAGAGACCTGGCACCTCAATGCTTTGCAACCACCAAAGTATTGCATTTTGCAGGGACCTGGCACATCGAGGCCTGGCATGCCGGGCACATTTCTGCGCTGTCCTTAGTTGGCAGGATTAGTGCTGAGTGAAGGCCAGACTCCTTATCCTGTCTGCTTGGACCTTGACTACATTTATTAATGTGAAGGAAACATTTGAGGATTGCTAAAGTATTTGGAGAATGTAGTATTGTATGATTCTCACAGGGTGTATCACACATGGTAGACCTAGATACACCTCATCAGCATACATGATAGTATTACATACAGCAGTTCAGCGAACAGTATCACGGATTACATATGATAAGCTTAGATACATTGGCTCTGCAGACAGTATCCCACATAGATGGATCGACAGTATCATATACAGTAGCCTTGATATACAGCTCCACGGTTAGTATAAAATACTAGGCTTAGCTACAGGGAATCACCAAACAGTATCACACATGATAGACAAGCTTAGCAGATAGTATTGTACCTTATAGTCCTGGATACACCAGCTAGACAAACAGTGTTATCGTGATAGGCTTAGATACACAGCTCTGCAGTCAGCATCACATGTGTTCGGCTTAGATAATGTGGCTCAGCCGCCAATATTACACGTGATAGGCTTAGATACACCATCTCAGGAGACAGTATCACACATGATAGTCTTTAATAAAACTGCTAAGCAGACAGTATCACACACGGCAAGCTTAGATACAGCTGCTCAGCAGACAGTATTATACATAACAGGCTTAGATACAGCTGCTCAGCAGACAGTAATACACATAACAGGCTTAGATACAGCTGCTCAGCAGACACTAGTAGATATGATAGACTTGATAGGCTTAGACAGACCAATTCAGCAAACACTATCACATATAACAGGCTTTGATCAGCAGATCAGCAAGTTAGACTTAGATACAACATCTTTGCAGACGATGCACACATAGTAAGCTTTGTGGATTTGCTCAGCAGACATCACACCTTCAAATGTTCTGCTTCTGTACAATGAAATTTACTAACATTCCATAGTGTGGCATTTAGTACTGTGCCGTTCTCTAAGGATATATCACACCTACTAAGCTTAAATACACCAGCTCAGCAGACAGTATCGCACATAATAGGCTTAGATACACCACACTATACCCGGAGATGTGAGATTTACTAACATTCCATAGTGTGGCCTGTAGTATTGTGCTGTTCTCTAACAATGTATCACACATAATAAACTTGGATACACCAGCTCAGCAGACAGTATCGCAGATAATATGCTTAGATACACCACACTATACCTGGAGATGGTTTTACAATGAAATGGATTAACATTACTTGATGTCATATGTAATGCTGTTCAGTTCTCTGAGGGTGTATCCCACATGATGAGCTTAGATACATTATCTTAGCATCAGAAAACAATTAGATACAGTTGCTTCAGCTGTTAGATCCATGGTTAGAGCAGTCATACTGTGGATCTACTGAAGTAGCTCTTACAAGACTGACACTTCCTCGTCCTATTCTGACGCCGCCGTGACCTGTGAACTATGGAAGTTATAACGCACAGGGAAACCGCGCTTGCTGCCAGAACGTATGAGGCCAATTTATCCCGGAGACTTAAAAGAAAAACAAAGGATGTTCTCCTTGTTACCATATAGACCCGGGGCTTTGGCCACATCCCAAGTCGTCATTTTAATATTTAAGGAGGAGGAAAAAGGGGCAGACGTAGCTGCTAGCGGGGTTTTCACGCATGGGAGATGAAGAAAGACGCTTTTGATTCGGAGTAATTATGTCCAAACAGAAGTGACCCCCTCCCCTCCTCTACTCCTATGATCTTCATGGAGAGAAAACAGGGCTTTCTTAGCTGTGCCTTTGAAGCAGGCAGGAGTTTGCGGAAGATTGGAGATTCCTCTTGTGTCTGAGGATGGAGATATGGGCCCGTACTTGTCCTCTTATACTTCACTGCACTTCTTACATGACAAGGGGCCCCAGGAACTTATCTCAGATCCTCTTGTCTTCTGTCATTGATCATGTCATAGAAGACGTGGCTTGTCTGAGATTTACAGAATATGCAAGAACTTCTATCATGGTGACATCAATTATACTTTTTTAATGAGCACCGAATTATCAGAGTTTTTGGATTATTGGATGGTTATAGAAAAGTCGACATAATACAATATATAAGTATACAGAAGTCACTTCCTTCAAAATATGTAAAGTATACTGCAGTTCTGTGTTGAAAACATATGCCAGATTATCTGCAGGATAAAGGATAACTGGGACCCCCAACCATCACAAGTTCACTGTGTGAATGGAACTGTAGTGAATATGCATGGTCACCCTCTGTCAGTCCCATTAAATGTGTATAGGGAAAGGCCCCCTTTAATCAATCCATCTATCTATCTATCTATCTCGTCTAATATCTGTATCTGGTCTTGTACAATGCATATGTAGCAGAGCTGAATTTGTCACTGATGGCAATACAGAATGCTTAGCCACAGTCCTAAAGGTGCGTGCTCATGTAATGGTAGCCACAGGCAGTCGAAACCCAACCCACGTGCAACCGCGTTCCTTGGTGGATACTTGCAGGCATGATTCACATAGGTGCATATATACCGGAATGAGTATATACTGTATAATCATGCATTCATTGATACATGCGGGTGCGGTTTCAACCACATGTGGCTACTTCTCTGTACGCATGCACCCTTTTGAGTGGAGTCAGGAAAAAAGTTATCGACATTTTCAAAATACAAGAATTAATTATTTTTAATTATATTCGACAATTATTAATTTTGTATAATTAATTTGATGTATATGTTACATGTTTACATTCTTAGCAATGTGATCACTAGATTTTTCGTGAATTAGAGGAGCTTTACTGTTCTTGTCTGACCATGGCCGTCAGACATTTATGAAGGAGTCGGAGTCAGGCTGTGGAAAAATAGTCGGAGTCGGTGGTTCGGCATATCGACTCCACATATTTGTTGTGTTTCATAGTGTCCTCCAGACATTGGCCACTTGAAAGAAACCTCTGACATATACCTTTGATGGTTACCACCATATAGTCATACAGTGGCAAAGAGGAGTAATTTGAAGCTCCTGGGCCACAATACAAAATATGTAACAGGGCCCCATTTACTATGTGATATCAATAATATTGGAACCTTTTTATAGTGTAGAAAGGCCTTTGGGCCCCCTGAGGCTCCTGGGCCCAGTAGCGATTGCTACCGCTACACCCCCTATAGCTAAGCCCCTGCAATGGCATCTGTCATATATAGGCTCTCATGCTAAAAAAATAGATACTATGTGATATATGTTTTCTTACTGGATGCCTCTGTATTCTATACAACTAAAAACTTTAGGCCCAATGTATGCCATCCTTATAGAAGCCAGTAGGATACTTGCCAGGTAAATGGGAACCCATGGACTGCATTTAGTAATGTCCGCTTACTGTCTACACCAGGAAAGCTCCAGGTGCATATGGCAACCAGACAGAAAGTAGTCTAAGGTACAGTGTATGTACAGTGCAACTTTTGATACTTTAATTCCAAATTGATAGGCTTGTAACCCTGTTGTATTGTAGCATGAAGCTATCTGCACAGACTGTTGAAGCTTGAAATGCGTGGTTGTCATGTCTTAAAATAGCCCTTCTAGTATCTGGACACTGACACTAGACGCAGCAGGAACAGAAGCATCTCCATAGATGTGTGAGGCGCTCATGACGGTTTGTTGAGTCACTGCTTCCCGCCCACATCTTCCTCTCTTATAATAGTTTGCAGAAGTCTCTCTCACAGGAAAAACCGTCATCTATTTAACAGCTTACAACCGTCAGGCCTTCTGGCAGGCAGTCCCTTACTGACATGTAGCCAAACGCTTGCTATTATGAGGCTGAGGCATCCCAGCTTAATATCAGACAGCCAGCAAATGGACAGTGAATGAGTGGAGGGACAGCTGCTCTGTGTCAGCAAATTTACTGACTGTAGAAATGTGTAATGATATTCTAATCCTTCAGAAGGAAAGAGAACGTCATTCATTCATTCATTTATTTAATCATTCCTTTACTGTCATTGCTAGAGAGGGGATACAAAAAGTGCAGCGAAACAGCAAAATTCTTGTGTTTTTCACTGCTTTTCGGCTGCGTTCTTCATGTTTGTTCCGTATGAGGACGCAGAGTTTCTGCAGGTCAAAATACAATGCTGCATTTTTCAAAAACATTGTATTTTTGAAAACGCTGCTTTTTCTGCTTCGTTTTTTTTTCCAGCAATGTGTGGTTGAGATTACGTCTAAGGCTAGTTTCACACCTGCGCTTGTACTCCATTCGGGGTTTACATGCCCGAACCCATTTAAAAAATGTGGAGAGAAAAGCGCTGCATGCGGCGCTTTTCTCTCCGCATTTTTTGCCCTTTTCGGGCAGAAACCCTACAGACCCCATTATAATCTATTGCTTTTTTAAGTAGATTAGGTCCCCAAGCAGACCCCCAGAACGGAAACCCAAAAGCAAGTGTGAACCTAGCGTAAGACCCCATGAGCACAGCGAAAACAAAAAACGAGGCGTTTTACAGTACCAGCAAAGTGAATGAGATTTTGGTTAATTCCATCTAAAAAATGAGCTGCGGAAAAGCTGCTTTATGAAAAATGCAGCATGTTAATTTTATCTGCTGTATTGCCTTTTTCCTATAGATTTAGGGAGGGGAAAAACAAAGAAAAACGCAGCAAAAACTCGATGCACTGCATTCTGCAATGTGGGGCCCTAGCCTAAATCCTTCATTGAGACTGTAAAGGATTTCTGCAACAGCCAAAGTCTCTGCGTTTCTACTTCAGCCTAAGGCCGGTTGCAGACAACCATGCTGTAGGTTTGTGCTATCTGTGTATTTCACGGATAGCACACTGACCCATTCTTTTCTATGGTCCCGTACACACAACTGTGAATTTCACGGTCCCGTATGCGGGCCGACAGTCCGGTCCACAAAATATAGAATAGGTCCTAATCCTGTCCTATTTTGCGGCCCTTGCTTCCGTGGCTCCTATTCATTTAATGAAAGGAGCCACGGAAGCACGGCCCATGCATGTGCGGCACATGAGGGACATCCCCGTGTGCCGCCCGTGCCTTTAATTCACGGCCGGGCCGGTTGCAGCACAGTTGTCTGCAACCGGCCTTAAGGTGTTGCAAAGGCTGAATTATATGACATCTGTGTGCCCTAATACATCAGTGGTGGTCTTGTTAAGGGTTTCTGCCATAGACTAGTATAACATATCTGTAAATAATGGTGCATGAGTCTGCCCCAAAATCAGCGCCAAATTTCCAACCTGAATCCAACTCCCATTGTATTGAATGGGGCACAGAGACTAGAGCAGGACACTGAAAAATAAGCATCCTGCTCAATCTTGCTGCAGATTCTGCGGCTGATTCAGCCCCAGAACCCAAGGCGCCAGGCACTCAGTGGATGAAATCAGAAAGGAAATTTAGGCAGAATTCCACTTCCTTTCCGCCATATGAACATACCCTAAGGTAGAATTTTATGGAAAGGGTATTCTGGCTACAAACCTGCACCTGTGTGGCCAGTTCCCCACTTTAACCCTGTAGTATGATAGTGTAATATATACAGTTCTATTGGAATATGTCATATTAATATCAGGAGCCGTTTAATACCATCATCTCTATTCTCCATTCCAGGAAAGAGCTTCACATTGACCATTACAGTCTTTACCAATCCACCTCAAGTCGCCACCTACCACAGAGCCATAAAAGTGACAGTGGATGGACCCAGGGAACCAAGACGTAAGTCCCATATCAAATCCTGCTATCTCAATGTACACTTTACCCATGTGATTATAGTGAGCACCTCTGCCCTGTTTAACAATGACGCACAACTTTCAATATGTCTGCTTGCTGTCAGTGAATGGAATTCTTCTCATTTACATTCAGAGTCTAAAAAACTGTCTTAACCAAGATCTGTTCACATAGCTAAGGGGTTGTTACAATAGCTACAGTGTAGACAATGCCTTGTGAGTGAAATATGGCAATGGTGTAAATCTTTGTCTTCCATTCACTGACAGCAATCGCAGATCTTGGAAATAATGGGGAAATACAAAGTATATTCGACTCTACATTACACAGTGATTAAAGGAGCAGATCACAAATACATCTGGCTGAACATGTTAGATAGATATTGGCCACATGGCTTATTCAGCCAACAGCAATGGCTCTTGACCCCACCATACACATGCACACTCAGCTTGGCCTAATGTGAATGTATTTTCTATAGGAAGAGGGAGTAAGCCTCTGCTGATCACCTCTGTCTCTTCAGACACCTCTCAAAGAACAAAAGAATTGGCAGTGGAAACCCATCCTCCATCTTTATCTCCCCCCAACCACTGCTGTTAGGAGGTCCTCATACACATTAGATGGTCGGCTAACCCCATTGAAGATCATTGAGCTTGACCAATGTGTATCTAAAACATATGGTCAGTTTAAGAATCTACTTTTTGATTTCCAGAAACAATGTGATATGTAGACTCTGTCTGGTACAAAGCTTGTGGCCCTGTTTCTGAAAAAAAAAAAAATGCAGACAATTTGATAGACCCCTTTAGACTGAGGCCGCACTCTAATCGCTGGGGGCCCCCTTAAGAGGTTATCTGCTTTTGACAATTAATGTCTGTTAGAAGGGTACCTTAATGATAAGCAAATTACAGACGATCATCTGTGATCTATGGAGATCCTGTTAGAAAGTGGGGAGTTTCCCTGCAGTGCCACCCCAGGCCAAATGAAGCATTACATGGTACCCATTAAAAGATTTGATCTTTATGTGATTGAATGGACAAGCTGGTTTCTCTGGGACAAGGGATCTTCTAATTCTAGTTAACAAATGATGGTTCTGAATGGGGTATTAAATGGAGTCAGTCACCAGAACCCAGAATATACACCAGCTCCACAGGTTAGGGTCACTTGAATTAAGTAGTGTTTTCTCCTTATGTTTTGGTGCCTCTGTTACTGAGATATTGCCATTTTTGTCAATATGCAAATGAGCATTTTAGAGCAATGAAGGTGTTGTCATTGCTCCAAAAAGGTAAGCAGCAACACTCTCAGTACTCCCAAGAGCTTATTTGTATGTTGGCAAAAACTTTGATATCTCAGCAATAGAGACACCAATTGGTAAAACACAGTTTAAATCAGGTAACTCTAACCTTTCTATCTGTAGAGCTGGGTGATATTCTGGGTTCTGTTGACAGACTCCCCTTCCCTAATAGGATATTTGTGAATAGGTTTTAAAACCAGAAAACTTTATGGGATAGGTCATAAATGTGTGATGTGGTTTGACTACAAGTACCCCACCCAATCACGAAAATGGGGATCCCATTGGAATGTAGTGTTGGTCAAGCATGATCACTACACTTGGCTATCTTTGACAGTCCCATAGAGTTTGAATGGAACTGCAGTGTGTACACTCAGCGGACATACCCTTCAAACAGGGGACCTGGGGCCCCATTCTTGTGATGAGTGGGGGACACTTATCACCAATCCTGGTGATAAATTGCAGTACTAGGACAACCCCTTTAATGACTTTAACCCCTCCAGCACTGGTAAGGCTATATGATACTGAGATGGATTATGGCTATGATCCGGATACAGTCTACATACATCTTTAATGTGAGAAATTTCCAATGCTTCGCAGTACTCTGTAAATTTGTAGACCACTGACATTGTACATTGTGTCAACACACAGACTTGTTAAAAACGCCACATTCACAGTAATTGTCTGATAGCGGAAATAATTGTCTCATATGCAACATTAGGAGCAATTACCGCGGTTGGATGCAGCTAAGTGAACCTAGTTTCCTCACAGTCATCTGGTGATGTCAAATATTTCACTGAAAACTCTGCTAATCCTGCACTGACACAATGCAGCCTCTGTGTGTACAGCAGATAACAGATTACAGGGTGTCAGAGTGACTCTTTAAGGTCGAATGCCCAGATTCAGGGAGAAATATTTATATTCTACAGATAAAGCCGGAGAATGTTATGAAACAAAATGATTTATGCCAGACAGATAATGGGAAGAAGAAGAAGGAATCGTTCTCAGTGTTTGCCAATAGCAGGAGTAATGGAGATGTAGATGTGAGACGTTCAGAACAGTGGTTAGTACAGTAGATGTAAGACATTCAGCCCAATGGTTAGCACAGCAGATGTAAGACGTTCAACCCAATGGTTAGCACAGTAGATGTAAGGCATTCATGACAGTGGTTATCACAGTAGATGTAAGACATTCAGCCCAATGGTTAGCATAGTAGATGTAAGACGTTCAACCCAATGGTTAGCACGGTAGATGTATGATGTTCGGTACAGTGGTTAGCACAGTAGATGTAAAACGTTCAGGCCAGTGGCTAGCACAGTAGATGTAAGACGTTCAGGCCAGTGGCTAGCACATTAGATGTAAGACATTCAGCCCAATGGTTAGCATAGTAGATGTAAGACGTTCAACCCAATGGTTAGCACGGTAGATGTATGATGTGCGGTACAGTGGTTAGCACAGTAGATGTAAGACGTTCAGGCCAGTGGCTAGCACAGTAGATGTAGACGTTCAGGCCAGTGGCTAGCACAGTAGATGTAGACGTTCAGGCCAGTGGCTAGCACAGTAGATGTAAGACGTTCAGCCCACTGGTTAGCACAGTAGATGTAAGACATTGAGGACAGTGGCTAGCACAGTAGATGTAAGACGTTCAACTCAATGGTTAGCACAGTAGATGTAAGACGTTCAACCCAATGGTTAGCACGGTAGATGTAACACGTTCGGTACAGTGGTTAGCACAGTAGATGTAAGACGTTCAGGCCAGTGGCTAGCACAGTAGATGTGAGACGTTCAGGCTTGTAGTTAGCACAGTAGATGTAAGACGTTCAGGCCAGTGGCTAGCACAGTAGATATAAGACTTTCGATACAGTGGTTAGTACAGTAGATGTAAGACTTTCAGGACAGTGGTTAGCACAGTAGATGTAAGACATTTAGGACAGTGGTTAGTACAGTAGATGTAAGATGTTCAGGCTTGTAGTTAGCACAGTAGATGTAAGATGATCAGCCCAGTGGTTAGTACAGTAGATGTAAGACGTTCAGTACAGTACTTAGCATAGTAGATATAAGACAGTCAGGCCAGTGGTTAGTACAGTAGATGTAAGACGTTCAGTACAGTACTTAGCATAGTAGATATAAGACAGTCAGGCCAGTGGTTAGTGCAGTAGATGTAAGACGTTCAGCCCAGTGGTTAATATGGTGTACGTGAGATGTTCAGGCTAGTAGTTAGCATGGTAGATGTGAGATGTAAAGGCCAGTGGTTAGCACAAATATTGGGAACGCCTGCTACTATGCTTTATAGAACTGCTAGTGACAGAATGCCTTGAGTAATAGAAAAAGATCTGTAGTAATAAATGACACATTTGACTGACAGATTTCTAAGTGAATATCAATTACAGTCTTTTGGGTGTTAGTACCAAAGGTATTGTGGCTGCTGTGGAGTCACCTAGGGGGAAGCTTAAATGTATTACATCCCCCTTACAAAGCTGAACATTGGCCCACTTCATTGTATATACTGCAAGGCTAGCAAAATTGAAAGGAGGGAACTAACGTAACAGAGAAGGTTGTCTTTCCCAAATGTTAGTCACAATAGGTCAAAGAGTCTCAAACACTCCCTTAAAGAGGACCTTTCACCACCTCCATAAAGTCCAACTCTTTGCATCCTTCAGTAGGCTCCGCTCCATTGATTCCATTGCAGTTGTTGCTGTTAATTTCAGCACCCAGTATGCTAATTCAGCTCTATACTGTCAAGTGGGCAGTTCTGGACTGGAGCAGATAGTTTGAGACCGCCCACCAGGCGAGCCTAATCCGAATATTTTGTTCTGAAACTAACTTCACTGATTCCTCAGGAATGGTGGGGGCTAGAGAAAAATCCAACTATGCTAGAACCAGTGGAGAGGCACCTATTGAAGGATGCAAAAAAATTGGAGTTGGTGGAGGTGGTGAAAGGTCCTCTTTAAAGGGTATTTCCATAGAGCAAGAAGTAGAGGAAAGATGGAAAAAAAGACTGCATGAATCAGACTACACACAGTTTGTTTGTAGTCTGTTGTCATGGAGACACATAAGTCTGCATTGGAACTGTGCACACAGAAAGATGTTTAATCTGCAGCTGTAGAAGTTTTGTAGACTTCTTCAGCTGGTGAAGAGAGACGATTATAGCTGAAGGAACACAGCGCTCTATTCCTTCATCTCAGAAATTGATGTGGGTCTCAACACCGGACAAAACCACCAATCAAAACTTCTGCCATGTCACTTTTACATGTCAGAATTACTCTTTACGCTTATACACCTCACCATTTTTGCTTGCTGACAGCAAATGGAAACATTTATTGTCCTTTACATTCAGAAACTGCAAACCTGTCCTATCAAAGCTGAATGTTTGTTACAGTGTATCAGTGCACGCAATCCTTTCTGTGCAGAAGATGATGTACATCATGTTTTAATGTTGATAATAAAGTCATGTTGTTCTTAACCCTGCAAAGTGCTGGAATCTTTTTCCACCACAACATGAATCTTCTAATCCTGGAATTCAGGCTGATCGCTCCTACCTTCGCTGATACATTGTAACAAACTCTTACAGGATTGACAGAGAGAAAAGTCATCCGTACAGGACTTTTCTCTCCACCGATTTCTGTCAGCTTCTGAGACTCTGGCACAGATGTGAACTTAACCTCTGAATGTAAATCCAGATGATTTTATTCACAGATAGTGCTGAGAATTTGGAACACAACGTATATTACACAATGTCCAGACTTTTGAATATACAGTGACTAAGTTTGAATAATATAAGCATGGAAAATCCCTTAAAGGCAGTAAATCCAAAGCTCTCCGTCCACCTTCAGGACAGGAACGTTGCATTCATCCACTACGTGCTAAACTATTTTTATCTTGACGTAGATAGAAACAGAAAAAAAAAATCCCTAACTCCCTGGACATATATATCTCAGATGAGAACGAGGAGAGACCGGATTTCAGATTGCTTCCCAATGACATAAAAACAAGGGGAGAGGTCGGGGGGAGACTGTGGGATGTTTCACACACAAAATTACCAAAAGTGCCAGGAGTCATAAATACAGATGTTAGAAATTCACTTCCTGTGTAGTGGAGAAGTCCAAGCATTAGGCATGGAGCTCCGGGGTACTATCATGACTGGAGACTGCAATAACTGACTGTAGGGGAAGACCCCTTTAATAATGACCGGTCATTTGTTAATACATTTAAAGGGGTTGCCCATTTATTGTAATCCTAAACAATCCTCTGGGGACACTAATGTGTATGTGTCTGCGCAGTACAATGGTGGACCCCCAGTGGTGGAAAGTGGTATTGCAAGAGAGAAGGAAACTGATACAGTATATCCGAGGGGGCAGAGCATAACCCAGGGATACTCTCATTGGTGTTCTCTGAATCGCTATGACATGCCCTGCCCCTGCAGATCTTGCACTAAAGAGTTTTTCTGCATTTTACAGTCCCTTTTTGTTTATAGGTTCAGATAAAAATAACCAAATGCCCGGGGATCCTGCCACTGGGATCACAGATATCAGCTGTAATCTGTGGGCACTGAATATATGGTTTAATAAAGGGTCTTCTTGTGTAATATATGGACATGTCAGTTCTCTAGACTGTTGGTCAGTAGTTTAGGGGGTCCCTCTGCCACATAAGACACCAGCATTAGAAGTGACACATGATATGTGGGTGAGGGCCCTTTTATAGATTTTGCACTGGGGCCCAGAAGCTATATAGAATAATTATAGTGTCCATTATATTGTCCTCCCAGTACCCGTGGCGGTCTCGCTCAGTGCACTATTTCAGTCCTCTCGTCATTCAGTCTGTTATTTTTTCAGTTTGACTGTCAGGAGCTCGGCTGTTGTCCAAGCAGGAAATGACACATCAAGAGGCATTTTTATTGAGCAACCTTCTGAGGAAACTGATGCAAGGATACACAGGCTGTTTACACATTCCAGGGCTGCAGGCGGCATGGTGGAGCTATCATATATATGTGACCCCCCAGGTCCTGCTCGTTGCCCCCACCACCACATTACTATATGACACATGTAAATGATGTCCATATAGAAAATAGTCAATAATCATGTCTTATACTCCAAGTGTCAGTATGTCATTATCCTGTACCCCAAGTTTCAGTGTCATTATCCTGTACCCCAAGTGTCAGCGTGTCCTTGTCCTGTACCCCAAGTTTCAGTGTCATTATCCTGTACCCCAAGTGTCAGTGTGTCATTATCCTGTACCCCAAGTGTCAGCGTGCCATTATCCTGTACCCCAAGTATCAGTGTGCCATTATCCTGTACCCCAAATGTCAGCGGTGTCATTATCCTGTACCCCAAATGTCAGCGGTGTCATTATCCTGTACCCCAAATGTCAGCGGTGTCATTATCTTGTACCCCCAGTGTCAGTGTGCCATTATCCTGTACCCCAAGTGTCAGCCTGTCATTATCCTGTACCTCAAGTGTCAGTGTGTCATTATCCTGTACCTCAAGTGTCAGCGTGTCATTATCCTGTACCTCAAGTGTCAGCGTGTCATTATCCTGTACCCCAAGTGTCAGCGTGTCACTATCCTATACCCCAAGTGTCAGCCTGTCATTATCCTGTACCCCAAGTTGCAGTGTCATTATCCTGTACCCCAAGTATCAGCATGCCGTTATCCTGTACCCCAAGTGTCAGCGTGCCATTATCCTGTACCCCAAGTATCAGTGTGTCATTATCCTGTACCCCAAATGTCAGCGGTGTCATTATCCTGTACCCCAAGTGTCAGTGTGCCATTATCCTGTACCCCAAGTGTCAGTGTGTCATTATCCTGTACCTCAAGTGTCAGCGTGTCATTATCCTGTACCTCAAGTGTCAGCGTGTCATTATCCTGTACCCCAAGTGTCAGCGTGTCACTATCCTATACCCCAAGTGTCAGCCTGTCATTATCCTGTACCCCAAGTTTCAGTGTCATTATCCTGTACCCCAAGTATCAGCATGCCGTTATCCTGTACTCCAAGTGTCAGCGTGCCATTATCCTGTACCCCAAGTATCAGTGTGTCATTATCCTGTACCCCAAATGTCAGCGGTGTCATTATCCTGTACCCCAAGTGTCAGTGTGCCATTATCCTGTACCCCAAGTGTCAGCGTGTCATTATCCTGTACCTCAAGTGTCAGCGTGTCATTATCCTGTACCCCAAGTGTCAGCGTGTCACTATCCTATACCCCAAGTGTCAGCCTGTCATTATCCTGTACCCCAAGTTTCAGTGTCATTATCCTGTACCCCAAGTATCAGTGTGCCATTATCCTGTACCCCAAGTGTCAGCGTGCCATTATCCTGTACCCCAAGTATCGGTGTGCCATTATCCTGTACCCCAACTGTCAGCGTCGTCATTATCCTGTACCCCAAGTGTCAGCGGTGTCATTATCCTGTACCCCAAGTGTCAGCGTGCCATTGTCCTGTACCCCAAGTGTCAGCGTGCCATTGTCCTGTACCCCAAGTGTCAGCGTGCCATTATCCTGTACCCCAAGTATCAGCGTGCCATTGTCCTGTACCCCAAGTATCAGTGTGCCATTATCCTGTACCCCAAGTATCAGTGTGCCATTATCCTGTACCCCAAGTGTCAGTGTGTCATTTTCCTGTACCCATCCCAGAGTGTCAGCGTGCCATTGACCTGTACTGTCCATGTGTCAGTTTCTCAGCTTCTACACCTTGAGTACAAGCCTTATGATGCTTCTTACCATGTTACTACCTGCTCTTGTACCAGTTACCACTTTGCAGAACATAGTAATTATTAGACTCTCTGCTCCTTCCTGAAAGTCACAACTATATCAAATAAATCACATGAAGATTTTAGAGGCTCGGTTTTATAACTCTGGGCAACAATACACCTTGTGTACCTCCAGTATGCATGGAAGGAAATCATGCTGAGCGTGCCCTCCAGAGCGGTAATAGGAAGCACATTTATTTACTGATAACAACCCCACCTGGACTGTGCCCCTGGCAGCTTAGAGCAGGTACATAAAGCCATGTCTGTGCTACAGGCTCAGGGGCCGCTCATGTATTGCATCCTCATTGGTGATATTTATTTTTCTACATTATATTCAGTTTTTAATTCCTGAGCAGCTTCATCAAAAGGGGACTGGGGGGGGGGGAAGAGCAGGAAGCGATGAGGACAGGAAACAGCTGCTCCGGGAAGAATGCCTCTGGTCCAGGCAGTGAGTAATACCAGAGTGAAGACAGGCAATGTTGGGGGTAGTTGTTGTACAGAACATGCCAGTTACTGCTGATCTCACTGGCTGGCTTCTATTTATATCTAGCAACAAGTTACACTGTCCTGTCACTTGCATTGAATTCTATTAATAGTAATCTATCTATCTATCTATCTATCTATCTATCTATCTATCTATCTCTATCCATCATAAACACTGCAACGGAACTGTCAGATAGTAGAAGTAATGTTCTAATGGTGGCCTCAAATGTTGATGAATATGGGATAATAACACTTTTTCACAACAGCTTCTGGAGAGCTGCAATAATTTAGATTTTATGGGTTATCTATTTATCTATCCATATATCTATCTACCTATATTTCTCTCTCCCTTTCATATATATACATCTTTCATGTCTATCTATCTATTTTCTCTGTGTTAGGGAAAAAAATTCACACTACACTAAATGGAGTAATTGTTAGGTGACACTAATATTCTCCCACTATGGGGCTAGATTTTGTTAGATCTAAACTGGATGAAGAGACCTTGTAGCAGCTGTAAACCCGGAGAGATTTGAATATAAAAGACTCATTGTTTCAGATGACATATGTCATGGAAAGTACCATAAGTGCCAACTACCATAACGGTGGTGATAGAAAATCATGTAACATGTGGCTATGTATAAAGACCCTGCAGTAATCCAAGTTCATTCAACCAAATTAGATTATTGGTTGTCAGATTATCCAGAGGCCATTGTGTGGTGCAATGCTCCCTGGCAAAGCAGATTGGACCTATAGCACTATAATATATTTTATAGGGTGTGATAAATAAGATCTGGTGTTCTTTATTGTCTAGATATAATGATCAGGAGTATGCCTGAATATTATCATTGTTTCTGTTAGCCATATATAAAGCGGTTGGGTCAGAGTGAAAATAGAGTACTTGAAGTTGGTGGTTTGGCCTACTGACTACACAGACCTGGGTGAAATACCCCTTTAAATGGGTTACTCATAATAGACCTTCCCATTAATATGGGATCTGCATGAGACTCTGCATACAGGATGTCCGCCCCTGGAGGGCTATATGCTCTTAAACATAGAAAGGTGTCCTTGATGGTGGTCACCCCATCTATAACGTCTCTATACCCTAATAGAACATATGGTTTGAGGTTGTCCTGATGGGAGAAGATTTAATGAGTGGAAAACTCATTTGGTTACTTTGTGAGGTGGTCCTAGAGGTGATTTTATGCCAGACCCCATAATGACATGTGATCATGATCAGTTTTTCTCAGAACGTCTCACCACCATCCATTCATCATAGAGAACCTGAATCTACGCCACGTCTCAGCAGGCCAATGCCAGGCTCAAAAAGGATTAGCACTATGAGCGCCGTGCCAGCTCTTCTCTACCCTGACATTTCCCCTTTAATAACAGGGTATAAATATAACTTCTTGGAAAAGAAAGAAAAAAAACAAGCTGCCGTCTCAAATGTTCCAAACGTCCATAACAAATCATCCAGATTCTGACCCTCAGTCCTAGCACTCTATATCAGCCCGAGCTCCGTCGCAGGAAATAATCCACCAGGACGTGCTGCTTTATAGACCTCTACAACATGCACTGTCTGCACTGGAAATTATTTTGCAAATGATTTTTGGCAGATAAGTCCTGTTGAGTTTGGCACACGTAGACTCCGGGGACGAAACGAATGAATAACTGGGGAAGATGTGTGAGCCCAGAGGTGGCTGGAAATTCCTTGCGTCACCAAGTAGCAATTTAAAATAGATATCTGATTTCAGAGAAAATGACTATTTTGATAATATGGTTTAAAGCGAATGTCGAAAATCATAATTGTTGTGAAGGAACAGCAGTGAGGAAATCGGCACCACACATAAATCTTCACGTTGTGCAAGATGCCGTCCTGATTGTAATTTAGTGTGGTCTTGGCTCCCGATGCTGCTCTAGATATGGGAGTGAGTCTGTGGTTGGACTGTGAATGGTACTTGACCATTAACACCACTGGATACTGGGAAGCTGCAACCACTCAGCTGCAGATTGTCATATTACAGCCTACTCTTTATTTCTGCAAAGTGAGATTTATAGTTTTCTTAAAAATAATATCTTCAATTTTTAAACTTAAAATACCAATGCCTCCTTGGACAGCTAGAATGCATATTTTCTCTCTCCATTCCAGCTAAGTGGACGGATTCTACTGTGTGTGATGTAACAGCTATTTCAAATGTTTTGAACCAATCTGATGCCTTCCTCCCTACTGCTCTCTCTCCCCTCCCACAGCATGAAGGCTCACAAACACAGCAAGAGTGAAACTGCAGCTGCATCCCCCTCCTTTCTGTCTTCCATTTACTGTATTGCAAAAGATGGATTTTGGGAACTTTCTAAAAATGTACACAGGGCCTGCAGACAGGAAGCTGGGAAATACTGTAAGGTGACAACTTTTGTGACACATCTTCAGCCTTAGGAGCTACTGAGTAATAGTGACTGAGACTCCTTCACAAAAGGCTGATAGCCCTGGTCAGATCCTCTCGTTCATTAAAAAGCCAGTGATTGATTCCTATGAAAGTAAATATGTAACAAATTATACATCTAATTATTATACAATAGTAATACAGTGAAACCTATCCAAAAGACCACCTCTCTGAGGAGGCCACCTCCTTGCTCCACTTTTTTGTGACTGATTTCCATTTTTCCATACTAGACAAGATCTTTGAGAAGACCACTTCTCTAGAAGACTACTTTTTCATGCAATTTTTTGGTGGTCGCCTCAAAGAGATTTCACTGTCATTGTATAATATAATTAAAAATAATAAAGCAGATTAAGGGTGCCACATTCTGCACCAAGCAACCCTTTTATTATACTTGTATAGGATCATTATACTTGTATAGGATGTGCCTCTACTGACTGGGGATCTCTACACTAGTCTGTACCTAGACATATTGTGTCCTGCTAGGGATCATATGGTGATGTGACCATCCTTCATTGTGGCTTAATGATAATTTATGATGGTACTCAATGGAGTTATGATGGTATTATACGTTTGTCTCTTAGGACTGTACATATTAGTCATTGAAATGTGATTGTAAGCTTCTTATTGCTTGGTTATTATTGGGGATTTCTATGTTGGATACGAGCGTGCTTTGGTTATCGATTCCTATTGTGAGCTCATATAGGTAGCCGTTCATCAACTTCTTAACCACAGATCATTCTTCATGGAGGGTTAGTCAGCTGTGGACCTACAGTATGTTCATTATAATAACCTATAAATGTAATTTGCATTAGAATCATTCTTATACCAAGTTATTTATGGTGTCCACGTAGCATTTTCCAACACAACTTTGCATGTTTTGACCATTAGGAAAGAAACAGTTAACCTAAATCTCTGTAGACATGGGAAATCAGACGTGTTCTGGATCACAGTTTGTCAATTAAACCACGTCGCACAGTTTCTTAGTACTGAAAACCTCAAAACCACCATGGAGAATTCGCCCAGAATCCTTCACTGACGTTAGTGTCACCTCGGGCCAAAAAGTAAGATGAGGCAGCCAGGAGAGGGCACATAATTAAGGAAGTTGATCTGGGGGTTAGCGGAACTGGAGACTTTTCATAGGAGGACATGTCGCCCTCAGTGGGCAGACCGCTGTGAAATCTGTTCTTGGCCAGGATATATGTGATTGATAAAACCAAGAAGCTGGAGAGTCATGAGATATTTTGGGTTAATTTTATTTATTTTTGTAAGCAAAGACTCTTAATATCTTCCTTTAGAAAACTGGTCCAATTTTTTTTCTTTATGAAAATGTGAAATTGGCCCCTGAAGTAAGAAACAGACACCTAGGGAATTTATATCAGATAACTGGTTAGTCATTTAAGATATAGATAGAAAGAAAGATAGATATGTAGAGGTAGAGATATATGAGATAGATGGGTAGATAGACAGACTGATAGACAAATCGTTCGATAGAGACACGTAGATAGATTACGTCAATATGACCGTGCGGGCTGTCGTGCTGTGATAATGTTGGGAAAGGCTGTTATTTTCTTACTGTTATAAAACTTCTGTTTATTTCACCAAACTAATTGTAAAAATTAGTAAAGAGACACTTAAAGAGGTTGTACAGGGTTACGCTTTTTATGGCCTATCCTCAGGATAGGTCATAAATACCTGAATGGTGGGGGGCCGGTCCTCGGACTGATCACCTGTATGGAGCTCCTTCTGTTGTCCGTCCTATACACTGGGTGTGGTCGCTACAGCTTAGCTCGGACTGTCTGCTTCTCTCTCACTAGACTCCTCATCTACACTCCCCTTTTCACAGGCTTCTATGGGTACATGTAATCTGATATTTCAGTGAGCTGACAGTCTGTCTTGGGAGACCAGGACAGATTCAGCAGTAATTACAGAGTGATTGAGTGAGTTTAGCAGGGAAAAGGGGGATGAAAGGAGCCTGATAAGAGAAAGATGCATTTTTCTCTGATAAGATATATTACACTGTTTCTTATATTCGTTTGTACTGTTGATTTTCAAAGTTTGTTGAAAGGTTGGTGATCATTTAAAGAAAAATCCCAAAAGATTAAACTGAATTGAAATAATTACTTTCCTGCACACAATATAAATTAAGATGTAAACATTTGTTCGTGCCCCGACCACGTTGCATATCATGTCTAAATCTAATGTTTATTATTTTTTTTATTATGCTTACTTATATAGCGCCATCATATTGCGCAGCGCTTTACAGACATTGACAGTCACTGTCCCATATAGGGCTCACAACCTACATTCCCTATCAGTAGGTCTTTGGAGTTTGGAAGGAAACCGGAGTACCCAGAGGAAACCCACACAAACACGGGGAGAACATACAAACTCCTTGCAGATGTTGTCCTGGGCAGGATTTGAACCCAGGACTCCAGCGCTGCAAAGCTGCAGTGCTAACCACTGAGCCACTGTGCTGCCAATGTTGTAATCTGAATTGTTGAATTTATTGATTTGGCCTCCAGGGGCACTGTTCTTATCCTGGAATCTCTCCAGACACTCTGTATAGTGTCAGATAGCAGAACAATTTAATGATCTTATAGATAGTTTCTGATCTATTGCACCACAATCATAGGTAGTCAAAAGACATCCTTACAGAGCATGACTATAAAGAGAAAAGGGGCAGGACATGGAAGATTTCACACATTTCATGAAATTGACACCAGAACAATAAGACACAGACAGTGGACCTGACAATATCGATATATTTTAGCAAATGGGAACATGCTTGGATGGATATATATATATATATATATATATATATATATATATATATATACATATATATCTTACTTGCATACATTCACTGTCCAAAGTAGAGCTCACAATCTAAAGTTCCTCTCAGCATGTTTTTTTGCGTGTGGGAGGTTGCCCACAAAAACATAGGGAGAACACACAAACTCCATGCAGATGTTGTCCATGGTTGGGTAAGAATCTGGACTCCAGTGCTGCAAGGCAACATTGCTAACCACTGAGCTACCACACTGTATATGTTTAGCTATATAAAATGTCATCATTAGATATGATTTTATCTTCGGCATGCGTGAAGGTATTGGTGGTTGGGTGGAAGGGCCAGCTCTAGATTTACACCAAAGCCTTAACCGTTCAAAAAGGGCAAGGACACATGAAAATGTAGAATGTTCACATATTGACCCTCAAAGTGACATTCTTGAGTGTGTGTCATGAATATGGACAATTGGTCTCATCTCGTAAACTGTGTAGACCATTTATTGACCACAAGTGGTGCAGAATTTGTAAGATGCAGGCATCTTTATTGAAACCTTTCTATGTTCTTCTGGTGGGAGGTCGAGATCCTTCTTGCCTTGGGCTTCTAGGAAGGGGGTCCCGGCCATAACATTTTATTATCCCTTAGAAACTCCTTGTCTTCCAGCAGTCTCGGGAGCAGCCTGTAAAAGCTGCTGAGACATCGCCCCGGCCTAACCTAAAGCTTGTTCCTTGCGAAGCTCAGCGTGATTATGTGAGTGTTCCAGGCGATGGCATATTTAATGTGACAGGTGCTAATCTCACAGAGCATTCATCTTCATCCCGACCCGCACATTAATTACACACGTACAGGAATATTATTTTGTGTTTCCCCGAGGTGCAGGAGAAATACATGTGGACCACACAGGTTAAGCTCTGTTGAAAGCAATCAGGTCACATTGTCTGCACAATTATTTTAGTTGGACCGAAATTCTGCAGTTGAATTACTTTTGTGAAATCTCATTTGTGTGGTAAGAACATGGAAACGGGCCTTCTCTGGGTTTTAAAAACAATTGCTAGCATTAGGAACCCGGCCAGCTTACACATGTTCCTCAGGCTGCTGTTAGCAGCATTGTAGGTGACCATTCATCGTTCTGGTGGACTGCTGACATTAGCATATGTTTTAGCTGGATCAGACTAGCTGCTGGGTTGGTACAGTTGTTATTATAAAGCACGGTTATGGAGTCTGTCCTTTTTTTGGCTACTGTACAATTATATGCTCCAGCTCGAAGGTTGGCAGTTCATGCTCGGATTAGTAACTTCATAATAACTTTTCATTTATGGGTTTGCTTGGGTTAGAGTTACTAATGTTGGATGACTAATTCTTATGGAAAGCTATAAATGTCTTACCATAGATATCTCATCATGGTGGACCCATAGACAACTCACCCAAAAAGAGCCATAGGCAGCTTACCATAGAAGACCATAGACTTCTTCATTGTATATTCCAGATCATCTTTACAAAATTTTTTAAGTAGCTCTGGTATCTTCTAGTACCTATAGATTTTTGGTGCTGTATTCACACTCGCTGAGGATGGACAATCTCAAGCTAAAGTCTTAGTATAAGGACAATATTGATAGGCTAGTAACCAGGATCGCTTTTGTCCTGTGAACTGTATATTTCAGAAGTGCCTGGTGATAAAGATCTGGTTTTGAGGAAGCGCATGATAAGCCTTTTGTTATTTTTGTTCTTCTGGAGAATTATATCTTACTTAGATATGATTTTTTGAGCAATGTATATAATTTTGCACTCAGTTCTTCTTTTATTTAGTGGGACTTATTTAGGAGCCTAATCGTATTTTCTTCCTCTCAGTCATCATATCCATTATGTATGTTTATAACTTGCACATGAATAACAAAGTTTTTGGCCTATATAGTCAGAGAGTGTTGCTCGATAAGTCAACATAACCCAACATTTAATCTGGTAAAAAAAAGGACATTTAAGACCCCCCCCCCCCTAGACTGCCACAAACTGGATAAGGCCACACACTTCTGGGCAGGTTTTTTTGCATGCCACCCCTCTTTCTGAGCTGGCAAATTTGGGACAGTTGACAATTATGGATAAGGCCCCCAACCAAATTTATAGAAGGTAGTCTGCATAAGGCATCCTCTGTAAATATAGTGCATATGGATGTATTTGCAAGAGCAGAGAGCTATTGACATCACATGACCTGACCTGACATAACATCCACTCAGACTTTTGGATGTAACATCCATAGGGCCATGTTGTTATGGACTACCATAGGTATGTATCTTCTCAATAGATGTGAAATCATTACCCAGAGGACCGGATGTGATACTACATAGAGTTTTTATTTTTCAGATGCTAAATATATCGAACATAAAGAGTCCTCTGAAATCCACCAAAAACCAACAGACTGATAATTGGAAAGAACTGGGAACTGGACTATCTTAGCCAACATTTCTCACATGTTTATGGCCACTGAATGAGTATTTATAGGGAACAGTAGATTGGATTCAGATGCATAGCGATAGGAAATAAAATAAAATTTAGGACCTGTCCATCATTGTCTCCAGCAGTATCTTAGTATCTCTCCATGGCATATTGTGGTAGAATACACCGCTCTTGGGGGCTGTGATATTTGTTTGGCCTGTAAGTCTTTAGTGTTTTTATTGCTTGGGCTGAGACCCTGCTTGATCTTTGTTTTGCACATTTCCTGTTTCCAAACCACAAGAGACCCTGCTGTCTCTTTATGACATTTCGGGCCCCTCCTTGTTGTACGGCTTGCACCAGTGTGTGAGAAGGACCTATCACTCACACACAGATGTTTATTGCAGAACAGCTTTATCTGACTTCCACCTCAAATATTGTGAGAAACACAGATGTAGCCGTCCACTGCCGCTCACAACGCCAGGAGCAACCGCAGCGTCTTTATCTGTTCTTGCAAACAACATCGGTAATAAACATGGCTGATGTCTGAATGACAGCCTCCCTGATATTTTTATCTATTTTTTTTTTGAGAAAGTTGCCTGATATACAGATGGCAAGAGCATAAGAAAAGAAAACATAGGATGCATGTGTCTTGCGAGACTTTGCTGATTCACAATCCATAGAAGATTGGGAAATTTTTTGGATTTACATAGCTTTTCTTAGGCACCCCATGGGGAAATATCTTAGTAACAGAAGCAGGATTTGCAAGGGGAAAACACTGTTAGGTTAGGGTCACCTGAATCAATATATCTACAGGGCTGGGTTGATATGTTGGGTGCTGGTTACAAACTCCCTTTTAGTATGCTCCACTGTTCCTACTTTATTTACAAGGCCCTTTAAGCTAAAGAAGGTCCCGTCTGTATATATGAGATTCTCAAGTAGCATGTCCATAGCAAAAGTTAGTCTTTCTATAAGGTTTTATCAAGTAGCATGTCCATAACAACTAGTTTTTCTTAGCCCTTTAAAGGTTTTTTCAGAAACTGGCTCCATTGGTTCCTCATGATCAGCAGAAGGAACTGACCGTGGACTCCACTGTTGATCAGGGCACAGTGCTGCGTCCACTCATTCAGTTGTATCTAGTACACCATCTCATTCTACGGATTATGGGAGTCCCGGGGGGTAGGACCCAAGCTGATCTGTCATTGAAGGCCATTTCTAAGGACAGGCCAATAATGTGCACTCCTTTTAAGCCCCCTTTAAAGGGAGACCGTCACCAGAACCCAGGATATCAACCCAGCTCCACAGATAGATAGGTTAGGGTCACCTGAATCAAACACTCTTTTCCCCTTGTGAATCTGTACAATATCACTGTTTTTGTCTCTCTCTCTATATATATATATATATATATATATATATATATATATATATATATATATGAGTTCATTGGGGCATTGCTCCAAAAGTAAGCAGCAATGCCCTCGCTGCTCACCTTTGACGTAAAAGCAATGCCTTTGTTGCTCCAGAGAACTCACTTACAAATTGACAAAAACAGCAATATCTCAAAAATGGAGACACTGACCCTCTCCATTTGACTTAGGGGACCCTAACCTATATATCCTTGGGTCTGGGTTCTGGTGATAGACTCCTTTTAATCTCAAAATAAAATAAGAACTGAGCTAATTCCAGTGAAGGGTCAGATATTTTTTTTACTCTCCCACTCTTATTCAAATAGTAAGACATGGGCAGATTCCAGGGTCCACTTGGCTTTGGGAGCTCAGGAAGATCTGCATAAATATGCTCTATGCTTGTCAAGCTGTGGGTGGGTTAGACAAGGGGTCCACTGTGACTAAATTCGGAAGATATATAAAATCACAGGTGCTCACCAAACATAAACTAATCCAGTTCATGACACCTGGTTCCCAGTATTTCATGAAGTGCAGAGGGCAGATTTTTAGCTTATGGACATGGCATAGCCATGGATGGAGAGTTTTAGTTGATGAAGACTCATTGGACTTCCTTCCAAATGTGGTCCATTGTGAATTGGTCGCATAAACACCAGCAGCCGGCTCCTTTACCCTTCACTTTTTTGTCTGTAATATTTTTGACCTGTTTATAATCTGATCCAGTGCCCAGCTATATGCCGTACCTCTAAACACCCTCTAAAATACCCAAACAGTCTTGGACTGGGGCATACAAGTGACACCAGTAAATCCAGTTACCTGGCGCTCCATGGAATTAAAAATAGCATAACAGTACAAGATGTAACCTCAGTATTTATTTTGGAAAGCTAAATGGAAGACTTGAAGATACTATTGTCCTGTCTTCTTCCTCAAGGACTCAGGTGGTAATGTGGGTTGGGAACATGGCGTGATATTCTTTATTTGGCCGAGCCGGCTTTGAAATCTTTTCACAATAACAATGCCATTGTGTATGTTTGGCTTTCCCCTGGCACACAAACACTTCAACTTTTATATTCTGTTATTAGTTTCACGGAGGAGTTTAGCAAGTGCCTAGAGCCTGGGGGCATAATGCAAAGATTTTTTTTTGTTCTACTTGGCCCAATCACCTATGTTATGATAAACTACAAGTCGCAGACGTTATTGCTCCTATTCTTAAAATAAAAATCTTTTTGTTAGAAGGGTGCATCCATGAGTAGTTGAATACAGGTTCCTCCTGCTGGTATCCCCCAGTGATCAGCTTTAATCTGTGGTTGAAGCTGGTAGTAAGTGTTCAATTTCTCAACAGTGCCTCCACAGGAAAAATGCAGCATTGCGCAGTGTCCATTGAAATCAATGGACTTTGTAAGTAATGCATGGACATTCTGGGTTCTCTAGAGAAACTATTTGTAGCTCCCTCTGTTTTGGCTAATAAATGGGGTCCCAAAATTTTCCTATAATTTATTCAAAGATGAATTTTCTAAACTAGACTTTCCTTTTACACACTGTTACTTGTCCAGTAAATTAAAGAGTCTTTTAGATAAGTTTTTTTTTTAAGATGTGAGCCCTTGCTTAACAGTAATCATAACATGTAGTAGCTACAGTATAGCTCACATCATGCCTTGGACAAGGTAGAGAAGACATTTAGCCATAGTGCACAAAAATATTTGGACCCACATTCAGTACCTTTCCTAGTTCTTAAGATATTAGAATCGAGCATGATGATTTTTTTTGTTTTATTTGGCAAATATGTTTGTTTTTGTTTTGTTTTTTGACCCTAGGACAATACATAATAGTCTTTATGTCCTACCCCCCTATTTTCTAGACTTATTACTCAAGTTTTAAACCATTTAATCTTTTTTGTTTTTATTTATTCATTTGATTTTTATATTTATAGATTGATCTACTTTTTATTTATTTTAACTGAATTCTGTAGAAACAGTTTAATTCTTTAAAGCCCTTTATCTTTTATTATATGTTTTCAAGAATTGCTTGGTAACCATGGCGCTTAGCCGCAACATCTTAAAAATGATTCCAGCCCTGTCCTTGAAGAAAGCAGAACAGACTATTTTCACTAATGTAGACCTACTGGCCCGGAGCTTTTTCCTAAATCCATTATTATAAGAACAGTACATGATGTATTAACTCTTTGGAAATTATTTATTATATTTGCATTGGATAATTTGTAATATTGAGTTAACTTTAGGCTATACATGTATTAAAGCAGAATGCAGTTTTGGGGTTTTTTTTTTTTTTTTAATTCCCAGGATTTTTTTTTTTTTACCAGCCAGGTGTTGAATATTTTATGTGGAAGGTTTGTTGCTGGCAATAGTAATAATAATTCTATTTCTATGATTTGCTGTTTCTAGGGCACAGACAGAAGCTTGATGACTCTAAGCCTAGTTTGTTCTCTGAGCGCCTCAGTGATTTAGGGCGCATTCCTCATCCCAGTATGAGAGTGGGTGTCCCAACTCAGAGTCCACGGCCCTCCCTGACCTCTGCATCGAGTCCTTTTAATCCACAAGGACAGAGTCAGATTGCAGGTAAGGGGCAGACATACTTTTTGGTCATTTTATAGATGTTATCATTGAGAATATAGAAAGATTTCTCAATGTTTACATATCGTTTATTGGTCTCGTAACTGGCAACTGAAGAGGTGCCTTTATTTTTATGTTGGTAGTCTTAGTATTATAGGCAGTCTTTGGGGTTTTTGTAGTCCTTTCCTAACTACTCTTTTCATTTGACTCTGATATTTATAGATAAATGACCAATAAAATAATCGTAGAACTTCTATAGATTAGGGATTATGGTCCTTCATGTCCTTGTATGGACGGTATTTTAGGTAGCACCACATTAGGAGTGATGCAATGGGAGGCTACATTACAAAATCCCACCTGATACCATCTTCTGGTGGTCAACTAAAGTGCAGTGGCTTACCAGAAGAAGAGGTAGGGTTTAACAGTCTTCTGTCCTACACACAGGGCACATCTGAAAGGCTCCGGCTCCAGCCAGTTATCTTGCGGCCTGTCACAGGACAGTTATTAGGAGGAGGGGGACATGGCTAAGATCCTGGGACACATAGAGAAGATATCTTTGTATATTTCTGTTTTAATTGAAATATGAGACAAAATATGAAAATGAAGGGAGGACGTGCAGGGATTTTTTTTTCATATTTTGTGCATTTCATGTGGGAAAAGGGATTGCAATAGGTCAAGTTAATGGACAACCCCTGACAGTGTATGGTCATTTTTTTAATTTATTAAAACTAGATCTGTTTTTATTTTATTACATATTTTGTATTCTATTTTCTGTACATTATTATGGGGGTGGCCATCTTACCTGAGCTTCACCACTGCTCTGTTAACAGCATTTAATGATATGCTTTACAGCAGTCTCAGCGACAGACTGGAACTGACTCATTGAGGTCTATAATAAAATTTTTAGACATGATCTGTGCACTGTGGGGAAGGAGATGTGCTGTGACATCATTTATTGCCAGTAGAGGTGTTATCTTCTATTGTAATATTATGTGTCTGCTATGTGGTGTAAATGGTGTCCCTGCTACAAAGAAAAGTTCTACAGAAGGGTCTTTGACTAGGCTTAGTGGCCAGATTGAAAATTTCAGGATTTACTACTTATATTTAAATACAGATGGTTACATGGAAAAATTTTTAAAAAATCTGCAGAAATGCTTTAAATGTTTAATAAAAACTTAAAAAATAGTTGATTTTCTGGCGACACATTCCCTTTAAACAACTTCTCAGCGGTCCATCCAATAACCCATCTCTATTGTTTAGAATGGGAATTTGGCCCTGAATGTTGAGCCCCACCTGGGATTGTGAAAGGATGTCGCTAAAATAAAGAGAAAACTCCTTAATGTGCACAAAAATGAGTATATTATTAATTTATGATAGATTTTGACACTAAGTGAACAGACGTTAGGAACATAAATCTCTTTCTAGAGGTGATAGTCATAACTGTGTCTCGGCGTAGGTGGCCATCTTACAGCGACTGATGGTGTTTTTTCTATTTTTAGTGGTGGTTTATGAGGTGTACAGTGGGAAAGTGGTTTGAGGTTATTTTTTTTGTTGCAGCCTTGTCAGTACATATATGGAGCTAATGCAGAGATGGACACATTACATGAACTTTTTGTAAATTTTTTTTATTTTGTGGTGTATATAATCTATAAATATCATGGGTTTTTTTGTAAAATTTTTTTTTTTACTTTTGTGCTATATTTAATTTTTGTGTATAGATGTGTCCTGTGTATACAATGATAAGAACAATGATATTGATGCAATGAAAAGTGAAGGTGGACATACAGTATTCTGTATAGATGGATTTGGGCCCCAGAATCATTTTCTCTGATGGGCCCAGTGGACTCCAGTCCTACACTGCCTACAGAGCTGGTTTTGTTAGTCAGTGTCACAGACAGGAACAGAGGTTACCTAAAGCAGTATCGCATCAAACACCTCCTATCTCAGCCTTCTGGACCCATGGGAGTTTGCCGTGGGTTTCCATTGGATATGGGGATAAACTACGGAGACACTTGAATATCCAGGTTGCGAGAACAGTTTGGTCTTCCTGTTTAATATTGCATATTTAATGTCGAATATTAATAATAATTTAGCATGGGGCGTATTCCTAGAACAATGGATATACAATGGGCATGTGATATCGGGAAAGTTTGGTGAATTCACTAGCTGTTTGGGATTATGGCCACAGTAGGCTTTGCTATTGGATTATGTTGCATGACCCTTTTGTGACATGTCCTAAGACCTAACTCCCTACCACCAGAACATATGGGCACCGCTGGCAGCTGATGAGTTAATTTTTTTTTTTTTTGCTAGCTCAAATTGTCAGCAGCAAAGATAAAAAGAACCTCAGATCGCTAGCATATGCAGCACACAAGCACGGGGGACTGAGCTTCAAAGTCACAAGTCAACTTATTTGGAACGAGATAACTTGCAGAGTTGATGTTTGAAGCTCCGTGAAACCCGCTCGAGCTGCACACACAGGAAGGAGCCGTTTGCAGGCTCACTCAGGCCTCACTTGTGCAAGCGCGTCCTGCATGTCATGTACAGGAAGCTGAGAAATACATGTGTCGCACAACTACAATGTAGGACTATACGGTCACACAATGCACCTGCATAACAGCCATCTGTGCAGTGATAATATTACAGGAATGTATGCCTCCTCGCTGACATTGAGCTCTCATTGTCATATAGAAGTAAAGCGTATTTACACCAAAACTACTGTGTATCGGTATCTACACTGTAAAATTCATGTAATCTCTTATTATACTGTATATACCTAAGCTATCTCATATCTATGTTATTCTACTTCTACTATCTATCTGTCTAAAATGAAAAAACAAAGACCGCACCAGCGATAATGTGGGTGCCAAGCCTCAGGGTATAGGCATAAACCCAAATTAGATAAATTCACATCCAATTTTTATGGATCAATCTATTTGTCTGTCTATCTATCTATCTATCTATCTATCTATCTATCTATCTATTTACTACTAGAACTGATGTGAAATTATTCCAAGAAAAACGTGTTGGTCCTAGGAGTGTTGGACCTTTCTCAAAACAACACTCCTAGGACCTAGTGTTAGTCCAGCACTCCTAGGTCCGAAACGTGGTTCTTGGAATAAATTCACATCCGTTCTTTTTCACTATTTTGGAGTGCTGCCTATTTTTGATTATTACTGGAGGGATCAACAGCCGGACCCTATGGATTTGCACCCACATTTGAACTTTTACATGGTGCTGCTCTAAATACTATGTGTTCTATCTATCTATCTCATATCTATCTATCTATCTATCTATCTGTCTGTCTCATATCTATCTATCTATCTATCTCATATCTATCTATCTATCTATCTATCTATCTACCTATCTCATATCTATCTATCTATCTATCTCTTATCTATCTATCTATCTATCTATCTATCTACCTACCTATCTTTTAAAAACCTAAAACAACCCATAAGCAATAATGTTTCCCATTTTTATTATATTTTTAACATCAAGAAAAATAATTAAAACTATATGCAGTGGAATTCATTTCATCTAGCATCCAATAATTTATAGACTCTGATAATCCGCCACTTCTTTCCACTTGCAATATCGTATGGTACTTCATATCATCAAAAGCAGAAGACTGAGCAGAAAACAACCCTAGTTTTTGCATTCTGCTTGCTCGGTGGTTAGCGCTGATATCTTACACAACTAAGGTTCTGGGTTCAGAATTTAGCCTTGGGCAACATCTGCATGGAGTCTGGATGTTCTCCCTGTGTTTGTGTGGGTTTTCATCAGTTTCTCCAGTTTCCTCCCACACTCGAAACACATCCTGACATTGGTTATGAAATTGGCCTGAGTGTGAGATTGAGATGAAGATTTTAGACTAATGTGAATGATGATGTATCTGTACAGTTCTAAAGTTCTACCCTTATGAGCTAGTTTTATATAATTTTCTATACAAAACATTTCAGAATCTGGCACTTTACAGATCCGTTTGATGCCGGATTAAAGGAATCCTACTGTAAAATGTATTTTCAGATCACCTTAAGTGGACCTGTATGTTTTGGATCCAATATTGGAAGATTATCTTTTCTGAATGAGTAGCTGTCTAATTCATCCAAGACTTTTCCATGAGATTCTTGAAGCCAATATGGCTCTCGGGATTGTTATTATTATGCAACTTGCCTTATTGTTTGTGCCAGTCCATCCCACTATTGCTGAATACAAATTTCCTATGGTCCTGCTATTTCAGGGCAAGGAGGGCGAGGCCCGGCTGAACGCTTGGCAGTGACAACGTCTATGTAGTTTCCATAAGTCACATTGTTTGTTTTATTTTATTTTTATTTCTTCCAATTTTTTAACCAGAGGAAATCCAAACGACACAGTCGACTACCCGGCCAATTTATGTAAAAGCTCCCTAAACCCATCCAGCTCTTTATAGGACAGACTAATGAGGTCTGGTATAGTAATTGATCTAATAGCAGTTCCCCAAACAGCTACTGGACACACATAAAATCCAGGGAGGTCGGAGGATGGGCCAGGATGGCGTCCAACCTGTTTCCTATTTCTTGGACACTTGTTAATAGGATTAAGGGTAGTCTTCCTCTTGGAACAAGTTCTCCTTTGCTCCGAGTGCTTCTGGTTAATGTTGAAATTGGATAATGAAGCTTTCTGGCAGACCTTACGAGGCAGGCGTACCAATATTAGCTCCTAGTTCTATCAGCTTTTTCATGTGGTTTATCTGAAAACCAGACGATGTCAAGTCAATCGCCAAATCCCTTCTGAAAGTGAAATATTACAAGATGCCAACTCCCCCGAGAGTATAAGGAATGATTGGTGTCTCAAGAGCAAAATAACCCAAACGTTAGTTCACCTGTGTCACCAGGCTTGATGTGGTTGCCGTAAAATATCACATTATTGTGACCATTACACAACCTCAGTGTTAATCTGTAGGAATTGACGCTGTAAAACGTTGCTATGGTAACATTGAGGTCTCATGAAGTAAACCACAATTTTACCATGACTGTTACTTGAATGAAAAGTGCCCTGCAGGCAGGGTGGATCAAGGTTGGTTCATGAAGCCCACTCGATCTACCAATGCAGCCACATACAGGCGGCCATACATGGCTCTCTTATGTTGAGTCAAGACAGTGACTCCATTAGACTCCTCTGTGGAGAACCTGATATGACCATAGTTTGCTCCACAACCCATTGAGAATGGTGTAATGCTCCATTTCTCCTGTGGAGGCACTGCAGAAAAATGTAACACTTATAGATTTTCAAAAAGATCCTTGAACTCATCTTTACCATTAACATCAGCTTGTTCTTTTGGACTTAATGTACAGATGTCACCTTCTTCAACTTGAATCTAATAACTTGCAGTACCGTGATATCGCTCAACAAAAGCGATTGAAAGAAATGAAAAAAATGTTGAGTTAAAGTGATTATTAACTGTTTACTAAACGCGATAAAAGTCATGTTAAACTTGGCTACATCTTGATACTTCTGGACATATCTAATATCTATGTACTCATGTATGCAAACAAATCGGATCTTTGAGTATAATAGAGAGTTTCCCATTGTGTTATTATTCTACATAATATGATGATTATTTTAAGAATAATATATATGTTCTTTTTTTTTTCTTTTTGTCTCTCTAGACCCCAGACAAGCACAGTCATCCCCTCCATGGTCCTATGACCAGTCCTATCCATCGTATCTGAGCCAGATGACCTCTCCATCCATTCATTCCACAACCCCCTTGTCCTCCAGCCGAGGTACAGGGCTTCCAGCTATCACCGATGTGCCTAGACGGCTCTCAGGTATTGCTCGACTTGGTACATTTTATTCCTGTATTTACTTGGTTCAGTTTATTCTTCTAGGGCTCATTGATGTCCAATCTACAGAAATATATATTTTAGGATTTCCTCTGAAGACAATGATTTTTTTTTTTTGCGGAGTCTGTGTTACCATAATTTGCTTCCGATCTATCAAATATTGCACAATGTTTTACAAATGTACTGCACCTTTTAAGTCCAACACGTCTGTCTTGACATGTTACTCTCCTTTCTATGCCACCCCCTACTGGGATGAGCTTGCGGCAATTTTTTTTGACTTGTCACATCGAATAAATCTGAGGTATGCCAGCTGGAGAGGATAACCATGTCCATTTTCTCATCCACTTTTAAAGAGTAGAGTGAGTAGCGCAGAAAATGTAAGAAGTTGCAAAACTTGTGTACAGATAAGCTCAAAAATTTGTGAAACATTACTTTCCCACTTTTTGACACCAGAATACTGGAGCGCAGAGCTTGATAAATAAAAGGGCTCACTGTGATCACATGGGGTCCCCCTTTTCCTCACCCTTGAGACTTCCATACGCCCCTGTAGGTCATGTGGACATGAAGACGGCCTGTTTAAGAAATATCTTTGAGGAGTAAACAGAAGGTAATTCTGTTTGCGTTGGAGTGATATGGATTACAATGGCACCACTTATCTTGCGCTATAAAAATATTGGACACCGTTCACACGTTAAAGAGGTACATTGTTTAGTTGTTGCTTTACATCGCTAATTACTGTACATTATTACACTGTTGCATGGGTGTTTGTCACACCCAAATTCTGCCCACGTTCACATGGATAATTGCAAATTGCTTAAATTACCATACGTCGGATCTAAAATCCTCAGCGCAGGTCACTTTACACCGTATTTTTGGTATTTTCTGTGAATCTCATTCACCTTAAAGCAACTGTAAATGTTGCAAATTTTTCACCCACAATTCAGTGGCATAAAATCAGCAGTGGATATGTCCCACATGAACGTACCCTACAAACTTTTGTTCGTGAAAATTCTTTCCATTCATCAGAGTGGCTTTGTTTTGGGGGCAAGCAGATGAATTTTGGAAAATCGCGGCATGTCAGTTTATACCTGCGGAAACGCCGGCGTTTTCCCTATAGGTATAATGGAAGCCGAAAGTCCGCAGAGGAAACCTCTGTGGATTTTCTGTGAAAAGCACTGTGGGAAAAACTGCAATACGTTACCGCCATGGTTTTTCCCACAACACTTTTTTTTCCGTGGCCCGTTATGTGAGGCCTTAGCCTAAAGAAGAGTCAGCCCCTGCGTTATACAGAATGCTACCCCTGTTTGTTCCATACAGTATTCATGTGACCTCACCACGTCACTACTAATATTCAAGAACCTTTAGAACTTCATAACCAATTATATAACTTTAACCCTTCACATTCCATTATTTGCAAGGGCCTCCTTCATATGACCGCAGCATGTCGTGAACTGAGCCCTAAGTTGCAATTCTCCAAAATTACAATTAAACCGATTATCAATCAATTCCGGGCCAACATGTCAGATTGCCGTGTGGTCTCTCGTGACCCAAACCTCTCCACGTGTTGCTTCATGCCGATGATACAGATTAAGTACACTTGCCTTGTCTACTCGAGGAGTCTGCACCGTGACAGCCTTAAATCCCTCCCTTGATCCTTAGTAACAAATGCTGCCTCTCAGCGCCCCCAGCAGACGATAAATCACACCGACCTGACACTATAGCATTTTAAACTTGTCTTATCAAAAACCAGATTAAACACGCAGCTCCCCCCACAGTTTATTTTCTTGGAGATTAACTTTTCAGTATTCGATCAGAATTATAAATGACGCTCACGAAGTCTGATTCAGCGCACATGTTCTAGGAGCCGCCGCCTTTGTAGCAGAATTCCTATACGTTATCCGATCGGACCATGAGTGACAAGTGTTCGGTGATTACCCACTTGACCATCAGTCGCCTTTTTTTTTTTTTTTTTGATACATTGTTACCTTCTTTCATAACCAGAATTTTTGCTTTCAAAAGGCAGAGACAGCGAGGGGAGTCTTGTCGTCTGTCCTTGTTTTAAGGGTCTTATCTCAGGCTCTTAACCACATCTGAAGCTTCTTGCTCATTATGAATTTCATGGCAGCGGATTTACTGAAAGTGTTTCCATATGTTGCTTCCTAATATATCTCGTCCTTTTTTTTTTTTTTTTTTTCCTCTCTTTCTCCGAGCGGAATAGGAACGCACGCACACTGGCTGGAAATGACTGCAGGATGTGACAGAGCAGTCACATGGCTACATTGGCACTGTGTGTGGGCTCTCTCCGAGCAGCCAGCTGCCCGAGGACTAGCTTTTGTAGTATAGTGGATCTAGTTTCAAAGTCAAAAATCCTCTCTCCCCCCTTCACTTTTTTGCTTTGCCCAAGTTTTCATAGTTCGTAATCAATCTGTCAGGGAGCCCCGCTGATTTCCGCTTAATAAGCGTTGTCCTGTGTGGAGAAGAGTTTGTCGTGAAGCAACAAGCTGGAAAAAACATTTTATGTGCTGGATTTATGTTGTATTGATGTTAATATTCTCGGTGTCATGTATTATGACAGAATCCTCTACATCATAAAAAGAGCAGCTGTGCAATATAAAGAGCATCTCAATCCAAAATCTTATACTCAACTCCAGCAAAGGGAACGGTTGCACCCTTTAAAGGGAGTCTGCCACCTCCCGAATTGCTTTTAAATAGCTTACAAGGTGTTGCAGGGTCCATTACATACATTATAAACAAACCTATAAACTATTTCTAGTTGTTGCTAAGCAGCAGCTCAAGAATGGTGAGGTGGTTACTTAGTAACAGAAGGCAAAGCTTGTGAGTGACAGCACTGCACCACCACGCATTTGTTTCAGACTGCAAAGTGGTTGTCAAGATTACCATGTTTAGTGCACACAGGGACGTGTCCTCACTAGCTGGGGCACCAATTGTCGGGGTTGGTTTCCTTCCCTTGCCACCCATCGCTGACCCCTAACTGTCTGTCTGAAAACTCCCAACTGAGCCAGCATCATGTCTTTCTAAACCAAGTCTTGCGCATGCGCCCATAGTGTGGAGCCTAGCGCATGCACAGTACTGCAGAGGATGCTGCCTAGAGAAGACTGTACTGCGCATGTGCCAGGCTTCGAGCTTTTGGTTCATGCACCAGACTTGGTTTACAGAGCTGTGACAGAAGGGAGTTGTCAATCAGACAGGAAGCAGTGCTGGACTGTGAGGGATGGGCCCAACCATGAAATCTGGTGCTCCGACTGGCCTGGACACATCTCTTTTGCACCAAACTGCTAATTTGCTTAAAGAATAAAATGTGAAAATCTCGACTGGCAGTGTGAGACAACAAAGGTATGTTTGTTATGTTAGTAATGGACCCTACAGCACCTTAAAAGCGATTTTTGATGTGGTTATTTAATAAGGAGTCATATGCCTTAATAAATTATTTATTTGTATAATTGGTTGCTAAGCAGCAGCTCAAGAATTTTGATGTTGTTACTTAGTATCAGGAGGCAAAGCTTGTGCGTGGCAACACTGCATTACTATACATTTGTGGAGGTCAGTACTCACTACTCCTAAGTATAGGTGCTAGGAGCTTTTATGTATATATACGACACCAACATGGTACTTCCAGACCTGGTTGGAAGTTGTGGACTAATAGCTGGATTGTGGATTGTGTATTACTTCAATGTTTTATATAATCAGAGTTGGTTGGAACTTTTTTGGGTGGAATGTTTTTGGTTTGTTCAATGACTTAAAAGAGCACCAAATAAACAAATAAGAGCCTTTATAGAAGGTGCAGAAGTAGCAGCTTCACCTGAGAAGAGGTCACATTAGAGCACATATATGGGCGGGGTCCACATATATATTGTACATGGAGGCCAGGGGCTTGAATCCATGTTCCGTCTACAGATACAAGGTTCTTGTCTATGGAAGCTTCACTCTTTGTGAGAACCTCATCTTGTGACTATGTGCAGTTGAAGTCATTTCATTAAACAAATATTTGATCAGAGAATGTCTGCAACTCTTTTCTTTCAACAATCTGGGGCTCCGATGTCACCGTGGGCTGCGTTTATCAACACACTATAAGCAAATATAGCTTTATTAACCCTGGGCAAAACCGTAAATATTATTCTGTGGCTGGGTAGAGCAAATAGATTGAGAGGCTTCGCTTCCCTGTGTACAGACCAGACTGACCTTTACAACAGCCATGTAATGTTTATCACAGAGAGGAGGAGATGTTCTCTTCCTCCGCTCGTGTCATGGAGCCTTCGATGAAATGGTCTTGTTACTCCAGAAAAGAGTTTGTTTATGGTGTTTGTAAATAACCATCATCTCCTATTTCCTGCTCTAAGATTGTAAACCTCCTTATCTGATTTAGTTCTTGGAGGGGAGGCCCCGTCGTCTGGTTTGCAAAAAGCAGTATTGCCTGAGATTTCCATAGTTTTCACCATTCATGGTGGGTAAATATTTTACCCCATAAAAGGTGGCACAGACTTGGGCACCTACCCATGTAGGGATGGTACATATTGTAAATCTAAGAAAAAATATATTTTTGCAATATAGAGCTACAATGGCATAAAAAACAAAAGATCCCCCACCACTCCAGTTTGGAGGTTTTCCCTTTTGACACAGAAAATGACTGCTTAGCAAATTACGGCCTGAGATGGGTCACCACTGGGGACAATGATTGGCTGAGTGGACATTCCTGTGCCAAGAGGGTCCAGGAAGGAAATAGAGACCGACATAAACCTGGGAAGATACGCACTGGGGGAAATCAATGAGGAGGCATCACTTCTTTTGTGCTTATGCCATTCTGACCCCTGTTTAAAAACACACCAACAGCACAACCCCTGTTAAAAATTTGTCTACTTTGGGCTAATTTTATAGTCAGGTTTCCTGGTAAATAATTGATCTCACTGGTTGATCAAGTGTTATCAGTGTGGCAATTGTTCCATAAAGTGCTTTTCCTACATGCATTATTACATGATTTCCATGGATGGACATCCATATAATGTACAGATACCTGCAGTCATGAAGAGTAGGAGCTACCCCTTTCAAAAACTAGTCTAGGAGCCTGAAGGTTTGTCCAATTGGCACAACCCATATAAGATAGCAATATTCAATAGATGAACAAGCAACACATTAAACAGGTTACTTATACATACTGCATAGAGTAATAAAAGTAAAAATCTGATTAATATGGCAGTAAAAGACATATGTATGGTTCAGGTATTGCAAGTCTACTTGCTCCTTTCCAGACTATGTATCTCTTGCAACCAGTCAGTTGACACAGGTCTGAAGAGGATGATGTCACATTCTGCCCTTTGGAATCACAGCCTGCATTATTAATCAGATTTTTCTTAATATTAATTCCGGTGGAGAATTTTCAGCTTTGTCCTACTCCAATATTTGTCCCCAATCCCATAGTTGTGATAATATAATATAATGCAATATACTCGAAAACGACTGCGTAATAAGCCGGCGAATTAATATTAAGGATCATTATATAATTATGTTGACAAGCTGACGTAACGTTTGCTTTACTTCAGCCATTGTAATTGAGAATGAAAGACCAAAGCTGTGTGAACCAGGGACACATTTGTTCTCTATCACTTCCCGAAAACCACATGATTTGGCTAGTAATTGTTACATGAATGGCAAGTGACATTACCTGGCATAAGTGAATGTGTGTGGAGAACGGTCATGACATGGTTGTTAGGCCTCCGAATTCTGCAGACGACAACAGGTAAAAGGGTAACAGAGAAGAATTAGCTATTGAGAAGCAGACAGACCGAGCTGGAGCCGAGCCAAACCTGAGCCTTTAATGAGACTCCTGCAACAAACTAACTGGAAACACATGCCGTTTAATTGTTCCTCGTTTCTGACCGGCGCAATATATTTGGTAGTAAAGGGAAGGTGTTGTAGCTGCAGTTTGAATACTTCAGCGTTTAATTTACTTATTTATTGCCCTTTCAATTGACTTTTTGGGTTACAAGTGAGCGTGGAAAACACAAATATGTGCCATTTACATTTACTGGCTGCACAGTTGTTCCGCGACTCCCTTATTATACGGGGCTGCGGTCTCCATGGCTTTAACACATTAATCCTACCTGACCCACCTGAGCCCTTCTGAAGCTGTATGTAAAACCTAGCCTGTATACAGTCACCTCTTATAAAGCAATTACCGGCCCTATCAACCCTTGAAAATATTTTTATAGACAATTTCATAAAAAAAAAAAAAAAAAAAAAATGACTGACCACTGGCACTTTAACCGACAGGTTATTGACTTATTAGATTTTTACAGTGCAGCTTCTCAACCACTGCTGTGGTAAATGTATAGGTGTAGTGAGGAAATGCTGCATCATGGTCCGAATACAGAATGTAACAAAATGCAAAGACGGAAAACAGGAGTAGCGGAAAAAACCCTGGCCAAATAATTATTTGTATCCAAATAGGGCAAAATAAGTGTTGTTAGTGATTGAAACACATTATCCGCCCACTGAACTCCTCTTTGTGTAATTAAAAAAAATATTCTGATTAATAACGGATTGTAAGATAATAGGTTGATCTTGATAGAATTTGTGCATTTTTCTTATGAATAAATATTAATAGATTTTTTTCTAAAGTTCTTTCATGGAATTTAATTTACAAAGAAAATCTGATTAATAATGTACTTTAGAGTGAACTTGATGGATGTGTGTCTGTTTACAGCTTTGCTGTTGTATACTCAGACTAGGTTCACACCTGCGCTGGTCTCCAATGGGGAATTCCATTCCCCATTCCGCTTTAAAAATGCGGAGAAAAAAGTCCTGCAAGCAGCGCATTTCCTTTTTGGGCGGAAACCCGGTGGACCCCATTATAGTCTATGGGGTCTGTAGGTTTCCAAGGGTAACCATCTATTTAAGCGGATTAGGTTCCTCTCCGCTTGGGGACCCTCCGAACCGAAACTCGAACGCAGGTGTGATCCTACCATCTGGTCAATATTGGATGTTTTGATGCTGTCATGGCCACCTAGGTGCTTTAGAGAGCACCTTTCACCACCTCTATCAATTCCATCACTTTGCATGCTTATATAGGATCCACTGTACTGATTTTGGCACAGCTGGAACTTTCTCTGTAGCCCCCACCATTCTCAAGCAATCATGTCTATTAGTACCAGCACAATTATACTGTCTGTTGTCAGGTGGGCGGTCCTTGTCTGTCTGCTCCAGCCCAGAACTGCGCACCTGACACTAGAGTGCCTCAATAACATATTGGGTGCTGAATCTAACACCAATTATTCAGGAACGGTAGGGGCTAGATAAAGATTTACAACTGCCTTGGAGTCGGTGGTGTGGCCACCTATTGAAGGATGCAAAGAGTTGGAGTTAGAAGAAGTGGTAAAAGCACCTCTTTAATTCTTCTCTGGCAATTTAGCCTGAAGATGAGTCTGACTGGTTGCTAGGAATATAGATTTATAAGGCAGTGAGTCCCTAGGAGCCAGTCTTTATATGATTTAGGCCACTTTACACAGAACTGACTGGAGACTATGGGAAAATGATACTACCCTCATTTTTGTAATGCCATCTTAATTGGATTTCCACAAAAATTAATTAGAGCTTTTCTTCCAGGTGGAACTTATAACTTTGTGTATTATCATATGAAGTTTTTGCCTCATTCCTGTTGACTACATCCAAATAACACATCATTGTTTTTTTTTTTCTTTCCTTAGGTGCCTCAGAGTTGGGTCCATTCTCTGATCCCAGGCAATTTACAAGTATATCTTCACTAACGGAGAGTCGGTTCTCAAACCCACGAATGCACTATCCTGCCACATTTACATACACTCCTCCAGTCACCTCAGGGATGTCTTTGGGTATGTCAGCAACCACTCACTATCATACATATCTACCACCTCCGTATCCTGGCTCTTCCCAGAACCAAAGTGGACCCTTCCAAACCAGCAGCACTCCCTATCTTTACTATGGTACATCGTCTGGATCCTACCAGTTTCCCATGGTCCCAGGAGGTGATCGTTCTCCTTCTAGAATGCTTCCTCCTTGTACTACAGCCAACGGCAACACGTTGCTCAACCCAAACTTGGGGAGCCAGAATGATGGCGTAGATGCCGATGGCAGTCATAGCAGTTCCCCAACTGTTTTAAATTCTAGCGGTCGAATGGATGAGTCAGTATGGAGGCCTTATTGATCCAACCTCCACTCCAGTTGCCATGTAATTTCTGAGACTAAACAAAAACATATGGAAGTGCCTTAAACATTCAAGACAATGCTTTTTTATAAGTTGTCATATTCTGTTTGTGACTCCAAGACTTTGTTGCAATAGAACTTTTTGATCAATAATTACCGCTATCGTTTTTATTAAAAAAAAAAGATGGCTAGAAGCACACTTTGCCTTAAATGATTTTTCTCTTATAATATTTATATTGAACAAAAGACATTCCAAAGAGAAAAGTTAAAAAAAAACTCATTTATTGTTGTATCTCAAAGGGGAAGAAAGAAGAATAATATGTAGGAATCTAAGGAGACTTATTCATTCCAATACCAAAAATGTCATAAAAAATTGTGCCTTATTTACAGGAAAAAAAAAGGGAAAACCTCAAATGCATCAAGAAGCTGCACAAAAGAGATCTACACGATGATCAAATGTTTCCACAATTGAATTTTCATGATGGTACAGACTCGGAACAATGCAAAATGCACTTCTCTCGAAATTATAATTTCGCGTTTTACAATTTTAACCAAAGAAAAAAAAAAAAAAAAAAACACAAAAAAATTGTACAAGCCAAAAATATGTTTTCTATGCAACAGCAAATGTAACAATATTAGCTCAAATGGTATGAATTTTATTGTTCTTTATTTTTAATTTATCAGTATGTGTAAACTTTTTGTTTTCTTTTTGTTTACTGTTAATTTTGAGTCATCTTACTGTTTTTGTTCTTTTTTTTTTATTTATAATTATTTAATAATATTTGGACCCTCAAGTGTTTCTTTATATTTCTAGACAGGTCCCTAAACATATATATTTTTGTTTCATTTTTAAATTTCACATAGATATAAATTCTTCCAAAATTATCATTTATACGTCCAGGTAGAAATTGAAAAAAAAAAAATATACACTGTGGAAGTTGAGATTCGATGGGTTGAGCTAAAGTGGAGATGAAAAAAGAGGAAACATTGTGGAAACCTGAAGTTGATTAGTTGTTACCTTAGGCTAAGAATATAGGGCTACTTGGGCTACACACCTGGATCCAATATCGACAAATATAGAAATAGCAAAGTTTAATTTGACACAACCACAGCATGATATCTTATCACAGAACACAACAAAAGCCATTGACAAGCCATTGAGAAAGCCAAGTTAAAGTTCTGTACCATAGTGTATTTAATGTGTTGTGTTACGTTAAACTTTGCTACATCTGTTCTAACTTCATGCTGAGTCCAGCGACTTGGATACATCTATGAAGTGTGATAGAGTCTTGGAGCCCATGTCCCATTGCTCTAAATTTAGGTTACAACAATTGGTAAGTTGTTCCGCACTGTGCCAACATTGTTTCCTGCCATTGGCTATGCAGGACTAGGACTAGGGCACGTGACCCTAGTCTTTGGGTTCTGCCCATTGAATGCCTGCTTCCACAGTAGGTAGACATCAGATATTTATGTATACCATTTCTTTTTCAAGGAATTTGGTTTCATTTTGTGCCTTGTTCTATTTGTGCCTCTTTTTTAATTGAGCCTATGGAGTTCTTTCTTGTAATATACCAGGGGTATCCTTACAATGTGCTGGAAAGGGTCATAAAATGACAAAGTACATTAAAAATAATTTTAGCTACAGGTATATACTGAAATGATGATGTAGTGATGAGCAAACAAATTAGCTAAAAGGGCTATAAAGCCACAGGCACTATATTTTGTATCTAAATTATATCATGTTCATGTAAAAAATGCACTGCGACCTTTGCTATGATTTCTATCTTGCACTTCTCAGTTCCAATTTTTTTTTTATTTTTTTAAAAGTTAAGATGATCGGGCAGGTCTGTGTAAAAGGTGCATGCACTTAATGTTATTTCACTTATTAGCACTGATGCCTTAAGATCTCACAATGTTCTCTGTCCTCCGAGTGTTACGTCAATAGAACTACAGTCTGAGTTATAAAAGAAATAAAGTGTAATAAAATATGGAGGGCATGACCGTAGGCGTGCCCTCGTGTGAATGGCCAATGTTTATTTGATTTACACTTGATTTTATAATCTTTTCCCAATAGTGTAGTAATATACTGTTTTAAAGTAGGCAGCTGCCAGTGGCACCTCTTCTAATGGGGTCTCCAGTCTGAGCCAAGATCTGATAGTTGTGTAATGGTCAACATGAAACAACCCTCATAGTGGTAATATACCATGCTATGTGGACCTTAGGGGCACCAACGTCTTGTTTCAGGTGGTGTCTCGTGTGGTAGAGCTGGCTCTGCCTAATTTTTGTTAGAGTTTTTGTTATTTTCTCGCATTTGGCCCAAAAATATTAGAAACGTGAACCCATGATGAACATTACAGCCATAACTATCTTTTTTTTTTGTTTTCTGTATCCATCATAACGGTTATCATGATGCAAACAGACTTCAGGTCTTTTTTAGGGTAACATTTCTCAATTTTTTTTTTTTCCCATTGGGGTCCTTTTCTCAAAATAAGAACATGTATATTATATTGCTTAGCTATGTTGTGCTCCAGTGTGAATCGTCCTGGTCATTTCAAGTTGGTCTTCTAACCATAGGGTTGGCCAAATCCTTCAATGACGTTTCGGAGAATTGTCTAAATGTTTACAGATCTTCTGAGGGAATGACCTCGTTGATTCACAGAAGGGCTTATCCATACCCTGTTCATGGAGAGGTTATGACGTTGAACTAAAAAGTTGAGCCGTGCCTAGTCAGCTTTAGAGACCAAAGATACTATTTTTTTTGTTTCATGGTTAATTTTAGCAAAGTTTAATGGCATCGACAACCATAAAGAGAAATCGTGATTGGAATGTTGAATTTCAGCCAATCCGATACCAATGATTTCCCTGAGATAAATGGTAACAGCATCTTATGGTAGACAATTATTTCTCCCACCTATATTAAAACACTCCTAAAGGGGAATGGGGGAACTTGGGAGATTGCTGTCAGCCAACAACTGATTGATCAACTACTATCCATTGGTGCCCCTTCAATAGCTCCGATACCTATTCCTCCGGACTGCCCCATGTGTTTTCACTGGGGAGAGGAGTGTAAGCTGCTGCTGGTGGTTTATATCATGGTATAACAAAGGATTGGAAATGATAAAATTCAGCATGCCTAATCCAACCTTCTCCCTCCACTGAAATTATCAGATTCGGTAGACTTTTCTGGGGCTATTATAGTAGGTCTGTTGCCAGCTTAAACCTTGTGTACTTCGTCTAATAGCCTCAGCCTTACATATCCTGCTAGAAATACAATTAAATCCGTCATGTGGGCATTTATAGTCAATAGTACCATTTATTTTATGTACATTTTTCTCTTGTTGAATTCAGTAGCACTTACTAAAGCACAGTCGCACCGTATCCATATAAATCAAGGCCAACCTATATGTACCTGAATCTTCTGATAAACCACCAGCTGATCATGACAGTCCTACATATCATTATTTATTTATTTTTTTTTAATTTTCAATTTTTTATGTCAAATTCACATGGGTTGGAGGCGTTGAACAACCAGGCAAGTTATTGGTATTGTAGCGATTTCAGTTGACAAACCTCCATCAATACTATCTTCAAACATCAGAAAAAGAGATGTAGAAAGATAGCGCCACTCTTGCCTATGGCTATACCTGGTATTGCAACTGTTGCCCACGCAATAAACCTATAACAAGATATCTGGTATGTGGAGAGTAGGTAATAGGGCATTTATTTGTGCGATAACCAGTCATATACTTTTACATACTTCTGTGGCCACCCCTTCAGAAAGTCACATCCTGTGACTGTCCCCTCTATAGACCTATTGCCATTACAATGCTGTCTTTTTTTTCACTTTTTAACCTTATTACTGGAATTTATTTGACAAAACCTTATTCATCATAACATAAAACAGTGATTTTAAGTTTTTTTTCCTGTTTGGTAATTTTTTATTTTTGTCATTATGGTTTACCTATTATAATAATGCATGCTGATCTCAATATTTAGGAGATGAGGCCAATAAGGAGCAGTAAAGCTGGCCATAAACATCGATTAGCTGAACAATGTTTCTAGTTAACCTAGATATTCCATTGAACTGAATGTGTGTGTATATGAATGTCCAGAGGTAAGGAAGGGGTCCAAACCAAGCTAAGCCATTGGAATTGACTGGGCGCAATCCAATCCAGACAGTCAATGCCCACCTTCCCCCATAAATAACTCAAGGTTGTCTGACAACCACCATGGTCTTGGCCAGAGTAGAAAATGGTGTCTTTCTTTGAGGAGGACCTGTCCTATTCTGCATTACACATACAACCCATTAATTTGAATGGACACTAAGTAATACGTATGGTCACGCTGCAGGGACATTGAACACCTAATATCAATCAGTTTTTGGAGTTTCCAGCAGGGACCGTTCTAATAAGTAGGGATTGTCCCAATGTGATAGCTCTTTAAAGGAAAGAGCCCAACAGTGCAGGACAAAGTATCTGTTTCACGTTTTCAAATTTTTTTATATTTAATTTTTATTCTGAAATACTGAAAGGTCACATCTGTTTGTAGTAGTGATAATTTTACTGTGTGTGTTCTCAGGAAGCCAAAAATACTCAGATACATGTACTCACAAGTGTCGATTTTACATTCCAAAAAAAGTTGGTAAAATCCAGGAAACTCCTGCACCGAGCAGTCACCTGATACCTATTGTTGATGTTGTGTTTTATCTAGTGCACGGTACAATTGGTACAAGTTTTATCAATGCTGAAGTTTGAAATATATGGATATTTCATGTTTACAAAGGTCTGTATTTTTATTTTTTGTACTTTAGAAGATAGCACATATCAGCCAAAAATATGACTCCATTTTTTGAACAATTTATTTTTTATTAAATTCAATTTGCTACTACGGTAACATTCAATGTTATTTTTTCCAATTTTCCAGAAACCAGAATTCTTGCATTGTCTTGTACATAGAAGCTTCTGTTTCATTCGGCAAGTTATATTTGCTTTACCTGCACATGTTTTATGTTGTAGTTTTCATGTCTCTGCTTTGCGTCTGTGGAAACGTTTACTATCATATGAAAAGGGACTTTTTTTTTTTCTTTAATAATATTATTTTTTGGCGTCTGTAAATGATTTTTTTTGTTGCTCTGCACCTGATTATTATTATTGTTATTATTATAAGTCGATGTTTGAAGTTTATTTCCAATAAATTTCTTTTTGATAAAATTTGGCTGTGTCAATTTTGAATATGGGGAACGTCGAGAATTCTTTTCTGTCTGAAATTCAGTTTTAGATTAAAAATATTTATATATGTAAGGCAAATATGAAATATGACTAGATAGATATGAGATAGATATGAAATAGATAGATATGAAATAGATAGATATGAGATAGATATGAAATAGATAGATATGAGATAGGCAGATAGATAGATAGATTCAATTAATCCAGCATACAATAATGCAGAAATGTTGGTAATCCAACACTTTTTTACAACCACAGATATAGGATACTCTATAATTTCTTGAAGACTAGAACCAGAGTCTCCCTACCATTAGAAATATCTTTCTTTCTTTATTTCTTTCTTTCTTTCTTTCTCCCATACAACAATATAAATTCTAAAATTGCAAAATGTCACAACCAATAAAATAACCACATCCAGTGACCATGCTGTCACTTGTAGTCCATCAGCAGCTGCAGAGGTTGCTGACTCCTTGCATAGAAAGTGCAGTACTTGCCGTGCTGAGAGTGACATTTGGCCTTTAATGAAGGCAGATTGTATTCTAGGTTGAATATTTTCTAAACATTGATACATTGGAGATTTCTTTCCAGACAGAACACGTCTCCATTTCCTATGTTATCCGCTACAGAGGGATTTAACACATTTACCCATGAATAGTGAATGGGCTTTGTAGAATAACACAGCTGGCCATAGACTTCTCCTATTTATTATGATTATCCTTCCTAATTTCATGTTTTTCCATAATTATACTCGCCCTCACCCCCGAAGCAGCGCCCTCATGTAAGAGTATTTACTATTAAAGAGTATTAGTAAAGGAAGTTCCACCCTTCAGTCAGATCGAATAGTTCAGCCTTTTTTCTATGGTAAATTTCCATCATGTTTGTATGATCATTTATTACATAGGTGGTGGTGGAATCACTCTATTCTGGCCATTAAATGTAAGTTTTTCTTAAATTTAGGTTTCTTAATTCCAGATAAGTTTTTATTCTTTGATTTATGCGCTAGGAGTGTTCAAAAGAACCCCATGTACCGTATTGATGCCAAAAGAGTGTCTGCCGTATAAACTTAAACCCATCCAGCAAAAAACAAGCTTTCATAGGACAAATAAGAAAAAAAGGGAAAAGTTATGGCTCTTGAAAAGCGATGACCTCCCCCAAAAAAACAAAAATACATATATATATATATATATATAAGACAAAATCTAAATGTGGTTTTACAATATTTGTATCAACCCCTAGAATAGCATAAAATTGGTACTTTTATGGCAGACTAAGCAACGGGAAGAACAATGATGGAATTGCTATTTTATGTATGTATTATACAGTACAGAGCAAAAGTTTGGACACACCTTCTCATTCCAAGAGTTTTCTGTATTTTCATGACTATAAAAATTGTAGATTCACACTGAAGGCATCAAAACTATGAATTAACACATGTGGAATTATATACTTAACAAAAAAGTGTGAAACAACTGAAAATATGTCTTATATTCTAGGTTCTTCAAAGTAGCCACCTTTTGCTTTGATTACTGCTTTGCACACTCTTGGCATTCTCTTGATGAGCTTCAAGAGGTAGTCACCTGAAATGGTTTTCACTTCACAGGTGTGCCCTGTCAGGTTTAATAAGTGGGATTTCTTGCCTTATAAATGGGGTTGGGACCATCAGTTGTGTTGTTCAGAAGTCAGGTGGATACACAGCTGATAGTCCTACTGAATGGAGTGTTAGAATTTGTATTATGGCAAGAAAAAAGCAGCTAAGTAAAGAAAAATGAGTGGCCATCATTACTTTAAGAAATGAAGGTCAGTCAGTCCGAAAAATTGGGAAAACTTTGAAAGTGTCCCCAAGTGCAGTAGCCAAAACCATCAAGCGCTACAAAGAAACTGGCTCACATGAGGACCGCCCCAGGAAAGGAAGACCAAGAGTCACCTCTGCTGTGGAGGATAAGTTCATCTAAGTCACCAGCCTCAGAAATCGCAGGTTAACAGCGGCTCAGATTAGAGACCAGGTCAATGCCACACAGAGTTCTAGCAGCAGACACATCTCTACAACAACTGTTAAGAGGAGACTGTGTGCAGCAGGCCTTCATGGTAAAATAGCTGCTAGGAAACCACTGCTAAGGACAGGCAGCAAGCAGAAGAGACTTGTTTGGGCTAAAGAACACAAGGAATGGACATTAGACCTGTGGAAATCTGTGCTTTGGTCTGATGAGTCCAAATTTGAGATCTTTGGTTCCAACCACCGTGTCTTTGTGCGACGCAGAAAAGGTGAACGAATGGACTCTACATGCCTGGTTCCCACCGTGAAGCATGGAGGAGGAGGTGTGATGGTGTGGGGGCGCTTTGCTGGTGACACTGTTGGGGATTTATTCAAAATTAAAGGAATACTGAACCAGCATGGTTACCACAGCATCTTGCAGCGGCATGCTATTCCATCCGGTTTGCGTTTAGTTGGACCATCATTTATTTTTCAACAGGACAATGACCGCAAACACACCTCCAGACTGTGTAAGGGCTATTGGACCAAGAAGGAGAGTGATGGGGTGCTACGCCAGATGACTTGGCCTCCACAGTCACCAGACCTGAACCCAATCGAGATGGTTTGGGGTGAGCTGGACCGCAGAGTGAAGGCAAAAGGGCCAACAAGTGCTAAGCATCTCTGGGAACTCCTTCAAGACTGTTGGAAGACCATTTCAGGTGACTACCTCTTGAAGATCATCAAGAGAATGCCAAGAGTGTGCAAATCAGTAATCAAAGCAAAAGGTGGCTACTTTGAAGAACCTAGAATATAAGACATATTTTCAGTTGTTTCACACTTTTTTGTTAAGTATATAATTCCACATGTGTTAATTCATAGTTTTGATGCCTTCAGTGTGAATCTACAATTTTTATAGTCATGAAAATACAGAAAACTCTTGGAATGAGAAGGTGTGTCCAAACTTTTGGTCTGTACTGTATGTACAATCAATTATATGTACCTCATAATGGTAACTGCAACTTGTCCCACAAAAACAAAACCTTCATCAACAGAGAAATAAAAAAGCTATAGCTACCGGAATGCAACAATGAAAAAGAAAAATCATTTGCTAGCTTCTTAAGGCCCATGTAGGCCAGTCCTTTAGGGGTTAACATATATGATCCTTATTTCACCTGGTTAATAAGCTTATCCCCTTTTCATATGGCAAAAATAAATAAAAATGCAAGCTTGATCATGGGACTTCCTCTATTAGCGATGCAGTTGGATGAGACATCATAGAACCATGTAAGGCTGGGTTCACACTTGCATTGTTGTCTCCGCACCTAACCAGTTTCTGTGATCAGTCAAAAGATCATAAAAAGTGATTAGAACGAGTCGTCGATTTCAATGGGTTTTTAAAACCATCCGCTGGTGAGTGTTTGGAACGTTTCCTCCATGTATCTGCTCTTTTGGACAGAGAAAAAAGTCAGACTTACAGCACTTTTGCTTCTTCCAAAAAAAAAGGATACACAACATACAGCAACAATGGACAGACATTCAGGGCTATGGAAGAAGGACACGGATGGATTACCAATGGAGAGTAATATGTTTGTATCTGTTTTGCAATCCGTTTTTCGCTCTTTATTCTTCTCTACACATGCTCAGAATGAAGATAAAGATCGGGGGGGGGGGGACACATCCACCAAAAATGGATCATAGATGTGAATCAGGCGCAGATGTGAACATAGCATAAAGTTCCATGCATGCAAAGTGTGTGCTTTGTCAGCGTGCCAGCTGTGCTTTTAACAGCTAGCCCATTGACCCATTATTTTCTATGACCCCATACACTTGCTTGTGTATTTTCACGACAATGTGTACGTAGCTATGAGCCTTGGGCAAATCTCCTATGACTGTCCATTTTAGGGCTCAAGAATCACTGCAGGAAATGAATGAATCTGTGCAGGTCATGGACCGCACATGGTATCATGGGCCATCCATGCCGTTTCCCATGGACCCTACAATGCACACGAGCCTCCATGTTTGTGTGCATGTAGCCTAAGGAGAATAAAGTTCTATGCCTCATAAAAGCTGCTTTATCTCACATATTAAAAGATTTCTGCTGTCTCACAGCTTCTCTGGTTGGAACTGGTCCATACTGAGCAGATTTAGTTGGAATATGTCATTTTATAGACCATGCTGTATTGTGGTGAGGGACAAAATCACCAAAACAGTCTATAGGCGGGTTTCTGGTTTGGCAGATCTCCCTCGTCATGTTCTTAGGCTCTTTTCTTTGTCAGACATTGACTAATAGGGTACTGTAATTGGGTGATGGGAAATATTGAGAGATTGACCCTTTTGCCCCTCCTATAACATAGCAGTGTGGACAATATAAAACTTAAAGGGGTTTTCAAGAACTTGCATATGAATGGTTTTAAGATAAGTCATCAATATATGATTGGTGTGGGTCTGACACTTGGGACCCCTGCCAATTAGCTGTTTGGAGAGGGGCTCAAAAATGCTGCAGCCTCTTTCCTGTAATGATGATGTCACATTCATTGGTCACATGATACAGCAGCAGCACAGTCCTATTCAATTGAAGTGATGGTATTCAGAGAAGAGGCAACAGTGCTCACCCGAATGCTATAGCCTCTTCAACCAGCTGGTCTGTCAGGGTCCCAGGTGTCGGACCCCTGCTGATCATATATTGATGACCTATCCTGTATAAGTCCCGCAAAACCCCTTTAAGACCAAGAACTTAGTATACGATACATACACTTCTGGTAACCTGCTGGAAATGTGGTTAAAACTTGGTTTACAGATATTCATAGCACATTAGTCACCTAAACTAAAGACTACAATCAATTATGGAGGACGTCTCAATGCATTATAACGTCTTATAACATTACTGTATATAATTACTCCCAGCCCTGTAAACAAGAGGAACACATCTAAAACATCACGAGCAGGGTTCTTAGATGCCAGCGTCACTATTCTTCAATTTTTTGGGCCCAACAAAAACAATGCGTTCCACCCTCCTCCTTCCTCTCTCACAAGGCCTTTTGATGTGTGCGACTTTCTGAGAATGCAAAAAGTCAAAGTTGAGTGTGGTCACAACCATCATCATCCTGCGGAGACACCACAACATAGCCTGGCATGTAGAACACAGGGCGTCGGTGGATTCTTACATGTCCCTGTTGATGTGCTGGGCAGCACTGGATGGTAATGTAACCTACATTTATAAATCATCTTTTGTTCTCTGTCCCTAAAATTGTAAACGACAGGCCAAACCATGAGAATGGAAAATTTATTGTTTATAGGTATTATGCCAGACATAGGCATTGCGTTAGAAAAATGATACCCTTGTACATCACATCACCCACAGTACCACTTAGAGATGGGCAAACCCCTCAAGATTCATTTCGGTTTCTGCCGGCTCGGGTCCCTGATTCATTTTGGGCTGAACAAGTTCGGAACGGACCACACCTTAAATTGGCTTAAAAAATAGTGTAGAATACTGTCAGGGCTCCTAGGAACCTATCTATAAAACATAGTGTAGAACACCGTCAGGGCTCCTAGGAACCTATCTATAAAACATAGTGTAGAACACTCTCAGGGCTCCTAGGAACCTATCTATAAAACATAGTGTAGAATACTGTCAGGGCTCCTAGGAACCTATCTATAAAATATAATGTAGAACACTCTTAGGGCTCCTAGGAACCTATCTATAAAACATAGTGTAAAATACTCTCAGGGCTCCTAGGAACCTATCTATAAAATATAATGTAGAACACTCTTAGGGCTCCTAGGAAACTAACTATAAAGAATGGTATAGAATACTTTTAGGGCTCCTAGGAACCTATCTATAAAACATAGTGTATAATACTCTTAGGGCTCCTAGGAACCTATCTATAAAACATAGTGTAGAACACTCTCAGAGCTTCTAGGAAACTATCTGAGGCATGTTATTGGGCCACTGGCAGTCACATGGGCACACTGAAAGTCCTGATGCTTTGCATGCCCATGTCACCAATGAGGCCCAGGCCAAAGAAATCTCACAAGAGCGCCCAGAGAGAGACCCCAGAATATAATGCAGGTGCCATTTTTGTTTGTACCAAACGAATCTCACAATCAGACACAATCAATTTGGAATATTCGGGTCAAACGCGACATGATATGAACTGATCTGCCCATCTCTAGTACCAACATACACCAAAGCATAGTAAACATAATATGCCACATGCCAATTTGCTGCCATTTTGATCCACCTATCTTTTAATTTCCTTTTGGTGGTTGTGGAAAAGTGTGGCACCAGTGCTGACATAACATTGACAGCCACTGCGTCTCCTCAGATGCTACGCTGACATCACCATTGTGCCAGCCACAGGGTCCCAACAGAAGAGTTGCCATAAATGCAAGCAAGAATTTCTGAAAATTTCATCTAATACCCTTTACAAATCATCGTTCCTCCATATTGTCAAAAGGATGCTATGTCTCTTTTGCAGACCACCTTACGATGTGTAGTGTCTTACAGACCATACGTGTTCTACTAGGAATTCTAGGAAAGGAATATGCAAATAAGTTCTCATCGATGGAGAAAGGAAATCTTGCACTAGTGCCACTTGAGCACTAGTGGTAAGGTAGCTCCTTATAGGTCAATGCCTGGTTGTTGGAGAAAGCTGGTGACATTGACTGGGATCCAAAAAGAAGGGTTACTATGTACTTTAAGGGAATGGTTTTGGGTTTTAATTTGGGTAGAGTAATACCTCCTTCTTCAGTCAAATTTCTAGCCATTGATATGAATGAACACTGTGTAATGCTCTACTACCCCTATGGGGGAGCTGCAGGTAAATTAAAAACTGGGTTCTGTGGGTCGCAGTAATGGATCAGTAAACAGTCGCAGTAATCAAATTGGCGTCAATGAACCGTTCTGAAAATTAGAAATTGTCCAAAGCAGAGAACCAATTTTAAAAAGATACAGGCTGTCCAAAATAAGTAGTTTTCTTATTCAATACGATGTACAGATGTTGCAAACTTTAACTTGACATATGATGTCATCATTTAAGGCACCATGCACACGACTGATGTGTTTGCAGCAGAATGCACTCGGACAGCATGACATCCGAGCATCATCCTAGTGATTCCATGATGTACTTACCTCTATGGGGGTTTCCAATCAGTTCTGTTCCATTGACAGGGAGCAGGATAGGACCTACTCTATTTTCATCAGAACGGAACAGACCATTGGACACCCCCTTGGAGGAGTATCAGATGGCACACTCAGTCATGTTCATGGACCCTAATGGACAGCCATAAACACTATTACATTATTTTCTGGCAGGTTGGATTCACACGTGCAGATTTTGCTGCCCCCACCCCTATCCAAATGAATGGAATTGTTTTTCACTTGCAGAAATGTTTCCACATGTGAATCCAGTCTTTGGAGACCCCCATTTGGAGGTGACTTTAGATTAATTCACTTACTTCTAGGGTCTATTATTGATGTTCTGTCCCTTATATAACTAATAACAACAAAGATTACAATAAAAGTGGACGGGTACATGGTCTGTTTAGATAGAGGGTGGACCAAGACATCATCACTTCTGGTGGGCTCAAGGACCTTAGTCTGACACTGGGAAGGTCGCTGTACTGAAGATGACAGAGGAGCATCCCTGTGTAGCCTACGGGTAGCCTATGTGTACACTTGTGCCTGTTATCGTCTTATCTGGAGCATCATTCACGAGTTATTCTTGGCTTTGTGTACGTTTATTGCTTTGACTGCTTATGTTGTTCCATTTCCCACAGTTATTAACCTATTGCAACACTTTATGGGCACTTAATGTCCTTGTGTCTCATGATGGAGTTCTTGTAATATCAAGGAGCGGCGCAGACAGGAGCCTCATAGAAAAATAAAGGGACGGAAAGAAAACAAAGTAATAAACACAAGATCATTACGTCACAATTCAGTCACACTTATTCTTTAGAAGTCATTATCTGTCATGGAAATTCTGCATAGTGGAAAAGCACTTGGTGATCACAGGATGGCCACGTGATGGTCATATGTCATTTTACAGGGTTTATCCTTAGGATAGGCCACTAATATTAGATTTGTGAGGGTCCAACACCCAGAATTACAGATCAGTTGTTCAGGGGCACGGCAGCTTAGTGTATACATCCTGCAAACTGTACTGCTCACTCACTGTGCAAAGTGTAGGAGTAGCTTTAGGTACTGCAGCAATGTTTCACTAAAGATTACTGAGAGCCATGCTAACCCCAAACAGCTGATCTGTGGATGTCGGACCTTTATGGATCCAATACTGATGTGTTATCCTAAGGGCAGCACAGTGGCTCAGTGGTTGCCTTGTAATACTGGAGCCCTGGGTTTGAATCTAGCCAAGGACAACATCTACAAGTAGTGTTTTCTGTGCACTCCAGGTACTCTGGTTTCCTCCCATGCTCCAAAGGCGTAGTGATAGGGAATTTAGATTGTGAGCCCTATATGGTACAGTCTCTGTACAGCACTGTGGAATATGATGGTGCTATATAAGTAAGCTAAAATATAATATTATTACAAAGTGGATAATCTTTTTAAAGGGGTTTGTCCAGGATCTGAACATTTTTAACACTGATGACATTTCCGAAGAATAGGTCATCAGTATCATATCGGTCAGGGTCCGACACCTGAACCCAAAACCGATCAGCTGATGCGGCCACTGGAAGCCATGAACTAAGTGTACAGCCACAAGCAGCCCTGCCCCTATTCAAGTAAATGGGAGCAGGGTTGTAGTTCCAGGTGCACAGCTATACTATATGGAACTTCGCACACTGTAGTGGTGGTGTCTGGAAAAACAGCAAACACTTTAACTTTCTTCTATAGATTACATCTAATTAATGACCGAAATTGTATATCTGCGATGTTCCCATTATTATTAATGCAATGGGAGATATAGGACAAGAGGTTTTTAGGGGGCTACCAAACCTCTTTGCCCCTCCTTGGCTCTTAACTCATGAGTGGAGATCTTGAATCCAAGTCAGATGGGTTGCTAAAAATGCATTTCTTTGGAGAGCCTTCTTAAAGGGGTTGTCTGATACACATCTTCTTTATATACTATATTAAGTAAATTTAGGTTAATAAATAATGTGTTCCCGTGTTCAGAACCCTCATCAATTAGCCGGAAAGGGGAATGGATAGAAAGTTTGTCTCTCAATCTGGGACTCGGCTTGTCAATGAGTTGAAGGATAGCCTACTGACTTAAATGAAAACTTTGCCATGGTCATTGGTCATGCTTTGCTGTAGGGAAATTGAACACTTGGTGCCAGATTTCTGGATGTCCCATAGTAACATCGGGACCCTATAATCAGCTTGTCCTTGTCAAAAATGGGATTGGCCTTAGGTTTGTTGATAACCTCTGTAGTACCATCTATGGATGACCCCTTAATGTGTCCATAAAGTGCCTAAATGCAATGATACATTGCTCAAATAGCACTGCTATAAGGTCCCCATGCAATAAAATAGGTTTGGGTACCTAGTGTAGGATCCCTGGGTCATCAGTGGTGCTTCCTTCAGTAGTGACAAGCAATGTACCCTGTGATAACTCAGAGGATGCAAACCCCTATGATGGGCCCTGGTCATAAGTGGAGAACCTTTTTTAAGGAGAGGATTGTAATAGGGGTGAATAAAGTGTCCGCCATTAACTTACATGGTCCAGAACATTTGGCACATTTTGATCAAGCCATGACATAGTGCAATATATGCCCTACAATGGATACCAGTGGTAAATGACTTAGACCACTGAGTTATTATAGGATTTTGACATAAAAATAGCATTGTAGGCAGCGTTATTTCTACATCAAATGTGAAGGAACCTCCAGATGTGACCAGAACCTTATCCATGTGATATGACTCCTTGCTCTTTGACCTCCCATCTTTAAGATAGGAAAGGAATGTATTATCACAAAGAGCGTTTTCAAAAATGTTGAGGTCTCAAGAACTTCTGATCTTCATGCACACCCACATTCAACAGGTGGCAGCAATGAGTTCTCGACAACTCAACTCACAGGGTGAAAAGAATTGGCAAGCTATGGCCAATGCAGAGGCCTGGTGGGGGTGACATAGGAAATATATGAAATGTCTTTTCTGTTTAATGAAGGAACATTTCATGAAGGATTGATGTTAATATTAGTAGTGACTGGAGAGGCTCTTTAATGTGTCAGATTCTTTATGCACAGTAGTTCTATCACACAGCAGTGCCCTTGGTATTTCATTATATAATGAGTGTTTTGCGTAGAGCCGTCATCTGCGGCAGCACCAGTCAAGGGTTACATGTCAGTTCTCTTTCAACGGTGGCATTGATCAAACTCCACATACGTTCCAGATCTAACACACTTGCTATTTCCACAAGACATTTCATCTAATATCCATTTAATACACAAGAAGTCTGGATCCCTACAGAAGATTTCTCCTTCAATAGTCATAAGAGAGTTTAAGGTTTCACTAAATCAACAATTGTTAGTGCAGCTGAGTCGGTGGCTGGTTTTATAAGGAACATCAGACGGATGTGTGCCCTATCATTGGGCATCTGCAATGCAAACACTGAACATACGGCTCAGCATATGGTAACCTTAGAGAATCAAAACAGCATGATCAGGTTACCACAAAGTATGGAAAACTTTGCCCATACACGCTCTGTTTCCATCCTCGTCCATAGAGCCCATTAAGCTAATGATAGCAATGGATTCCATATCCTTGAGTTTTTGAGAGAGGGATGCCGATGTAGAGTCAAAATAGAGACTGTGGTGAGCTTGACAAAGACGTTGGCTTCATCCAGCACCGCCCGCATTAGTGAATAATAAGACCCGATGATGAATGTTGGCAGATCATGAAATAAAACGACCAAATCCTAAGAGAGAATTCGGAATAAAATCAGACTATGCTGATCAATTGTGGAAAGTCATATGTAGAGTAGAAGAGCGTTGAGCACCCTCTATGGATGGGACAATGAAGACTCCAAAGACGGCTCAGAAGGTTAGATTGACTACCACGAGACAAAACCCAAATTAAAGACATATCAAGTGTCTTGTTTAGAAGAAGCCCCATAATTATATGTCTAACAATGGACAATTTTGGCTTCTGATTATGTGTTTTTGGAAAGTTTTGCATTCTGTAAACAAGGCAACTCATCTTTCAGTGGTAGAGCAGCTCTTCAGAGAACTTATGTAGACCAAGAACTCTATGGATAATGTATAAAATTTCAAGTGGAAATACAGATGTGAATACAGATGTGTCCACTCTTAACTTAGCTCGAATTGCCAACTTATTCAATTCAATAAGATATTGCAACATGCTACCAATGGTGATCCAATAAAGGTCAACTGGTGAGCCTAAGGATCAGTGATGCAAGTGGGGAGCAAAATCTAGCATGTTTGGTCTGATGCCACAGAACAGCTACTGTAGAACAAATGGTTGAAAATATTAATGCTGTCTATGATAGAAATGTGTCAGAACATACATCACAGCTTGCTTAACAGCCAATGACTGCTCAGAGGTTGCATGGTAATCTCTGTCCACTATTGAACGTTCTACATTGGGTACATGAGCATAAGAACTGTAGCAATGGAAGAAGCTGTTGAATTACTTTTCTTCTACCGTAGGTCATGTAGATGGACAGGTGTGACTGTATTGGTTACCTGGGGAAAGACGACACCAGGATGCGCTATGGGAAGAAGGCTCTGGTGGAGGCATATGCATATTGCACCACCTACCTAAACGTTCTACAGACTAGAATAATGCGTCCTATAAAAGAAGTCCTATCCATGGTGGCTCCACCCCACAATGTACAGGACTTAAAGGATCTGCCAAAATCTTGTTGCTACATACTACATTACACCTTTAGGGCAGAATGGTGGCACAGTGGTTAGCACTGTTGCCTTCCAGCACATGGGTCTTGGGTTTGAACCTGACCAAATGCAACATCTGAGTGGAATTTGTATGTTCTCCTACCATATGCCAAAATTATACTGATAGGTAAGTTGGCTCTCTGTAAAACAACTGACTTTTGGGGATGAGCTCCTATAAGGCAGCGCCAACTCCCCTACTATACAATGCTTCCTGCGCTTTGAGTCCATTGGTGAGACAAGAACATTACAAATGTTTATCACTGTCATTGTGGAGTCCCTGTTTTGAAGAGTTAGAACTGGTTTGGGAAGGAGTTTTTAGTATTGTGACAGATCAGTGTACACATACACTATAACTCAATCCTTGGTTCAGTTTTAATTGACAAATGATAATGTCACTGATTCAACAGTGCGGGTAGGTAAGCTCTACTGAGATGGTGCACCATCATTTATATATCCTTTTTGTACAGAGAAATGCAAATGTAAATGAGCTAAGGCTAAGAAACAGTCAGTGACTGTAGAGTTGATCCAATAGACATTTTCCCAAAAATGGTCCCTGCACAGCACTCATAACAGATGTGGAAGAGGGCACTTCATAAAAACAGACTTCAAAGCCTCTTTGCATTCAGCCCCTTTAGTTTCACAATAGGCTTTGTAAGACTGCAAATAATGGTGTTCATTCAGTAGACTATGTTCATGGTAGGTGGATAGTCTGATGATGACTCCAGTAGAGAGTACAGAGCAGCCATCATGGTACATAGGGTGGTTACCCAGGTAGGGTGTATTAACTGAGATCTGTATTAGTGGAAGAGAAGTTTACAAAATGGTGATTTTTTCCTTTAACCTGCCTGAGCCATGAAGGTGTGAGTCTTATGGAAATAATTGATTTAATTGTCAATGAACCAATGGTGGTGGCCTAATAACCTTCTTGGACAATAAATGTGAAGAAAGATCTTTACAAAAGTCTTTTAATGGACAGAATCCAAGCCAATTTCCACTGTGGACAAAAATTGGAGGATTCTATGTATTGGAGGATCCCTTACTGGCGCTAGAGAAGGGTGAACCTTTGAAGATTCATTTTGTTTCAGATTTGGACGGTTTGGCCCAAAGATTTGTTTTGGGTTGCATAAGTTCTTCACAAACTGAAAGAGTCCCCAGAGTATAATAATTTCACATTCAGTACGCTGGTGATGAACCCACAAACTTTTGGAACATTTGGGTCGAATCTGATTTGACCTGAAGCAGTTTGCTCATCTGTAACTGGCACAAGGCACTTAATAAATCAGGCGCACATCCATGGGCCAGAATGGAAGTCTAGGCCAACTTCCTGTATAGCTTATGTCAGCTTTCTGATTTAAGTTGTAATAGATATGTTGGACCTAGGTGTGCCCATCTGTCCCTTTGCCCTTCTCTTCCCACTTTTTCAAAAAGTGGTGAGTGAGATGCAGAACAAGCGATGTGGAGCATCTTTGGTGCAATAAAAGGTGATGCCCCAAGGGTGCCCCACAATTACACTCTTCTACACCAGAAAATTGGTGTAGATGGGTGAACAAATTCCCAATTCCTTCTTTTTGTCACCATTTTATAATTTTACCTTCACCAGCATGCCAGCTCCAGTAGACACAATCTCCCCATGTTTAGACCTCATGAAGTCTACCCAATATTTGACCTAACACTTCTTACTAATTAAACAAGGAGCAGCCTATGAAATACCAGTGGGGGGCAGAGTTACCCATAGACTTGCATTGTATCTCATAAAGCCCCCACAAACACATGAATAGCACCCCAGAGACTTGCAAGTTTGCCGACTCCTGAAGTATAGACGTTTCCTCACCTCATAAAGTTTATTGTCGTTGCGCTGCTTTTTGTAGCCACTTTTTGTGAGTATAGACTAAAATATATGAAGTTTAATCACAACCAAATATATATTTTTCTTTAAAAAGCTAAAATATAGCTTTTTTTATTTTTACCTTGAAATATAAAGATCCATACATATCTCCATCTCATAACTATCTTCAAGGCTTAAATGGAAGGGAATGTATAAATGTATGAATAGATTTTTCTTTTTAATACAAATTAATTTTTCAGATCTGTATTTATTTTTCCATGGTAAATTTTTTTTTTAAAGTTTATTTTTTGTACATGATCGTTCAGTGAGATGTTGCCCTGCCATGTTAACACAAGTTCAGAGATTTGTTTTACACAAACCACATGAACCATAGGAAACTGCAATCTGGAGATGTCTCATAGGAGCAGATAAAAATATGGGACTTTATTCTATTTTGTCCTGCCCACGCCACTTTCATGGCATGGGCGGTAAACTCGATTTATTATCATTTACACCAGTTTACTGGCACAAATGATGCCTGAAATCTATGCCAGCTACAAGCACCCTCCATCGGTGCAGGGTGCAGACTTCATAAATCTACCCCATTGACGTCTATGGAAGTGTGTTGTGGGCATGCTCTATGACCTGTACAGGAAGAAGGAGGAGAGGAGCTCTGTTCATCACCTTTTGTCAGTGTTATCTATATATCATCCTGCCTTGAGAATAACAAGATAACTGCTAAGAAGTGATCTCTACAGAAAAGGAACTTTCAGTCTATTAGTGGGTGCAGTAGCTCCCGGGCGCAGAAGCCTTAGGTGGCTCGTGAGGAGTTTCTTCCCAATATGAGGAGACCAGTGATATAAATGGTACATTATAGTTTGGGGGCCTGGTACAGATTTTAATTGAGGCCCAGTAGCTTTATGTTATGTATCTGGAGTGAGGAGCAGATGCCACTCCTTCTCTTAGAGAGCCTTGAAAGCTGATGCTGCAAATCTAAGTGGCTGCCAATCCATGTTGTGTGACTGGAAGTTTCTTTGCTGAAGTAAAGTGAGCTGTCACCTATGTCTGTTAAATCGGGACAGGTCTTCTGTTGAACCTCATATCAAGGGCACCCCCAAAGCCCAGGAGACCCACACAAGGGTGTGCCCCATCCCCCTATCGCTTTGCCGCCCTTGGGCCTGTCAGAGGGTTTGGTATTAAAGTCACTGTGACCAATCTGAGGAAAAGTCCGGCTCCCATCTTGGGACTATTCCACCTGCCTCTACCACATTGCTCCACCTTGGGGTGTTGCAGAGTTGGCAATTGTTCTGAATTTGCCAGAATAATCTTGAATTTTAGGTAACAATCCTGGCAAATTCTGGCATGCTCAAAGACGTTGTGTGGCTTACAAAACCCCACCCAAAAACTTCGACATCCAATCCAAATCGTCACAGTCCCAGGGCAGTCCCAAGGCTGATTTGAGAATGAAACTTAATGGAACGTAAAATAAAAAAGAAGCAATACTCACCTATCCCTGATCCTACATTCTGGTATGGGGTCCCCTAAGTTTGGTAAATTTTGTTCAGAATCAAAAGTGCCCCGATTGCCCTGAAATATCATGTGTGACACTTTGACTCTATCCAACTCCTTTCAAACTTTTTAATACCAAAATAACATTGGTAATGTCAAAGTGATAGCAACACATATGGTCCCAGCCGGTGTAATAACACTTTGCGGCGCCAGATTTTTTATGCTTTTTAAAATCTTAAAATTAAAAAACAGTCCAAAATTGTCCCTTTTTGGGGCAGATGTCCACCAGTGTTTATACATACGGTGCTCTTGGAAGAAGCAATGGCTTCTTAATAAGAGGTCATGGATCACAAGCCCAAGGTCATCCGATCCTTCTGCTCAGTCATCCTCTGATCTGTAAAATAGCAACTGCCTTAGACTAGGTTCACATCTCCATAGAAGACTCTGCCACAGAAACCGCCCAAAATTGTCAGAGAGAAAAGTCCTGCACGGAAAGCTGACAGACACCCGGCAGACCCCTGGGGTCCACTTGTGTCCGCGGGTTTTAGCGGTCTGGTTCTGCGTTGTTCGGGTTCCCCTGGCAGATCCAAACGACAGCAAGCCCAGTGCAGGTGTGAACCTAGCCTAAGGAGGGATTGTGGTTTTCGTTTTGTAATGCTATGTACCCCTCAGGTGTCTCAGTTCTGCCTTGTGCACCTATGTTGTAAGCAATGAACATTTCCATCCAACGACAGCAAGCATAGATATTGAAAATGATCGGGATTACTAAAGGGGTTATACCGTGAACATTTTTATCCTCTATTCATAGGATAGAGAGTGAATTCCTGATTAGTGAGGACTGTCTAGACCCCCATCCCTGAGAACAGAGGAGTTTTACTCCCTTTCATGCCCCCACTACATGGATATTCTCTATGCATAGAGGATAATTTTTTTTCATGGTATAACCCCCTTTAACACACAATGTAATATAAACTTGCATAAATACAAGAAAACAAATGAAAAATTAGCAATTGCTTGTTCGGTAGCATCAGGTTCAGTCACCATTTGTTTCTATGGGTCACTTCATGGCATTGGCCTCATCTTAGTTTGACCTGTGTGGGTCTGTCTGATAAAGCCCACACCAATCCCAAGGATACAAAGTGGTCACATACAAGGCTGACGGGGTAAGTACCAGAAGGAAGAGGCACCAAAGAAGCACACTGCCCCAGGCAGAGTCTGTAGATAAAGTGCTGGGGCAGTATACTGACACTGGGTGATATAAAGCCCAGCTACAGCTCTGCTCACAGCCATTCCCTATTACAGTACAAGGCAAGGATTACTGTCACTGTGACAGGCCGAGCAGCTGTGTGTGCTATGGAGCAGCAGACTAGTACACATAGAGCGAGTGCAGCAGAGGGCAGTACTTGACCACAGTGCAGGGTGACTGCCAAAGGGACAGTGGCCGGGTGTGAGGAAGCTCCAGACTGCAGATACATGGCACTAAATAAGATAGTGGTGGTGGAGTATATATATATATATACTATAGTAAGTCATAATAACAAGTCCTCAAAGAGCACAGGAAACATTGCTAAGCATAAAGGAAATGAGATAAGAGTTGTGCAACTGGGGGCATGTACATAGAAATGAGACAGATACATAGATAATAATATAATAGATACGAGACAGATAAATGTGTCATATATCTGCCATCTATCTATCTATCTATCTATCTATCTATCTATCTACCTATCTATCTCATATCTATCTATCTATCTATCTCATATCTATCTATCTATCTATCTATCTATCTATCTATCTCATATCTATCTGATATCTATCTATCTATCTGTCTCATATCTATCTATCTAGAAGAAAAGCAGTCCAGTCTGCCAGCAACCATATACAGCATAATAGGAAGTTTCTTTATTCAAAACATAGCGTCACACACCACGTATCGACCCACGCAGGGGGTCTTTATTTTCTTCTGTGTAAGTACCCCCTAATGGGAGATGGGGTTCTGCCATGCAACTAAGGGGGTGGCTTTATCCCTGTTATCTTGAATGCTGTCAAGAGAACTTTTTTCATTTTTTGTATCTATCTATCTATCTATCTCCTATCTATCTATCTATCTATATATCTCATATCTATCTATTATCTATCTATCTATCTATCTATCTATCTATCTCATATCTATCTATTATCTATCTATCTACCTATCTATCTCATATCTATCTATCTATCTATCTATCTATCTATCTATCTCATATCTATCTATCTATCTATCTATCTATCTCATATCTATCTATCTATCTATCTATCTATCTCATATCTATCTATCTACCTATCTATCTCATATCTATCTATCTATCTATCTATCTATCTCATATCTATCTATCTATCTATATATCTATCTATCTCATATCTATCTGATATCTATCTATCTGTCTCATATCTATCTATCTGATATCTATCTATCTATCTGTCTCATATCTATCTATCTAGAAGAAAAGCAGTCCAGTCTGCCAGCAACCATATACAGCATAATAGGAAGTTTCTTTATTCAAAACATAGCGTCACACACCACGTATCGACCCACGCAGGGGGTCTTTATTTTCTTCTGTGTAAGTACCCCCTAATGGGAGATGGGGTTCTGCCATGCAACTAAGGGGGTGGCTTTATCCCTATTATCTTGAATGCTGTCAAGAGAACTTTTTTCATTTTTTGTATCTATCTATCTATCTATCTATCTATCTATCTATCTATCTCCTATCTATCTATCTATCTATCTATCTATCTATCTATCTATCTATCTATATATCTCATATCTATCTATTATCTATCTATCTATCTATCTCCTATCTATCTACCTATCTATCTCATATCTATCTATCTCCTATCTAGCTATATATCTACCTATCTATCTCATATCTATCTATCTCCTATCTAGCTATCTATCTAACTATATCTTTTTATCTATCTATCTATCTATCTATCTATCTATCTATCTATCTATCTATCTCCTATCTATCTATCTATCTATCTATCTATCTATCTCACATCATCTATCTATCTATCTATCTATCTATCTATCTATCTATCTATCTCACATCATCTATCTATCTATCTATCTCACATCATCTATCTATCTATCTAGCTCATGTATGTCTCCTTTCTTTCTTTCTTTCTTTCTTTCTTTCTTTATATCTATCTCCTTATTTTCTGATTCTCCTATCTGCGTATCTTTATATCTACACACAAATATTTCAGATATATCAACCAATATGTAATCTGTTGCTGAATATCACAGTAAACAAGTGTCTTTTATTTCCATATACAGTGCCTCTCTCTTTCAGGTTTAGTTCATCCCATGTATTCGTAGGGTATTCTTGGTTCAGAAAATAAAGGTTGTGCTTTGTACAGTGTAATAATGAAAATCTATACAATTTTCCGGGACCCTGTCACATTTTACATCAGTCCTATGTCCCAGTCATATGTTATAGAACAGGAACAGCTGAGCAAACTGATATAGTTTTATGGGGAAAAATTTAGTATAACCTGTTATTTATTGATCTAAATCTCTCCTCTTTCTGACTTTAAGAGTCCAGTGGGCAGTCCTACTCAGTGATCAACATCCTTCTATGTACAACTTTACATACAAAGATATCTGTCAGTCACTGAGTAGGACACCCCACTGGACTGCCCGAAGTCAGAAAGAGGAGAGATTTAGATCAATAAATCAGTTTATACTGAATCTTTCACCACAATCTACACCCATTGGCAAAATAATACCGCACCCAGATAGAAATGTTGGATTGCTGCAAAACTCTTCCTGCACTTATGTCTCAGGCAGATATGTAAATGATCACAGGTGTGGTCTGATTACACACTGGGTCTTGTCCCTTGAGGGTGTAAAAGAGCTCCCCCTGCTGCACTATAAGAAGACTCTCAGAAGCTATTTTTGGGTAGTGTACTTCTTGGTGAGAGATTGTTGATGGCTAGACATACGTCTATGAAGACATTTTGTCCAGATAACAGACTTTGAGATGGGACACATAATTGGACTGAGGTATACAGGGTGGTCAGTGATACCAGCTTTCCTATATTTAGGCTGTTCTGACCTAGTTGTCAGGAAGTGTTGGGAGCAATTGTTACATGAAGGCATGCACACAAGGAGAACAGGACCTGGATGGACCAGACAGATCACCAATAGAAAGGATTGTTTTATCTGCTGACAAGTATAAGAAGCTCCCACAGGTTCTTTATTCACCATCCAGATACAGGTGGCACCTTCATTACACATCCCTGTCTAAGTAAGACCTATATCCAGCAAAGTTGTGTGAACTGTTTCCTTGCAACCATGTGTCTCCTGAGTCATTTACCAGCACCACCATCATGGAGACTCCAACTCCCAGGAGAACTGAATACCATTAAGATGTGCCCTGGCAGGGCACTACTATCGCCTTCAGGTACACTGCTAGATCCCTCAGCTCTCCGCTAGGCCAGGAGGGGAGCTGAAGGAGTTGGTTGAGTCTACAAGCCACTGTGACCACTGTTGTCTAAACTACTAGTACTCCCAGCCTCTAGATATCCTTCAATGGGTTGCACATTCAAACATAACATAGAAAGTTTTATTCGATTTCTTCCTGACACTTCAATCTGCTCAGTTATGTTTGCTTTATGTCATGCTGCCTGCAGAATGGGCTACATTTTCATGGAGAAGGTTTCTTTTTAAGATTTTGAAGATCTCTGCTTGCAATAAGATCCTTCATTGTTTACTTTTTCTGATAAACAATAATCTGGTCTTGTGAATAAAAGTCCAACAGTTTATAAACCATGGCAGATAAAAGAGATAAAACACAAGACTCTGATCATTGGTGCCACATTTACAAGCTGATCGCTATACCTGGTGACTCATAAATCTCCATTACATGGACAGCGATGCCTTCAATGAACATGGTCAATGCAGAGGGGCAATGAGGTGTCAAAAGCCAAAAAAGATCTACTGAATAGCCACTTTATTAGAGACACCTGCCCTTCACGATTGGTGCTTTCCTTTATGGTAAATAGACACGTGACCCCTGATCCACAATGGAATGGAAAAATCAAGGGAAATGAGCAACTTCAATCATAGCATTGTCATTGGTGCTAACCAGGCCAGGATTTCAAAAACTACCACAGTATAAAGGAGAATAAAAGTGACCGAAATAATCATGTACTTTTCAAGGTCTGAACTTGCTGCTTAAGCTGGTCATGGTAGAGAGGGGCCCCATTACAAGTTTTGCTATACTCCTGAAAGGTGCTATAGATATTCTCCAAAATTTTGGCCACCACCAACCCTACTGAAACTAAACTGGGTCAACAATTTTGGTTTACCTGTGCAGATCAGATATAATGTGGTCTGTTCACCCACAGAGTCATTCTCAAGTCATTTGGATTACTAGGGTGTGTCCTCTGACCTATCACTTGGTTTTACTTGAATGACTACTTTGGAGGCCAACGTACTAACCACAAGGGCACACACCATATAATTTAATATCTTCTATGGTTTTCAAAGGGGACGTATAATGAGACTTATTAAATTACAAGATCCGCATTCCCAGCATGGGGTCATGTTCATTGACAATGGAATGTGTAAATATTTATCAACAGCCCGCAGGAAACGCAAACTACTCGCTGGCTCGTCTGCTGGAAGATTGGCACTGACAATGGGAAGTCTCTGGTGGCTCCTCTCTAAGCCTCAGAGTCACCACCAGTCCTCCAATTTGTAAACAGCACTTCTCTTCCTCTTAACCTTATGGAGATCCCCATGAAAGTTAATGTTATAAGATTTGTGGGAAACACAATTTAATTGTATACAAATTTGATAAAAAGTGACATTGGTTGTAGTGCAACCCCAATTCCAAAAAAGTTGGGATGCTGTGTAAAGAGAGAGAGAGTGCAAACGAGAATGCAATGATTTGGAAATCTCATATAACCATATTTTATTCACAATAGAACATATTCTTCCCAACGTCATCATATACATGCATGCTGGGCTCATGTTTTTATTGGGGAGAAGGAAATAAACCGACAGTCTCTTCTTATCTTCTGTGGGAACTAAACAATTGGGCATGTTGAAATCCAATATGTACCTTCAGAGGAGAGTTAGGTCACCTACATGCACATTAGATAGTTGGCCAAAATTGGCAAAGACTTTGATCTAAGAATCTCAGAACCAAGTTTATTACAGAACGGTCATGGTTATGTCTATGTTCCAACTATTTCTTGAAGACTTCTTGTTGGTCTTCCATTATTTTGTGAGCATTTTATTCAGATGCCAAAATTGGAAAACACAACCAACACTTAAATCTTTATCTACATGGGTTCCAATACACACTTCATAACTGATATGCCTTGCCATCACTGGCATGTTCTATATGTAGTACCTTCTGCGTTGCAAGTTCACCACAGATGACTGTTACACTATTAGGTCCACCAGAACATGTATGGATCAAAAACTCTACCATGTGGTTCCCAAATGTGTTTTTATAGCCAAGAATCCAAGAACAATTGCTTAAGTAATACATTTACTCAATGGCCAGCATAAGAAGGACAACACAGTAAATCAATGGAATTGTCTGCTTTGGACAATCCAGTGTTTACTAGAAGGTTCCCTCATAATTGGATCTCCAAACCACAACTGGTTGGACCTCACTAGACTGGACTGAAGAGTCTAAGGAATATTTTCATTAACTCCTGCAAGGAGACATAAACTCTCCTGACATCTTCCAGGATAGATTTCTCTAACTGATGGCAGTATGGCTGATAAAGCTATAGCATAATGACAAATAGAGCTAATGGTCATCACCAGAAGAGCAGTTAGGATGTGTCAAGCTAGAGGGTGAGATGGGAGAGTAGTCAGGAACAAAGCCAAGGATCAGAGCCATAAGCAAAACAACATCAAGCAGGAGAAGTATCCAAAGGCTAAGGCAGGAGCAATATCCAGGAACAAGGCGGAGGTCAAGGTCGGGTAGAAAACACAAGTCAAAATTTAAAATCAGCGAATAGGAAAAGGAGCCCTGAATGGATTATACATTATCTTCAGTTGCTGTTTGCCTTGACAACCCAACTGCACTGTGAAGACAGAGGAAACGCCCAGTTCAGCAGAAAACAAGAGCCATCCCTGGAGGAGGCAATAATCGAACATGTGCGTTGGCAGGAGCTACAACACTTGCCACAGGGAACAAGTGACTTGAGTAACATACAGTCACCTATAAAATCAATAAGATGTCCTCTGAGGGCCTACCAGGATCCACTAAAAACAATGGATGTACACTAATTTCAATGAAGACTGTGCATTTACAAAATGGTTACCCCTACGATAGCAGTTGACCTCTAAATGCCTCCAGCAAGCAGAACCAGACATCTTATCATTTGGAGACCCACAATATGAGAGGGGTTCTCAAAACTGGAACTACCTTAAAGTTTAAACAGCATAGACGTAAGTTGTCTGGATATGTTATTGGTCAAAGCTTTATTACCAGAATGGTCAAGGAACTATATAAGATGGCATTGTTAACGTTGACATGCTTTGGATAGCCCATACACCATAAATCTTTGATGCTAGATGGTTTATGGGTTTGGTGTCTTACAAAAATAATATGACTGTCAAAATATGGAAATTGCAACAGTGCAAGCCCGTGTCAAGTATCTAATTTAGGCCAAACGTAATACAATCTTGTAGGTTCATGTGAAATGGAAAATAGACAAGAAATGGTCCATATGGCTTTTGTCATGGAGACCCTCGTCTCTTCCTGTCTGAGTGGGCACTTGAGTATTTCTTTTCAGTTTCATGCAAACTTCCCTGTCGAGTGGTATGTGGTCATCATCGAGAAGACATTCTTGTCTGCTAGACTAGATTATGGTAATGCTTTCTACAGAAAGAGACTCTTTTGAAAGCCCATTTTAAGCTGCCTGCATGCATAGCTCACACTGTGAATGAGAATTAGCTCAAATGGGCCAGCCAGAGCGACGCTGCAGGGTTTATATTGGCTGCCAGTAAATTGATGGATTGAGATCAAGGTCTTGTCAACTGCATGTACGGAGGAATCTCATCAACATGTAAATAACTCCTAAAATAACAGTTTTTGTATAGTGGAGATACAATCTTAATTCCTCTGTTCTGCAGTTTCCAAATCTTATTTTCCTCTTTTTGAGTTAGAATAGTTTTTAAAAACAACAAGAAAAACCCCAACGTTTCACGTCAACTCACTGGTGAATATTAGTTACATATGTAGGGAAAGGTCAAAAGAAAAGTCTGAAGAAAGTAAAGTATGGACTTGTCTGAAATGTGTATATATCAAATCAAATCAATTCAGACAATGTCTGTATTGCCATGGTCATATCACTTTAAGAGGAATCGGAAAATCTGCATGGCCGTGGTCTTGGGAAGATGATTCTGCTCTACTGTAGGCCTCAGTGTGATAACTAGGCTTTCGTTCAACCATGGACGATTCAGTTCACTGCCTGGGCTGAGGCAGAGTGGTTTATTGGTGCTCCACAGGTGCCAGGTGTATCACTGGCCAACAGAAGATGTACAGTAGAATGATTTTTGCTCATGGCGAAACCAGTGTGCAGAGTTTAGGGGGTTCTTCACCTTATGTCCTTCAAGTTGGCTAAGGTCATTATCCCAGTCTAGTCTCCATTAGCAATAGCTGGTATAAGGAAAGGCAGAAGTTGTGGTACTAAGGCAGGGGTCCGGAAATGTAGCAATGGGTTCAGGCAGGCCAAGGTCGGTTGTGGACATTAGAGACATAGGTCAGGAGAAGTAGAAAATAAGGAGAAGTTATCAAAATGGAAGGCTGGTCAATACCAAAGGGAACAGGAACAAAGATACTTTGTAGATACAAGAATCAAAAGGAGCTTATTGCACAGGGACAGAGCAAAGGGGAAAGGCTACATAAGAAGTCTGGGGCACACAGTCATTGGTTGGAATCTGCAATCAGTGGTTTAAGAGACTGGGAATTGGCATATATGCACAAAACATGACCAACGCGTTGATGATGGAGCAGAGATGTGGCTAGGAAGAAGATGCCAAACATCAGATTGTGACATCCAGAACCTGGGGCCTTTGCCCCTTCCAGCTTCACCCAGAACTATGCCTCTGATTGACCCACAATAGAATGTGATATGGTAAATGTTGCGTCTTTGAGTTATGGTAAATGAGTCAGATTTTTTCATTTTAGGCTAGGTGTGTTTGTAAACTACTTTTGAGTATGTGTGCACATACCAATTATATCCAAAGGTCTCTGTTGAGCTGTAAGATACCAAAGGAGTGTCCTCTTGGCACATAGCAGGCTTATATATATATATATATATATATATATATATATATATGCCAACATATTTTTTTTATGTAATGTAAGTAAGAGCATGGTGGACTATGCAAAGCATATTGTATATTATTATATATTGGATAGTATGACTCGTACATAATATGGGTCAAGTCAGTACTCCCAGTGAAAAAACGTCCCAACTGAGTACCCCAAAGTAGCAATCACTTATAAATGTTACTAAAATAAGGCTTCGTTTGGAGCCTTTGTTAACAATTATGTAATGGCCAATTGTCAGTGCCCAACATATAGTATAATGGCCCTCACACTCAGTATAATGACCCTGTCAGTGCCCCCACATGTAGTATAATGGCCTCCACATGTAAACTAATGACCCTCATAGTGCCCCCACATATAACATAATGGACCCCATGCTCAGTGATTTTTAACCCTTTCCCGTCATCCGCCGTAATAGTACGGCGGATGCTGGGTGTTTAAAGATGGCTGCCGCTCGGGGAGTCTTGCGGCCGCCATAGCCGTCGGGTCTTTGCTATTTTATACAGCAAAGACCTGGCTCTAATGCCCATGATCGTTGCCGCATTAATCGCGGGCATTAACCCCTCTGGCGCCTCGGTCAAAGCTGAATGAGGCGCCATTTTACCAGAGGTGCGCGGGAGCTGCCATTTTCCCGGGGATCGCTGGTACCCGGATTAAGCTCCAGGGCCGGCGTCCCATTGCTATGACAGCCGGGAGCCTTGTGAAGGCTCCCAGGCCTGTCTTTCATTAACTTCTATAGCAGGCTACTCTATGTAGCCTGCAATAGAAGCGCCGGTTCAAGGTCTAATAAATGCAAAATAAAAAATAAAAAAAAAGTAAAAAAAAAATATTAAAAAAATAAAAAATATTAAAAGTTCAAATCACCCCCCTTTCCCTAGAACACATATAAAAGTAGTTAAATACTGTGAAACACATACATGTTAGGTATGCCTGTGTCCGAAAATGCCTGGTCTACAAATCTCTAGCAATATTTTTCCCATACAGTAAACGTCATAGCGGGAAAAAAAAATCAAAAGTGCCAAACCGCCGTTTTTTCACTATTTTGCGTCTGATAAAAAGTTGAATAAAAAGTGATCAAAGCAATAGCAATTCCCCAAAATGGTATAACTAAAAAGTACACCTGACCCTGCAAAAAAAGACGCCCTATGCATCCCTGTACACGGAAGTATAAAACAGTTACGGGTGTCAGAATATGGCGACTTTTAAAAAATATATATTTTTGCACAGTTTTGGATTTTTGTTAAGGGGTTAAAATGTCAATAAAACCATATAAATTTGGTATCTCTGGAATCGTACCGAAACATAGAATACAGGTGACATGTCATTTTGGCTGTAGAGTGAACGCCGTAAAAACGAAGAATGTAAGAAAGTCGCACAAATGCACTTTTTCTTCAAATCCACCCCATTCTGAATTTTTTTTCCAGCTTCCCAGTACATTGTACAGAATAATAAATGGTAGCATCATGAAAAAAAATTTGTCCCGTAAACATTAAGACCTCATATGGCTCTGAGAACGGAAAAATAAAAAAGTTATTGGGTTTGGAAGGGGGGGGGGAGTCAAAAACGAAAAACGAAAATCGAAAAATGTCACCGGTGGGAAGGGGTTAAGGAGCGAGTGGTAACCTGCATTTATTACTTACCACCAGGGTGGATTAAGAGTGCCATAGGCCTCACTGTTCCGAGAGTGTGACATCCCCTTTCATGCCAAAGACCTCTGTGAAGAATAATCTTCCATACAGTCCCTCGCACAATATAATGTCCCATAGCGGCCATACATGCAGCATTGGTTCTCACACATCTCCGCCCTCTAGTGAGCCCGCTATGGACCCTCTCCAGTTTGCTTATCGGCCGGGCATTGGGCTAGATGATGCCATCATCCACCTTCTGCACAGGGCTCTGTCTCACCTGGAGAAACCAGGGAACACAGTGAGAATAATGTTCTTTGACTTCTCCAGTGCTTTTAACACCATACAGCCCAGGTTATTGAGGAACAAGCTGGGCCTTGCTGGAGTGGACCACCACCTCTCCAACTGGATCCTAGACTACCTCACAAATCGACCTCAGTATGTGAGAGCCCAGGACTGTGTGTCAGATACCGTGATCTGTAATACGGGAGCACCTCAGGGTACGGTTCTCGCCCCTTTCCTCTTCACACTGTACACTGCAGATTTTAGGTGCAACTCATCTAGCTGCTACCTACAGAAGTATTCTGATGACTCTGCAATAGTAGGTCTCATTATAGACGATGATGACAGGGAGTACAGAGAACTGAACCGGGATTTTGTGGACTGGTGCCAGCGGAACCACCTGAAGATTAACGCAGGGGAAGACCAAGGAGATGGTGGTGGACTTCCGTAAATGCAGAAGCCCTCCTAAACCAGTGGACATCCTGGGGACGGGCATCGAGATTGTGAACACCTATAAGTACCTGGGTTTGCTCCTTAATAATAAGCTGGACTGGGCAGATCACATGGAGGTCCTGTACAGGAAGGGCCACAGCAGGCTCTACCTGCTTAGGAAACTGAGAGCCTTTGGAATCCGGGGGGCACTTCTTAGGACTTTCTTCAACTCGGTAGTGACATCAGCCATCTTCTTTGCAGTGGCCTGTTGGGGAAGCAGTATATCAACCAGGGACAGAAATAAACTTGACAAGCTGATTAGAAAGGCCAGCTCTGTCCTGGGGAGCCCACTGGACCCAGTGCAGGTGGTGGGTGACAGAAGGATACTGTCCGTGGTGAGCTCCATGCAGAAGAAGAAGTCCCATCCCATGCATGAGACTGTGATCGCGCTGAGCAGTACTGTCAGTGACCGACTGCTCCACCCTAAGTGTGAGAAGGAGCGCTATCGGAAGTCTTTCCTCCCCACCGCGGTTAGGCTGTACAACCAACACCGACCTAAGTGGAGATCATTACACACAGAGAACTGAAACATCTCTCTGCCTGTTAAATCCCCCCCCTCCTCTGCTACTTCCTATCTGTCTGTCTACTATCAATGTAATGCCTCTCACCTTGGAACATTCCTGTACATGTTGTATTTGTATTTGTATCTGCTTATCTTTGCTGCTGTAACACACTGAATTTCCCCATTGTGGGACTATTAAAGGACTATTATTATAAAGTCCCATAGTGGTCCCCACATAGTATAATGTCACATAGGGGCCTGTGCCGAAGACCAGGGGAGGTGAGTAACACTGTTTGTTATGTTTACTCACCTCCCCTGGGCCTCTGCAAATTATACTCTGAAGGTCTGAAGAGATTCCAGAGTATAATAATAGTTCATGGGTGGCAAACCACACAAACTACCATTAGGGGCTCTCACTGTGGCGCATACCCCTGGGGATAGTGTGGCATACCCCCAGATGTACGCCTACAGCAGGTTGAGAACAACTGCTATAGACAATATATATGCCATTGCGTGTCTATACAGACTCATATATTAGAGTGGGAAAATCCTCATGATACAGTAAATACCTCCAAAACAATGTGATTACAAACTGTTTAGTTGTCTATGGTGAAATGACTACATAATTATTGAGGCCTATAGTTATATAGCTATGACAGGCTTGGGAGCCTTCATAAGGTCTCCAGCTGTCATAGGAACAAAATGGCTCTGGTGATCTCGCTGGTCGGTGTTGTGCTGTGATTATTAAATCCCTAATTGAATAATCCCCCAGTATGATTATAATCTGCAGATTACTTGTGTAGTCCATGTATGTGACCATGGCATGGCTCCGGTATGGTGATCAGTTATGTAGATCTGTGTGGTAGAGACTGTATATATGTTCTTGGTGTAGATGTATTATTTGTTCCTTGTCTAGTGGTTTTACTTACTAAGTGTATGACTATATTATTCATAGATATGGTAATATATTTACATAAGATTATATGCATCTATAGCCACAGACTCCATGCCCCACAGAGCTGATTTTCAATAGTAGTACCCATACACATTAGATAAATGTTGGCCAATCATGCCAATTTCAGCTAGCCTGGGTGACCATCCAATGTGTATAGTGGTTTCCTGACCCTCCCGTGAAGGCAGATGTCAGGGGAAGGAACGATGGGGAAGTTCAAAAGTATCCAATACTTTGTTCTCAAGGAAGATGTTCATTCTTCGAACACAGGCACACTCAACTTAACCCGAGGGCATCTGCTGAATGAGTGTCATGGTGGCCTGAAAAGCACAAATCACCTTATATTTTATTTTTATTTAATTTATGAATCTATAATTATTAATAATAATAAATGTAACATAATTATGAGTTCATAATGATAGTAATAATATTTTTTACATATTACTATTATTATTTTTAGTACTTGTCCTTTCCATTGTGTAACAGGTGCACAGATGACTGTATAAATCTAGCCACACGTCTGTGCCCCAATATCTAATAGTCTTAATTTGATCTTCAATTTTTTCTTTGATTTCCTTGAATTAAAATATCTTATTGGGATTCATCCAAAAATGGTGACTCTGTAGGTCCTGATAACACTGGGGTTTGGCTGATCTCTGCAAGGGTTAATTCCCAGAAGATGGTCCATCTACAATACAGCGCGGTGGCACGTCTTCATTTTTTACTGCTTTTCTCGAGAACAGGCCATGTCAAACCCTTTATGAGATTCAGGCCTGGTTTCATATTTCATTGAAACTTCTATAAGAAAAGCCACTTTTCATGCTTAAGTCCTTTTCAAATCCCTTCAAACCGGTGACTGTACATTCTGCATTTTATCTTTTACTTTTTGGCCAAGGGCCAAACATAATCCTTCTACTCTCCTTACGCTTCTTAAGGAAAATACAAGCCCTCATTTACCAGTGGATCCAGTCTGAGAATAAAAGCTTAATACCTTGACAGGCCTGGATATTATTTTGGGTCCTAAGTCTGATTTATAGCGGTAGCCGGCAAGCTCGGCTGGTGAAATATTTGCTGCTGCTCGCAAGGATCTGGAAAAATGAAGTGTGAGATTCTGAAGAGAGCAGGCGGCAGTCTTCCAGTCACTAAACACTTCTAAGGAGTTGGCAGGGGAACAGAGCTGTGGTTTCAAACCAGGAGCCTCAAAGGAATACGGGAGGAGTGCTGTACTGTGAGAAGCGACAAAATATTGCTTGGGCTTTAATGCAGTCGTTCAGGCCTGTGAACCCCACATGAAAATGAACATGTTGTGGGATCCTTGAATATGGAAGGATGACTATATAGCTTACAGCTGCAAGAAAGTTTGCCAGAGTGACCAAACTCGAGAGAACAGGTTGATCAGGGCTGAGGTTTATTCATCATAATTCTCAAGGAGACACCGAAGAACATCTTGTCTCAATAACACAAATACTGCCCATATGATTGCAAAATGCAACTTTTTTATTCACAACCAAATCTCTTGACATTCAATATTTTCAATTACCAAAACATATGATCTGATGATTTCACGACTACTTGAGGCATCTGATGAACATCTTCTGCAGTTACTCAACAGCAAAATACTACAAGACTGAGAGGATGCCAACTAACATCCTTGTACAGTGCTACAAAAACATCACCAAAACTGGGAAATTACTTTCTCACTCATTTGATTTGTTTCTTATGTCTCTATCATTCTAGTACAGTTTGTCCAAATGAAAAAAAATAATCTCTATGCAGGTTACCAATGGGACCCATTACCACTTACTTACCACCACTTATTGATGTGTTCTTATGATGTAGATAGGTCTTTGGGCTCCCTAAGGCTCTAGGGTAAGGTAGCAATTGCTACCTTTGCACCTCCTATAGGTATGCCTGAGGTTGCAGCAGAAGACAACCTCAATTAGATTTGACTGTGGAACCAATCCTTACCGCCAGGATCTATTTCTTAAGGGTTGATTAACAAATATTCAATTGATGTTACCTCAATAGAGTAAGGACTAAGTCCAAGTATAAGGCCAGTTTATTAAACATGGACCTCTTTTGACTTTTAGAACCACACCATTTAGGTCTGGCAGTAATAGGTTTTATAGACAGGTATCTGAGGATCCAGGGTGTGCCAAAAAGACATGCCATCAAACACCATTACTCCACCTCCACCAGTCTGAACAGCTGACACCTGACAGGAGGCTGACCTGCAGGTGCCTACCGACCTTCCCATCAGCATGGTGCTGCAGAATTCTGTATTCATCTGAGCAGGCAAAGTTTTTACCCTGCTTGGCAGTACAATTTTTTTCCACTGGAGTCTTGTCTTTCTGTGTTCCTTAGACAGCCATTGAGCACCAGTGTTGTATCGAGCTGCAATTTGCTTGACCGTGCACTACCTATTTATCAGAACAATGCTTGGCATCCTCCTCTGATCCGTTATATCCTCAAGTTGTTTCTATCTACAGATATTGCTAGATATATCCTTGATCACACCATTCTTGGTATAATCTCCACACCTTTGCATAAGAAAACACAGTGCATGAAATACTGCCCCAGTTAGTCTTGTACTGATGGCCTCATTCCAAGTTGCTCAAATTGCTCAATTTTCCCATTTGGATTTCACATTTAAACTGCTCTACAGAAAACTTGTCACTGGATTTCGTGCTGAGTTCTGATGTCATGTATCTAATATCCATACAACGAAAATCCAATTATGAAAGGGCGGGGGGTGTCGAATAAAGTGACCAGTAAAGCCATATTACTTAAGCCATACACCCAGAGAATATTTCCCTTGTATTGGCATCCCAGCCTTTCTTTATTGACACATGCAATGTCTCAGGGCTAGCAGTGTGAAGATGATTCCGGGGGAAAGATGGTGGCTACTCACTCCTTCTTGTGTCACATTGACTTTCGTGCCAAATCCTCTTACAGGCCCTGGGGCAGCACAGTGGTGAGGGGGTCACTTTTGGATGATGGTGAAGGGTTCCCCCTGGACACTCCCTGCTGTATCCTGTTTCCATTATGTAGGTGTTTCAGGGTGCTCTTGGCATTGGGTGTGAATGAGACACATAAGACCTAGTGGCAGTTGAACAGGCAATGCTCCTGGCATAGTTTACAGGTTTTTTTCCTGCTCCAAATGAAAATAGAGGCATGTTTACATTTACAGTTAGCATTATCCACACTTTTGGGTGCTCTAAGAACATGGAAGGAAGTGGTGTCTGCTCTTCACTTCCTCCTTTAGTCCTCTGTCATTTTCCACCGAGGCGAGTATGGGATGTCAACTGCAACTCAGTCCTCTGTTTCAACCACTAATAGAAAAATGTAAAGCATGTTTCATCCATAGACACAGATGTCCTCTAGGTAATGGAGATTTCTGGTTATGAAAGTGGGTATTTTTGTGAGATATGGCATCTGATAATGTGGGACAGCCTGTTGTAGCCTAACTACCACTAACTAAACATAAAGTGTGCTCTGTCACTCACATCTCCACTGTCCATACAGCTAACTAACTGACAGTAACGGGCCCAAAACTGGTAAAAGGCTGGGGTTACCAAGTAATGGCAAATTTCTCCCATCTTCTAGAAGAGCGGGAACCACTCCCATTTACACGCAGCATAGGAATGACTCATTAAAGGGGTTGTCTAGCTTTTTAAATCTGAAGTCCTATCCATAGAATAGGACATCAATTAGGAGGGGGTCCTACTGCTGGGACTTGAATAGGACTGTTGCAGCACTCACCACAGCTGCTATGAAAAGCACATTGAGCAAGCACGCCAGCTCGTGCCTGCGCGGGGAAAAAGCTGATCTGCTGGGGTCCTGGCAGTCAGACCCCTGACGATCTAAAATTGATTCCCCATTCTATGGATAGGACATCAATTTTAAAAGAAGCTGGATAACCCCTTTAACTTTTCAAGAACCAGCATAAAGCTGGAAAAGTACAAAAACCATTGTAAAACACATTATACATCAATACAATTGAATACATTTTACTTTCAGCAGGGGAGGACCATTATATAAATATGTTTAAGGCTAGATTCACTCAAAAGAGGTGCAAAACATCCGTGAAAAAATCTTGCCATCTTGCTCCTAAGCGGCACCTGTTTTAACGGATCCCCCATACACTTTAGTGAATACAGGGATCTGTGAAAATGGACTAAAATAGAACATATCCTATATTTTGATGGTCTGTGACAACGGACTTTCAATATAATGGTCATGTGAATAGCCCCAATTCATTGACAGTGAAATTAATGCTGCCGTGTGACATCTGTTAAAAAAAAAAGGCCAGTATTCACTATCGTGTGAATGTAGCCTTACTCTGTACCTAAAACCCTACAGCCCACAACATGAATTGACCACTGGACATGACTATACTACAAGTCTATTATATAGTATACATAGAACACTACACCTCACAGTAAGTTAAACTATTGCGCATAGTTAGCATTTTCCATGCAGTGGATGGTCGGTCTGGCACCTGGTGATAACATTGCCATCATCTGCCGGAATACTTAGTAATTCTATAGATCAGACCACCTCACACTCTTATGGGGAACACTTGCCAGCAAACAGAACAAGAAATTAAAGAAGATGTAAAATACATAGGACAAAGTAAATTGGCTTAGTGGATCCTCAGGAAAATCTCTGTCTCCCCGGGGGTTGCTGAATACTTTCCACTGAATTCATTTTATTGTTGGCTGTTAATCTTCCAGTCGTGTGCTAGAAAAACTGAGACAAAGACCATTCTGTGGCCAAACATTGCTATATTTACTGCATTTATATATTACCTGCAGTAAAGAGGGTAGGTCAGAAGGGGTATTGTATCTCCTTCTTGTGTGCCATACATGCCATTCTAGAAATTCTGGGAAAGGAATATACAAATGCAAGTAAGTATTTCGTAAGTTCTCCTTGATGGAAAAGTTCTCCTTGCTCTACCACCACCTTTTGGAAGGTAGCTCCATATAGATCAATGCCTGATTTTCAACAAAACCAGAACATCTCCTACAAAAGGAAGAGGGACCCATCTGGCTTCGGGGTTATTGTCCCTCATCCAGCCGGGTACTGGTTTGGCTAGGTGCAGAGTCGGTTTTAGACAAAGTGGGGCCCTGGGCAAAATTAAAAGCGGGGCCCCAAATGCTGATATACAAACAACATCATCATCTTCCAGTGACAACCCCTATAATAACGCCTCCTTTCTGCCAACAAAAAAGTAATAACAAGCCCCATTTTACCACACACAATTCAAATGAGCACCTTTGTACCGCCTAATAAATTTTGGCACCCAATCATCAGTTATTATAGCGCCACTTTATAAATAATAGTCCCTGCTTATAAATAATATTACACCTTTATCAGTAATAGCTCCCTTATAAATGATAAATAGTGCCCTGTATCAGTAATGTCCCCCCTTATCAGTAACAGTCACCCCGTAAAAATAATACTGCTCCTTTATAAATAATAGCCCCCTCATAAATAATAGTTACCCTTATAAATAATAGTCCCCATTATCACTAATAGCCCCCTTAACAATTATATTCCCCTTGTAAACAGTTCCCCTGTTATAAATAGCTCCCTCCTTATAAATAATAGCCCGTCTTATAAATAATAGTTCCCCCTTATAATAACCCCCTCATATTTAAGTTTCCCAATTATATATAGTAACCCACCCTTATATATAATAGTTCTCCATTATACAGTGTCGGACTGAAGGGCCTTAGGACCACCAGAGGAACTTGTTCTGGGGCCCCACCCAACAGCTTCCTGCTAATAGCCTACACCACGGCTCCTTAACTGAAGTCTTACATATGTGCTGACTATCTGGTGTTACTGAGCATGTTCCCAGTATAATCATCCCCTATAGTACTGTGCAGGTCCCAATAACTCCATGGCCAGTTCATGCACAGTACTGGAATGACATGGCCATGGAGCACTACACGTATGTGCAAGATTATAGTGAGGAAGCTGTGATGCAGACATAGCACACAGGGCTGCCAGCAGGAATTATGAGCCCCCCCCCCCACAGTATAATGCTCCACATGGTATATAATGTTCCGCGGTATAAAATACTCCCCTGAGCCCTCCACAGTTTCCCCACATGGTATATAATGCTCCACAGTGGCCCCACACAGTATAAAATGTTCTTCTGAGCCCCCCATAGTGGCCCCACATGGTATATAAGGCTCCACACAGTATAATACTCCAACGTGGCCCACACAGTATACTACCCCTTAGTGGCCCCAGACAGTACAATATGCTCCCCAGCAGCCCCACACAATATAATATGCTCCATACAGTATAATATTATTATTTATTATTTATTATGCTTACTTATATAGCGCCATCATATTCCACAGCGATTTACAGACATTGACACCCACAGTGCCCCCCCGGTATAATGCTCCAGAGTGGCCTAACACAGTATAACATGCTCCACAATGGCCTCCACACAGTATAATATACTCCCCAGAGGGGTTCCCCCAGTATAATGCTCCACAGTGGTCCCCCACAGAATAATATGCTCCCCACATTCCCCCCAGTATAATGCTCTACAATGGCCCCACAGAGTATAATATGCTCCCGAGAAGCCCCACACAATATAATACACTCCACAGTGGCCCCACACAGTATAACAGGCTCCCCACACTGTCCCTTCCCTCCAGTATAAAGCTCCACAGTGGCCCATAGTATAATATGCTCCCCAGAGGGCCCCCTAGTATAATGCTCCACAGTGCCCCCCGTAATATATTATGCTCCCCATAGCGTCCCCCAGTATAATGCTCCACAGTAGGCCCCATGCAGTATAATATGCTCCCCAGAGGGCCCCCCTAGTATAATGCTCCACAGTGCCCCCCCCGTAATATATTATGCTCCCCAGAGCGCCCCCAGTATAATGCCCCACAGTGGCGCCACGCAATATAATATGCTCTGCAGATGCCACCCCCAGAATAATGCTCCACAGTGACCCCACACAGTATAACATGCTCCAGAATGGCCTTCACACAGTATAATATACTGCCCAGAGAGGTTCCCCCACTATAATGCTCCACAGTGGGCCAAAACAGTATAATATGCTCTCCAAAGCACCCCCTAGTATAATGCTCCAAAGTGGCCTCACAGAATATAGCATGCTCTCCAGAGCCCCCCCCCCCACATTATAATGCTCCACAGAGGCCCCACAGAATATAACATGCTTTCCAGAGGGCCTCCTCCCCCAATATACAGTAATGCTCCACAGTGGCCCCACACAGTATAATATACTGGGGGGGGCCCTCTGGATAGCATATTATACTGTGTGGGGCCACTGTGGAGCATTATATTGGGGGAGGAGGCCCTCTGATGAGCATGTTATATTCTGTGGGGCCTCTGTGGAGCATTATAATGTGGGGACTCTGGAGAGCATCTTATATTCTGTGAGGCCACTTGGAAGTATTATACTAGTGGGCCCTCTGGAGAGCATATTATACTGTGTGGGGTCACCATGGAGCATTATACTGGGGGGCCCTCTGGAGAGCATATTATACTGTTTTGGGCCACTGTGGAGCATTATACTGGGGAAGGGGCTCTCTGGATAGCATATTACACTGTGTGGGGCCACTGTGGAGCATTATACTGGGGGAGCCCCTTTGGATAGCATAATGCTTCACAGTGGCCCCACACAGTATAATATGCTATCCAGAGGGGGTCCTCCCAGTATAATGCTCCCCTGTGGCCCCACACAGTATAATATGCTATCCAGAGGGGGTCACCCCAGTATAATGCTCCCCAGTGGCCCCACACAGTGTAATATGCTATCCAGAGGGGGTCCCCCCTGTATAATGCTCCCCAGTGGCCCCACACAGTATAATATGCTATCCAGAGGGGGTCCCCAGTGGCCCTACAGACTCCCTTAGTGCTATTATTATATTATACTCTGGGGTCTCTTCAGGCCCCAGAGTATAATAATCGAAGGCCCGAGGGAGGTAAGGGAAAATAACAAACAGTTATCCTTACCTTGCCTTACCTCTGCTGGGCCTCCTCGCGCAGCTCCGCTATACCTGCCGGCACTGGCTTCCTCTTGCTTGCGGCTGACGTCACACGTTGTGGACGTCACCGCTGAAGCCCAATCACAGGCCTCAGTGGTGACGTGAGGCACGCTGTTAGCACGCCCCACGTGATGGCCAGGCCTCAGCGGTGACGTACGGAACGCCAGAAGATGATGTCGGACGCCTATGACAGGTGGGGATGGGGCCCAGTTTGCCCCCACCTAACGCTGGCCCTGGCTAGATGAGAGGTCATAGATGTTAGTCAGAATCTAAAGTCCCCAGGCAGATAGTAACCCTTCTGATCCATATCTAGGACCTCTTACCTAGCCAAACCAGTACCCTGCTTCTTACTGATGAGGGGCAATAACCCTGAACAGCTGTCTGGGGTTGGGTCACTCTCCCTTTTAGAAGAGATGTCTAGTTTGGCTTTCATAGAAAACCAGGCATTGGACTATCTTTCTAAAGGTGAAGATAGAGCAAAATTTTTCTTTTTACCATCAAGGAGAACTTATTTGCTTTTTTGTAAAGACAGGGGGCATGGAAAAAAATCTAAATGTTGAGTTAGAATGGTTCCCCACTCAGGGATAGTGGAAACACACAAGTGGCCTTGTAACGAAACAATAAAGTTATGGTTACAGAATTCTCAAATGATGTAATACTTGGGCAAAACCCTGAAGCTTTGCAAAGCTTACAGGTCTTTAGGACAGCTTGCAACACAGTGCTGGTACTTTCCCAGTCTGGAAAGTTTGACATTGTAATGCCATATATGTGTCTATATAATGCTACTATGTAGTCATGTGCAGTACTGAACTAGCTGAAAGGAACATAGGTGGAACTAGACCCTTTTGCTCAAGAGTATGCACATGCACACTGGACTCGGCTGACCATGTACAGTATGCTTCTCAATGATGGAAGGGGAGTAAATAACTGTCAAGCCTCTCTGGCAGTGACTTATCTAACCTGGGAACCAAAGGATCAAGTATGTTCAAATCCAACAGCCTGATCCTTCTTTACCCTGATATTTTGCCCCGTGATGCAAAGTTCAACATCTTCTGAATCTTAGTATAAAGTATCCACATCAAAAAGTATTTCCCAATAGTATTAAAGCTCCAGTCCATACTGTCCATACAGATCACTATACAGGGTTGTCTCTTCCAGATAGAAGCCGCCACAGCTGCCCTAGCACCTCTGGAGAATAACTGCTTCTGCATGGCCAGAGGTGGCTACTTGACCGGCCATTTCAAGAAACGTCGACAAAAAGCCCTAGTGGCTCACAGACTGGGTCCAAGTTGGGTACTACCTCTCTATGATGCCCATATGTCCATGTGGCTAGGTCTTTTCTTTGTTAGATATCCACCAGACACTATCCACTGAGGGCAGATGTGTAAAGGTGGAATTCTCTTTTAACGTCCAAAAATAAACCCCCTAAAAACTTGAACCCTAACAAAAAAATATATAGTAATTTCATCCTCATGACCCTCCCATCAGTGCCGGCTACCTTCACGTCTCCCATCTCATCAATCTGTCATCTGCCTCCCTTCCAATTAGAGCCAGTGTAACATTATAAAGAACCGATTATCAACTTCAGATGGTAAATTTATCTTGCGGATTTCCAGTCGAGATTCTCTGAACTCCGTACAGCTTCAGAATCAAAAAGTTTCACCACCAGAAGATGATGATTAAAAAAAAAAAAAAAATTCACGGAAGAATCTATCATTGCAATTATTCCTTTGAAAGTGTTTTATTTGTGGCAACGAAAGCCATAAGAAATGGGGAGCGGGCGTTGTGAGAAGGATACAGTGGAGCTCGGCTTGTTAAGTGACTACAGAGATGAGTGTGTCACAGTAAATAATACCAAATGGAAAACATGTGGTTTGCACATCGAGAGCCTGGTAACCGGAGGCCTTGTCATCTGAATCCATTTTACTCACTGTAATATTTTATGCAGTCTAATAAACCTAATACTTTTCTGTCTTTATGGGGTAAACATGTTATGTCATATGTGATATAGATATTCCGTCAGGTGAAAGCCACCAGTGAAGGATCGTGCCTTGGAGTAGGATATCCACGGGAGGGTATCTGAAATCATAACATCACAGTCTTTCAGGACCCGTCAAAACGTAAACAGCTTTTTCGAGGTGGCTACTGACTGCTTCATAGAGAAGGTGTAAGGAACATGTTAACTTGAGAGAGGTTTTCTCGTGAACCGTGAACCACTTATGGACTGGAGGTCTCTGAAAGGAGAACAGGCAGGAGGAAAACTCCGATTTTTTTTTACAAGGTGGTGAGGAATTCTATCTCAGCACTTGCGAAATTTCATCTTACATTTTTTTTGGTGGGGAATATGTCATTTAAGGATAGTCAGCTCTTATGTTTAGAGACCGCATTAAAGTCCTATAAAAATCCAATTGGGCATGAAGCCTGGAACAACGTCTGATGTCACATCTTTTTGCAAAATGAACCAATTTTGTGTATAGTCTTGATTAAAAAAATTTCCTACTGTTTTCAACCTACAGTTCCTTTGCAGATGTTTGAGTCTCCAAGGTGACAGATTGCAAACTTATCCTGAAGTTTTGGAATACTCCATTCACTCTGCACTCACTCTGTGCCAAATGAACATACAGTTATGGCCATAAGTGTTGGTACCTCTGAAATTTTTCCAAAAAATTAAGTATTTCTCCCAGAAAATTATTGCAATTACACGTTTTGTTACACACATGTTTATTTCCTTTGTGTATATTGGAACACCACAAAAAAACTGAAAACAATGTAACTGTGGCCGTGAGCAAGGCATCATGAAATCTGAAGATTACCAAAGGATTTTGGGTCACAATGTAGGGTCCAGTATCAGAAAACTGGGTTTGCGTCCTAGATCATGGGTCTTCCAGCAGGACAATGACCCCAAACATACTTCAGAAAGCACCCAGAAATGGATGGAAACAAAGTGCTGGAGAGTTCTGAAGTAGTCAGCAATAAGTCCGGATCTAAATCCCATTGAACACCTGTAGAGAGATTGTAAAATTGCTGTTGGGAGAAGAGAAGACGCCCTCCAAATATGAGAGACCTGGAGCAGTTTGCAAAAGAAGAGTGGTCTGAAATTCCATTTGAGAGGTGGAAGAAGCTTGTTGATGGTTATAGAAAGCGATTAATTTCAGTTATTTTTTTCCAAAGGGTGTGCAACCAAATATTAAGTTGAGGGCGGCAGAAATTTTGTCCGGCCTATTTTTGGAGTTTTGTGTGAAATTATAACATTTTTGGCTTTTTTTTCTCTATTTTTTATGTTGTTCCAATACACACAAAGGAAATAAACATGTGTATAACAAAACATGTGTAATTGCAATAATTTTCTGGGAGAAATACGTCATTTTCTGGAAAAATTTCAGGGGTGCCAACACTGACGGCCATGACTGTAAATAAGAAGTAGGGAACATATGGAAAGGAGTATGACTGCAGGATCTGACTACAGAAGAGTATGATTGTAGTCAGTCACTATGGAGACACATAGGTAGATTTTTTTTTTTCTAAAATTTAGTTCTGCACCATGAGGACACAGTTATGATCAATGATCCCAGCTTAGTTGTAATTATACAGTATGTAGAAATACTGCAGAAATTACTGTATAACTGTTGCTGATCTTTTCCATTTTGGGCTGTCAATATGTCTTACTCAAAGGTTGGGGTTAACAAGTCTTTTGCCACTGTGACGACTTTATCCCCTCCTGACATTTGACATACATAGGTCTTACCACTAATCATGGTTATCAATCACTGAAATACCCCAACCAATTCTAACTGTAGCATCTAAGTCATTTTGGTGCATGGGCACCGTCACCAAGAATGTGATTGGGGCCAATGTTAAAGTGGGCAGTTATCAATTGTCTCGACAGCCAAGGGCTTGACCTTGGGATCAGTTGATTGCTTATACCATGGACTACAATCCTAATATATTGCAGTCTATGGTAAAATTCCTACACAATTATAGTTGTATTACTGTAGCAGGCCTGGGAGCCTTCAGAAGACTCCAGGCTGCCAAAGCAGTGAAAGGGCTTGTGCACACTCCCCAGGGGAGAGCCATTCCATTGCTTTCAACAAATCTGAAAGTTAACCTAACCACTCACATGCCGTGGTCACATTTGACTAAGGCATCTGAATGGTTAATGGTCCATGATCGAAGCTGTCTCTGATCACATATCCTGCTACCGGGTCCCTGATGTGTGAAACAGCAGAGACCGAAAGGCTACAGCTCTCGTGCTTTAGCTCATCACGTAACATTGGACATACAAATACATCCTGGTGCAAGAGTAGGTTAACCCCCCCATCCAAATTGAAAAACAAGTGACCAAATAGTAACAGGTAGCCTATAATGATACCAATAAAACCACACACACAAAAAAGGTCTTATTCAGCCCTGTAGACAGAAATATAACAGTTATGGGGGTCAGAATATGGTGACGCAATGAAAATTGTGCTTTCAAAAAAGTTATGAAAGGTATTAAAACATAACACAAACTATATAAATTTGACAACTCTATGATCATACTAATGTGCAGAGTAAAGCAAACCTGTCATTTTTATGAGTGAACTTTTTTCCAATTCCAATTCCATGTTTTCTGCTGGCTTCCCAATACATTGCATGAAATATTAAATGGTGCCAATAGGAAGTACAATTTGTCCCACAGAAAACAAGCCCTCATACAGCTATGCGAACTGAAAATGTTATGGTTTTTGGAAGGTGGGAAGGAAAAAACAAAACTGAAAAATTTTATATTTGCGATGGAGGAAAGGGGTTAATGATAAATCCTCCTTGTATATTTATCCCATGCATATTCTCCTTTTGTATTTTCTTTGCTTTGCTGTTACGCTCTTATTCTGAAATTTCATTGTCTTTTCAGCCATTTCTGCCATAAATGAGGCAAGATAGGGAACATGAACTTGATTTAACCAAATCCTCTAGAAATGCTGAGAAAATAAAAAGTACACGTGAGTAGAGACGCCATGCGCCATTAGTTTAATCCCTGTTCCTCCCAAAATGTTTTAATACATGCCTTTCTCAAGGACGTCGAATTATCTGACCTTCACCGCGTGCTGAGCAATTTCCAATTGGAGCCGAGGAAGGGGGAGGGGTAACTATAATAAGTATATAATAAGTAAAAATAAAGAAACTTCTAACAAAAAGAACTGGAAGATGTGACATTAAGACGTACAGAATAGTGCAGGATTATCACGGCTTGTGAGAAGAAGGAATGAAGTGATTGGTGGGGGAGATTTACAGCTCCAACAAGGGAGATTCTTATCCTTGTTAATTCTCCCGAGGAAGAGCCAATCATGAAAATATCCACAGCCTGACGCCATCTGGCCAGAAACTCAGCCATCAGGAATCTGCTCAATAAACTTTATTATATGTCCTAATATAGCTCAACTTAAATTACCGAGCTGTCACCCCTCGAACATATGGTTTGAAGAGACGCCTAAATTGTTGTGTGATCAAGGGCCCTTCCGTAGTATAGGCCACGAGCTGCATCCGGCAGCTAAACCGAGCGTATTTGTGAACACTGTTTGCTGATGTAGCAGCGTTGAATTTGTCATGGAACTGTTTTCGTGCTCCCTGTTAACCCTCTTGACTTGTGAGGGATCCTAATAGGCTGGGAGTTTGGGGTTCCAACTGAAGCATGAAATCAAATACTTGCCAGTGTGGGAATGGTGGCAGTATGGCTGGCACTGCACTCCTCCATGGCCAATGCACCACTGTGCCCAGCTTGTCTCCTCCCAAGTAGAGATGAGCGAACCAGTTCAGATTGAACCAAATTTGACCCAAATTTTCCTAACATGGGGTTCATCAGAGTATAATAATTTAACTTTTGGTTCATGACGAACTTATTCGACTTGAAACAAATCTTTGGGTCAAATAGTTTGACCCCAAAACTAAATGAATCTTCAGAGGTCCCATCTGTACTCCTGAACTTCCACCCAGACACCAATCCCTGCAGGTCAACCAAAGCTGCCCACTGGCGATGAAGGACGCAGACATGTCACTCTTCACTGAAGTCCTCTTTACGGAGGTAGATGATGAATATGTAATCCTTTAGTAGTACAAAAGAAGACAAGGTGACAGCAAACGTTGTGGTTAGGCCCAGTACGCCATGGTGAGGAACAACACACTATGCTGTAGTGGGGGATGCACTGGCCATCACTGGAGAACCTGTGAAAAATTCCAAGTGGTATTGCAGTTTCTACAGTTTAATAATGGCTGGAGGTCCAGACCACATCATCCATAGACACCAGGTGGTGGACAACAGCATTACCCACTTGTGTTTTGCAGCATGCCCTTATTGACCATTCCACCGTTGGCCTCACATATCAATTAAATATGGAGACATCACTCCACTGTTAATTTCAATGTAACCTGTTGGTCTTGTTGGCTTATGGGCCAGATGGAAGCTGCAATCTCAATACTAATGCCAGTACTTATGGGCCCCCTAAGGCTCCTGGGCCCAGGTGAGACTGCACCCTCTGCACCCCTTCAAGTTATGCCCCCTGTTTAATGTTTTTTTCAGGAACCACAGAAATCACCTATCCTTCTGACCATGTGGTTCCATTGCAAGAACCCCAACAATCATGGGAATAGGGGTTCTGTGTAAGCCAATTTGGAGTGACATTGCACATGTGTGCTGACATTCCATTCACCTCTATGTGACTGCTAAAGAGAAGCCAAATACAGTGCTCAGTGGAGTAAGTGTTTTGTCGTGTGCAAACCCCTTGAAGCCCAGTGGGCCCAGGCATTTTCAAATGGAATAGTAAGCTCCACTGGGACCTAGGAGCTTCAACTACACCTCAGCCAAGTCCTAGAGCACTCCAGATTGTGCTTGGCATGACTCTTTAGGAATAGCTTAAAAACGATGGCAGGTACAAGTGGTGCCAAATACTCTTTTTGTCATGTTCACTGGTAAATCCATGCCACCGCAATCAGAGATACTCCCAAATATCAATGACATGATGCCAAACATATTGTGCCAAGCTTCAGGATGAGAGCCTCACATAGGAACGATTTGTATTTCAAATTTAATGGCAGATCAAGGAGAACACATCAGAACCAAGAAATTTTTTTTTTTTTTACAAAAAGTTCAATTACTCCAAGTGGTTGGCGCCTTTGTGGAGCGCTACAAGTATTTAATTTGAGTTCTCAGTTGCGTATCCAGGGATCAGTCAAAATGTGGAACTGATACTTAGAATATTAGATGTGGTTAATATTTCAGAGTATTACGTAACAATACCACCCTCATACTGATGGTTTGGGGAAAAAAAAATTCACCCCCGCCCCCTTTGTTTGTTGGCATCTAAACAAGTATATTTGTTTTCTCATAATGATCTGGCTTTCATTATGTGTGCTGTGCACGGCTCCGCCGCTCGGGACTGTTGCTGTTTAGCACTTTTATTATTATCATTATTTATAGAATTTGCTACACAGAAGTTTTTAGAAAGTGTTGTGAAGGACTGTAAATTTTTTGGACAGTTTAAAAATAGTCCAACTTAAAACTCCTGCCCATGGAAATAAATTGGAAAAAGAGGAAAGCTGTAAATAATTAATATTTTTATTACACCCAGATACTAAATTTATTACAATTGTAATTTTTTTATCTCTTCTGCCTGGCTGTACTTCTCTAGAGCCACAAATATGAATTTAACAAACTTATGGTCAACATAAATTTTACAAAATTAAAGGGATTGTCTGCTTTAGGCAATTGTCACCGGGGTTGATCTACTATTTGATTTAGCTAGGGATAAGCTGGGAAGGGGGGACAGGGTCTAACTGATTTTGCAATTTGCAATTTGAAATGCTCCTCATGAGGGTGAAAATCTGAGGTTCGCTCATGCAAACAGGTAAGACAGATGCTGGGAGTAAAGAAACTAACATGCAGGTCCATCACTAACAGGTGATGGACACAGTGCAGCATCCCAGCGGAGGAATCCAGGAGGTTGGGAGAAGTAGTAGTCACTGTGGTCACAGTGGCAAGGATGTCGTCCAGATTCTCTAGCTCTCCGCCAAGCCTGGTGCTGAAGGGGCCTACAGGGTGTCTGATTGTGGTAGTGGTGTTCTCTTGGGACACGTCCTAATGGTTGTAAGCCTCCCTGAGCCTCATGGTAGTTGGAGTGCCCATGATGGTTGTGCAGGAAAAACACTCAGGAGACGGGATTTTACAGAACAAAGTAACTCACGGTGTTAACTTCAGGTAGAACAAGAGATATCCACCTCTGGTATACTTTTTAAAGAGCATTCACTGGGGCTGGGGCTGATGTTACTTCCTGATGCCAGTATGTATATCCCTTGCTGAGGCAGTCTTTCACTTTAATAGTGTGGTATACTTTTGCAAATCCAAAATTTTGTACAATTCCTAGGCTGTGGAATGTAGACTTCCAGGGGCTCTCCAGTCTGACCAGAAGCTACACACTGGATTATAGCGATGAGGTCCATATGCCCTCATCTTTTTATCCTGCTTACTTCAACTTCCACAAGGTGAGTATGGATATACTCTGTATGGATATATTTTCCATCTCCTGACTGCATAACAACACGGGTCTGTCTTTCAGCTGGTATTGTCTAACCTAACTTGGGACTCTGGCTCAGTCTCCTAGATTCTTCTCACTTTCCTACAACTTCGTCCTTCTGCTGAGAAAGGGAGAGTCTAGCCATCTCTTCCCCTTTTCTTACTCAGAACTCTAAGTCAGGGTCGTGCCATCAATTCACCACCCATTCCCCAGTGGTTCACACTATTCAGAGGCAAATATACATAATAACATGAAGTCTACAGGCACATATATGTATGTAAACCTCTTGCAGTGGTCCCATTGGGCAGTGTTGGACTGTCCCACCAGAGTACCAGAGGATCCTCCATTAGACCCTGATACTAACACAATAATTGTCCAACAAAAGACACACAAATTTGAAGGATACTATGGTCTGTTTTCTAGGTGGTATTGGACGGTGGACCCCCAGAACCATTTCATATGCTACAACAGTAACAACAACCTGGTTAGGTTTTATAAGCAGTTTACTTATGGTAAATGGGCAAACAAGATAACATTAACATCTGCCACTTGTGTAATTTCGCTAGCCTTCACATGGTGCTTGGTACCTATTACTGTGACCATCTCCTCCACACAGTCAAGGCTGTTCACCTGCATGGCAAAGAGCTGCTATTGCTCATACTTATGCTCTTACGCCCCTCTCGTAGGGGTCTCTGAATACCGATGTTTAGCCTCCTCTCAGTTAGGTCTCCTCCTAACCTTCTGGCTACATCCTGCTTTGGGACTGTTTGCCTGCTAACTGTGAGCTATGTGTGGCATCCCAGAGCTGGCTATGGCTGGGCTGAGGGTGATCTCTGTGCATTGTATTATTTCCTGTTGCTTCATAGCCTGTGTGACATAGCAGGGGGTCCTGAGTCTCACACAACACAGCGCCACCTAGTGAGCCTCACACATGCATTACACCTCCCATAGGATTGAATAGTAACCAAATGTCCAATGGGAGGACATCGCCTGGGAAAAGGGGAGGAGTCAGCTGATCACTGGGTCCCCATGGTAACACCCCTGCAGGAAGGTCCTGCGTGTGAGGAGTTAGAAGTGTGGAGTGTTAGGAGGAGGAGGTGAGGAGATAAGTGTGATGTCCTGTGAAGAAAGCAGTGAGTTTAGTGCAGGAATCTCAAGTCCTAGACAGGCCCAGGAAGGTTGGAGAGCTGACATACTCCAGCTATTCAGAAGATCCTGTCCCCTGTCTGCCTAGCCATCGCCCTGAAGGAAGTCAAGCATCATTATCTTGTCAGCATGAGACTGTGGAGAGAACATTCTGGAACACGTGCTCCATAGCAAGTATCACAGGATCCAGGGGCCAAGGCCAGACCTGTGGAATATCCTGCCACCCTGACTATTGCACCCCGAAACTCTGAGCTATCAGGACCACATAACGTGAGTGGGGAATATTATGTACTAGTATCACGGTGGGCATCCTCCTATGTGCCAAATAGGAGCCCAGACGCACCTTAGGGCTGTAACACTGAAGTATAAGGGGCTAGGAACACCTTTCATCAAGTCTACCCTGCACCCCAGGACTTTGCTGTGTCACCAGGCGTACCCCGTTGTTTTGTATTGAAGAAACTGTTTAAGCATTTGTGCCTCCACACCCATGGAAGTAAAAGTTCAACTTTACAACCGTTTCTGTGTCTGACTCTGCACCGACAACATCAGGGCGCCCCAAACACCACCAGTCGGCACAGTATAGGGGAAGCGCCCCGGGGGAACAATCACCACCAACATTTGTGCAGCCCCCTCATCACCGGTACCAGTGGTGGTAACGTGGGACAGCACCAGCGCTGCGCCCTCGTGCCCAGAGACCGTGACAAGTCTGCGCTGTTTGCACCCCGCAATCCCAACTGCAGCGTTGCCTTCCATCTGGTCACCGCAAGAAAAACTGGCGTCACGAACAGGATACGGGTGTGTGCCATTTTGAGAAAGTCGCCACGAAAAGTGCGCCAAATTGTCTCCAGAGCATCGGTCTTTATTGTGGACTTTGCTAAGATCAAGTTTATTCCCTGAGAGTGCTTGCCACAAAGAGGGGGGAGCCCTATACCCCTGAAGTAAGCCCTAAAGACTGTCCTCTCAGTGTGTTACAGCCCTGGAAGAGTTAAAACGCCCAGGACTTGTTTGCTGCGCCACATCGCTGTGTAAGAACGCCCACAAAGGGTTAACTGTACGTTGCAAAAGTGCGGGAGATTTTTAGCACTGCCCATGAGGCCAGGAGACCCATCTGCCGCCATCTTAGGAGAGCCCAGAACGCTGAGCGCAATGCTCCAGCGCACCCATACAAGAAAGTGAAAGGCGAACGTGCCAGCGCCATTTCTGACTCTCCGGTGCCGCATCACCGTCCCTGCTGTGCACCGCTGATCTCTGGTCCACGCTGCAGTTGCTGTCAGTGAGTACTGTGCCTCCCTGTCCTTGTCTTCAGTCCTCCCACGGCCCCAGCAAGTGTTTTCCGTGTACAGTGTCCGTGGGGAGTGCCACCATTAAAGAGGGGGAGCACACCGTCAGCCTGCATCACAGTGACTCTGTTAATAGCTACAGCATTCTTAAAGGGACAGCATTCCAAGTTGTAGTCTCCATTCCCTGCCAGCAAGCAGTTGAGTTTCTTAAAGAGACGGCGACCTAATTTCAGTCATACCTGCAAACAACATGACTGAGCAAAGTGACATTGTGCCATCTGTTTCTAGTGATCCAGCAGTGCCCATGGCGAGCAGCCTACCATTCACCATGCCATTTTACCCTGGCGCACCATGGCTGCCGCACTACAAAGGGGAGGCGCATACCCTCAGGGACTTTCGTGAGAAGATGCTGTCTCTCTTCCAGTTCTATCCTCTGAATACAGAACAGCAGATACAGATCCTGCTGGGCCAGCTTGAGGGTGCTGCAGCTAGGGAGGTCAAATCCTGGCCTGCCTCTGACAAAAGAACCCCTGGGCAAATTCTGGACAAACTCCAGGTGAACTTTGACGTGCGATCTGTCTCCGAGGTAAAGATGCGCTTCTTTTCCAGACGACAACTACCTGGTGAGACCCTGCGGGACTATGCTTTATCCCTCCAAGAGGCGTTCAGAGCTGTGGTGCAAGTGGATCCACGTGAAAATGTGGACTCTGATAAAATCTTGCTTGACCGCTTCATAGAAGGGGCGGATACCACATTGCTCCAGAGTCAGTTGCGAATGCTTGCTGCACAACATCCCAGCATCACGTTTGCTGACTTCAAGGCCCTTGCCATCCAGGTCTTGGGACAGGAGCAGCCCCAGCCGAGCCCAGTCATCTGTGCTCCCTCACCTGGACCCTCAACAAGCATTGCTCCAGTTGTCCTGCCACTACCTCTGGGTACCTCACCTGCTGCCCAAACTGCGCAGACTACACCAGCGGACTCCAGAGATAACCTTCTGGCCCGAGTGGATCATCTGACCCGTGCCATGGAACAGATCACCGTCCGTCTAGATCGTCTGACCCAGCCGTCTTCATCGTCCAGTGATCCTTTGCGAAGTCTCAACATCTCACCTGAGTCGCCACCCAGACGTCCGTCTTCAGTGAAACCTCCGCAGAGTGAGAGGCCATACTGTACCTATTGCCATAGATATGGACACACCAGGCCTCAGTGTTTTCAGTTAAACGGGCCACCCCCGAGGCAGCGGGCCGCCCCTCGGGAGGAAAGAAGAAGGGCCTAGGTGAATCTTCAGTGCCATTGTCACGCTTCGTCTCAGCCTGCCCACACATCACAATCCGGGTGAACGGCGTCCCTCTGACAGCGTTGGTGGACACTGGATCTCAGGTAACAACCCTGCGCAAGCAGGTGTTCCTTGAACATTGGGACTTAGGTGTGTTGAATAGAACACCTGACACATGGATAAATCTGTGTGCCAGCAATGGACAGCCCATACCACAGCAGGGTTATTGGGAACCCACTATCCAGATTGGGGACTTGAAACTGCCTAGACAGGGTGTAATTGTCACTGATGTAGAGGATGATAGGTTTGCAGTTGTAATATTAGGCATGAATGTTTTACGCCATTGCTTTGCAGAAGTGTTGGATGCCTTGCATGCCTCTCTCCTTACAGCTTCTCCCAGTGACCAGCAGACCATTCAGCGGGCCATTCGTGTACTCAATGCCCAGCACAAGTTCGCCAACAAACAAGGTGAAATTGGTCGAGTCCGGATCCAAGATACCCGTCCAGTAACCCTACAGCCTGGAACAGAAACTATGGTGTGGTGCCGTGCCCGTCCGGGCATAGAAAATCAGGACTACAAGGCCTTGCTACAACCCATACAGGTAGATGGCCAACCACTTGTCATGGCTGCCCGCAGCCTTGTTACAGTTTCCAATGGACGTGTTCCTGTCCGCTTAGTCAACTTGGGCGATGCTCCCGTGAACCTCCACAAGTTCCACTCTGTGGCCCTGCTACACCGGTTAGCACCAGAAGACATTCTCTCTGGTGATTCTACCGCCACACAGCGTTCCACCCAAGCTGCTGAGAACATTCAGAATGGAGCCACGAAGTCCTGGTGGGATGAATTGAACGTGGGAGACGCCAATACCCCTATAGAGCACATCAATGGGGTTCGCAATGTGGCCAAGCGTTACCAACAGGCATTCAGCAAACACCCATTGGACTTTGGTAAGACCACGACCATACAACATCGCATTCTGACTGGCGACCACCATCCAATCAAGGAGCGTCACCGTCCAATACCACCAGCGATGTACCAACCGGTGAAAAAGTTGATCCAAGAGATGCGAGATGCTGATGTCATCCAGGAGAGTAACAGCCCCTGGGCAGCCCCGCTAGTCCTTGTCAAGAAGAAAGATGGAACCCTACGATTTTGTGTGGACTATCGTAAACTCAACAACGTCACGCACAAAGACGCATACCCATTGCCGCGGATTGAGGAATCTCTAACGGCTTTGGGATCAGCTACCTGTTTCTCGACCCTGGACTTAACCAGTGGATACTGGCAAGTCCCTATGGCGCCTGAAGATCGTGAAAAGACTGCGTTTACGACCCCGATGGGACTCTTTGAATTCAATAGTATGCCATTTGGGCTATGTAATGCCCCAGCCACATTCCAAAGGCTTATGGAGAGGTGCCTCGGCCATGAGAATTTCCAGAGTGTGCTACTGTACCTGGACGATGTTATTGTATTCTCCCGGACATACCAAGAACACCTTCGTCACCTGTCCGAGGTATTCAAGGTACTTATACAGCACGGCCTAAAGTTGAAGCCCTCCAAGTGCTACCTGTTGAAACCCCAAGTTCACTACCTTGGGCATGTCGTGAGCGCACAAGGCGTCCAACCTGATCCTGAAAAGATCACTGCAGTCCAGAACTGGCGAAGACCAACTACCGTCAAAGAAGTCCGAAGCTTCCTTGGATTCGCAGGTTACTACCGGCGTTTCATACCACACTTCGCCCAAGTAGCCGAGCCTCTGAACGAGTTGTTGCGCGGTTGTCCCAGAGAAAACTACAACCGAAAGCTTCCGGTAGACTGGACAGCGCGTCAAGAGGAAGCCTTTCAAGCGCTTAAAGCACTTCTGACGCAACCACCAATTCTAGCCTATCCCGACTACAGTCAGCCATTCCGCTTGTACACAGATGCAAGTCACCAAGGTTTGGGTGCAGTGTTGTCCCAGGTTCAGGACAACAAAGAGCGAGTCATCGCCTACGCCAGCAGGAGTCTGAGAGGCGCGGAGAAGAACGACCAGAACTATAGTTCTTTCAAACTCGAACTTCTGGCGCTTGTCTGGGCCGTGACAGAGAAGTTTAAAGACTACCTGGCTGCCACACCCTTTACCGTGTACACAGATAACAATCCGTTGGCGCATCTGGACACTGCTCGACTGGGAGCCCTTGAACAACGGTGGGCCTCAAGACTCGCGAATTACAAGTTCTCTGTCAAGTATCGCAGTGGCAAGTCCAACGCTAACGCTGATGCACTCTCAAGGTTGCCTGTGGGAGAAGAACCACCCCGAGAAGACATCTGGGAAGAGGTGGAGATGCCACCATTCTACAACAAGTTTGCCCAACAGTTTGCTATTGGTGTTCCTTTAGAAGGAGAATCTCTGGCGAAAACAGCTGCCGAATCCCTCCAGGAGCCATCTCTGTGGAAAACGTTCCAAGAAGAGAGCAGAGTTTTAGGAGAATTGTCAGATTTCCTGCTTACAGGAAGAATACCAACCCGTGTAAAGAGAGGTCTTCATGACGTGGAATTAAAACGCCTTTGGCGACAGAGGAAGCGCCTGTTTGTCCAACGAGGTCTTCTACTTAGAAACACTCTTGATCCTGTCACAGGTGAAAGGCTTCATCAGATCCTCGTACCAAGAAGAGACGCACAGATGATACTTGAGGCGTATCATGACAGATCTGGTCACTTCGGGGTACAAAAGACCGAAGCTACCATCCGTCGTCGCTTCTATTGGGTTGGGATGAGGAGTGACATTGAGAGTTGGTGCCGAGAGTGTCCCGCCTGTAGTATCACCAAGGAAGGTCGAAGAGATCAGAAGGCCCCTCTACATCCAATTAAGACTCAAAAGCCGTGTGAAATTGTTGCTCTGGACCATGTGAAGTTGGGTCTCACACGTTCCGGCTACAGCTACGCTCTGACAATGGTGGATCATTACTCCAAGTTCCTTGTCATCGTGCCTGTCAGAGATCTTACAGCAAGAACTACGGCTGAGACCTTCTACGCAGAGTTTGTCCGCCATTACGGTTGTCCTGAGCATATCCTCACCGACCGTGGATCGGCGTTTGAATCCCAATTGTTCCGTGAGCTGTGTCAGTTCCAAGACTGCAAGAAGTTGCGAACCACAGCGTATCACCCTCAAGGGAATGGTATGTGCGAGAAGGCAAATCAAGTGATCATCGGCATGCTAAGAACAGCCGCAGTTACACCTGGTGTTGAGTGGCCTGAGCGTATCAAGGACTTGGCCTATATTTACAACAACACACCCCAAACATCTACGGGATACGCACCATTTTATCTAATGTTTGGAAGACAAGGTCAACTTCCTTCAGACTTAACCCTTGGTGTGAAGGTCCCTGACATCATCAATCCACTACCCATAACAGACTGGGTTGTTGAACACCGCCGACGTATGGAGGAAGCTAAAGAGATAGTTGAAACGCGCATGGATGAGGTTCGTAGGAGACAACAGGAGGATTACAACCATCACGCCCATGCAGCGCCCCTGAAAGTTGGCGACCGTGTATGGTTAAGGAATAACCATCGGAATGGGAAATTGGATCCATTCTGGGAGAAAGAACCATACAGTGTCATCTCCATACCATATCCTGAATCCGACGTGTATGAGATCTCTAAACCTGGGAGACAGCCCCAAGTAGTACACCGAAACCGTCTGAAGCTGTGCCTTAAAGAAGGACTACCCACAGAGGTGCCCCCAGCTGAGACAACGAGTACAGAGATCTTGTCACCTTCTGAAGCGAAAGAGAGACCCCCAACGTTAACTGAGCTTATGTGGGCGCCTAAACTACTACCATTTAGCTGTTATCCACCAATTGCTCTAGTGCAAGAGAACCCTTCGACAGATGATTTAATTGATTTCAGTGACTCTGTTCCTGATTCAAATCTCGTTCCACTTAGGCGTTCTGAGCGTACCACAAAAGGCATACCTCCAACACGCTATAGTGATGCCATGGCTGTCCTTGGGTAAAAGAGGTTAACTGTCTCTGCTTCTGTATATATGTTATTCCTGCTCTGATTACATTAATGTTTTTCCTGTGTGTATATACAGTATATATATAATATCTTGCCATGTAATATAGTATTTACATTTATATGCAACAATCCAAGCCATAGTGCCTGGCTCACCGAGCCAAGGAAGTTCTGTTACCCCATTGCGGTATGGACATTCGTGCTAGAGTGCCTACTCTTCCTTACAGAAAGGACTGTTTATTGTTTCTCAGAGAGACTCTCATGATAATGGACACTCACGAAATTTGTGCCAGAGAGCCTCTGGACCCATTTGCACTACTGTTGTTTCTATATGGACTGTCTGATGGTACCGCCAAAAGGTTCCATAAGTCTACGTTTAATTATCTCTCCGTTACCCTTCAGACTTCTCATGGACATTCCAGGACTATGCCGGGAGGTCTTACCTCAAGTTTCTAGGTATTATATTTTTCTAAACTGTTAGTGACATTTGCACTTTATTCGTATTTATTAACGTTATGTTACATTTCTCACCTTCACCCCAGCCCGTCGCCGAGGTCGGCTCAGTGAAAGAGGGGGAGTATGTGGCATCCCAGAGCTGGCTATGGCTGGGCTGAGGGTGATCTCTGTGCATTGTATTATTTCCTGTTGCTTCATAGCCTGTGTGACATAGCAGGGGGTCCTGAGTCTCACACAACACAGCGCCACCTAGTGAGCCTCACACATGCATTACACCTCCCATAGGATTGAATAGTAACCAAATGTCCAATGGGAGGACATCGCCTGGGAAAAGGGGAGGAGTCAGCTGATCACTGGGTCCCCATGGTAACACCCCTGCAGGAAGGTCCTGCGTGTGAGGAGTTAGAAGTGTGGAGTGTTAGGAGGAGGAGGTGAGGAGATAAGTGTGATGTGCTGTGAAGAAAGCAGTGAGTTTAGTGCAGGAATCTCAAGTCCTAGACAGGCCCAGGAAGGTTGGAGAGCTGACATACTCCAGCTATTCAGAAGATCCTGTCCCCTGTCTGCCTAGCCATCGCCCTGAAGGAAGTCAAGCATCATTATCTTGTCAGCATGAGACTGTGGAGAGAACATTCTGGAACACGTGCTCCATAGCAAGTATCACAGGATCCAGGGGCCAAGGCCAGACCTGTGGAATATCCTGCCACCCTGACTATTGCACCCCGAAACTCTGAGCTATCAGGACCACATAACGTGAGTGGGGAATATTATGTACTAGTATCACGGTGGGCATCCTCCTATGAGCCAAATAGGAGCCCAGACGCACCTTAGGGCTGTAACACTGAAGTATAAGGGGCTAGGAACACCTTTCATCAAGTCTACCCTGCACCCCAGGACTTTGCTGTGTCACCAGGCGTACCCCGTTGTTTTGTATTGAAGAAACTGTTTAAGCATTTGTGCCTCCACACCCATGGAAGTAAAAGTTCAACTTTACAACCGTTTCTGTGTCTGACTCTGCACCGATAACATCAGGGCGCCCCAAACACCACCAGTCGGCACAGTATAGGGGAAGCGCCCCGGGGGGAACAATCACCACCAACATTTGTGCAGCCCCCTCATCACCGGTACCAGTGGTGGTAACGTGGGACAGCACCAGCACTGCGCCCTCGTGCCCAGAGACCGTGACAAGTCTGCGCTGTTTGCACCCCCGCAATCCCAACTGCAGCGTTGCCTTCCATCTGGTCACCGCATATGCGCCAAACTTCAAACAAGATAAGATGTCCTCCTGCGAATTCGCCCTTTCCAGATTTCTTGCTACCAAACAATCCAGGTGTAATCCAACATAACCAACAACAAACTCTTCTACAACTTGTTAGGATCTTTGCTGCTCAGGTAAATTATGGTAGGCCACCACAGGAAAAACAAAGCATTACTAAGTCCTCAGTGATCAATGGGTTGCCAATTCTGGGGGTTATCCATTCACCTTAGTCACACACACCCACTATTGATGCTGATGCAATCATAAAAGGGAACTCCGCTTCCCCACTCCCTTTCAGTTCACTCTTCACACCAGTCGACACAGGAGTGAAGTGACTTTTCTACACAAAGCTGCCACCACTTGTCACTTATGATACGACAAGATACCAGATATTCACTCTTCAGAAGTGGGGGAACGTTAGAGCCAAGGGAAAAAAGGTACAGTGCGTTACAATAAAAAGATGGAAACACAAAGACAAATGCATGCAACAATGTAAAATAAAAAAGGAATAACAAGGAACAGACCTATTTAAGTTTGGCTGCTCTTCAGGATAAGAAGACGGAGCAATCCCACATTAGATGTGGCTCCAAAGAATCTGACCACTGAGCTCATGAACCTCCTCATATTTATGGACCTCCAAGCTACTTCCTGCAACCTCTCACCAGTGAAGTCAATTTTTCTTTGATCAACATATAGACTTTTTGATCAGCCAGGTCTGCTACTGTCATGTCTGCAATGGTCAGTACCCCTGGCTTGCTAATTAGATGACCACTAATTGAATTAACATTAGCCTTCGAATAGCACTTACAATACAAATTACACAGGACTTCCTAGATTGCGCATTTAATTACCCCTTATACCTATAACTATAAGAAAATTCTCACACATACACATAACTTATGACACTGTACAAGATATCCATATTTCATAACAAACCTGTAACGTCTCTGCCTGTACGGGTCTCGGCGCCACCCTCCGCTTACACACTGTGGCGAAGGAGGCGTGTTCGGTTTGATTCCTTGTGTAGGTTTCTTGTTGCTCAGTCTGAACATGGTTCTAGACAAAGTAATGGATTTCTGGCCACACCCGTGTTCTGAGCATTTCTCTCTGGACTGCATAGAGTTAATCTCTTCCTGGCCTGTGTGATTGCCTGCCTGTGTACCTATCAGGTCTGGGGCTGGGCCCAGATTTTCTATATACGGGATGTCACTTTCTCAGCAAGTTGCCGGTTATTGCTCTGACTTTGCCTGCTCTCTTTGTGCCCTTGATATTTACTGTGCTATTTCTCTGACCTCTGGCTTGCCTTTTGACTATTCTCTTGGATTGTGATTTTGTACTGCATTGCTCGTTTGTTACCGACCCCTTGGCTTCCTGACCTCTCTTTCTGTCGTTTGTCTTGTCCTGTTCTGTGTGTCACTTACCCAGTATAGGGCTTGTCTACAGGTTGTCCTTTTACTGTTTAGGGTAACTGAGGCAATAGGAAGGGACAGTGGCTGGGGTGAGATTAGGGCTCCCTTGTCTCTGTCCTTCCTCCCAGACCCCTGCAGTAATGTCAGGGTATTGCTACGTTTGGCAAGACCCTAACAAAACCTCATAGATGCCACAGCCAGTGTTATAATGATGTGAATAAACAGAGAGAGAAATCTCCCTCATTGCTGGCCGGTAATGCAATCAATGGGTCCTAATGGGTTGCTATGACAGCCTAACAATGGTCCACAGGTCTACCATGCATGAAGACATGGAAGCCTAACAAGCTGCCTGTAATTTTTTTGCACTGACAAGCAAAATTCCCATAGTGAGACCATTAAAAAAAAATAAAAAAGTATTTTAGAAAAACACTCATGTAAAACATTCCTCAAAATGCATTTTTTCTGTAAAAATTATGTTATTTTCATTAAAAAAAATGAAAAAAAATACATAATTGGAATCATTGCATTACCAAATTATCAAATTTTATATCCTGTACAAAGAACACATCCCACAGAAAACAATCCTGCACGGAGCTCATATGAAGATAATCTGATATTTTCTAAATTCTAAAAAAAGTTTTTCATGTGCAAACAAATGTGCAAATTTCCACAAAGTGTCTGTTTAAATAAGGCTTTATATCAGGCTCGGACTGACCCACATGTGAACAGGTGAATCCCCTGGTGGGCCCCTGAGCCAGGTGGGCCCCCAACTCACTGTCATAAAAAGTAGACTCATTGTACTTCCTACATATACTCATCATAGATATCTCAACCAGGCTATTGTCAATATAAGGGTATGTTCACACGGAATTCCTCTTCATTTTCCGCCACCAGTATTTTCGCCCGTGATCTAACCACAATGGGATGCTGATGCAGGGCATCGGCATTCCGTTGCGGCTTTCCGCTGTTGATCAGGCCCAGATGAATGGGTGTAATCAGCAGGGGTCTCAAGGACCCCAGGACAGAAACAAAGACAAGGACTAGGCAGCAAGTGACTACTGAAAAATATATTTATGTTTGCAACATTTTAGGAATTTGAGAATGAGTATCAGGTAATATTTGCATGTAGCTGTATAGTGGACCCACTGAATTAATTTTACTAGCAGTCCGACACTGCTTTATGTGCACCCAAAATTTTTAAATACAACTTCTCCTGCAAAAAATAAGCCCCTTTAAGCAGTTAACTCCTTTACATGTAAAGCATAGACAATAAGAACTTCCCACCTAGGGTTGTGCATATATGGTGATGTGACTAGATCACTATATGGTGATGAAATCAGGAGTTGTACTTGTCACCTTTACTTGATCCTCCTGGCCATTTAACCCCTTAGGCACTGCAGTCCATGGCACCTCTGGGTTGCTGTTTCAAGTTACAAAGTTCAGTATTAGTTTCAGTTGACATGTTGTGGTGATTTATTACACATGGAGCTGGTTTTATGACTTTATTTTGTATCTGTCGGTAGATTTTCTCTCTGTCCTGTTTATTTACGGATTAAGCAATGCAAAGAGCGATGTAAGCCAGAACATGCTGGCACGCTGCGCTGCCTATACCTAGAAAGAAGCGAGAATTGACAGTTTGTTCCTCCTGCCGTTCTTGGCTGCCTGACATATCACCACACGTGTTCTGAAGACATATTTTCCTGCACATACTAATTACTTCAGGGAATTTACTTGGATCTCCACGAAACAGTTTGTTGTTTGAAAGGTGAAGCTGGAGGAAAATAACCCAAATGTGAACACTATCCTACACTTATCTAATGATGAAATATTTATTATTGAAAATGGGCAAAACTGTTATTGTGCTGCTTTGATTCATTGTCATCTTAGTTACTGGCGCTCACTAGTCACTACTAATGTTAGGCTAAGCTTGCGAGATTCGTCTTGAGAATATTTACGAGGTTCACCAAGCAGTTTGGTTTTGGACCAAACTTGTGTTATCTGAACCAGAAATGCTATTATTATACTATGGGATCTTGAGACCCTAGAGTTAGACCCTACATGTGGAGGCCCAGGAGAGGTGCAAAAACCAAATTGTCAATCTCACCTTCGTGGCGTCTAGGGTTAACCCTCAGAATGAAATCAGCAGACCTGGGGGACTGCAGAGGTCTAGGATTAGGTTTTAGTGGTCACGTGGGGACATGGGGAAGCAAGGGTCATGATGTCACTCAGTGCTCCCCCAGGTTGTAGAGTATGGGGACCCACAGTGGATGCTGTGACAGAGTTCAGGAGAGGTAAGTGACTATTTATTAGATTTACGTCCCTCCCTTGGTCCTCTGCTTGTTATACTCTTGGACTTGAAGAGACCCAGAGTATAATAGTGGTTCAAAAATATCGAATCCCCAAAATTTCAGTCAAACCTGAAATTCTGGGAAGAATTGTAACAAACTTGGCTCTTTAAGAAGCAGTTCACTTGAGACCACTACACCAATTAGCGTACTGGCAGGTAATGAACCGAGTTTGCAACGAATTTTCCAAAAATTTTGGAGCCAGTTTCTACCAACCTCAAAAAGTTTTTATACCTGGGTTGTCTTCATAGTTGTAGGCCCAGGAGAGGTGAAGAACAATAAATAAGGTCATGCTCACCTTTAGAACCCTCTCTGGTGCTTCGTAACAGTATCTGCTCTTCTTTCCTGGCATATTTTGGCCTCATGGGTGATGTAAGTAGCTCTGAGTGGACCTTAGGGGTCATGTTTGGTGCATTGACAGTATGATGCTAGTGAACTGAAATTCGTGGGTGAATCTCACGAATATTCACATTTTTTTGTCCCTTCTATCTGGATTGGACCACTAAAACCACTTCTTCCAGCCATGACTTGTCTCTGTAAATTTTACAACACAGACATGTTCACTTTTCCAGGCACCTGATCCACATTCTCCTCACTTACACTAAGTTTCCACCTATTGCTAGTAAATATAAAAATATATCAAATAAATAACACCCCGTATGCTCATCTTTAAATTAATAATGCCCCTGTATGCCCTCTTAAATTAATAATACCCCTATATGCCCCTTTAAACTAATAATGCCCCTGTATGCCTCCTTAAATTAATAGTGCCCCTGCAATTAATAATGCAGATAGGAGCTCGGGAGTCCTCCTTGTATCATAGTGATACTGGAGACTAATGTCCATATTAAATACATTACAGGGCAGTGAAGCCTTGGACAGCCAGGGATGCTTAGCGTCATAGATCATTGTGATGCAAGATGTCCTGGTCTCCTGACTGGTTTTGGGTTGGGAAATCCATCCAGATTCCTCTGTGTGCATAGGGCCTAATGCTGGCCATACAGATAACATAGTTATTGGCCTTTCATGACCTCCCCATAAACATGTACACTTGGCTTGGCTGAGCATACATGTTTCTTTCAATAGACTGAGGCAAACCATTGATAGATACTTCTGGCAGTGGCCTATCTCCTGGCAGAAATAAAGATTTGGGAATGTTGAAATTTATTAGAGAAAATCAGAAGCCCCAGATATGTTACATTATCAGCAGATCCCCACAATCCATTGTACTTATGGGTTCAAATCTCTGTATCTACCAATACCTCTCTACCATGGACACTTCCTTGCAAAAATCAATAAAAGCTAGTAAGAGCTGTGTAGCTGTAAGGGCCCATACTTGTAGAAATCTTTTTTTATGTCCGTCTCTCCCACCATGCCCTAGGATGGACTACAAATTTCATTTTTTCATTATACAGGGATATTATTTGTATAAACCCATTGTCACCCCCGGTTTATTTACTGTATGAACGGAGGGAGGGAACTGACAACTGCTTTGAGGATATTTTTGCCTTAGAAGTTGTCACTTTTGCAATATACAAGAACATGGAACTAAACGGGTGTGAGAATTTTATTCTCTGAGCGGAGGTTCTGGTCTTCATTAAAAAGCCAGGAAGACAAAACAGGATTGATGTGACTGCCCTAAAACAAATAAAATCTGTCCACTAATGACCCGACTCTGCTCAACACTTTTTATTTGTACGGCGGCCTCTTAATGTTTAGTTGTCTGTCTCCTCATATAGCCCATTTATTTTTTGGCACTGATATGACCGGACGGTTCGAGCCAAGGAACATAAGGGAATATCATAATACAAAGTCAACAATTATAGTGGTATAACTGTTAGCCTTTATGCAAAAATTATATGCAAAATCATGCAGAAAGGAGAGGTCAGAGCCCCGCTAAGGAAAAATATTAGACATTTGCAAATGTAAATTCTGGTAGCATTGACCTTGGAGTGCAGTAGACAAACATCCTGACATGTATAGAAATGTATTCTTCAAGAAAATGTGAAAGTTCTTACCAGCTGTGAATAACACATTATACATTCTCAATTCTGACCTAGAAATCAGAAGCAATAATAAAGTATGAAGTTCTGGTTTCAATTGTGCTGTGTCTATGCAGATCCTTGTAGTTGTCTAGCTGCGGACTGAGGTTTACCACTTCTGACAGCAGAAATGCCAATAAGGAGCTACAAAAGGTACTTCAAATTTGGCTTGTCTTTGCTTTTTTCATCAAGATACAGGGATTAAATTATAGTCTGATTTGGTATAGAGTAAATGACGGTTTAACCCCTTAAGGCCGTGGCTATGAAAAGTATTCTGATTTTGCATTTTTGCATTTTGGGATTTATTACCTGTTTGTTTTTTGGTCAACATAGCTATAGAAGCCCAGGCCCTTTCAACTCTTGGCGTGAAGCAGGTATGTCACGAACGAAAAACTTCTGCTCAAATCAGTACTGGATTCCCTACACGAAGCTACTGGGATCCTGGGATCTGACACTCCTGGAGGGCCATACAATTGACACACTTTCTATATTCCCTTGACTTTCCAGAGAGTTACGACAGAACAGTGACCCTCTCTGAAAAAGTGTGTTGTAGAGTTGGTTCTTACTGACATGACCTGTCAGAGTTCTATACTCTCTTAATCTCAGCCGCTCACGATTAGACACCACCCTTCTTGCCTAAGTGGGATTTAGACCTTGGTTTGTCCGTCTCCACCTCCCAGTGCAGTAGAATCCTAGAATTCGCACATAAATCCTCTATTGATAGTAAATACCAGGAAGGATACAAACTCGTGACACGGTGGTACCACGTCCTGGTCAGACTACCTAAGATGTTTCCTGCTATTTCTCCTCTCTGCTGGAGTTGCAAGTCTGCAGATGGCACTCACCTCCATATTTTCTGGTCATGCCCGCTCTTGCGGTCCTACTGGGACAGTGTACAATGTATAATCACAAGAGTTTTTCAGGTCTCTTCACCAGCCACCCGAGCCTTTTTCCCGCTAAATGTCTCAGATTTCTCCATAAGAGCCTACCACAAATCCTCCCTTAAACGCTTCCTAAACACTGCTAGAACTTGCATCCCAGCCCTCTGGAAATCTACCGTCCTGCCCATGCTGGTGCACTGGGTCTGCAGAGTGGAGGACATCCAGAAAATGGAAGACCTCACAGCGTTCTCTTCAGTTTTATCTAGTTATGGCATACTCTATTGTGGTGTATTACTGTGGTAAGGTGACTATGAGTGATTTATGATCTTATTCCCTGGATGTCTCTTTTATGTACATATTTTGTGCTTTTAATGGTTTTTATACTCCACATGGGTGTTACGGTGTTACCCTATTGATAATCTGATAATGTATGTGATTATTATATGATTGGATTTCTTTTTGTGTTGATTTCACACACCTCTTTCTTCTTTCACATAGCTTTTCTAGTGTTTTCGGCTTTATTATATTTGGTTGGGGCCAGCCATTATTTATATAAGACATTGTCATTGGTAGAACATACTGAGAAATGATATCTGATTGTCTAAGAAGATGATGCAAAGGTGACAACTGATATGACTGCATTTCCTGTCACTGCTTTTTCAAAAATGGCCACCACAGCAAAACACAAAAATGCCTATATTTCATTAAAGAGGACCTTTCACCACTTCTGAAAAGTCCAGTTCTTTGCATTATTTAATAGCTGTTGCTCCACTGATTCTGGCACAGTTGGAATTTTTTCTCTAGCCCCCACCATTCCCGAGCAATCAGTTTTCCGATACGCTATTTAGTCTCTGTACTGTCAGGAGGGCGAGGTCAGGCAGGAGCAGACAAGGGGTGTGATTCTGAGCTCTGACACTGGCTGCCTCTGATTGGAGCACTGAATCACACCCCCCTGCCTGACACCGCCCTCTGACATTACAGAGCTTAAATAGCACATCAGGAACCAAAACTAACTGCAGTGTGGCTCGGGAATGGTGGGGGCTAGAGAGAAAATTTCAACTGTGCTGGAATCAGTGGACAGATGCCTATCAAAACATGCTAGAACTAGAATTGGGGGAGTAACTGAGGTAAGTAAAACAAAATTGTCATACTTTGGCTGCTGATTTATTAATATTTAATCAATTTTAGTTTTCAGGTGGAAATCCACTGTAAGATACTACAGAGGACCACACTTGCTGTCGAGCTACCACACAAACTACAGCTGAATACTGGGGTTCCAAACAAAGAAATCATTTTATTTTCTGTAGACCCTGATAAAAAGAGATTGCAAAAAGTGGACAAACTATGATTTTGGGACAATGTTCTGGGGCTTAGATTTTTTTTACAAAAATGTCACCTTTGCTGGGTCACACAAATCCAAAATGCTACATAGGAACAACAGTAAAAAGAAAAAAAAATCATTAAGTACTAGAAAGCCAAAAACTGTATGAATACCAGTAAAACAGGAGGAGGTCACAAGCAGAACAAACATTCAATCTATGTCACCCTGTCGTAGAAAGATTACCATCAAGCATCACCCAGAGAGGAGCTGAGCGCAGATAGCAGATTGTGGTTATATAAATGTGTCATATCTGAGTAAGTTGCAGAACATCCGGCCTCAAAATACGTGGAAAGGGCAAAGCTTCAGTAAAATTTCTATTCAACTGAAGATATGTATATTAAACAGGGGCATAGCTATAGGAGGTGCAGGGACAGCTGGCACGCTTGGCACAAGTTTCTTAGGGGGCCCAAAGGCTTCTCTGCCACATAAGAAGACTCCAGTGTACAGATTTTCCACTGTAACATTTCTCTCCTGTGGGTGAGGATTTTACCCGATGTACAGTATGAATATTATTACATGGAGTTTTTAAAGGGAGTATACAGCCAGAAAAATCCCTTGTAAACCCCTTATAAGTAGCTGCGGGTGTGGTTAGGGATGTATTAAACATGCATTTTTTTGAGTCAAAGTTTATTATCTGTGGTCAGCGCCTCCCTCCTTCCCACCGCGCTGCATAGCCCCTATGGTCTTGTGCATGTCCACCTCCAGTCTCCTCTTCTGCCTGTAGGGGGCATCCACCAACTCTTGCTTCTTCATGAAGACCCTGTACACACCCCAGCTAAAATGTCCCTATCCAATCCCCGGCGTTTAGTAGATATATAAGGTGCCCTCACAGGTCAAAGGGTGCCTGAGAAAAGTTCCTAGCTTGCAGTGTCCTGTTGTATGGTGTTCCTGTTTATGGTGTATCTGTCCTCAGTTTGTTTTCCTGACCTCATTCCTTGCCTGCTGAACTATAAGCACTATTCTGACTATAAAGTATATTGTTGACGCAGCCTGTTTCTGACTACTGTACCTCTGCTGCCTGCCCTCATCACTCATCTGTACCTCGACCTGATGTCTGGCCCATACATGACCACAGACTACCAGAGCCCTGGTGATTTGCACCAATCTCTCTTAACCCTTGGCCAGCCGTCACCTTCATCAGGACCACTCCAAGACGTAGCAACCTGTTGGTCTTCCCATAGAAAAGTCCAGATCCACATACATGGACTAAGGTTAAAAACCGGGGATGTCACTTGTCCAAAGTCAGCTTTTTAGGTGCTGCAATGGTTCACACCTACTGAGAGTTTTAATTGTAACAACTTGTAGAATAAAGGTAACACAATATTTATGCCACATTGAGAATACCACAAATACTGCTCATCCTGCAAAATGCAAACCCTCATAGGGCTATGACAATTAGGCTGTGTTTACACGGCAGAAAATTTTCCACCCCCGGAGTTTTCGCCGCGGTCTGTTGCAACGGGATTCCGATGCAGTGCATCAGCATGCCGTCGTGGCTAACCGCTCCTGATTAAGCCCGGATGAATGGGCCTAATCAGGAGCGCGTCTTGAGCAGCGGACACTGCAGGTGGAATCCACGGCAAGATAGGTCATGTTGCTTTTTTTTTCTGCTAGCGGAAAAAAGCCACTAGAGGAAAAAAACGCTACTGACTCCCATTGAAATGAATGGGAGGAGTTTTTTCAGGCGGATTTTGAGGCGGATTCCGCGTCAAAATCCGCTGCCAAAAAACTCTGTGTGAACACAGCCTTACTTTTCTGGAAGAAATAATAATAATAATAGTCCTTTAATAGTCCCACAATGGGGAAATTCAGTGTGTTACAGCAGCAAAGATAAGCAGATACAAATACAAATACAACATGTACAGGAATGTTCCAAGGTAAGAGGCATTACTTTGATAGCCGACAGACAGATAGGAAGTAGCGGGGGGGGGGGGGATTTAACAGGCAGAGAGATATTTCAGTTCTCTGTGTGTAATGATCTCCGCTTAGGTCGGTGTTGGTTGTACAGCCTAACCGCGGTGGGGAGGAAAGACTTCCGATAGCGCTCCTTCTCACACCTAGGGTGGAGCAGTCGGTCACTGACAGTACTGCTCAGCGCGATCACAGTCTCATGCATGGGATGGGACCTCTTCTGCATGGAGCTCACCACGGACAGTATCCTTCTGTCACCCACCACCTGCACTGGGTCCAGTGGGCTCCCCAGGACAGAGCTGGCCCTTCTAATCAGCTTGTCAAGTTTATTTCTGTCCCTGGTTGATATACTGCTCCCCCAGCAGGCCACTCCAAAGAAGATGGCTGATGCCACTACAGAGTTGAAGAAAGTTCTAAGAAGTGCCCCCCGGATTCCAAAGGCTCTCAGTTTCCTAAGCAGGTAGAGCCTGCTGTGGCCCTTCCTGTACAGGGCCTCCATATGATCTGCCCAGTCCAGCTTATTATTAAGGAGCAAACCCAGGTACTTATAGGTGTTCACAATCTCGATGCCCGTCCCCAGGATGTCCACTGGTTTAGGAGGGCTTCTGCCTTTGCGGAAGTCCACCACCATCTCCTTGGTCTTCCCCGCGTTAATCTTCAGGTGGTTCCGGTGGCACCAGTCCACAAAATCCTGGTTCAGTTCTCTGTACTCCCTGTCATCATCATCTGTGATGAGACCCACTATTGCAGAGTCATCAGAATACTTCTGTAGGTAGCAGCTGGATGAGTTGCACCTAAAATCTGCAGTGTACAGTGTGAAGAGGAAAGGGGCGAGAACCGTACCCTGAGGTGCCCCCGTATTACAGATCACGGTACCTGACACACAGTCTTGGGCTCTCACGTATTGAGGTCGATTTGTGAGGTAGTCTAGGATCCCGTTGGAGAGGTGGTGGTCCACTCCAGCAAGGCCCAGCTTGTCCCTCAATAACCTGGGCTGTATGGTGTTAAAAGCACTGGAGAAGTCAAAGAACATTATTCTCACTGTGTTCCCTGGTTTCTCCAGGTGAGACAAAGCCCTGTGCAGAAGATGGATGATGGCATCATCTACCCCAATGCCTGGCCGATAAGCAAACTGGAGGGGGTCGATAGCGGGGCTCACTAGAGGGCGGAGATGTGTGAGAACCAATCTCTCCAAGATCTTCATCAGGTGGGATGTCAGTGCTACAGGTCTGTAGTCGTTGAGGTCCATAGGGTGGGGTTTCTTTGGAACTGGTACCACACAAGAAGATTTCCATAATTCAGGGACTATTTCCTGCCTCAGGCTCATATTATACATATATGTAATTATACCACACAGCTGGTCCCCGCAAGTCTTAATTAGCCTTGCACTGATGTCATCTGGCCCTGCGGCTTTCCTCGCCTTGATCTTTTTCATCTCCTTCCTCACCTGGGCCCGTGTAAAGGTCAGACTGTGGTCAGATAAAGACGGATTTCTGGATTTACTGGTCTGTTGGGAAGTGGCCGCATGGGGAGAAGTCATTGTGGTGGGGGGAGCTGAAGGACATGCTGGGGTGGGAGGAGCTGGTGTGTGATCAAATCTGTTGAAGAATAGGTTTAGTTCATTAAGCCAATTAACATCTGCCTCAATCTGGCAGACTGTTTATGACCCGAAATTGACTTAAGCCCCTCCCAGACCCCCCTTATGTCTTTTCTTTCCATTTGCTTTTCCATTTTTTCCTTATAACTGGCTTTTCCCTGCCTGATTTGATGCCTCAGCTCCTTTTGTACTTCCCTCAACCCCTCCTTATCTCTTGTCCTGAATGCCATCTTTTTCTCCTTAAGTAGTGTTTTTATATCAGAGTTAATCCATGGTTTGTTATTGGAGAAGCACCTCACCACTTTTGTGGGTACTGTGTTGTCCACACAAAAATTAATGTAGACTGTTATGCAGTGTGTGAGTCCTTCTATATCTTCTCCATAAGAATCCTGCAGCACTTCCCATGCGGTTGTTTCAAAACAATCCCTCAGAGCCTCATCACTCTCCTCGGACCATATCCTCACTGTGCGGGTGACAGCTGGTTCTCTACGTACAAGTGGCTTGTACACAGGTCGGAGATGTACTAGGTTGTGATCCGATCTCCCCAGGGGCGGTAGGGCTGATGAGTTATATGCCTCCCTCACGTTGGCAAAGAACAAGTCCAGTGTTTTGTTGTCTCTTGTGTGGCAGGTTACATACTGTGTGAAACTGGGCAGTGTGGATGATGGAGAGGCATGGTTGAAATCACCCGACAGAAGAAAGAGGGCCTGGGGATGTTTTAACTGTAAATGGCTCAGCGTGGCTTGTAGGACCTCGCAGTCAGTGTCAGCTTTCGCAGAGGGGGGGACATATGCAGCTATCACAATGACATGTGATAGTTCCCTTGGTAGGTAGAAAGGTCTCATGCTCACAGCTAATAGTTCAATGTCCTTACAGCAAGTTTGCTCCTTAATCACAATGTGCCTATGATTACACCATCTATTATTCACAAACATTTCCAGCCCTCCTCCTTTCCTCTTACCGCTCTCCCTTGTCCTGTCTGCCCGAAGGAGTTTAAAACCATCCAAGGAGACCAGAGGGTCAGGAGTAACTTCAGTAAGCCAAGTCTCTGTAAGTAGCATCATGCTGCACGCCCGAAACTCCTGATGGTGCCTGGTGAGCGCTGTTAGTTCGTCCATCTTGTTTGCAAGAGATCTCACATTGCCCATGATGATGGAGGGAACAGCTGGTCGGTAACGCCTCTTTTTAATCCTCTGAAGAGTACCAGCTCTGCATCCCCTCACCCGCTTTTTCTTTCTCCAAAGCTCGCGGGGGATGTGTGACCAGATGGTATGCCGTCCTGCTGTGCCTCTGAGCTGCAGAATTTCCTCTCTTGTATAGACAAAGGAATTGTCTGCATACACAAAAGATCCCATTTTCAAGCAGAACAAAAAGAACAGAAAGAAAACTACTCTGTGAGTACAAGGGAAATAACACTATTTCTATTTATATCACTTACATTCTGCACTTTTCAGAAGTTTCCCCTCTGCAGGTTCCATAATTAATTCTCACTTGTCCCTGAGCCGGAGGCTGAAGACTATCTGATATGATATCTTCCATATATAGCACATGGAGAAAGATATGCTCCCTATTTCTCACTCTCTCAGAAGCAGCATGAAGAATATTATAGAGATGTACTGATCAGTATTGATGGGAATAAACCACATGGGGTAACATAGAAAATGTACTATTAGTGGCAGCAGGATGACTTTTTGTCTCTAGTTCTCACTCTCTCAGCTGGTATTCCCACTGCCCTTTCCACAGACTTCTATGTGCATGTATAATTTAAAATTTCAGTGAGCTAACAATCCATCTTGGAAGACCAAGACGGATTTATCTGAATATTCAAAGTGAGGGAAGTGGAGGAAAAAGCATTCTCTCTCATAATATATAGGACAAAGTTTCTTTTAGCCACTTGTGGTATCGATTTATACAAAGTTTGTTACAAAATTAGGGACAATTTGAGTCTCCAAAGAACTGTGTCATGGGGGGGGTTTAAGCTACTCTTAGGGGTAAAAGAAAAATGTTATCACAGACTTCTGAACAAAAAACAACGCAGTGTTAAAAGATAGACATTGACTAAAAAATGAATGGGCTACCCTATATGCAGGGGAGGCATGCAGCCAGTTCTCCCCAATTCTGCCAACATAGTTGTTGAATATGAAGCAGAATGGGGAAGAAGAGGAGCCCCAACTCAGTTTTGATACTGGTAGAGTAGGAAGCCATAGGCATCCTGCTTTAACACTTTTCGACTTGTAGGCCTTAGGTCTGTGGTCTACAAGCCATAGGGAGTAAAGAGGTAAGGGGGTCAAAAAAGGAGGCATCAAAGGGCATGGCCTGAAAACTTCCACAGCGTTCTGCATGTTGCTCCTCCTCTTCCTTCAAAAATACTAGTGGCACCCCTGTCCAATGTTGGACTAGTCCACCGGAGCACCAGAGGATCCTCAGGTGGGCCCAGGCTCTATCACAATAATGTTCCCACACAAGAAAACCAAATTTGAAGGACACTATGGTCTATTTACTAGGGTTTGTTGGAGAGTGTCTCCCAGAATATGTTTATTTGGTGGGCCCAAAGATCCTCAGTCCAACACTGCCCCTATCTATGTGTAATACATGGGTTTGTCAGTCTTATGATTGGCTACATTGTTTAGCTAATAGAGAGGGGTCCTCAGCATAGTCCAACATGGAGAGGGGTTGTCTAAAGTTTACATCCCCTTTAAATAAATAGTAGATGGCTGAGGTTGCAGGGTGGTGGTTGAAGTGACAGGCTTATTCAATCTGAAGGATTTCTATACACAGACTACAAGAATTCACTGGCTTCCTAAACCTGTGATGTCTCTTCCTGAAATATTAGATTTCACATGTTCTTCCAGACATAATCTGTTCTGTATTTTTGCAGATTTCCTGCTTTCAGAGAACATGGATTCTGCATTTGTCGCTGACTGATTATAAACAATCCTCTCGTATAACGTGCGCTTGGACCACACACAGTCCACATGACGGCTCCGCTTTATTAATGAGTCACTCCAATATTTTTCTTCTATACAGTATCTGTGTTACTGATGGATGTTTCTGTGTGAAGTTATCCGCCATTCTTTATATTTCATCATAAACCAATATCCGGACCTTTGTCCAATAAATTTCTGTTCCCAGTTTTACTTTTATAGCTGTTTTCTACACTTTCAAAATTCCAGAATTTTGGCATTAAAATGTTTTATTTCATAAATTTGAAAATCAATTTTTAAAAAGTTCATTCATACTTCATTTTTCATTCTGCTGACTCAGGTCGGAAATTCTTAGTTAGCTGATTCCCAGAGTGTCTACTGACTTTCCACAACCCACTCTAGTAACATATGGAGTCAGAACTAGAGATCTTAAATTTGAAGGGGTTGTCCAGGTGGGAATAGGGGGAAGTGTGGTGGGTGGATGGTGTGATTTTTTTTTCAAGGATGCACAGAATGAGTTAAAAACAAAAAAGAAACATTACTGACCTCAGTGTTCTCTCCTTGCTGCCGTTCTGACACTTCCTGATGTAGTCTTGACACACAATAAATACCTCAGCTCAATCGATCAGTCGATCACTGACCACAGTGGTGAGCCCCCTAAACCTGTAGTAGGATGAATGGGCGTTTTAAGAGATTTCTTGGGTATTGAGAAAGGATCAGGAAGTAGAGACCAGAAGGGTCAGATGCCAGGGTCAATAGCAACTGTAGCATCTGAGCAGTTAATCAGTTGGACCCCAGTTAGACCCCAAATTGGCCCCCATTTTCATGTGGCAAGATTTTATGACATTGACTGGTTCTCATGGCAGCCGGCAAACATTCTGAAGGCCCTCAGGCCTGCCGTGGTAATATTCTTATTAAGCATCGCAGTGTATTGTACAAGCAATGACAAGTCATCTAGGGGGTCTGAAAAAAATAGAATAAAGTTAAAAAAAAGAAAAACATAACTTGTTTCATGATATCCGAACTATTCAAATATACCTGAAACTGAATTCCGTAAAGAAAAAAAAATTACATTTCCCAAATTGCTTTGTTTTGGTCACCTCTCTGCCCTAAGAATATTTAACAGTTTCCCAATACATTATATGGAACATGAAATGGTGCCATTAAAAAATATAACTCGTCTGGAAAAAAAAAAAAGGACTCACATGGCTTGGAAGATGGGGAGAAAAAAAAACAAAAATAAAAATCGAAAATTGGCCTAGTTAAAACGATTTTGGTGGGGTAAAACAACTGACGCCCTATCAATCAGCTGTCCATGCACATCACCATACATTTTATAGAGACTGTGCTTGGTATTGCCACTTAGCCCCTTTAACTTGACACGGCAAACACCAATGTGAATGATGAACGTGACGTTACATGTTCAATGGGGGTGGGTGTTGGACTCTCACCAATTTGATATGGTAAGAATAAGGCATTAATATTTCAGCCCCAGAAAACACCTTCAGTACTTTACAGCTGGGGGAGAAGCTTCTGGGTTACAGGTTCAAAAAGTTCAAAAATATTTAACTATATACTAACAGGATGAGACAGGGAATATAGCATGAAGACATCAAGAAAATTTGAATACTGCGTGTCAATGAGAAACCTGAAGAACCAAAACCATTTGAGTTTGCCTCGAGACAAAACTGACTTGACAAGTTTCAAAAATAGTAATTCTGATAATGATATACTTTTAAGAATTACCTGATAATGAATGAACACATCCTCTGACTACGCACCCTAGGCCAAATCCAAAAGTGGCTCAGTGGGTCCACCTTCTGGTTCATATGTAATAACAGAAGAGCAGAACCATCCAAAAGGTTATCCTGGTTCATCTTCACCAGAGATTTTGACATTGATGCTCGCGCTTAAAAGTTAAAGGGGTTGTCCTAGTCTGGATAAAGTGGTCTATCCTTAGGAAAGGTCATTAATATTAAATTGGTAGTGGTCTGACACCTGGTAACACCACTGTTCAAGTTTCTGGAGCTGTAAGCAGACATCTCCATACATGATGGAGTGGCCATGATGCATTACTGCAGCTCAGATCCCATTGAATTGAACTGTCTTTACTAGAGATGGGCAAACCCAGCAAAATTTGTTTCATGAATATTTGCATTATTTGCCAGCCAGTTTAGTGTTACTTCGAACTTGTTTGGTCCTAACTGAACATGCTTTTATTCAGACCCCGGAGTATAATAAGTGAGGGCCCAGCGGAGGTGTGTTAAGATAATAAGCACTGATACCAGGGCCGTTTTAACACTTTGATGTGCCCATTGCAAAGGTTTCATAAATGACCCCCTCATCACTACCCCTTAGAAATACCTGACCCACACAAATTATAATGTCCCATCAGTGGCTCCCACATGGTATAATACCCTTCAGTGGCCCTCATACAATATTATGCCCCTCATAGGCGGCCCAACACACTATCAAATTGCCTCCACAGTATAATGTCTCCTTTCCAGGTTGACCCCCCATTATAATGTCCGCTTTCACGATTGCCCCCACAGATAATGTCCCCTTTCAAGGATGCCCCCACAGTATAATGTCTCCTCTTCAGGTTGCCCCCCCCAGTATAATGTCCCCTTTCCAGGTTGCCCCCACAGTATATTGCTTTCTGCTCCCAAGCAGGACAATGGCAGGAGAGGCAGCGGAACGGCTGAACGGTGATGCAGGGAGCAGACAGCCATTGCACTCCACTCACCTGCAGCCGGAGGACACAGATGAGTTGGAGCTCTGACATATCGGGGCAGCCTGGAACAGCAGGACAACGCCGTTGGCCCTATGGTTAAAGCAGCCCTGACTGATACTCACCTTTTCCCACCTGTCCTGGGATCCCTTGCAGCATCTGGTGTATGTTCCCCAGCATTTTCAGTCCATTTTGAGCCTTTTTTGTCCTCTTATGTGACATCCCACCCAATCACAGGCCTCAGTAGTGACTCCAATACTTGTGACTTTAGAGAAGAGGCCAAAAGATTGCGCATCCAGAAGAGGTGAGGAGAGGTGAGTATCACTACACTCATTATACTATTATCTATATACTATTATAGTAACAATTCATGGATGGTGAACCTCAAAAATTTGAGGCTGTGTCAAACCAGAAATTTTTGGAACATTCATAATGCTCCTGGTCCATTACAAGCTGGTTGGCTCATCTCTGTCCATTACATAATTTATACAGTTGCCAGCTTCTAGCTCCATAACCCGTCCTCTGAACAGCTGACCGGTGGAGATGATATCAATGACTAATCCTTGGAACCTTCACTGGTCATAACTTAGTCTACAGTATTAACTTTAACCGCAGTGTTCCTTTATTGCAGTTTTTACTATGAAATTCAGATTGCTTATTTTCTGCTTTTTGTGTAGATATAGATATATCTTCTTTAGATAATCAGTGGCATATGACATTTCCTGAACTGTATGCGAAAAATCTGCAACTACAACAAAATCCCCATTTCTGTAGGAAAAGACTATTTGCCCTTAAAATCCCCTTTTTGAAGTGGACGAGAAAGGTTATCTGCAAAAAGCACCTTGTTTTTCAAGTAATGTTATTATCATTATTCTTACTATTACTAAATGGTGCATGTATTATGAGGTGAGGGAAAATAATTTTGTTATCCCTTTTGTCCTCAGTGTTATATTTAAAGTTTTTTTTTCTCTTTTTCACAATCTTTCTTTGAATTGAAGCTAATACCGCCATGTAGTACCCAAATAGCATACAGTATCCAAATAATATTCCTTTAAAGAGCCCACATAATAATGCCATATACACCCATGTACACACACTACTTGAGTAAACTGGGGCAGCGTTAGTTACTCCTAGGGTACCCAATTCTATTAAATTAGGGCTCCAAGCAATTGTCTAATCACCCCCTAAAATGCTTGCAAATAACACAAACAGGAAGAAACTTGCTCTAGTTAGTACTCCCATCTTCAAAAGCATTCCTGTAGGTAGGGAGTCTCCCTCTCCTCCCACATGTAGTCTCTCAAGGCAATCATGCTGACCTGGTCTGTATAGAGACCAGGGTTAAATACAACAGCATGAGCTGATGAACCACTGAGCCCCCAGGAACTTAGAAAGCTACACCCTTGAGATGGCTTTTTTTTTCTCCCAAAAGAACAGTTTTAGAGCATTAAGCAACTTCCCAGCTATGTGAATTTCTCCTATAATCACCTCTAAGACACTTGTATCCTTTACACAATTTGGCTCCAATTACTCCAACTATCTCCTTTACTTAGACTGGCTTAAGATGTGGGCTGTTGTCTGGTAAAGTGGTCTTTGCTGAGTGGGGTCTCCTTCCAAGTTTTGTTAGGGGGCCCTGTGGATATGAAGCATCTTTAGTCTGTTTCTTATTATTATACAAGACCCCCTGTCTCTCCTGTGCTCAGTCGCTCTTCTGGACTCTTCAGTCTTCTTTCAGGTAGGATGTTGTAAATAGATGTGAGGACACTTACAATGTTATTGCCCCCTATCAGGGGGACTGAAACCCATAACACTTGTAATGTAACCTGGGACAGGAGATGACATTATGGTATCACAATGCCTAGAGTTATATGCAGTGGTGTAACTAGGAATGGCTGGGCCCCAAGTCGAACAGTTGACATGCCCCCCCCCCATAGTGGCCCCTGCACACAGTATTATGCCCCATAGTGGCCCCTGCACACAGTATTATGTCCCATAGTGGCCCCTGCATGCAGTATTATGCCCCATAGTGGCCCCTTTACATAGTATTATGCCCCATAGTGGCCCCTGCACACATTATTATGCAGAATAGTGGCCCCTGCACACAGTATTATGCCCCAGAGTGGCCCCTTTACATAGTATTATGCCCCATTGTGGCCCCTCTACACAGTATTATGCAGAATAGTGGCCCCTGCACACAGTATTGTGCCCCATAGTGGCCCCTGCACACAGTATTATGCCCCATAGGGGCCCTTCACATAGTATTATGTGTACCACCCATGAACTATTATTATACTCTAGGGTCTTTTCAGACCCCAGAGTATAATGATCGGAGACCCAGAGGAGGATACAAACATAAAAAACTTTGCTACTTACCTCTTCCTGGCTCTGCTGCACTCCGGTGTGCTACTTCGGCATCTTCAATGTTGGACCAGATCTTGCGTGAGCTGGGCCGGCGTTGCGATGCATAATGATGTCGGCTGACGTCTGGGACGTCACCAAACAGGCCCGAAACCTGGGGAGCGCAGGAGAGGTAAGTAACATTGGTTTTATGTTCCCTCACCTCCCCTGGGACCCGAATCGTTATACTCGGGGGTCTGAAAAGATCCCCGAGTATAATGATAGCAGTGTTTGTGGGGTTCACGGTAGCAGCTGCCACAGCGCTCCGGGCCCCTTAATGTCCCGGGCCCTGTGGCAGCCACTACCGCCGCTACCCCAGTATTTACGCCCATGGTTATATGTGATCTGCTCACTGTATATGGCACCCCCTATAGTCCCCTGTCCTGCAGCAGCTGCCGCCATATATATATTGTATATAGGAGATGATACACTTTATTACTGTATATACAGATAATGGAATATACCAGAATATTGAGTGGTAGCCCTTACTATCATCATGGTCACGATCTAAGGAGTAATTCAGACACAAGACAAAAACCACAAACACAATATAGGTAAGTTTAAAGGGTTTTTATTGAATAGGCAACACTGTAATTAACTATTACTGGCCCTTTAAATTATAAAAAGGTCACAGTGACCCAGAGGTCAGGCCTGGTGGAGACCATAGTACTTACTGTGGTCCAGTCCACCCTTGTCCTGAGATGAGAGTCACCGACCCAATGATCCAGAGGAAGGCGAAACAACCCCCGGAGAGTTATATCTCAGGGGGGCAAAAAATTCCTTCCTGACCCCAAATATGGCGATCGGATATCTCCCTGGATCATCTCTCGCCTGCTGCCTAGTGCTGTATGTATTTATATATGTATTTATGTTGGATGTATATATGTATGTATGTGAGTGTGTATATGTATTTAAGCTCAAGAGAGCTTAATGTATAAGAAAACCACACACATAATATCCTTTATTGAAGTAAGGAGACTCCCCCGCACATCCCTCTTTGACCATTTTATTTTTAAAAAAATTGAAAAATCTGAATATTCGACATCATCTAGTTAATCTGAATGAGTCAAAAAAAAAAACCCCCAAACCTGTAAAAAATAAACAAACAATAAATAATTATATTTAATAAATAAATAATAATAATAGAAAAATCTGGCCCTACACATGAGATGTTGTCTAAACACCAGCTATCTCACCCAACTTTCCAATACACATGCACACTTGGCTTAGTAGTACATTTGTGGGTTACTTGTAGTCATTGGCCTACTTTCAAAAGTGACCCGTCCCAATAACCTGTCACCTTAATAGCTATGGGGCATCTTGGCAGATCCGCGCACCAGAAAATGGTCTGGGATTCAAAGATCAGATCTCTGTGTGTGTGTGGGGGGATGAGGATGCAGGTAATATTTCTCATGTAATAACACGCCTGCAGACATGTTGGTGAAGACTACATCTGTATTTTGCCCACACCCTAAACTATACACATTAATAGCTGGTCCTGAACACTCATTTGGCAGCTATTCCTCCCACCTCTCCCATACACATGCACACTTAACCAATCATACATGTGTTTTTAACACGAACTGGCACCAACTTACAGATGAAGTAATTTGTAAACTAACATTCATTGTGCCACAAACGACTGTTTGGCCAAAATCAGTTGGTTTGGGTGACATATCTAATGTACAGTATATGGAGACTTTAGGCCAGGGATACACACAGCATACAAGCCACAGAATTTCTACAAGCCACCATGACAAAAACACATCAAATTGGATATAGTCTACTCCTCTAAGCAACACAATGTGTGAACAAGGCCTCAGCAGTGAGTGTAGAGCTTCTTACCTGCACATCTGTCCTCTTCAAGCTGTCAAGCTCAAGTGACACAAGATGTCTCAGGATAAGAACTTTACACATTCTAAACCCATTGTGACATCATGCAGTGTTTGTGATGTCATGTGCTGTGAAGGGTTTCTATAATATACATTACCCTTAGAGATGATATATAAGATGTTTTATACAGGATTTACTATAGTTATATATATAGATGGTGCACAGTATTACTTTTCTTGCCCTGTATGACCAGAGTAATTTTTAGTCCTTATTCTGTATATATGGACACTGCACAGTACCACTTCTCTAGTCATGTATACTGGTGTAATTCTCAGTATCTGCCCTTATTCTATATATTTAGTGCACAGTACCACTTCTCTAGTCCTGTATACTGGGTGTAATTCTCAGTATCTGCTCTTATTCTGTATATACGGACACTGCACAGTACCATTTCTCTAGTCCTGTATACTGGGTGTAATTCTCAGTATCTGCTCTTATTCTGTATATATGGACAGTGCACAGTACCACTTCTCTAGTCCTGTATACTGGTGTAATTCTGAGTATCTGTTCTTATTCTGTATATACGGACACTGCACAGTACCACTTCTCTAGTCTTGTATACTGGGTGTAATTCTCAGTATCTGCTCTTATTCTGTATATATGGACAGTGCACAGTACCACTTCTCTAGTCCTGTATACCGGGTGTAATTCTCAGTATCTCCTCTTATTCTGTATATATGGACACTGCACAGTATCACTTCTCTTCTCCTGTATACTGGGTGTAATTCTCAGTATCTGCTCTTATTCTGTATTTATGTACACTGCACAGTACCACTTCTCTAGTCCTGTATACCGGGTGTAATTCTCAGTATCTGCTCTTATTCTGTATATATGGACAGTGCACAGTACCACTTCTCTAGTCCTGTATACCGGGTGTAATTCTCAGTCCTTATTCTGTATATTTAGACACTGCACAGTACCACTTCTCTTGTCCTATATACTGGTGTAATTCTCAGTATCTGTTGTTATTCTGTATATATGGACACTGCACAGTACCACTTCTCTAGTCCTGTATACTGGTGTAATTCTCAGTATCTGCTCTTATTCTGTGTATATGGACACTGCACAGTACCACTTCTCTAGTCCTGTATACTGGTGTAATTCTCAGTATCTGCCCTTATTCTGTATATATGGACAGTGCACAGTACCACTTCTCTAGTCCTGTATACTGGGTGTAATTCTCAGTATATCTCTTATTCTGTATATATGGACACTGCACAGTACCACTTCTCTAGTCCTGTATACTGGTATAATTCTCAGTATCTGCTCTTATTTATTTTATTTATTATTATGCTTACTTGTATAGAGCCATCATATTCCGCAGTGCTTTACAGACTGTCCCATATAGGGCTCACGATCTACATTTCCTATCAGTATGTCTTTGGAGTGTGGGAGGAAACCCACGCAAACACGGGGAGAACATACAAACTCCTTGCAGATGTTGTCCTTGGCAGGATTCAAACCCAGGACTCCAGCGATGCAAGGCTGCACTGCTAACCACTGAGCCACCGTGCTGCCCTATTATTCTATATATACATGACACAGTATATGACCCCCTTTTCCTGGCTTCCCACATGGTATATGACCCTTTTTCTGGCCCACCACATGGTATATCACAGTGGGACATAATACTATGTGCAGGGGCCGCTGTGGGACATTACACCATGTGGAGGGGCTGCTATGGGATATTATACTGTCTGGAGGCCACTTTGGGACATTATAGTGTGTGTAAATGGGGCGGTATACTGTGTGGAGGCCAGGAAATTGGGCACTATGCCGTGGGGGGACCCCAAGTCAAAAGTTTGCTGGGGGGCCAAGTCTTTGCTAGTTATACCACTGCTGTCACGTACACTATGTCATATCATACATAATACAGTTTATCACTAGGTGGCAGTATAGCAATACACCTAACAATGTGCATAACAGTAACAGCAAAACAGTTATCAATGATATAGTATGTGCTCCACATTAACCCCTTACATTACTTTATCTCATCTCAATAACTGTATTGTATTGGGTGTGTAGTAAATTTCCAGATCTGATGGACTGTATCTTGTTATGGCAGAGGCGGCAGTACTACTGTATGACATGATATTAGCTAACAAAACAATTCCAAGAAGCTGCGGAAACCACAGAGGTTTATAAACTGCTGCTGCGTCCAAAACAACCTGTATGTGGTAGTCGGGCTCTCAGAGCGCTGCTCCAGATGAACTCCCCTCTTGTCAGAGCAGCACATTGTAAAATACAACACAGCGTCCTAACACCCCGAGCTGACAGCCAGCGACGTATAAAGTTCATTGCCCCCTGCCAACTGCTGTGCCCCTCATAAAAAATCCAAAAATATTCACCGTACGAACATAAAATCTTGTGTGTTCTGCTATTTTTATACTATTGACTGCGAGGAGCAAATAAACAACTTTTATAGGAGATGGAAAATTTTTGTCCCAGATATAGTTTTTGGACGGTTTTATATTTGGTAAAATAAAGTAGAAGATTTTGACTTTAAATCCCTTTTTTTGACAGGCCGCCAAATGGTTAACCCCTTGCTAACTTACGCCATAAATTTATGGCGCTGTAATGACGTGGGCATTGGGGTTGTGCAAACACTTGTCATGAGGAGAGGGTGAGGTGGGCAATTGTGACTGACAGCCAAAGAATCAACCGGAATAAATTCAGATCCTGGTTGTTTAACCCTTCCAATGCCACTAGTGATCGGTATCGTCAAGGTTCCATTTAGAGGTTATTTATCATTTAGACCCCAGACCGCTAAACTCATACAGACCTCAGACCAGACCGTTACATTTATGCAGACCCCAATATAGAGAAGGGGCAATTGGTTCTCAATGAGTCGGATTCAACCCAAATATTCCAAATTGTTTGGTTTTTAACAAAACCAAACATTTTGGGATTTGTTTCAGACAAAATGGCAATAAATTATTATACTCTGGGGTCTCTTCACCTCCCCTTGTGAAAAATAAAAAAACATTTATACTCACCTTCCGATACTTCTTTTGGGCCTACTTGACGTCATGACGCTTGGCTAATCACATGCTTCAGTGGTGACCCCAAGCAAATGACATCACAGAAGAGCACCAGACACCGTGAAGAGGCAGACACAGAGTGCTAGATGCTGCAAGGAGGCCCAAAAGAGGTAACAGAAGGTGAGTATCTCCCCTGGGCCTCCACCTATTATACTCTGGGGTCGAAAGAGACCTTAGAGTATAATAATTTCCCTTTCGGTTCTATCCAAACAAGTTCGAACCGAACCGAGTGTTCGCTTTGTCTGAACACAGGATAAAACTAATCTTCTGAAGTTCACCCATCTTTACTACAGATCCAACCCTTCTATTTTTCAAACCCCAGACAAGACTCTAATACTCTAATATTCAACCATGGGTCAAACCCTAAAATTCATTCGGAACCCAGACCCCAGCCCTATAAATTCATATCCAGGAGGAACTTCAGCTCCCTCTAGTGGTGGCTGCAGGCAACTAGAGTTTTGCCATTGCGCTGCGGAACTATACAGTGCAGTTACTAAAATTATAGCCCCACCCCCAGGTACACACACCTTACTCCTTTTTGGGTCAGGACAAGCCAAATTTTCTGGAATTGCTTCTGAACAATCTCAACAACTTCGGAACGATTAGCAAATATGTCTATAGGTACAATAGTTTATTATTATATAAATCATTCAATTAAAAATTAAATGATAAAATAAATTAGCAAAAAAATAAAATTCCATTATTTTATCAAATCCCAAATCTTGACCAGTTTTGTTAAAAACAGTAAAAATGAAACTCGCGGAATGAATAAAAATCATAATAAAGCTCATATTACTTGCAGCAGATTAATACCTAATCTCTGTCTGAAAATCCTTGTTGTAGCAGATTTAGCAGTAATAGAGCAGCCGCTAAATCGCTCGTCTCACCTCCACCAGACTAATCGCCCTCCACGGGGCGTGATTAAGGTTTTGCAATATGCCGTGTTTTATGTGCTGCACAATCTGGGGGGAATGCGACGACTAGCAGGGAATTTACTCAGAAGGTGTTTTTGGTACTTTTGGTCTTTCATGTTTTTTTACTGACATTAAACATCTGGGGTGCAGAGTCACATCTCTATAAAATGTTTGCAAATTGTGCATATGGGTTGTTCATTCTGGGTCCATGTTCTGGATGCTACAGTATTTGGCTGACAAAAAGTGGTGCTATACTTCTCCCTACGCCTGCAAGACCAGGACAAGCCCTTTTGGTGCCCAAGATGGGGTTTTATAATGAGCCATTCCATCCAGGTCCCTGAAGTTCATCACCATAGAATTTATTCACCATGTAAGAGACAGCCAATGTTGTCTTAAGCTTCATTTGTCTGTATAAACTGTTAATGTTGAATGTATTTCTGTGATTCTGTTCCTTTAAGACAGCAGCCATTGTAATTGTGACATGATGCTGGAGTGACTCCCCCCCCCTTTTATGTCAGCCTGCCTGTTATGCAGACAGAGTGTGAGCAGAGAAGCAGGAAGTGACGAGACAGAGAGCAGCAGCCATCTTGGCAAGTGTTGTATTGAACTGGTGTGGAGATTTTTCTGTACAGCTAAGCTGTATCTTGGTCCAGAGACAAACAGAGTGTAAAGAGACAACAGGACTAGTGAGTCCACGTGAAAGGAACTGTGCTCAGTGGCTGATCAGTGAGACTGACATTGTGACTGTGTATATGGATACCACAGATAGAGACTCGCAGTGCTGTTGATGTACTGGACGACACCTGCTAAATCCCGGCTTACATCCCAGCTCAGTGTATGGATTCGGCAGGACTGTCAGTGTGCTGAGTGGAATCTGCTGTTGGATTACATTGCATTCAGTTGGTTTCCCTGTCTGTTAAAGAGGACTTCATTTCTCCCAAGATCCTGATAACCGTGAGGAGAGGACGCTTCACTATAAAAGAAAGGAACGACTTTGGGCCCCACCGCGCGCTTCTACGGACTGTAAGCGGTCCACCTGGACCACTGGGGAAAAGGGGGTGCACCCAAATGTGAAGTCAGGGTCAGTTAGGGATAGTTTTGAGTATATTGTTCATTCAGTGTTCATACTGCAGAAGTGGACAGAGTAAAAGTAGAAACCATTGCAGAATTTGCCTTGAAATTGTTCATGCTATATTGTATATTTTGCTTGTCTTTAGCCCTGTCATTTTACCTTTAGCTAGCCTTTATTAACTTATAGTAAATATATATTTTTTTCTTGAACTACCGCGTGTGCGTTCATTTCTGGTTGCGGAGTCCAAACCACCTGCCTTGCTCTCGGTTCACAACCAGACCTCTGACTCTGCCCTACGGGTTAATAGTTTATTTATATAAATTAACAAAATAAAACCCATCAATATTTGGTGTGACCTTTGCCCTTTGCCTTCCATCAGTTCTTCTCGGTACTTGTAGACAGTTTTTGAAGGAACTCGGCAGAGAGGTTGTTCCCGCCATCTTGGAGAACTAAGCACAGATCTTCTGTGGATGTAGGCTTGCTCCAATCCTTCTGTCTCTTCATGTCATCCCAGACAGACTGGATGATGAGATCAGGGCTATATCTGTAGGGGCCGGATCATCACTTCCAGGACTCCTCCTCCAAAGGGCAAAGGTCACACCAAATATTGATGGGATTTACTTCATTTTGTAAATGTAAAAGTGCAAAATAAGTTTCTATACATATTGACTTTTTGGGCATGCGCATTGGTGTCCTATGTTAGCCAGTATCGTTATGGAGTGCTCCTCATGATTTTTTTCATTAATGCCTTATAGTAAGTGGGAGTGTTCCTGGCGTGCATAGGACACCAATGTGTATGTCCAAAAAGTCAATATGTATAGAAACTTATTTTGCAATTTTTTTTATATTACATGCTAAATTATTGTATGTATCTGAAAATCTTATTGCACTTTATTTATGAGCATTTATGCACTACTGCACTTTGCATTTTTGCACTTTTTATGATATTGCAAATTGATTTAAATAATTGCACTGTGAATTGGATACCCTTTATATTGCTGTTAGTATCACTGTATTGTGCTTGAGAAAGGTTCTAGGTGAGAACCGAAACGTCGCCTTGAAATAAACACAGTGGATATACACATTTTTTGGAGTGCTGCCACTTTGATCTGTTTAGATAGATAGATAGATAGATAGGATAGATAGATATAGATAGATAGATACACACGTGGACAAAATTGTTGGTACCCCTCGTTTAATGAAAGAAAAACCCCCAATGGTCACAGAAATAACTTGAATCTGACAAAAGTAATAATATATAAAAATTCTATGAAAATGAACAAATGAAAGTCAGACATTGCTTTCCAACCAGGCTTCAGCAGAATTTTTTTAAAAAAGAAACCTCATGAAACAGGCCTGGACAGAAATGATGGTTCCCTTAACTTAATATTTTGTTGCACAACCTTTTGAGGCAATCACTGCAATCAAATGATTCCTGTAATTGTCAATGAGACTTCTGCACCACTCAACAGGTATTTTGGCCACTCCTCATGAGCAAACTGCTCCAGTTGTCTCGGGTTTGAAGAGTGCCTTTTCCAGACGGCATGTTTCAGCTCCTTCCAAAAATGCTCAATAGGATTTAGGTCAGGGGTCATAGAAGGCCACTTCAGAATAGTCCAATGTTTTCCTCTTAGCCATTCTTGGGTGTTTTTAGCTGTGTGTTTTGGGTCATTATCCTGTTGCAAGACCCATGACTTGCGACTGAGACCAAGCTTTCTGACACTGGGCAGCACATTTCTCTCTAGAATCCCTTGATAGTTTTGAGATTTCATTGTACCCTGCACAGATTCAAGACACCCTGTGCCAGATGCAGCAAAGCAGCCCCAGAACATAACAGAGCCTCCTCCATGTCTCACAGTAGGGACAGTGTTCTTTTCAAGATATGCTTCATTTTTCCGTCTGTGAACATAGAGCTGATGTGCCTTGCCAAAAATTTAGATTTGTGTCTCATCTGTCCATAGGACATTCTCCCATAAGATTTGTGGCTTGTTAACATGTAGTTTGGCAAATTCCAGTCTGACTTTTTTAAGTTATTTCTGTGACCATTGTGGGTTTTTCTTTCATTAAACAAGGGGTACCAACAATTTTGTCCACGTGTGTAGATATGTAGATAGACAGACCTAAGAGTAAGGCTATAATATTCAGGCGATGGACACAACATCTGGGTTGGAAGTTTCTGACTTTTTCCTGCCAGGTACCAAGCCGCTGATGCATACCCCACTGTATTCAGGACTCTCTTCTTGATCTAGAGTTCAGTCTCCATTTAGTTTGCACTTCCGACCTCCAGGCTGCATCTTGGACCATTTGCACTCTAACTGCCCATTATGTGCCAATGTTTGGGCCAGATCTAGACTTCTATGGGTCCGTCCCTCCTGGGTTCCCGCACTTAGCAGGCTGGCCGTATCTTTAGGACTATCACCTCCTATGCTCCTTGCTACAGGGACACACATTCAGGCTTTGTTGATGCCAGATCCCTCATGGATACAATATTGCAATGTATCCATGAACTTAATTGCTTTTACCAGAAGGTTTTCCTCTTTTTGCTCTTTTACATTGGTCAGGTGATCTGTTTTATGGCCTCCGTTATACTTGGGAGGGGGGGGCAGAGCCAAGTGATGTGAGCACATATTATATCCATAACTCATTCCAAATCTGTCAGCAGGTTTTTCCTAGTCTTAAAGTGTAATGTTAATAGTTAAAAAACGGGCTGTCTTCCCGGCCGAGGTGTATGGGCCCGTAATTCAGCATCCTCATTAACTGCTGGATTTTAATAGGGCCGGGAAATAGAGCATTACTCTAAGAATGTGTAACGCCACAGGCCATGGCGTGCAGATGGGGGCGAGCGTGGTGGGTGCCACTGCGAGGATTTGCTGCTATGTTCATAAATAGTTTATAGCATAAAGAGGAAGTGGTTTTCATCCAGATTTTGTTACTTGGCAGATGCCTTGAGGACTGTAATTGTCAATGTCAGTATGTCATTGGAAGTTAACCCCATAGTAGTAGAGGTATTTTGGGAGTTATGAGACCTTATGTGGTTAAAACTCTCCCTTCATCCACAGGCTTTGCTGGATGCTATTATAGCACTTTTACTGGCAGCCACCACTAGGGGGAGCTGGTGGCACATGTGTTTATACTGTATTGCAATGTTGGTCATGTCTACTGTATGACGGTGTTAGTTATGTGCACGTTATGGCAACATTGTCTACATACATCGTATAGTGACATCATTTATTCACTTTATGGAGAGCGCACCTCTGTCGATATGTGTAGAAATATCATCCACCTGTCCATAAATCCTCCCTAAGACTACTATGAATTATGTAAGATGTGAGTTGGTGGCTTTAGAACTGTTTTGGAAAGGGACAGAGTTTATGAAATCTGCACAATTTTGGGCAGTCCTGGGTAGGTTGGGCTGAATTCCAAGAGGTGGTGTTTAAATGCCCCAATTTTACCAACCCAAATATTGGTAACTATGGTAGGTCCACTGAATGGTCTTCTTCAATGTTCCAGAAGCTCCTTGGTTAATATAAGGTCCTGTACAGAGGGACAGACATCTCTTGTGATATGTATGTTTTAGTCAATACTTGTATTCCTCCTGAAATGCCAATTCTGTTATTTCCTCTTCTTCGTAGGGTTGTCATGTGGAGGTAGTATCCTTTCTTAGAAGGTTCCCATCTACACCTTGAACTGCACTCCAGACCTTGTTTGCCATGGCAGCCGTAGCGCTCCCTTCTCAGGATTCGATCATTCCTTGTAGATAACCTCCTCTTTAGTTCTTCACAGGTCAACACCAACATATCCCAACCTCCAGTCACCACCATGCTCTAACAGTGGCTGATCTCTTCCACTTCACTACAGAAAAAACAGCCATGCAGATCACTTGGATTTTCTGTCAATAGTGTCAAACCTCCACCTTCTGCCCCCTACCACAAGCATGAAAGCAGGGCATATGAACATCATAACGCTTCCTCTTACTCGATGTGTCAGAAAGTATAGGGGCATGGCCCATAAGCTTGGTTGGGTCATGACAACAGACAAAGTGGGAATGAGGCTTCTTTTTTGGGAGTGGGAGAATGTGCTACCTCTGGGCAAAGAGACAAGATATTTGGCTGGAGAAGACATATTTACCCAAGGCAAAAGTCAATGATAGTAAGTGAACATCAGGATCTCCGGCTTGGCAATCAGGCAGGGGTGTAGCTATAGGGGGTACACCAGTAGCGGTCATTTCTGGGCCCCAACCCTATAACATATAAAATATATCACTATTATAAATGGCACAAGGTAAGTAGGGGTCCCATTACAGATTTTGCACTGGGACTTAGGAGATTCAATGTATGCCTCTGCAATCAGCATAGCTCCATTACCCCACAGTCAGTCACCTAGTGACCTGAGCTATAATTTGGCCAAGCACTGAGTAATGCAGGAAATGTTTTTGGATTGTCATCAAAGTGTGCGAGACTGATGTGTCTGCTTATCACCATAGGATCTGTCTACCTGGTGGAAACAGATGGTTCCTATTGTCTCCATAGACACAAATGGTAGACATAGCATGCCACTCCATATGATGCATTCAAGAACATCTGACAACTGTTCGAGAAACATTTCTCCAGACTGCAAAGTCATTCCAATTACCAAGAGCCACTGACACTTATCATGTAACCTTCATCTTGAGGAAAACATGGTCATTAGTCAACTACAACTGGGCATGGAGTGATCAGGCAGGCATGTATTGGTTCCTTCCTGGGCCACTGTGTAAAATATGGTCACTCAGAGCTGTCAGAAATCTAAAGCAATCAGTACAAATGATAGAACAATGTAATAATGGAAACCGCATGTTCTCTACTAGTAGAACTGGGAACTGAGCCAAGGTAGACCCCCACCACTTCTATAGACAATAAACATGGACTGTTAATGAGATCTTACTGAGAACAGTACAAACATGCACTGAGATACATGCATGGACAACGCCATATGTGCCCAGCACCTGAAACTAGCACCAGCAGCTCTATAGAGGGCTATCTGGACGTTCTGACTACTCATGATGACCCGTGTTCCTTCATTTAACGGAACACTGAACCTGATGTTTATTTAATGGGTTGTCTAGTTTTAAAATAACTTTTGAGACTATTCTGAGTTCTCGGGAGGTACTGTTCCTCCTTGGGGAGATGCCACCTGATGTAGGGAATCAGAGAGACAATACTCTCTGGAAAAAGTATAGAGATTAGGTTTTCTCCAGAAGAAACTCATCTATAGATAGCTACCCTGAAGGTTTGACCTAAAAGGAGCTAAAGTTTCAACCTAAAGTCTCTTCCATCTATAGGAAGCTGTTTGAGAGATCTTGTCCTTCATCAGCAGAATAGGGTTGTGGTTGGTCGGATGAGAAACCTTTAATGTAGCTCGTGTAGCTTTCTTCCTTCTAGAGGAGAACAAGTTGAGATATTCTAAGCAGAAAAAGGGTCTTATTTCATTCATCAATAGCCTGGAGCAGAAAATAGTTTTAAGGGTGTCTATTTCTCTGGTGGACCTGGTCTGTCCATGCACTATACATACAGCCCATTGATTTTAATGAGCACCATGTAACACTTTAACTTACCTACCGTAAACAGAACACTTGCTCATAGTTGGCCACATATCCTTTCTTGTGATGTGGTCACAAATTGTGCTGGTCATGACCCTTTTTTGGACGGGACCGACACATAAAATGTCCAAGTGAGACATAAAATGAGATGTTCGGGAAATGTGCCTGCTCTTCCTGGACTTCAGGAGATCCCCTCTTTTTTCCAGAGCCTCAGACATTATGAGAAACAGCTGATCCCTGGAGGATCAACAGCATCAACCCATACAATCAGCTTATTTTGGGGCCAAAGTGGACAATTTCTTTACTCTCCATTTCCTTTTCGTTGTTGTTTTAGACTGGGGAAGGACTGCAATGTATGTATCAATGAAAATAAGTACAAAAAAGTTTTCCTCCATGAAGGACACCAGATGTGACCTGTGTGGCTTCATAGGGCATTGTCCTCAGCTGTCTACTAGTGGATTCAAAGAGAGAAGGGTGTTGGCTGCTGAGGTGTTATATTGTGCATTTGTATCTGTATTGTTTTGTATGGTATAGGTAATTTATTGTAATGTCAGTGGAATGTCCTGCTCCTTCCGATGGACCTCCCAGGTGCTGTGTCTGGCCAACATTGGTACCTTCCTATTACCAAGGGAAACAGGTTCTGCTTCTTCTTCCGGCAGTTCCCACCATTGGACTGCTGTGGTGTATAGCCACCGCTCCCTGTTTTCTCTCTCCACTGGCAGTACCCCTTAGCCTTGAAACCTCTCTCTCCTAATCCTGGTTCCTTCTCCTCCCTAACTCTGCTCTCCTAGGTCATGTATGCCAGCCTTCTCGCTCTCTTGAAGGGCAGGCTCACAGAACAAGAATTCTGTCCCTAGCCTATCCCTAACAACCTCTCTCTATATAATCTGTTCATCCTTTGGCCTAGTATCTGAGCAATATAGGTTCCTAGCATGATAGTTTCTAGATGGGTATTCTGCTTCTGCCTCCTTACTGATTTTCCATGTGTAGACCTTTCTCTGACTTACAAATCTGAGCTGTCTGTCTTGACCTTCTGCCAGTTTATGAATTTTCAAGTATTCTGCCAGTCACAGACCTCAGGCCCATACCAAAGCATTCTCTTGTCTGACCATCAGGTGCTCCTCACCAGCATCTCTGTGGCCCTAGCCCGGCCATCACCTATACCACGACCACTCAAAGAGGTAGTGACCTAGTAGTCTACCTATAGCAAAGTCCAGATCCCTTTATGGGGTTCAAGTTTGAATACTGGAGAGACTGCTTAGACAGCACCTTTTGAAGTGGCCCAAAGTCAAAACGCTTAGTTGGCATGATAGGTCCACAACCCTCTGCCTGTAATATGTATGAATACTGTAAAGCTGTAATATTACCATTATAAGTATTTTATATTATGATTCCTAAACCTCAACCTTCTACGGTTCTAATAAAGTGAACTTGGAGAACTCTACGGTTCTATAAGGACCTCAGCTCAGTACAGTAAAAAATTATGATGGTCAGAACTTGGGACTTTGGGTCCTGGTGGGGTTAAGTGCAGCTACCAAAATATTATCTTTTTTTGTCCTTCAGATTACTCAGAATTCCATGTTTAGAGATAATAGATCCGACCCTGGTATAATCTGATTTCTGAGAAAGTGAAACTGGAGGCTGGAGGAAGTTAACAAAAATAAAGATAACCCTCTGTCAAAAAAAGAAGAGGAAAAACATCTAAAACACAACCTAAGTTTTCTGGAACAGTAGAAAGCAAGAGCTGTCAGTATTAAATTAGAGATGGGGTAGTTGTTGGGGTTCCACAATGGAGGAATTACTGACCCAAGGTATTTAGCACCAAGGGATAGGTCATCAATATCAGATTGGTGGAGGTCCAGCATCCTGCACCCCTACCAATCTGCCGGTAAATAATGAAGAGGATGTGGTGTCTGTCAAAGTCTGGTAGCCCTGTCAACTAGCTTATCATTAGGGGTTTCTGGAGGTGGACCACCACCAATCTGAGATTCATGGCCCTTTTTAAGGATAACCCATCAACAGTGCTTAACTAAGGTTCTTTGGTCCCACCAATTAAAATTTTTCTGGGGGCCCACCCTCCAACAAACCCTAGGAAATAGACCATTGAAAATTTGGATGCCTTCTCCTGGACTATAATTGTGTTAGAGCCTGGGCCAGTCCAACAAAGCCCATCAGTATCAAAGTCCTGGAAGACCCTTTAAACAATGAAATTCTTGCATCCTGCAGTCGCATTTCTTACAGGAAACCTAGGAGTTTTTTTAAATGCAGTGTTCATATCTTGGAGTTGGAGCCTCCATTGCAGAGTCATTTTTGGACATTTTAAACCAGAAAAATGACAGATAACATAACAGATACTCGACAGATCCCATTGCAGTCAATTTGGTTCCTGTGGAACCATTTATTTCTGTAATTTTCCAGTCAGGATTTCTGTTTTTGTGTTCCAATAACCCAACAGAAAAAATGGAAATCCAGTCCTAAGCTGCTTAGCTCCCCCAAGTAGTGACTACGATCAGACAGAATTGGATCTATATGTCTATGCCAGGGATTTGGATCTTCAAGAATGCCTTGAGCAACTAAAGTGTGATACCATTCACACTTGACTACAGGGAAATTTATTCTTAAGTCTTGAAATATTGCAGTTCTTACACTGTCCACTAGAGCCATCCTGTGGCTAGGTCAGTATGAAAAACTGGGGCCAGACAACCCCTTTAATACCTACAACAGTTAGCCTACATCTAATGAACAAGCTGAATTAAATACCGATGAAACATTCCCTTTAACTTGTGGTTCACATGGGACAATGAATTGGGTGAAATGGCTCCTTCAAGGTTTGCAACAACGAACCAGGCAAATTACTGGGGAAACCCCATTTGTCTTATGTCTTGTCTTCCTTGCACATGGACCAGCAATGATGGATGAAGGTTTGTGGAGAACCACAAAGCACGGTTCTTCACTGATTGTTTTAGGAAATGGTAAACAAACCCGTTGGAGCTCCTGACTACTGTTTCCCAACCCCCAGATCCATGTTAATGTTCTGGTTGGCTGTTCTCGGGTCTATGTTATTGTTGTTTCACCACATATTTATTAATATAATGCTCCTGTAGCCCTGAGGACTATGGTTGAGTTGAAGTAACAAGTTACAAGCAGGAGAAAAGAGCTGTGGTTTGGCTAATTCTCTCGTAGACATTGAGCGGCACATCTGGACAGGAGATCATGTGACACACACGAACGCCAGAGAGTATCTAGAAGTCTACATGAAAAACATAGGTTCTAATGCGAGAGAAATTTTTTAGCATTGCCTTAGCTTTTCCTTATAGAATGCTGTTATGACCTGGGAATGTGTTGCAAGATTTGTGACCATCAAATATATAATATTACCAGATTCTTCTCACAAATCCATATGTTTCTTTATTTTTTTTTTACATTTCCAATTATTTTATGTTATACTACAAAGAAAGCCAAAAGTACAGCGTATGTCCTAGGATAAGTTACAGGGTATTCGCCCTCCAGTGAGTTGAATGGATTCCCAGACCTAGGAGGGCTGTCATGTGGCCATTGTGACCAGAGAGAGGGGACAATGGTCTTCATGTGACTTAGATGCATGCACATACATAAGTTTGAAAGGCATGAAGAGAGGAAAGGAGGATGAAGCAAAGGCAATGTATACTTGCTCGTAGCTGGGTCACTGGGTGACCAGAACATCAATTCTATGAATCCAAAATGGTTGACTGTGGTTGTGGTTGTAGGAGAAATAGCTCTTGGGAGATCCTATTAGATTGCTGTACTATGTAGATTAATGCTTGTGGTCCCATTTTAGTCTATGGGGTCCGCGCGTGGTAACCGCTTTTTAAGAGGACAGGTGCTCCATTGTTCAGGTCCACATGGGAATGCTAAGTGTGACCCTAGCATAAGCTGTTTTTGAAGTCAGCTGTGACTTCTGTGACCAGCTTATGGGTAGGCTATTCCACAGATTCACATTTCTTACAGTGAAGAAGCCTTGTCAGCTCTTGAGATTTAACCTTTTTATCTCCAGACGTAGGGAGCACCCCTTTGTCTTTTGAAGGGATTTTACATGGAACATCTTTTCACCATATTTCTTGTATGGGCCACTTATATATTTATATAGGTTTATCATATCTCCCCTTAAACGCTTCTTCTCCAGACTAAACAGATTTAACTCCTTAAGGCTGGGTTCAAATCTGAGCTTACTCACCATTCAGGGATTCTGTCCACCATTCTGCTTGAAAAATGTGGAGAGAAAAGTCCAGCAAGCAGGACTTCTCTCTCTGCATTTTTAGGGGGAGAAACCCGGCGGACCCCACTATAGTCTTTGGGGTCTGCCGGGTTTCTGCGGGTAACCGCTTTTTAAGCAGATTGGGTTTGCATTTTTATTCTGGTCCCCAGGTGGACCCGAAGAACACAAACCCGAGTGCAGGTGTAAACCTAGCGTAAGTCTCTCCTTATAATTGAGGTCCTCCATGCCCTTATCAGGTTTGTGACTTAGGACACCCTATCTATAAACTGTTGTCCAGAACTGAGCTGCATATTGCAGATGGGGCCTAACCAATGACTTATAAAGTGGTACTATTACATTACTGTCCCGCAAGTCCATACCCCTTTTAATAGATGACAATATCCTCAACTTTTTGGGCTCTACTGTTGGCATGTTCCATCAGATACCATATTATGGAGGTACAGATGTATCAGTAACATCCACACAGATCTTAATTGTAGAATGTGGAATAGAACTGACATACAAAACATTAAGGTGACCCAAAGCATCAGCTTCAGTTAACTAGAGTTTACATGAGATGACAGGCGACAATCACAGACAGTCCTCCTGTTATTCGTGATGCTGTAGGCCACTCTCCGATAGTGATCTCTGCACTTCTTATAACTCCCACCCTGTTTGCAGACATCATAATAGGATAAAAGAGAAATAGGTACTCCACAGCTAAAATAAAAAAATCATTCTAATACATAGGGCCAGTATTATGGTAGTTATATTGTTGTAGAAAGGAGCAGTATTATAGTAGTTATATTCTTGTACATAGGAGCAGTATTATTGTAGTTATATTCTTGTACATAGGAGCAGTATTATAGTAGTTATATTCTTGTACATAGGAGCAGTATTATAGTAGTTATATTCTTGTACATAGGAGCAGTATTATTGTAGTTATATTCTTGTACATAGGAGGCAGTATTATAGTAGTTATTGTAAGGAAATTGCTAGTTGTGCAATTCCCTAGTGCTGCTGCTGAAAAGGGAAGAAGGGAAAACAAAGACTGTGAGCCCTAAAGTCAACCCAGCCCCTCTCTCTGCCTACTTGTCCTAGGCGGTAGCAGGGCAACTTGGCGACAATCCCTTCTCTGAATAAGTGACACACAGAACAGGACAAGACAAAACAACACAGAAGCAGAGTCAGCAAGCCAAGGGTCAAAACCAGAGAGACAAGTAGTACCAAATTGAAATCCAAAGGAGTAGTCACAAGGGAAGCCAAAGGTCAGAGGTAAGAATAACACATTAGAGCAAGTAGGAAGCTAGCAAGGACAAAGTCACAGGACAGAGTACAATAGCCAGCAACCATGTGTTGGCTGATGACCTGTTTATAGGAAGTCCAGGAGCTACCCCAGACTTGATCGGTAGATAGGCTGTCAATCACACAGGAAAGGCTAAGATTAACTATTTGAGAAGCAGAAAGAAACAAGGTGCAGGAGATGGGTGTGGCTGAAATTCAATTACATAGTAGTAGAACTAGGACAGTGTTCAGTGTTGAGCAACAAGAACCTTAAGCAAGGAATCAAACTGAACACACCTCCTGCACAGCTGCATGTGAGCGGAAGGTGGTGCAGAGAACCGAATAGGCAGACACATTGCAGTTATATTTTTTGTACATAGGAGGCAGCAATATAGTAGTTATATTCTTGTACATAGGATCAGTATTATAGTAGTTATATTCTTGTACATAGTAGTATTATAGTAGTTATATTATTGTACATAGGAGGAAGTATTATAGTAGTATATTCTTGTACATAGAAGCAGTATTATAGTAGTTATATTCTTGTACATAGGGGGCAGTATTATAGTAGTTATATTCTTGTACATAGGAGCAGTATTATAGTAGTTATATTCTTGTACATAGGGGGCAGTATTATAGTAGTTATATTCTTATACATAGGAGCAGTATTATAGTAGTTATATTCTTGTACATAGGGGCAGTATTATAGTAATATATTCTTGTACATAGGATCAGTATTATAGTAGTTATATTCTTGTACATAGGAGCAGTATTATAGTAGTTATATTCTTGTACATAGGAGCAGTATTATATTAGTTATATTCTTATACATAGGAGGCAGTATTATAGTAGTTATATTCTTGTACATAGGAGGCAGTATTATAGTAGTTATATTCTTGTACATAGGAGCAGTATTATAGTAGTTATATTCTTGTACATAGGAGGCAGTATTATAGTAGTTATATTCTTGTACATAGGAGCAGTATTATAGTAGTTATATTGTTGTACATAGGGGCAGTATTATGATAGCTATATTGTTTGTACGTAGGGGCAGTACTAGAGCATTTAGTGCTGGTATGGTAGAGAAAAGGTACTCAGATCCAACTGTAGCTCAAATTAATTTAAAGCATCTGCTACAAACCTTTGAATTTCCTTTTTACAGAGAATAGAGTGTATGCTCTTGGGGCAGCTTGAGATCATGGTGTATTTCAGTCTATATCTCTTGTATTCCCTAAGCTTTTCTGTGAGGTCTATAGTGTTGAAAATGTGAATACCATAACGTGCTCTCTACATAGTTGGCCCAACAATCATAGCAGTCCTAATAAAGAGTTGATGCTCAGATGACACCTCGTAGATAGATGTTTCTTAGGGTAAACACAGGACATTTGTATAAAGCGTATTACTGCTCTCCTCTGTAATCCTCCTCAACATGACGATATCACACGATGTGATTAACAGATGGGTATCCACCTAGAAACTTGCTGGATAGGCAGTGGTCCAAAGTAAATGTTGGTTCTTCGCCACTGCCCATGACTTGCTTATTCATCCAGCTCAGCGCGAGTGTTTCTGCTATGTTAATTTACCTCGGCGTTTACGTTTCTCAGTCATCACCAGCTCAGGCCCCAGTTGCCGGGGTATTTAGATCTCTGGTAAGCTGATCCATTTTGCTGAACTAAGGTTTTCCTTTTTATACAGTATTCCTGGCAGAAGCTTGACAGAAGCTTTCAAGATAGGGATTTGCTTAACCCTTTAGATGCAGGAAGGGCTCTTGCATAGGTAAACAAGACTGTGCGACTCTGATCTAGAGATGGTGGCCATATTGATGAAAAGATTATTATAGTCTAAATGGGTTATAACACCTGTCATTGACAACCTGACATACAGTAATCTGCCAGAAAACGAATAAGAAAAAATTTATAAAAATGGGTGCCCTTTATGATGCTAGGTTTTGGGATCCATACTTGACCAGACTGTACTTGTCCTCCAGGACTTTCCATGATTTTCAGGCTGATCTCCCATCCTTCTGATGAAGTTTTTCTGAAAAAGAGAGCCCTGCGTCACCCAACAACAAAGGGTTTTGGACTAACCATGGCTGGACTTAATTTCCAAGGGCCCCACAGCAGCTGTAATGTCCTCCTCTATGTTATATACACTCATTGACAAACAATATGGCTCTAGGACCCTGTTGGGTCACCTCTACAATGGATACAGGATGGTTCATACTGACCTTTAACAAGTTCACTAAAAATGTAACGAAAATTTTAGATTTGGTCAAGCCCAAAATTTTTGTGGTTCACCACTCATGAACTGCTATCTTCAGATCCAAGAGTATAATACATGGCAGCCTAGGGGAGGTGTGTTAACATAACAAAGAGTTATATTCACCTCTTCTGGGCTCCATTACCATGTCCGGTGTGGGTCCTCATCCTCTTCTGGCCTCCTAAATATCATCATCAGCCCCCGGGACCTCCCAGTCAAAGGCCTCAGCTGTCGTTAGAGGCATACCAATGTTATGATGCTTCTGCCTACGCGTGATGATGTTGGCACACCCCACTTGACCGAAAAAAAAACTTGTAAGGTTCACCCAACACTAACCACTGCTGGGGATGACTGATTGTCATACTCAATGGCGCCCCAGATCATCCCACCAGCACTTGGGGCAGTGTGTCACTCCACAGCAAAGGCAGGATTGAAGTGCTCACCGTGAGGCCTACATATACGTACCTGAGCATTGTCATATCCCAAACAGAACACCTCTTTCCAACTAGGTCAGAATGGCCTTGATGGTAGACAGTTTGACAAAGTGACCATCCTTAATCTCTCAATTTAATGATGCGCCCCCTCTCAAAGTCTGTTAACTGGACAAAAAGTCTGAATGTGTGATAGAGTCATGTCTAGCAGTGAACAATCTCTCAGCCATAAGTACACTACCCAAAAGTAGCCTCTGAGTGCCTTTTTATAGAGCAACACTTATGTCCTCTTGTGTCTAATCAGACCACACCTGAAATCATTTACATATCTACCTGAGATATAACTGCATGTTGAGCTTTGCAGTGATCCAACATTTCTGTCTGGGTGCGGTATTTTTTTTGAGCGTACATACATAGATGCAGTGTGCAACATGGGGGTTCTGAAAGGGAACCTATCAGGAGGAGGGAGATGAGTATTTTGGTATTCAAATACCCAATCCTTGTGTTCTTGGGGAAACAATCCACCTCCAGACCTCCCTTTACTGCTTTATTACACACGCACTACTAAGCTATGCCGTGTATGCATGCATATGGGGGTGACAGAAGAGATAACTCTTGGCCAAATCATCATTTGGCTAACAGCTTTATTAAGTGTATCCAACTTTATGGATCGATGCTTCATTTCCCTGCATGGTGGGTGGCTGTGACTGCAGCAACAATGTCAAAGGAGATTTTGCCCCTTCTTTCTTGGGATTGGTAGGGGTCCCAGAGGTAGATCATAATATTATGGCATATAATAGTGATATGCAGTAATTTTATGTGATGGGAATACCCTTTAAAGGAAAATAAAGTGTACTGTATATTTACCTTGTATATAATGATAGTTATCTGGTAAAATCCCATAATACACATAATAAATAAGGTCGAGGCTGTCCGGTGTGATTTCCGTAGCCTAGACATGTGTGGATATCACAAGCGCAATCACTCCTGCCCAATGAGTCTCCTGAGACTGGCGCACAAAGCCACAGAACTTCCATAGCTTGCAGTCATGCTCCGGGAAGATGAAACCGTGCATAGGGTGTAGACTACACAAGTCCCACAATCCTCTGTAATAAATTTCCACATTGAGCATGTTACATTCCCGGTCCCTGGAGCACTACAGGAACTGCTACCAATCGGATGTCTCTATTTCTTTCCTGATTTATTTCTTGACAAAGATACTGATCTCTGGGATTTTCAACGTTGTTCCGTAGATTGATAAAGAACAATGTGTAGAAGGACTGGGAACACGAAACCAAACGAGTTGTGTGTTACTATTGTGGCTTAGACAGCAAGGAACTAAACAACAAATGGACGGTTTTAATAAATATAATATATATCTATATATACTGCGCAAAAACTTTAAAAACTTTAGGAAAAAAGGTAGCAAATTAAGAATACTTTCAGAAATAGAATAATACATAGTTTATTTTTTGTCAATTAACAAAATTAGGTTAATGAAGAAAAGAGAAATCTAAACTCTATCAATATTTGCTGTGTGACCTTTGCCTTCCATCAATTCTTATTGGTACACCTGTGGATAGTTTTTGAAGGAACTCGGCAGGGAGTAAAGATGGGCGAACCTCTCAGGATTCATTTGGGTTGCTTGGGTTCAAGATTCGTTGAACAAGCTGGGTAAAAACCGCAACTTAAATTGGCTTAAAACAATGTATAATACTCTCAGGGCTCCTAGGAACCTATCTATAAAACATAGTATAGAATACTCTTAGGGCTCCTAGTAACATATCTATAAAACATAGTATAGAATACTCTTAGGGCTCTTAGGAACCTATCTATAAAACATAGTGTAGAACACTGTCAGGGCTCCTATGAATCTATCTATAAAACAGTGTAGAACACTCTTAGGGCTCCTAGGAACCTATCTATAAAACATAGTGTAGAATACTTTTAGGGCTCCTATGAACCTATCTATAAAATATGGTGTAGAACCTATCTATTTAATTTAGTTTTCTAATGGGGTCTATTCAGACCCCAGAGTATAATAGATGAAGGTCCAGAGGAGGTGAAAAAAAAAAAAAAAAAAAATTCATGTTCACCTTTCCTTACCTCTTTTGGGCCTCCTCATGGTGCCTAGAGCTCTCTATTCATGTCCTCAGTAATGTCATGCACCCAGGGTCCTGCTGAGGCCTGTGATTGTGACATGAGCACACGGAGCACCATGACACTTGGTGTGCTCATGTGACTGCTGGTGGCCCAATCACAGGCATCAGTGGTGACCCTGGACACAAGATGTCATGAGAAGAGTGCCACTAAGAGGCCCAAAAGAGGTGAGGGAAGGTGAGTATGAATGTCATTTTTTTTTATTATACACTGGGGTCTCCTCCTATGATTGCCTAAAATTGACTAAATATAAGGGAATTGCCAGTTGAGCAATTCCCCAGTGCTGCTGCTGAAACCTATGAGGAAGGGAATGACAGAGACAGTGAGCCCTAAACTCTACCCAGCCCCTGTCCCTGCCTACTTGCCTCACTGTCCTAATAACAGGAAAAACTTGGCAGCGATCCCTTCTCTGAATAAGTGAAACAGAGAACAAGACAAGACAAACAACACAGAAGAGAATTCAGCAAGCCAAGGGTCAAAGCCAGACAAAGCAGTACCAAATCACAATCCAAAAGAGTAGTCACATGAAAAACCAAAGGTCAGAAGTCAGAATACAAAATAACAGAAAGAGGAGCTAGCAGGAACAAAGTCTCAGGACAGAACAACAATAGCCAGAAAACCTGTGTGGACTGATGACCTGTATATAGGAAGTACAGGACCTTCCCCAGACTTGATTGGTAGACAGGATGTCAATCACACAGGCAAGGCTATGATTAACTGTTTGAAGAGCAGAAAGAAACAAGGTTCAGGAGACGGGTGTGGCTGAAATTCAATTACAGAGAAGTAGTACTAGGACAGTGTTCAGACTGAGCAACAAGAGCCTTAAGCAAGGAATCAAACTGAACACGCCTCCTGTGCCGCAGCGTGTGAGCGGAGGGTAGCGCAGAGACCCGAACAGGCAGAGACGTTAAACTAAATTTAACTAAACTTCCTTCTACTTGTCCTCCAATAATTTTGCAGTTCTATTGCACAGTTGCTGTTTTTTTTCCAATAGAAAGTGGAGCTATTGCTTTGGATCATGCAGTGATGATGATATTACATGTGTCTCTCTGCTTGAACACATCACAAAATGGCTCTGTCTTCCTCTGATAAAATCTCATATTGTGTCTGTGATGTCAGCAGTGTAAGATGACCACCTATCATTCATTATTGGCTGAGAGGCTGTCAGATGATTACAGGTGATGCCAGAACCACAGCCAACGTCACAGACACGTGTCTCCTCTATATTTTCACTGTGCAATGTATGTCATGGCGGCTATTTCAGTTCGCCCAAGATGAATCGCAAAGTATTCGGTTTAGTTAAAAACCGGTTTGCCCATCTCTAACAATTACCATTCTCCTCATGATTTATCATCTGACTACTGAACCATCCTGTTACCATTGCAGTCATCTATTAGTGAGCTTCCATTTTCTTGTACATTTGCTATATGTAAATTTTGGGATAGGTGCTCCATAAATTCCCTTTTTTTGACAGTCCAGCTGGTGTATAATTAGGTCCTACTGTAAGTCCTGGGGGTAACTGAGAATCAGGAGACACTGATAGTACACTAGAAAGGATATTGCTATAGGCAAAGTCCCATGCAATCCTTGGATGCCAAGCCATCTGTGGCATCTCCTTCAGTAGCGGCAACTAAAGTTATCTGTGCAACAATTCAAGTCTCACACTCCTAAGGCTAGTCCTGAATGTATCCTGCTTTTCAGTAGACACCTACTGTCTTCTAATGTTGGAAAGTTCCATATAATGAGTAGAAGCTGAAAAATCCTTTCATTGTGCTACCCAGAACATTCTCCAACATCCTTGCCTGCCTGGAATGTGCTCTGTCCTTGTTTCACCGACCTTTCTTTAGGGCTTTTATCTGTATTGTGCATTAACTGTGGTAGACGACTAAATAAAACCAATTATCCCCTACCCTGCTCATACTTAGTTGTCTAAATCACTGACGTAGCCCTACCATTACTGATGAATTACCCCAGCCAAATTATCAAGCAGCATTATCATCTGCTTATTATTTCACATACAAAAAAAATCTGGATTTAGCAGGAAAGATAAACTGATATGAACATCTTGTATTCAACCACGTCCTGGGTTACATTACAACGTATTTGAAGTCTACAAAAAGTCTGGGACTTTTCCATTCATCTTCATCGCATCCCAAAGTCATCCAAGGATATAATCCGGTGGAAACTTGCCCAAATGCATTAAGCTTTTTCCATGACCACATATGATTTGCTCATCCTAAGACATGTAGAGGGACCAAAATAAATCAGCCCTAAAGGACAATTGTCTTTTTGGCAGTCATGGACTTTTGTAAAGACATTACCGAAACAGCCCAGGAATTCTGGTGGGCTTTGACCTAGGGTTTACACTTCCAAAATAACTTGACTTTTCTAAAGTGGTAATTTCATTTTCATGATAATGCTAAACTCAAGCCACATGTCTTCTAATGTAAAGCAGGACTTCTGTAACAAATCCTGCCAAAATACAATAGAGTAACATGCTTAATCTACTATCCTAGAGGCTCTCACTATCAAGAATTTTTTAATGCTTGTGCTGATGGGCAGATACAGTAAATTTTTTTGTCTTCTTAACTTTTATTATTTTCATAAAACTAGGTCTTTATAGCAATCCTGTCTGTTCCCTGGGGGCGGGCTAAGATATGCAGGAGATCCTGGGCCATGTTGTTTGCAAACATCACAGCTCTTATATAAATATTCATAGAACATGCACATTCTTGGTTGAGAATATAATAGTCCAACAGTTTTTGGATGCTGATTTTTTTTTGCAAATGACCTCTTTTGTTCCCAGTGGTAAAATAATTAAGACATATATTGCTTAAATAATAGTGCCAAACTTTGCATAAGTATTTTAGATAAAACGTCATTGATCAAATATACTCTCCAAATAATACTTTGGTTCTATAAACTTATGAAAGGCAAGCATACATTGTATTCCTGGGGGTCTTCTGGTTCCCTCACCCGGTCAACCAATGCCATCAGCTCTGTAAATATCGAGGAGGTTGCTGGATCAATTTAATGTTTACCTTTATTTATAGATTTCATTAGGTATGAGCCAGGGATTGAACCCAAGAAATGTAGCATGCAAGGATATTACCCTACTGACTGACCCACAGGCTTAACATGATGGCTTTTTTTTTTCTTACACCAAGCTTTATATATATATAACCAAAGTTTACAATATTGTCTTGGGAATACAAATAGGTTTGGTTTTGTGGATGTGACCAATGTTATAAGGGTTGGAAGTTATGTCTAAGGCTAAGGCCCCATGTAGGTAGCCACAGCAAAAAAGCGCTGCGAGAAAAACCACAGTAGCAATGCATTGTGATTTTTTCCCGCAGAGTTTTTCACAGAAGTCTGCAGAAGTTTTTTTCCTTGGTGTTTATGCCATGTGGGGTCCCGACTTAAAAAAAAATGTGCTGCCAATGTGAGCTGATATGTCTGAGTAAGTGACATCACATCCATTGGTCACATGGCCATACTGCAGCTCAGTCCTATTCAGCTGTAAGCTGTAGCATGGCCATGTGATCAACAGTCATGATGTCACTTCCCGAGAAGAGAAAGTGGAGCTCTTTTTGAGAGAAAGCAGCCATGTTTTATAATCTTGGGTAACCCTTTTTAGTATAATGGATTTTTTAATACAACTGATGTGTGGCTGAATGTAGACATTTGTGTGTTGTAGGGTGCGGAGGGATTAGGAGTCACATAACAGACACCTCTGAGACCCTGCTTATACAGAATGTTACATAAAAAATGTGTATTTTAAAAAATACATAAAAATTGTGCACAAAAACAGCTAAAAACAAACAACAGAAGTACCCACAGGTTGCATCTGATAGGTGTAGGTCCCAGCCAGTGGACACTTTTCGGTCAGTTTATGGTTGGAGGACCCTTATAACAGGAAGGCATTGTCCATTGTATTATAAAGTGTGCGGCTTTCCGGATCCTAAGGTTAACCAAGGACAAAATACCAGACTAATAATAATCCAGTTATATATCTAATTTCTAATAATTACATAGTCCTTGACAATGGGAAACAAATGTAGATGTTATTTTAAAAAAGATTTTCTTTATCGCCATGGCAACCGGTATCTTCTGCAGCAACAGTTATTACGGTTAATTGTGTAACATTTCCCAACGAGGATTTATTTAATTAGAAGCCGCAATGAGTCAAAACTGATGAAAATGAGTCTAATTCTGTGGTCACTTACATGGATTTAGCCGCATTTATTCTATTACAATTATATATATTCCACAGAAAATTCCACTCGCTGGTTCACTTAATATTTGTCAGGGTTAGTGGAATAATTCATGGATAAAATGCTACTATGGAGGGATTTCACATCAAAATTAGATTCTAGGACATTCCTCATCTTAATGGGACAGTACTTGACTTGAGTCCCTGATGATCTGATGATTATTGAGCATCTCAGCAATCAGTGAAGCTGGCTGCAAGTATTTAATTCTCCTGAAGCGCCACTACAGGAGAAACTAAGTATTACATGTGTGCCATCTGAAACTAATGGGTTGTATACACAGACGGGGAGGGTCCTCCAGAGACAGATGCTTCCCCCTTTAAGTTATCTGCAAATATAGAGTGGTAAAAATTATATACAGTTATTGCTCTCCATGGAAAGGATAGGTGACACCCAATATGGCCTCCAGGACGACTACCACAGGTGTTACCTCCACTTTATCAATTTGTTAAGCAATACGAGAGATGAGCTTTTATTTTTACTGTATAATAGAGCCAAATTCCCATTTGAGAGGTTGAAAATCTGGGTCACGACTCCAATTTTGGTTATAGTTGTCATGCAAATTTCTGGATGTGACACTATGCTTGAAGACTATGGAAGACACAGTTTTGCGGCTGACATAACAGTATATTTGGGGACTTTGGCTGGCTATATATTTTATGGACTATATATATACTGTATATATAGCTCTATATTTGAGGACTATAAACATTAGGCAATTTTTGAGCATGTCCCTGGCCTGCTCTCCAGCTTTTGGTTCTCCCAAGTGGGATACCGTCACATCCATCCATCTTCTTTCCAATCCTACGCCTGATGAAGGGTCTTTCCTGTTTCTTTATTGGATATATCTCAATTACGATGTCTTCTGTGATGTGACTTTGTAAAATCTATATGAAATAAAAGCAAAGCATATGCAGATACTTTTTCAGAGTGTCGTCCCATTTTCTTCTATAATTGGTCTTCTAGTGGGAGTTTGATCAGTTCCCACTGGGTATGTGCCCTCACCGGCGAAGTCTCATTTGTTTGCTGCCTGGAATCTCTACATTGACTATTAATATTAGGCCGTGTGGTTGTAACTATATATTGAGATTTTGGACGCCATTGAGAAATGTGGCTGGCTCCATACTTGGGTACTATAGTCAGTACTGAAGAGTATGGCTGACACCTGAAGACCCTGGCTCTATATTTGGGGACTATGGCATTGTATATGGAGAGATTGGATGTCATTGGGAAATATGGCTATCTATATATTTGGGGACTATTCAAGACAGTGGGCAGTATGACTGGCACTATATTTAGAGACTAAGAATTGGGCAGTGTGACAACCTTTTTACTTGGGAACTATGGACATTAGGCAGTGTGAATGGCTCTATATTTGGGGACTATGGAAGACATGGGGGGGTATGACATTACATTTTCAAACTAAGGACAAGACTGGGCAGTGTGGCTGGTAATACATTGGGGGGCTTTGTAAGAAAGGGCAGTGGGTAGCGAGGCTGGCTAGCTCTACATTTGAAGACTGTAGAAGAGAACATATTGGTCACTATGGCAGTCATTGACAGTATTGCTGGGTCTGTAAGGACTATAATGGAGGTGGGGGTTGCGGCTGGCACTACATTTGGGCAAGATGGAAGACATGATCTTTTAACAAGCAAATGATAGCAGATAGAGTATATGGCACTGACATGGAATTGCTTCTACAAGCAGCTTCCATTCTGGTGTACTCAGTCTTTGTATTACATGCACAAATATACTCAGTTAACCTCTAAAAGGTATCGCCTGATTTCTTCACTCTTCCACTACTTTGTATTACATGAACAGCTAGTTGGTTGCAGGCTGCAGAGGGACCCTAAGTAATCAGGCCACCACATTTTGTAAGGGTTTGTCTTTATTCTAAAAACAGCGCCACACCTGTCCATTGGTGGTGTCTGGTATTGCAGCTGCACTGAAATAAATGAGGTGCAGCTGCAATACCATACACAACCTGCAGACTGGTATGGCACTGTTTTTGGAAGAAAACAGCCATATTTTTCTAACCTTGGACAACCTCTTTAGCATTACTGGAGAGGTGAACATCTCCTAGACGTCCCTGTTCTCCAGACATTTAGTCTATATCGTGCAAATGTACATTGCTGGCAAACATCTGCTTGTCCCTGCTTGGAGTTCGACTCCTGCAGTTTCATGGATGCCAAGAGGTTTTAGGGAAGGTCTTGAGCAGAGTAATACAATTTAATTTACTACTGTGTGTATAGTTTAACAAATATGCGTAATTTAAAGCTTCTGGCCAGAAACCATTAGACAGATTTCCTGGATTTGGCCCTGAAAGATTTTTCCTTGATGCAAATTATCTCTCCACATGTCCTCATTGTAATTCATTCCTCATTTTGCAGCTCATAGGAATTAATGTTATAAAATTGTGATTAATGCAGGTCCCGGGCACCGGAGCAATTGTTTAACCATACTTAGAAGGGTTTGAGGGGTCATTCAGACCTTAAAGGGGTTGTGTTGTACATATCAAGGAATATGAACATAATATAGGGTATACTTGCCGGCTCTTCCAGAATGTCCTGAGAGCTCCTGAAAAGTGGGTTGACCTCCTGGATTCCTGGAAGAGTAAGAAAGTCTTCCTGGCCCGGTAGAATGCTCCTGCAGCCATAATTTTATATGTGACGGGCATATCATATGCCGGTTACACCCCGAAAAAGGGGCACAGCCAGCACAAAGTAAGTACCTAAAGTCACAGAAAGGGGGCATGTTGAGCTGCAAAGAAGATGCGATCCGTAGATGGCATGGCCTTGTCTAAAAATGTTTCCACTGCACAGATAGTGCCGCTCAGAGCTCTTGCACCTAAAATGTTGGCAAGCATGAAAAGGGTGGTCCTCTGCTTGGCACCCCATCATATGACCCAGAATAGAGAGAAGTGCTGTCTTGTGCTGGCATATCAATGCATTACAAGTGCGCATACATATAAAGATGCTGGATCTTGGCCTTCTTTTTAAAGACCACAATAACTTTTTTTTAGGGAATGGGATCCCACAGAAGGGGAAATAGAAGAAAATTGACCTCAACTGTCTATTTGGAGTCTAAATAATTCTGAAATTCTTCTCCTGTCTTATCATGGGATCAGGCTTCTGTTCTGTCCCTCAAGGGACCCCTGCTCTCAAGACTGGAGTAGGTTCCCCATGGTAGGACAATAAGTCCTACAATCTATGGACTCCTAGGACTGCCATCGTTTATGAGGTCTGGGGTCTATATGTGTTTAGGGCATTTGGCCTGGGGGGTTTGGCCTGGGGTCTGTTTTTTTTTCTAGGGTTATGAACTTCAGAGACTGGAAATGGCTGATGTCATCAGGAGAAGTCATAATGATGATCTGGGCCGAATGAAGAAGAAAAGGAGAGAATGATTCATCTTAGATAAGATGTCATCTGAGTCATTGGACTAGTCTGTTCTCCTGATATAGTGTACCTATTATAGTACAAGTGCATCTCAATAAATTAGAATATCTTTGAAACGTTTATATTTTTCAGTAATTAAATAAAGTGACCTCCTATATTTTCTAGATTCTTTACACACAGAGTGTTCTATTTCAAGTGTTTTATTTCTGTAAATGTTGATTATGGATTACAGTTAATGAAAACCCAAATCTAAGAAAATTAGAATATTTTAAAAAAGTTCAGTATTGTAAATTCAGTGTCCCCTGCCAAGGTTTCCTAAGCCTTTAAATGGTCCCTCAGTCTGGTTCAGCAGGACACACAATCATGGAAGACGCTGATTATGAATTGTATTACTGAATTACTGAAATGAATGATTCAAAAATATTCTAATTTATTGAGATGCATCTGTAAATCCTTGTATTTTGCAAAAAGTCTCCATGTAACTTGGGCCTAATTGACGGCCTGGTGTTACCATTCCCCTTGTCAATATTGATCTTGTCAGTGATGATCGGACAGTCACTTTGTAGGGACAATTCTAGCATATGAAGAGGTGATGTCTGTAGACATAATATGGTAGGGTGAAAATGGGTACCCATCTTGGTCATGACCCAGTTTTCCCAGAGCCAGACATTAATTGGTTAAGAATACAACACAGAACTTCTATAATCGTTTTGTATTTTTGGGGAAATTCTGTCTAATAATGATGACATCTGTATACATTACTGTATCCTCGAAACATCAATGTGATTTATATCATGTATCGGGGATTGTATTTTACGTGGTAACTGTGGGCAAAAGTCATCTTTCCGCGCACCCTGTGCAGGCTCACCACAACTTAAGGAAACTTTCCGAAACTGTTTGTCCTCAATGTTCTTACAAATTCTTCAGCTCTTCAGCGGTTCCTTCATTGATACGGCTGAGAAAGGGGCTTGGAAAAGTCAAATAATTGGTTTAACCTGATCCCCTGTGGCTAGGCTCTACCTTGTGAAAAGCCTCTTGTAATCTTATTGTAAACATAATTATCCTAAGTAAGGTTTTCATTAATCTTAACCTAAACCACAGGCTGACATGCATCGGGCTTGTTGTGTTCCTCCCGCACCTGTAGGAACCTGCACTTGCCATAAACTTCTCATTTGTCTTGTTGGAGAGCTCACAAACGCAGCGCCGTACCCTCTGAATATTTATAGAAACGTTCCCATAGGCATCAGATCTGTATCCATCTGGCTAGGGGGGCATAGGTAGAGGACTGAGGTCAAGGGTAAGGTGAGGTGAACACCATGTGAAATCTGCAATTAACCACTTATTAGTCACGGGACAGGGATAAATTGATGTCAAATGTAACGCTGCTCATGAATATTAATGACCTAAGGTAGAAATCCAAGTTATTCTCTATGCCATATTTGATCATAGCACACAGCTGAGGGTTTGTTACAATGTAACAATCTAGGCAAATATAGACAAACACGTGCGGTTTTGCTACATTTTTCAATGTGGTTGCGGTTTTTATAGATGGAACATTTTAATTTAACATGTTTCCAGCAACCACATCGATATCTGTGACAAATCTGTGTTACTGTACTTTGGATCCAGGTAAAGTAGATGTTCCTTAAAGGGGTTGTCCCGTTAAGGACACTTATCCCCTAGCCACAGGATAGGGGGTAAGTGTCCAATCGCTGAGAGCCCTGCCCAGAGATCACTGGGGATCGGGGGGAACAAAAGTCCCCCTAAAGCATATTTGTGAATGGAGCACCAGTGCACACCTATGGGGTTGCCAGGACTGTAATCTCCGGAAGCCCCTTAGTCCCATAGGAGTGAATAGAGGATTGATCATGCAATCACACTGGTGCTCCATTCACAAGGAGGTCTTAGGGGGACTTTTGGTCCCCCATTCTCCTGATCGCCAGGGGACCTGGGATGAAGCCTGCAGCGATCTGATCCTTATCATTTGTTCTGTGGATAGCGAATAAGTGTCCTTAATGGCACAACCCTTTAAAGGGAGTCTGTCAGCAGTACATTGATTATAAATCTTTTCCCAGTACCTTGATAGAGAATGTAGATTGTGAGACCTATATGGGACAGTGAATAACAATGTCTGGAAAGCGCTGTGGAATATGATGGCGCTATATAAGTATAATAAATAAATTGTAGAGGTGATTCTACAGCTTCCAAATATACGCTTTAGGATTTTTTTTTTAGCATGGCCTAGCTTCAGTCTCAGCTCAAAATTCCCTCCTCTACATCCTGCCAGCTCCACCGTCCATTACTTGATTGACATCTTTCTCCTCAGCTTCCAGCTTCCAACTTTATTGGGTGCAGCTGCTGGGTCACTTCTAAGATGGGTGAACCACCAAGGTTTGGTTCAGGTTCAGGTGGCTCGGTTCCAATATTTGTTTAAGGTCGAACAAATTCAGATAGAAACAAAAGTGACATTTTTATACTCTGGGGTCTCTTCGGACCCCAGAGTATAATAGGTGGAGGCCCAGTGGAGGTGTAAAAAATAAAAAAAAATTATACTCACCTTACCTCACCTGTTTAGGGCCTCCTCATAGGGTCCGCCCTCTCTAGGTCTCCTCTATGATGTCATGTGCCCAGGGTAACTGCTGAGGCCTGTGATTGGCCCAATCACAGGCATAAGTGGTGACCCCTGCGCATGACATCACTAGGAGAGTGACGAATGCCACACGGAGGTCCAAAAGAGGTAAGGGAAGGTGAGTATAAATGTTTTTTATCTTTTACACCTCCACTGGGCCTCCACCTATTATACTCTGAGGTCTGAAGAGAACAGAGTAAAAATATTTACCGCAATGCATGGCACAGCAGTCATTTTATTTCATCCAAGATTAATCCCCAATTGTTCAGTTTAGTAAAAAGCCAAACAATTTGGGATATTCAAGTTGAACCTGGCTAGATGCATTACCTGTGGGCACCATGTTTTGGTGGTGGTGGTTGCCGTGTAGGACCCACTATATAGAGGTGATCATGTAGTGGATAGAGTAATAGAGCTTGTTAGTATATAGGGGAAGTAATCTATAGGTGAGACCAAAGCCCAGGTAAGCTATGGCATGCCTCTAAAGCACTTTTTTTTACATTTGCATATGAATAAGAAATTGATTTACATGAAAATGGGGCTCCAAAGTTAAATACCAGAGACATATTTGGAAACTGTAGAATCACCTCTACATGGTACTGGGATTAGGTTTATAACCAGTTTACTGCTGACAGTCTTCCTTTAAAGCTTGTTGTTCCTTGGGACTATGATTTCGATGGCCTATCCTTACAATAAATCATTACAAGTTATCGCCTATCCATTATCTAGCAGATCAATGGTGGTCCAACTGCTTAGACCCCCATCAATTAGAAGAAAAGGGGAGTTGTTTTGTCCCCCATTCTGAACAGAGAGGTGGTGAGGCCTGCTTACGCTTCACACAATTCATTTCAGTGGGAGGGGTGCATGTGTCAGCCCAACCACTGTACTGATCTGCAAGTTAAGGAATAAAGGATAAATTGTTCAGATGGGAATAACCTTTAAGATCAGGTTGGTGAGGCTCCATTGATCTGACACCGCCACCGATCAGCTGTTTGAAGGAGGTGCAACATTTGTACGAGCTATGCAGTGTTTTCACTGCATACAAAGTGCAGTGCAGTACATGTATATATTTGTATATATTGGGTATCCTCTAGTGGTTCTAAGAACCATTGATTGGCCACTGTGACCTGGTAATTCCTTCTGGCAGAGACCATACTTTCTTATGATGTTAAAGAGGTTTCTGGGACTCTGATATTAGAACAGGTCATCAACATCAGATCAATGGGTGTCTGACATCCATCCAACAGGGGAGCTGTTCGAAGAGACCACGAAGTTGTGCTTTGTATTACAGCTCAGTTCTCTTTACTTAAAGAAGACCTTTCACCACCTCCAACAAGTCCAGCTCTTTGCATCATATAATAGCTGCTGCTCTTTTGATTCTGGCACAGTTTGAATTTTTTCTCTAGCCCCCACTATTCCTGAGCAATTCTTCTGTTATTTTTGGTGCCTGATATACTATTTAGACTCTATACTGTCAGGAGAGCGGTGTCAGGCAGGAGCAGACAAGGGGTGTGATTCTGAGCTCTGACACTGGCTGCCTCTGATTGGAGCTCTGAGACACACCCCCCTGCCTGACACCGCCCTCCTGACATTACAGAGCTTAAATAGCACATCAGGCACCAAAACTAACTTAACTAACTGTGCTTGTAGCTCAGGAATGATGGGGGCTACAGAGAAAATTCCCACTGTGCTGGAATCTGTGGAGCGGCGACTATTAACAGAAGCTAAGAACATGAACTGGTGGAGGCAGTGAAAGGTCGTTTTTAAATTAGACTGACCAACAGCAAGGCCAGGTGAGCAGTGAATGTGACATCATTGGCCTGAGATGTCATATGGATGATTTATACATAAATCTATATATCCTAATATCATAAAACCCCTCCAAATAAATCTTGTGATAGTTAAGAAATTGTGTTATGTCTAATATTACAGAACTATAAATCACACAGTAGGACAATTATACAATAATAAAACCATCTGGAAGGGGGCACATACTTTTGCACTCCTGTATAATGTAACTATAAACAAAACATTGTGCTAAATAATAATCAGTTTATCTGGAAGGGGGGCATATACTTGTCCATATCTCCCTTTAAGCGCCCATGTTGTTTGTTATTACTATTATGTGCCATCTTGCTGACAGTCTCTTGGCCTGGGAAACTTTCAGTTCTGGCTTCAGGGACAGACATTGTTTGTCTTATATTGGATATTCAGGAACCAAATAAATAAGGAGATATCAGACACCGCGACTATTTGGAGGGAACCTGTTGCCAACTTATCACTGTCCCGTGTGGTTTCCTCTTCTCCTGATATTTCATGTTGAGAATTTCCAGGAAACACGGCAGCTCGTCTCTTTAGAATTACTATAATCCACGGGACTAGATAGTAAACATGTCGCCAGTGTTTGTACGTACTTCAGATACCAGGAACCAGGGCTGATTCCCAGAAATATGCTACTAAGTCTATTTGTCAATCTCACAGCGGGTTCTACACCATCCCCTATTACTTCATATCTCACAGAAAATAAATGGTTTCAAACGATAAAACTTAACTTTTAATATTTTAAAATAAAAATTACACAAAGGACGTCCACTAATCTACTAAAAGACAGATCAATGTGGTCTGTGCCTGCCTATCCAAAGTTTCTTCAGGATTTAAATGTTAGACAGTATTCACACTCTCCAACTTTCCACTGGACCTAGGGTGTAATAAGATACTTTCACCACCCTTAGACTAAGGTTATAGTATCACGGCTGCATCATACAACAGGTCAGTATTTTGTCAGTTGCTCTTAGTGCTAGGAAAACCCAAACACCTGGTCCCCACACACATAATTTGTAAAGCCTCACTGACTAGACTCCTGCACAGCCATGATATACCTCCACAACCCTAGTCTGTAGTATGTACATATGCCAGTAATCTAGGTACAGGTCACAGTAACTTCATTTCCTGTCATTAAAATGTTATAACCATAAGGGAAACTATGATATTCTGACCCTTATACTCAATAAACACTTATATTGCAGCCATTACTGATATCCCCTATGTTGACTCCAGGGATATACAGCTACCATTTCCATTAGTGACTCAAGTTCCACCAACTAATCTCCAGGCTACTCAGACTGCCCCAGTCTCCTGTCAGTCCTTCATGCCCCCAAGTGGTATGGCTTGTGGTCAACTAACTCAAAAATAGAAAATAAACTTGCTCTACGCGTTTCCCCTGTGTTATCTATATCAGGTTCATCAGGAGCCAATGCTAATAAACTAATCAGTTGGTCTAAGCTGCTATAAATATTTTTCAAAAATGCAGTTACAACTGCAGTTCCTGGAGCACTGATGGTGTGCTCTAGTGTATAAAGTAGCCGACGCCACACTGAGCCTTGCCTGCTTTATAAAGGTCAGCCCATTCATTCGGTGCCACCCCCTTTCCTAATGCTGTCTGCAGTGAGCCAATAGAAATCACTAGCTCACTCCACCTATCACGCCTCCTAGGGGGTGTGTCCACCTCAGTCCTCTACTGTGTTCATGTGACTGCCGATCATGTGACCACTGAATGTAAACAATTACAGTGATCCAGCGCTAGACGGTGAATCTACTGATTCACATTTGATTTTCACCTCATCTACATAAGCTGCTGATCATCTGGCCGCTGCGTCTCAGCCATTCCGATGATCAAGGGCCAACTGGTAATTTTGTATACTTAACCTCCATTCCTCCATATACCAGGTCATAAACCCAGAGGGGAGATGTAGATGTAGATGTAGATGAGGTGAAAATCAAATGTGAATCAGTAGATTCACCGTCTAGCGCTGGATCACTGTAATTGTTTACATTCAGTGGTCACATGATCGGCAGTCACATGAACACAGTAGAGGACTGAGGTGGACACACCCCCTAGGAGGCATGATTGGTGGAGTGAGCTAGTGATTTCTATTGGCTCACTGCAGACAGCATTAGGAAAGGGGGTGGCACCGAATGAATGGGCTGACCTTTATAAAGCAGGCAAGGCTCAGTGTGGCGTCGGCTACTCTATACACTGGAGCACACCATCAGTGCTCCAGGAACTGCAGTTGTAACTGCATTTTTGAAAAATATTTATAGCAGCTTAGACCAACTGATAAGTTTATTAGCATTGGCTCCTGATGAACCTGATACAGATAACACAGGGGAAACGCGTAGAGCAAGTTTATTTTCTATTTTTGAGTTAGTTGACCACAAGCCATACCACTTGGGGGCATGAAGGACTGACAGGAGACTGGGGCAGTCTGAGTAGCCTGGAGATTATTTGGTGGAACTTGAGTCACTAATGGAAATGGTATCTGTATATCCCTGGAGTCAACATAGGGGATATCAGTAATGGCTGCAATATAGGTGTTTATTGAGTTTAAGGGTCAGAATATCATAGTTTCCCTTATGGTTATAACATTTTAATGACAGGAAATGAAGTTACTGTGACCTGTACCTAGATTACTGGTATATGTACTTACTACAGACTAGGGTTGTGGAGGTACATCATGGCTGTGCAGGAGTCTAGTTAGTGATGCTTTACAAATTATGTGTGTGGGGACCAGGTGTTTGGGTTTTCCTAGCACTAAGAGCAACTGACAAAATACTGACCTGTTGTATGATGCAGCCGTGATACTATAACCTTAGTCTAAGGGTGGTGAAAGTATCTTATTACACCCTAGGTCCAGTGGAAAGTTGGAGAGTGTGAATACTGTCTAACATTTAAACCCTGAAGAAACTTTGAATAGGCAGGCACAGACCACATTGATCTGTCTTTTAGTAGATTAGTGGACGTCCTTTGTGTAATTTTTATTTTAAAATATTAAAAGTTAAATCTATCTGTCAATAGCAAAGGGGGTGTGGCCTTTCAGATAAAGGGCGTGGCTTCAGTGGATGATGGCAAATACTTTGCTTTTGATATCTTGTTCTGGTTTTGAGTTATATTGGTTATTACAATCATAGTGCCCATGTTGTGTTATAACCACTTATACATGTGCACTGTTATGTAGGTTGTACATAATTGATGTAACAGAATTATTATACTCTGGGGTCTATTAGGTAGAGGCCCAGGGGACGTGTAAAAAAAAAAAAAAAAAAAAACATTTATACTCACCTTCCCTCACCTCTTTTGGGCCTCCTTGTGGTGTCCAGCGCTCTCTCTTGGTCTACTCGGTCATGTCTTGAGCCCGGGGCCATGGTGATGCTGCAAGTAGGCCCAACAGAGGTGAGGGAAGATGAGTATAAATGTTCTTTATATTTTACATGTCCCCTGGGCCTCCATCTATTATACTCTGGGATGTGAAGAGATTACCGAGGTATAATATTTTACTGTAATGCATGTCACCGGATACAAATCGGTAATGGTTTGGTTTCGCTATAAAACTAACAATTTGCAATATTCTGGTCAAACCCGGCTTGGAATGAACTTGTTCCCCATCTCTACTCCTGACTATCTTAGACTACTTGACACTAGTCAAAAGACCAAGACAGTCTAGAGACAAAGCTCCATGGAGAATGGGTGAACCCAGATGCCTGGGTAGGGCTAAACCTTATATTTTTGATGTCTGGAGAAAATGAGAACCGCAAGGTTCATCCCTGGCTACAAGACACCTCTTGAAGTCCAACATGCTGAGCCTCATCCTCGCTATACATTAGTTTATGAATCCTGCCATCATCTATGGGTATAGCTGACTTTTATGTAATGTGAAGGGTTAGCTTAATATGACTCAAGATCAGACTACACCGGCTTTGTTTGTAGTCTGTAACCACGTCGATGCATTGGTCTGCGTAGGAGCTGTAGGCACAAAACGGTATTTAAAAATTTTTAAATCAAGACTATTTGCAAAATTCTTTCATTTTTAATTTTAGGTTCCTTGAAGCAATAACATTGGCTGCTAAGGCGTACATATCCTTTAAAGATGGCTGATATAACATAACATGACCGGGAGCCATGTTTGCATTTGCAAAATAAATAGTAGTGTCGGTGTAGACAGGCAGGGTCTTTAATAAGAGGTCAGTACAAATAACACTGGGTAATAAAGGCGCACTTATAAGTGTGGGTGAAGACGTGCCGAGGAGTGTGATTGTACAGGGATAATTGCTCTCCTCCGGAGCGCTGACCTCTCCGACACTCCGCAGCAAAATGAAATTATTCACTGGTAATTACACATCCCTGAAGTGTTGCACTTGTGTAAGTGGAGCAGCCGGTGGACTCTTGTGTGAAGAGAAAAATGACACATCCTTGAAAATACACGTGTCAGGTTGTGTTTACATAGGAGGGAGTGCAGCTCAGTGGAGCCACCTGCTGCCAGCTAGTGTCATCGCCTGTCTTGCACATAATAGAATAATATGGTTTTTAGATTGTTTATTAACACTAATACTAAGTCATAAGGGGCAAATATCACATAAATGGTTATATCTCTTTAACAGAGACATACAGTATGTGTAGTGCTTGGCTATCTCCGTATAGAGTTGAATGGAGCGCCAGTGCACATGGGCATTAAAAAGGTGCAACTCTGATAAGGTCCAAGTGCTTGGACTCCCACCAGTATAGGAATTATCCCAAGTGGATAAGGGATATGAAAAACATATATCACCTATCATGTGGAAAAGTGAAAAGTGTATAACCCTTTGGATCCTCACCGACCACTAGAACAGGAGTCTTGTGTGCCCTATTCCTCCATGTCATCCAGTGAAGGAAAAGGCTCCAGGTGATCTGTGACAAAATTTACTCATTTACCACTTTTTTGTGAAAGTTTGGGTAAGGGTAGACTTGCCAGCTGAGTCTCAGTAAGAAAAAAACACAACTGTGAAAGTACAACTCCCAACATGAACTAACAATTGTCATCTGATGCCAATGTCATTGGTGCCACCTGGAGATGGGCGAACCTCCTAAAATTCGTTTAGTTTTGGGTTTGGGCGGCTCGGGTCTCTGATTTTGTTTTGGGTCGAATAAGTTCGGATAAAACCATATGTGAAATTATTATACTCTGGGGTCTCTTCATGACGTGCCGATGTGTCTGTTAAATCACTGACCTCAGCGGTGACCCCGGGCGCATGAGTGCCGGACACTACGAGGAGGCACAAAAGAGGTGAGGGAAGGCGAATATAAATGTTTATTTTTCTTCACCTCCCCTGGGCCTCCACCTATTATACTATGGGGTCTGAAGAGACCCCAGTACATAATTTACTGCAATGTATGTTGTGGCAGTCATTTTAGTTTGTCTGAGATGAACACCCAATTTTTCCAAACTGAACAATTTGGGATATTCTGGTTGATCCCAGCTCATGCTGAAACGGTTCCCCATCTCTAGGTGCCCATGTACCCCCAGTGACATACTGAGCTGACATAACTGTCCGTTATATCGCACAGACAAGACCCCAATGTCTAAATTACTTTAGACATCTAAATACATTCCTCAATATTGAAATTACAACACCAATGAGGTTACTAATGGTTGTCTGAGAAAAGGTCACCTGCAAGAAGCTCCCTTTGCAATTGCCGACCAATGATGTCCAAGATGTTCTATAGGAGAGACAGCTCTGACACAGGCTGCTCGCAGTAGCACAAGCAACATCCCGCATGGTGTTGTCCTGTTGACAACCAGCTTCTGGTATAATATGGAAAGTTGACTGTACCACTGGTTTCACGACCAAATCAATGTAATACCGATCTGAAGACTAAAGGGCTCCAGCTACCGTACATTATGCCATCTTACTCCATAATTCCAAGAGTAGGACAGATATAACTCATCACCGAAGAGGATAGACCTCCATTCTATTCTCAATTGCCGTCTTACTGTGCATCATGATATCCTTTGAGTGGTGGCATGAGGTCAGTGGTATACCTGTAGCTGGACATCTGACTTGTAGCCCAATGCCATGCAAATGTCTTCTAATGGTTTATGTTGGTGCTGTTTGCCGCCCTAGGCTTGGGTTCCCTATGTGCCATTCCTCCAGTAAGACAATCCATCCATGCAAAGGTTCACCTCCGCACAATACTTACTGTCATTCCAGGATGTCATTGTTCTCCTAGCCACTCAACATTGACCAGTGCTGATATCACGGCCTAGGTGTGTAGTGATCTGCCGAAGTGATAAAACAAGGGCTCTCAGTTCAAGGATTCTGTTCATCTGACTTTGTGACAAGTGGCGAAAGCTGGCACCTCGAACAGAAGACATCTCACAATCATCCACACCACTTGATCTGATTTTTGAGGTTTCATCTGGATAAAAAAACTTTGCTTTCAATCTGGCTTTTATGCCCCTGCCATGTGTCACAGATTGGAGCTTGGGGCTTGAAAATTGAATCATTTGTAGATCTTAGCGACACCGGCTACTTCCTTGATGTGTATGTAACGTTATGGTTACGGATTGTCCTTCATGGTGTTACCATTTCATTGTCGAAGAGTATAAATTCAGGACCTAAAAGTAGTTTAGACCCAAACAAACAAATTCAGACTCCAGACCAGACCTAACATTTACTCACCACATTTATTCAATCACATGTCCTCTTTTTTTTCGCTATGGTAGTTTGGCCCCTGCTAGCAAAATCAAAAATAGTAACCACAAAAACATCTCTCTAACATATAATGCATGCAGCATCAGGCCTCCTACCACAACACTCTCCTACAGATAGGTTAGCAGTGACCCACAGAGCCTCCAATCTAATTGCTGCCGCCGGAGGCACTTGGTGCGAGCAAATGTACGAACAAGACCTTAACACTTTATGCAAACAGGATGTCAGTTCCGACCTACATGACTTGCTTGACATTCTTTTCTGCATCATTATAACAGAGCCGGAGCTTTAAGAAGCAGTTATTAATGTAATAACCATGAATATTTTATAGGCTTCACAGCAATGACTCCCAGTGGTCCTGTTAGTGTCAGGGTAGGGTTGGCCATCACTCAGGGACACAGAGCCCCGGGGCCCCATTGTGCTAGTCTGCCCTTGTCAGCCTCTTGGGTTTCAATTAATGGAATTTTTGTAAGGGCATTTTTTAATGACTCTTTTATTTTTATTCTTCCAGCATGTTTTTCTGATTTAGAACTTAACTGCTAAAATCAAAGTGGGCACTACAACCCCCAGAAAGGATCAAAAAGATGTCAAAATACAACCTGTTCCTTGTTTGAAATATAATTCAGTGTGATTTGTGACAAATTTTTCTTGAACTTTTTGACTTTCTTAAACTTTTTGAGAGTTGATATGACAATTGGGCACGTGCTTTTTGGAGAAAATAAACCATAATGTAGTGGCATTGGCCACAGTGGGCACCAAGGGACTTGCTCCAATAAGTCTTTCCCAGTGTTGTAAGTCTCCTGGCACCATCAGAGTCTTCGGATGTTTTTATCTGCCTTATATTACCATATTAACCAGATTTTTCTACAGAGTATGTTTATGGAGCTTTTCCAGCGCTAGTTTATGTTAACTGTATGTTTTTATTCTACTTTTTGTTTTCTTGTCCCACTCCACTTTCCCTTTGGCACGCTTTATATCGGAGACTAAGGACATGATGAAGGGGCTTTTTCCAACACTAAATCTAGAAATAGGAGAATTTAGCAGAAAAATCCTCACGCTCACTTAAGCTGGTTGTCAGTCTATGGGGCAACTTTTTCATTTTTCGGTGATGGTAAGGTTGTCACCTACCTGTTACCTTAAGCACAGGTAGAGCCATATGCTAGTATTTCATTTGCATCTTCTACATCAATTTGCAGAAGTATATCTATACATATGTATTGATAAGATTATATTTGTAAGGCTGGGTAGTCGACCCTAAGTAGATGATGATTGATTTCCAACTCCTTCTTCCATGTTGTGGTGGGAGAGGGACTCCTACTGTATCCCCTCCTTACATTTTGTAGCAGAAGAGGCACTCCTTATGCAGTGTCCCAGAACGGGATGTTTACGTTCTGTTTAAATCGTCATTATGCCGCCATAATATCTTGTATTTTGTCAGGTGGTAATTTCTCATGTCAGCCTTTTTTTGTGTGCTGTATTTTGTATTCTACTGCATTACTTAGCATACACTGAGGATTGTCTGCAACAGTGTAAGGGTTAGCTAGCTTTGCACCTTGTCTTAGCTCTGCAGACTCACATGTCTAGTCTCGTGCTGCTTCAGTCACATGTTTTGCTCTTGGCCTATAGAAGCACACGCTGCTTCTGGGGCAAGCCGAGACAAATCCCTAGTCCAGCCTCGGCCTGCACAGGGAGAGGTTGTTTACAAAGGAAGTCTCAGCCTGGCCTCCAGGCAGTACACATGTCTGCCAGCATTGCTCCAAGCTAGTAAGAACCTCACATAGGCTATATACAGCTACCAGTCCATCCCAACTACTGAACTCCTGCCGGTCCACACCTGGGAGATCTAAAAACCTAACCCTGTTCTATCGGCCTAAGCCAGAGGAATAACCTGTTGGATAAAGAAGTCCTCTGCCTGGATCCACGCTTTTCATGGGTTCCCCAGCTGGATCTAACCTAAGCGGCTTCCTCGTTGTTGAATCAGCGCTTTAGCACCCTGTGATAGGGCATTGCTCTAGCACCTACCCTGTAAGTACTCTCGTGCACCACATTGCACAGTATAGCCGAGCTGTGTTATATCTCCCAAGGTAGAGCTAAAGCTGCACAGAACCGTGTACACATTAACTATTACGTACTCAGAATCTGCATACCTGCTATTACAGAGGATATATGGGACTGTGACTGAAGTACTGCACTACTTGTAAGAAGTGTAAAAGCTGTACTGTCATTTACTACCAAAGAGACTGTGATATATGTACTTTGCCTCACAAGAGGTGTTCCTAGTAAAGTTTCTTTAAAACCTTTGTTACTGGACTGTCACAGAAGTCATTCCAGCCTGTGCTCTGCAGAAAGGTAACAGCTGAATTGAAAGGTCCATGTGTGTGACAGGGGAACAGGGTTGTAGACCACTCAGGTCAGTGACACAACTGTGAATACTACCCCCATCAGCCCTGCACTACCACTACCATCATGCATCCCCTTGCCCACCGCACTTATGTAACTCCTCCCTTCTTTTTTTGGCAGGAGAGGGACTCCTATTGTAACTCATATTTTGCATTGGGAGAGGGACTCCTACTGTAACTCCTTACATATCATAGATGAAGGGACTCCTACTGCAACTCCTCCTTACATTATATAGCATGAAGGGACTCCTACTGTAACTCCTCCTTACATTATATATTATGAAGGGACTCCTACTGTAATTCCTCCTTACATTTTGTCACGGTAGAAGGAATCCTGCTGTAACTCCTCCTTATTTCCTTGTTCCATTCTGTGACAGTAGCATGACTACTAACTTCTCCTTCCATGTTGGTGCTAGAGAGGGACTCCTAACTCCTTCTTCCATTTGGGAGTGCGAGCTGGAGTCCTAACACCTCCTTCTATGTAGTGGCAGGAGAGGGAGTCTCAACTCCTCCTTCCATGTGGTGGTGTAGATTGATTCTTAACTCCTCTCTCCCTGGCCAGATATAGATGCCAGCCTTTGAGGGCTGACATTTTCGTAGCTACGTCTTATACACTCCATGCAGAATGCAGCCAACTAGCAGTGGAATAAAATCAGCCAGATTCGGGGACAGTGAGATGGCTGTCGCAAGGGACTTCTTGGAGTCACAACTTCATACTTCTGGTCTCCTATGGTCAGTGGTGAACCTAGCCTCTTTGCTGCCTGAGGCGGACTAAAGAAAGACGCCCCCCCCCCAAAAAAAAAAAATATTGAGTTTCCATGCTACTAGTTTAACACACTGTTATCGTCGCACAGTATACACAATACACAAACTTATGAAATAGTTTTTAAGAATTCTTCTTACTACATTACTTCAGTATCAGATCAACAACACGGCATTAACAATGAAAGTAACTTCACACATCTTCTGCTTGGTGGATGGACGAGCCCACGTGGCCCCCATTCTCTATAATAGGAGCCCCGCAGATAGCTGAGTACTGGACTTCGGCTATCTTTGGCACTCCCATTGAAGTGAATGAGAGCCATGCGAGTTCGTCCATCCACCAAGTGACACACCTATATACAGTATATGGCTGCGGTCAGGCTGAATTCCCACTCAGTGGGGGGGAAAAAATCCCAATTCTCAGGCTCAGTGGGGGTCTCAGCAGACAGACCCCCATCACTCAGGTATTTATCCTCTATCATTTAGGTGAATACAGAGCAGTAACATTTTGTGACTTACAGGTGACGTCTCTGACTAATCCTTCACATTTCCCTTTGGACCGCCATGACCATTTCTTCCAGCTGTGACTTCTCTCTGTAAAATTTGCAACACAGACATCTTTCGCTCCTCACTTTTCCAGGCACCTGACCCACATTGTCCTCACCTGCACACCCATCCTGCTGCTTCCCCCAATTATAAAATATATGATATAACCCCCCATAATGAATAATACCCCCAAGTGCATCTTTATATTAATAATGTCCGTGTGTACCCTGTATAAATAGTGCCCCTTATTAATAATGCCACAGGTATTAACTAATTAAAAGGTTTCCTAGGTCATTAATAAACTAATCAGTGGGGCTCAAAAACCCAGGACCCCTACTGATCAGCTGTTTGAATGGTACCTGTGTAAGCGCCATGACCACTTCTCTGTTTACATAGTGTCATTCATCTTATAGCGGCCATGTAAAGTAACTACAGCCTCGTCCTGTACATGTCTACAGTATGTGACAAGGCTGAAATTACATCACATGGCCACTATAAACAGACAGCGTATAATATAAACAGGCGCCATAGCCCCTGTTTATAGCGCCCTATTTACACTCACTATAATGTTCCACAGCAGTCCCTGCACATGGTATTATGACTCGCAGCTGCCCCTGCACACTGTATTATGCCTCGCAGTGGCCCCTGCACACAATATTATGCTCCATAGTGGCCCTTGCACACGGTATTATGCCCTGCAGTGGCCACTGCACACGGTATTATGTTCTACAGCAACCCTTGCCCACAGTTTTATGCTCCCTAGTGGCCCCTGCACACGGTATTATGCTCCATATTGGCCCCTGCACATGGTATTATGCTCCATATTGGCCCCTGCACACGGTATTATGCTCCACAGTGGCCACTGCACTGGTATTATGCTCCATAGTGGCCCCTGCACTGGTATTATGCTCCACAGTGGTCCCTTTACAGGGTATTATGCCCCATAGTGGCCAAATCATGAACTATTATTATACTCTGGGGTCTTTTCAGACCCCAGAGTATAATGAACGGAGACCCAGGGGAGGTGACAAACATAAAAACCAGTGTTACTTACCTATCCTGAACACCGGTGCACTCCTTGCAGCTTTCGGCCCTGTTTAATTGCGCACACACGTCACATGATCAGGCCGGCGACGCAACCTGATGACGTCACCAGAGGCCTCAAGCCTGCTCGGAGTAACACCTATCGCAGGAGAGGTAAGTAGGATATGTTTTTATGTTCCCTCACCTCCCCTGGGCCTCCGATTATTATACTCCAGGGTCTGAAAAGAACCCGGAGCACAATAATAGTAGTATTTGAGGCCCGCGGCCTCACTTACCGATGCTCGCGGCCGCACTTACCGATGCCCGCGGCTGCTTACAGCGGCATCCACTTCCCTTTCTGCGTCCCATAGCAGAAGGGGGGAGCGGAGGCGGCCACGAGCAGACGCGGGGTAGGTAAATAAATAGGCCGGGGATACTCCAGCAGGTTACGGCCTATTTATATATATAAAAAAGTTATACTCACCTGCGATGCCTTGATGCAGCCGCCGCCGCCTCCTCTTCTTGTCCGCGACATCTGTGTCTCAGCGTAGGCGGCGCAATGACGTTATTGTATCGCCGCCTGCACTGAGATGCGACGTCTCCTAAACCAGCCCAGGACAGGCCGCGCTCAGCTCTGTTTTTTTTTTTTTTTTTTTTAAAGCGGCCTGTCCTGGGCTGGTTTACATTGAATAGTAAAAATGCCGCCCCCCAGACAGTGACGGACAGTGCCGCCTGAGGCGGCCGCCTCACTTCGCCTCATTAGCGGTGCTCCCCTGCCTATGGCAGACAAGCAGTGGGGGAGGGCTGCTGCTAAAATCAGTTGCCTCACAGTTATGTCTGATCTGAGGTATATCAGAAGGAGCTCTGGCATACATTTCTTTTATGCTGTGGCAATGTAACTTGATTTATACCAAGACAGCATAATAACCCAGTTGTACTATTTTATGTATGTAGAAAATATGTTAGTAAAGTATTGTTCCTAAATCTTGGTACATGTAATTCTCTTCTATATTGACCCCTTAATGAATATCTGCCTGTACAAACTAACGTAAAACACCAGAAGTGACTGCCCGAGTCTTGGAGCTGAAGGCTTGACTTAATAAATATATTAGAAGACATTCTTCACATTCACAAACTATTTTTATTGCATAATTTGGCTTGCGGCCATTTGTACGACTTCCAGTCACTGAAATGGGGGACTTTTGTTTTCAGAATTATATTTAGTGGAAAATGTTTCCATTTCAAGCTATTTTTTTTTTAAGTGCGAGGCGTGATGAATTAAAAAAGCGCATTCCTGTGAAAACTGGAGCATTCATTGTTTTTGGTAACCAAATATTTCCAATAACAAAAATATATCTAAAAATACCCCGGTGGCTACACACACGGGGGTCACTGCAGGCCAAAGTCATCTTATTGAAATCACATTTTGCAGAGCTCTGTTATATCACTGTGATGGCTTATTTGTTTAGAATGGAAACTTGCAATATGTGATTGGTATGAAAGATACGGCCCAGTTAGGATAGCTGGTGATAGGAGGGAGGGGTAGTAAATCTACACTAACCCAAACCCTGATCCTAGAGAGTGAGGCCCATTGCATAATCTGGGGCTTTTTATAACTAGGAAGTTTATCTTAAAGTGTAACTCCAGGCAAGAACTGGAAATAGGTCTTTCCCTATTTGCGGCCAAAGCTTGATTTTCCCATTGGTCATGGTTGTAGCCTATGCTTTACTGTATAGCTTGGGACAGATGAGCAAAGCCATGTCAATATCATTAACCAGTTCCGGACCGCCCATTGACTATATATGTCTAAAGGGTCCACTCTTAACTTTGCAAGGACATACTCGTACATCCTTGCAGCGTTACGCACTGGAGAGCCTGCTGTATCTACAGCTGGAGCTCCTATTGAGAAGGCAGGGACAGTATATTACCATCCCTAACTTCATGATCGTTGTGTACACAGCTATGGGAACCTCTGTGATGTGGCTTTTCTCTGACCCAGTGCTCACATGACCACTAGGGGGCGAGCAGCTGTAAGAGCTTCACCGTACTAGAAGACCCAGATCAGCTCTGCATTTCAGGTTAGGTCAGTGTCGGACTGGGATGTCTAGGGCCCACCAGTGGAATTTTTTCTAGGGGCCCACCATCAGGACCCCTGCAGATCAGCGGTACCAAGACAGGGCGGCTAAAGGTAATAACATGCCAGGAGCCATGCTGCTCACCCACTATACCATGTGCACACTGCACTACCTAAACCTACTGCTACACCTTGTATGGCAAGTGAACAGCGTGGCTCCTAGAATTGTTACCTTTACCTGTAGCCGCATTGTCCTGGAAAAGCTGATCTGCAGAGGTCCTGGCTGTTGTATCATCGCAGATGTAATATTGATGGCCTATCCTAAGGACAGGCCATCAATATTAGAAAGATGGAAAAATCCTTTAAAGAGGTTGTCCAGGAATTGGAGCAACCCATGTAGCTGGCGGGAGGTGTAAAGTAAAAAATAAGTAAATTAAAAAGCATACTCACCTGTCCTCGGCGCTCCGTTGTCCGCTGCCAGTGTCCATTCAGTCTCGTGCCGGCGACTCCTTTCTGGGAGTCCTGCACCTCATGTGATCGCTAAAACCAATTAAGTACAGGATTTCCAGAAATGAGGCGCCGCCATGAGACTGAACAGACACAGGCAGGGGACAACGGGGTGCTGGGGACAGGTGAGTATGCTTTTTTTTTTCAATTTTCTTATTTTTACACCTCTCTGGCGGCAGACAGTGGTCGCTCCAGTTTATGGACAACCTCTTTTAAGGGGTTGTCTGGGCCAAATTTTTGTATGGTCACTTCACTGGTCCCCCCACATAGTGGCCCCTTCACTGGTCCCCCATACTGTATGGGGAACAGTGATGGGATCATTACATTGTGTGGGAGCAGTGATGGGGGCTAACATCCTGTGGGGGGGACATTAAACTGTGTGGGGCATATTAAAGGGGTTGTCTAGGGTTCATCTTTTTTATGGCCTATGCTCAGGATAGGCCATAAATACCTGATCGGTAGGGGGCTGACACACGGCACCATCAGCTGTACGGAGTCACTTCCGGCGCCCGTTCTGTACACAACACAGGGCCGGAAGCAGAAAGCTCCATCCACTGTATAGTCGCCCGGCGCCTTCACTGCAGCTCAGCTCCTACTGACTTCAATAAGTGCTGAGATGCAGTGAAGGTGCCCGGCTAATATACAGTGGACAGAGCTTTCTGTTTCTGGCCCCATATTGTGTACAGGACGGGCACCAGAAGTGGCTCCGTACAGCTGATCGGTCTGGGGTCAGCCCCCTACAGATCAGGTATCTATGGCCTATCCTGAGGATAAACCATAACAAATTATGCTTGGTCAACCCCTTTAACCACTTCAGGTCTGAGCTCAAAAGTGCGTTAAAGACCAGGCCTCATTTTTCAAAACTGACATATGTCACTTTATATGGCAATAACTTTAAGACGCTTTAACTTGCACAAGTGATTTTGACACTGTTTTTTCGTGAGACATTGTACTTCATATTAGTGGTAAACATTGATCAATATTTTTGTATTTATTTATAAAAAAAAATAGGAAATTTGATGGAAATCTGGAAAAAAAAAAAAATCGCAATTTTCAAAATGTGAAATGCTCTGCTTTTCAAACAGATAGTCATACCACCCAAATAAGTTAATACATATTATTTTTTTTTATATGTCCCACTAGGACACCTGAACCAACGATAGTCTAATCGCTGATTCAGCACTATAGACTGCAATACACGTGTATTGCAGTCTATACAGGAATTCAGCCTATGTAGACATAGGCTGATTTCCAGAGGTCCCGGCAGGATCAACCAGGTAGTGGGGGCTTCAGACAGCCTGGGGTCACTGGCCAGACCCCGGGCTGCATATTATAGATATCGGCACCTGCGGTGACCAGATGGAAGGTAACGCTGCAGTTGGGATTGCGGGGTGCAAACAGCGCAGACTTGTCACGGTCTCTGGGCACGAGGGCGCAGCGCTGGTGCTGTCCCACGTTACCACCACTGGTACCGGTGATGAGGGGGCTGCACAAATGTTGGTGGTGATTGTTCCCCCGGGGCGCTTCCCCTATACTGTGCCGACTGGTGGTGTTTGGGGCGCCCTGATGTTGTCGGTGCAGAGTCAGACACAGAAACGGTTGTAAAGTTGAACTTTTACTTCCATGGGTGTGGAGGCTCAAATGCTTAAACAGTTTCTTCAATACAAAACAACGGGGTACGCCTGGTGACACAGCAAAGTCCTGGGGTGCAGGGTAGACTTGATGAAAGGTGTTCCTAGCCCCTTATACTTCAGTGTTACAGCCCTAAGGTGCGTCTGGGCTCCTATTTGGCTCATAGGAGGATGCCCACCATGATACTAGTACATAATATTCCCCACTCACGTTATGTGGTCCTGATAGCTCAGAGTTTCGGGGTGCAATAGTCAGGGTGGCAGGATATTCCACAGATCCGGCCTTGGCCCCTGGATCCTGTGATACTTGCTATGGAGCACGTGTTCCAGAATGTTCTCTCCACAGTCTCATGCTGACAAGATGATGATGCTTGACTTCCTTCAGGGCGATGGCTAGGCAGACAGGGGACAGGATCTTCTGAATAGCTGGAGTATGTCAGCTCTCCAACCTTCCTGGGCCTGTCTAGGACTTGAGATTCCTGCACTAAACTCACTGCTTTCTTCACAGGACATCACACTTATCTCCTCACCTCCTCCTCCTAACACTCCACACTTCTAACTCCTCACACGCAGGACCTTCCTGCAGGGGTGTTACCATGGGGACCCAGTGATCAGCTGACTCCTCCCCTTTTCCCAGGCGATGTCCTCCCATTGGACATTTGGTTACTATTCAATCCTATGGGAGGTGTAATGCATGTGTGAGGCTCACTAGGTGGCGCTGTGTTGTGTGAGACTCAGGACCCCCTGCTATGTCACACAGGCTATGAAGCAACAGGAAATAATACAATGCACAGAGATCACCCTCAGCCCAGCCATAGCCAGCTCTGGGATGCCACATACTCCCCCTCTTTCACTGAGCCGACCTCGGCGACGGGCTGGGGTGAAGGTGAGAAATGTAACATAACGTTAATAAATACGAATAAAGTGCAAATGTCACTAACAGTTTAGAAAAATATAATACCTAGAAACTTGAGGTAAGACCTCCCGGCATAGTCCTGGAATGTCCATGAGAAGTCTGAAGGGTAACGGAGAGATAATTAAACTCAGACTTATGGAACCTTTGGCGGTACCATCAGACAGTCCATATAGAAACAACAGTAGTGCAAATGGGTCCAGAGGCTCTCTGGCACAAATTTCGTGAGTGTCCATTATCATGAGAGTGTCTCTGAGAAACAATAAACAGTCCTTTCTGTAAGGAAGAGTAGGCACTCTAGCACGAATGTCCATACCGCAATGGGGTAACAGAACTTCCTTGGCTCGGTGAGCCAGGCACTGTGGCTTGGATTGTTGCATATAAATGTAAATACTATATTACATGGCAAGATATTATATATATACTGTATATACACACAGGAAAAACATTAATGTAATCAGAGCAGGAATAACATATATACAGAAGCAGAGACAGTTAACCTCTTTTACCCAAGGACAGCCATGGCATCACTATAGCGTGTTGGAGGTATGCCTTTTGTGGTACGCTCAGAACGCCTAAGTGGAACGAGATTTGAATCAGGAACAGAGTCACTGAAATCAATTAAATCATCTGTCGAAGGATTCTCTTGCACTAGAGCAATTGGTGGATAACAGCTAAATGGCAGTAGTTTAGGCGCCCACATAAGCTCAGTTAACGTTGGGGGTCTCTCTTTCGCTTCAGAAGGTGACAAGATCTCTGTACTCGTTGTCTCAGCTGGGGGCACCTCTGTGGGTAGTCCTTCTTTAAGGCACAGCTTCAGACGGTTTCGGTGTACTACTTGGGGCTGTCTCCCAGGTTTAGAGATCTCATACACGTCGGATTCAGGATATGGTATGGAGATGACACTGTATGGTTCTTTCTCCCAGAATGGATCCAATTTCCCATTCCGATGGTTATTCCTTAACCATACACGGTCGCCAACTTTCAGGGGCGCTGCATGGGCGTGATGGTTGTAATCCTCCTGTTGTCTCCTACGAACCTCATCCATGCGCGTTTCAACTATCTCTTTAGCTTCCTCCATACGTCGGCGGTGTTCAACAACCCAGTCTGTTATGGGTAGTGGATTGATGGTGTCAGGAACCTTCACACCAAGGGTTAAGTCTGAAGGAAGTTGACCTTGTCTTCCAAACATTAGATAAAATGGTGCGTATCCCGTAGATGTTTGGGGTGTGGTGTTGTAAATATAGGCCAAGTCCTTCATACGCTCAGGCCACTCAACACCAGGTGTAACTGCGGCTGTTCTTAGCATGCCGATGATCACTTGATTTGCCTTCTCGCACATACCATTCCCTTGAGGGTGATACGCTGTGGTTCGCAACTTCTTGCAGTCTTGGAACTGACACAGCTCACGGAACAATTGGGATTCAAACGCCGATCCACGGTCGGTGAGGATATGCTCAGGACAACCGTAATGGCGGACAAACTCTGCGTAGAAGGTCTCAGCCGTAGTTCTTGCTGTAAGATCTCTGACAGGCACGATGACAAGGAACTTGGAGTAATGATCCACCATTGTCAGAGCGTAGCTGTAGCCGGAACGTGTGGGACCCAACTTCACATGGTCCAGAGCAACAATTTCACACGGCTTTTGAGTCTTAATTGGATGTAGAGGGGCCTTCTGATCTCTTCGACCTTCCTTGGTGATACTACAGGCGGGACACTCCCGGCACCAACTCTCAATGTCACTCCTCATCCCAACCCAATAGAAGCGACGACGGATGGTAGCTTCGGTCTTTTGTACCCCGAAGTGACCGGATCTGTCATGATACGCCTCAAGTATCATCTGTGCGTCCCTTCTTGGTACGAGGATCTGATGAAGCCTTTCACCTGTGACAGGATCAAGAGTGTTTCTAAGTAGAAGGCCTCGTTGGACAAACAGGCGCTTCCTCTGTCGCCAAAGGCGTTTTAATTCCACGTCATGAAGACCTCTCTTTACACGGGTTGGTATTCTTCCTGTAAGCAGGAAATCTGACAATTCTCCTAAAACTCTGCTCTCTTCTTGGAACGTTTTCCACAGAGATGGCTCCTGGAGGGATTCGGCAGCTGTTTTCGCCAGAGATTCTCCTTCTACAGGGACACCAATAGCAACCTGTTGGGCAAACTTGTTGTAGAATGGTGGCATCTCCACCTCTTCCCAGATGTCTTCTCGGGGTGGTTCTTCTCCCACAGGCAACCTTGAGAGTGCATCAGCGTTAGCGTTGGACTTGCCACTGCGATACTTGACAGAGAACTTGTAATTCGCGAGTCTTGAGGCCCACCGTTGTTCAAGGGCTCCCAGTCGAGCAGTGTCCAGATGCGCCAACGGATTGTTATCTGTGTACACGGTAAAGGGTGTGGCAGCCAGGTAGTCTTTAAACTTCTCTGCCACGGCCCAGACAAGCGCCAGAAGTTCGAGTTTGAAAGAACTATAGTTCTGGTCGTTCTTCTCTGCGCCTCTCAGACTCTTGCTGGCGTAGGCGATGACTCGCTCTTTGTTGTCCTGAACCTGGGACAACACTGCACCCAAACCTTGGTGACTTGCATCTGTGTACAAGCGGAATGGCTGACTGTAGTTGGGATAGGCTAGAATTGGTGGTTGCGTCAGAAGTGCTTTAAGCGCTTGAAAGGCTTCCTCTTGACGCGCTGTCCAGTCTACCGGAAGCTTTCGGTTGTAGTTTTCTCTGGGACAACCGCGCAACAACTCGTTCAGAGGCTCGGCTACTTGGGCGAAGTGTGGTATGAAACGCCGGTAGTAACCTGCGAATCCAAGGAAGCTTCGGACTTCTTTGACGGTAGTTGGTCTTCGCCAGTTCTGGACTGCAGTGATCTTTTCAGGATCAGGTTGGACGCCTTGTGCGCTCACGACATGCCCAAGGTAGTGAACTTGGGGTTTCAACAGGTAGCACTTGGAGGGCTTCAACTTTAGGCCGTGCTGTATAAGTACTTTGAATACCTCGGACAGGTGACGAAGGTGTTCTTGGTATGTCCGGGGAGAATACAATAACATCGTCCAGGTACAGTAGCACACTCTGGAAATTCTCATGGCCGAGGCACCTCTCCATAAGCCGTTGGAATGTGGCTGGGGCATTACATAGCCCAAATGGCATACTATTGAATTCAAAGAGTCCCATCGGGGTCGTAAACGCAGTCTTTTCACGATCTTCAGGCGCCATAGGGACTTGCCAGTATCCACTGGTTAAGTCCAGGGTCGAGAAACAGGTAGCTGATCCCAAAGCCGTTAGAGATTCCTCAATCCGGGGCAATGGGTATGCGTCTTTGTGCGTGACGTTGTTGAGTTTACGATAGTCCACACAAAATCGTAGGGTTCCGTCTTTCTTCTTGACAAGGACTAGCGGGGCTGCCCAGGGGCTGTTACTCTCCCGGATGACATCAGCATCTCGCATCTCTTGGATCAACTTTTTCACCGGTTGGTACATCGCTGGTGGTATTGGACGGTGACGCTCCTTGATTGGATGGTGGTCGCCAGTCAGAATGCGATGTTGTATGGTCGTGGTCTTACCAAAGTCCAATGGGTGTTTGCTGAATGCCTGTTGGTAACGCTTGGCCACATTGCGAACCCCATTGATGTGCTCTATAGGGGTATTGGCGTCTCCCACGTTCAATTCATCCCACCAGGACTTCGTGGCTCCATTTTGAATGTACTCAGCAGCTTGGGTGGAACGCTGTGTGGCAGTAGAATCACCAGAGAGAATGTCTTCTGGTGCTAACCGGTGTAGCAGGGCCACAGAGTGGAACTTGTGGAGGTTCACGGGAGCATCGCCCAAGTTGACTAAGCGGACAGGAACACGTCCATTGGAAACTGTGACAAGGCTGCGGGCAGCCATGACAAGTGGTTGGCCATCTATCTGTATGGGTTGTAGCAAGGCCTCGTAGTCCTGATTTTCTATGCCCGGACGGGCACGGCACCACACCATAGTTTCTGTTCCAGGCTGTAGGGTTACTGGACGGGTATCTTGGATCCGGACTCGACCAATTTCACCTTGTTTGTTGGCGAACTTGTGCTGGGCATTGAATACACGAATGGCCCGCTGAATGGTCTGCTGGTCACTGGGAGAAGCTGTAAGGAGAGAGGCATGCAAGGCATCCAACACTTCTGCAAAGCAATGGCGTAAAACATTCATGCCTAATATTACAACTGCAAACCTATCATCCTCTACATCAGTGACAATTACACCCTGTCTAGGCAGTTTCAAGTCCCCAATCTGGATAGTGGGTTCCCAATAACCCTGCTGTGGTATGGGCTGTCCATTGCTGGCACACAGATTTATCCATGTGTCAGGTGTTCTATTCAACACACCTAAGTCCCAATGTTCAAGGAACACCTGCTTGCGCAGGGTTGTTACCTGAGATCCAGTGTCCACCAACGCTGTCAGAGGGGCGCCGTTCACCCGGATTGTGATGTGTGGGCAGGCTGAGACGAAGCGTGACAATGGCACTGAAGATTCACCTGGGCCCTTCTTCTTTCCTCCCGAGGGGCGGCCCGCTGCCTCGGGGGTGGCCCGTTTAACTGAAAACATTGAGGCCTGGTGTGTCCATATCTATTGCAATAGGTACAGTATGGCCTCTCACTCTGCGGAGGTTTCACTGAAGACGGACGTCTGGGTGGCGACTCAGGTGAGATGTTGAGACTTCGCAAAGGATCACTGGACGATGAAGACGGCTGGGTCAGACGATCTAGACGGACGGTGATCTGTTCCATGGCACGGGTCAGATGATCCACTCGGGCCAGAAGGTCATCTCTGGAGTCTGCTGGTGTAGTCTGCACAGTTTGGGCGGCAGGTGAGGCACCCAGAGGTAGAGGCAGGACAACTGGAGCAATGCTTGTTGAGGGTCCAGGTGAGGGAGCACAGATGACTGGGCTCGGCTGGGGCTGCTGCTGTCCCAAGACCTGGATGGCAAGGGCCTTGAAGTCAGCAAACGTGATGCTGGGATGTTGTGCAGCAAGCATTCGCAACTGACTCTGTAGCAATGTGGTACCCGCCCCTTCTATGAAGCGGTCAAGCAAGATTTTATCAGAGTCCACATTTTCACGTGGATCCACTTGCACCACAGCTCTGAACGCCTCTTGGAGGGATAAAGCATAGTCCCGCAGGGTCTCACCAGGTAGTTGTCGTCTGGAAAAGAAGCGCATCTTTACCTCGGAGACAGATCGCACGTCAAAGTTCACCTGGAGTTTGTCCAGAATTTGCCCAGGGGTTCTTTTGTCAGAGGCAGGCCAGGATTTGACCTCCCTATCTGCAGCACCCTCAAGCTGGCCCAGCAGGATCTGTATCTGCTGTTCTGTATTCAGAGGATAGAACTGGAAGAGAGACAGCATCTTCTCACGAAAGTCCCTGAGGGTATGCGCCTCCCCTTTGTAGCGCGGCAGCCATGGTGCGCCAGGGTAAAATGGCATGGAGAATGGTAGGCTGCTCGCCATGGGCACTGCTGGATCACTAGAAACAGATGGCACAATGTCACTTTGCTCAGTCATGTTGTTTGCAGGTATGACTGAAATTAGGTCGCCGTCTCTTTAAGAAACTCAACTGCTTGCTGGCAGGGAATGGAGACTACAACTTGGAATGCTGTCCCTTTAAGAATGCTGTAGCTATTAACAGAGTCACTGTGATGCAGGCTGACGGTGTGCTCCCCCCTCTTTAATGGTGGAACTCCCCACGGACACTGTACACGGAAAACACTCGCTGGGGCCGTGGGAGGACTGAAGACAAGGACAGGGAGGCACAGTACTCACTGACAGCAACTGCAGCGTGGACCAGAGATCAGCGGTGCACAGCAGGGACGGTGATGCGGCACCGGAGAGTCAGAAATGGCGCTGGCACGTTCGCCTTTCACTTTCTTGTATGGGTGCGCTGGAGCATTGCGCTCAGCATTCTGGGCTCTCCTAAGATGGCGGCAGATGGGTCTCCTGGCCTCATGGGCAGTGCTAAAAATCTCCCGCACTTTTGCAAGGTACAGTTAACCCTTTGTGGGCGTTCTTACACAGCGATGTGGCGCAGCAAACAAGTCCTGGGCGTTTTAACTCTTCCAGGGCTGTAACACACTGAGAGGACAGTCTTTAGGGCTTACTTCAGGGGAATAGGGCTCCCCGTCTTTGTGGCAAGCACTCTCAGGGAATAAACTTGATCTTAGCAAAGTCCACAATAAAGACCGATGCTCTGGAGACAATTTGGCGCACTTTTCGTGGCGACTTTCTCAAAATGGCACACACCCGTATCCTGTTCGTGACGCCAGTTTTTCTTGCGGTGACCAGATGGAAGGTAACGCTGCAGTTGGGATTGCGGGGTGCAAACAGCACAGACTTGTCACGGTCTCTGGGCACGAGGGCGCAGCGCTGGTGCTGTCCCATGTTACCACCACTGGTACCGGTGATGAGGGGGCTGCACAAATGTTGGTGGTGATTGTTCCCCCGGGGCGCTTCCCCTATACTGTGCCGACTGGTGGTGTTTGGGGCGCCCTGATGTTGTCGGTGCAGAGTCAGACACAGAAACGGTTGTAAAGTTGAACTTTTACTTCCATGGGTGTGGAGGCACAAATGCTTAAACAGTTTCTTCAATACAAAACAACGGGGTACGCCTGGTGACACAGCAAAGTCCTGGGGTGCAGGGTAGACTTGATGAAAGGTGTTCCTAGCCCCTTATACTTCAGTGTTACAGCCCTAAGGTGCGTCTGGGCTCCTATTTGGCTCATAGGAGGATGCCCACCATGATACTAGTACATAATATTCCCCACTCACGTTATGTGGTCCTGATAGCTCAGAGTTTCGGGGTACAATAGTCAGGGTGGCAGGATATTCCACAGGTCTGGCCTTGGCCCCTGGATCCTGTGATACTTGCTATGGAGCACGTGTTCCAGAATGTTCTCTCCACAGTCTCATGCTGACAAGATAATGATGCTTGACTTCCTTCAGGGCGATGGCTAGGCAGACAGGGGACAGGATCTTCTGAATAGCTGGAGTATGTCAGTTCTCCAACCTTCCTGGGCCTGTCTAGGACTTGAGATTCCTGCACTAAACTCACTGCTTTCTTCACAGGACATCACACTTATCTCCTCACCTCCTCCTCCTAACACTCCACACTTCTAACTCCTCACACGAAGAACCTTCCTGCAGGGGTGTTACCATGGGGACCCAGTGATCAGCTGACTCCTCCCCTTTTCCCAGGCGATGTCCTCCCATTGGACATTTGGTTACTATTCAATCCTATGGGAGGTGTAATGCATGTGTGAGGCTCACTAGGTGGCGCTGTGTTGTGTGAGACTCAGGACCCCCTGCTATGTCACACAGGCTATGAAGCAACAGGAAATAATACAATGCACAGAGATCACCCTCAGCCCAGCCATAGCCAGCTCTGGGATTGCACACACCCCTTGATCTTGCCGCGGCATCCAAGGGGTTAAAAGCCTCGATTGGAGGTTAAGGAGCAGGGTGTTAGCTGTCAGTTACAGCTAACACCCTCTCCCGATGCCACCCGCGGCACTCAGTGCCGCTAACAAACACTTAAAATGCCGCGGTCGCTATTGACCTCGGCATCTTAGAGGTTAAACAGCGGGGATCGGTGTTATCACTGGTCCCCGCTGTTGCAGCGAGAGCCTGGCTGTCAAATACAGCCGGACTCCCGCGGTGATCTCACGGGCTCTGCTTCTGAGCCCGCTCGATCAGTCACGTACCTGTATGTGGTGATGCGGTAACTAACCACATTCTCCCACGTACATGTACGTGAGAATGCGTGAAGGGGTTAATATACCCCCCTAATGCACCACACTTTAAAGAGGTTGTCCAGTATAATTTTTTTTCTTTTTTATAATTAGTCCTGGGGAGGTGAATCCCCCCAACCCCCCCAAAAAAATAAACAAAAAAAACATACTCACCTGTACCCAGTGTCCTCCCAGCATGGTCTGGTCCTGCAGCTCCGCTGTCTTTTTTTTGCCGGAATTCCTCACTGGCTGTGACGTCCCAGGTCCCTTCACTTAGGCCGCTGATTGGCCTCAGGGGTCATGTGACATCACAGGTAGTCACGTGCAGGGGGAGCCCGTGCGATCACCATGGGAGCCCAGCTGTATCTGACAGCCAGACTCCATCTACAACCCTTAAAATGCCATGGTCAATAGCGACCGTGGCATCTTAGGTGTTTCTCAGTGAAAGTTAATGCCGTGGGCAGCATCGAGAGCAGGTGTTAGCTGTAACTGACAGCTAACACCCTGCTCCTTAACCCCTGATCGGAGCTGAGCCCCGATTGGGGGTTTTAGCCCCTTGGATGCCGCAGTCAAACATGACCATGGCATCCAAGGGGTTCTGCCATGCCAAATGTCCCCCCTCGGCACCCCCCGCGGCGAGATCGGGGGTGCCCATATGTAACTTCTGCAGCCTGGGGTCTGGCAAGTGACCCCAGGCTGCCTGGAGCCCCCAGTACCTGGTTGATCCTGCCGAGACAGAGAGAAAGTCAGCTTATGCGTCTGCATAGGCTGACTTCCTCTACAGACTGCAATACAAGTGTATTGCAGTCTATAGTGCTGAACCAGCGCTATAAAGTTCGGCGGAACACGTCTAACCTGAACTTCAACTGATTTGCTCAACAATAGTTATTTCTTTTCTACAGACGTACAATATAAAGAATGATGTTAACGCTACATATGTAAGACATTCCCTTTAAGAGGTTCAGGAGTATTTCCTATACAGATTCCTGTGCCACTCAAGTCACTTCTACCAAGTACAGATAAGACACCATAGATAGGGGGGACGTAAGGGAAAATCATTTTTAGCAAAGGGTTAAAATGTGAGCAATTTGTATTTAGTTTATACGTAAAATAAAGGATAAGGGGAGAAATTTATTACGACCGACACATTGTGCGTTAGTGTTAGAAATTATGAACCCCTTAAAGTGGTTGTCTCATTATGGACTTTTATCCCCTATCCACAGTACAGGGAATAAGTGTCTGATCGCTGGGGGGCCCAATCATCGGGTCCCCAAGTGATCAGGAGGACAGGGAACCGAACATTTCCGTAAGACCTCCTTGTGCGTTTGCGTGACTGCCGCTCCATTCAGTTCTATGGGGCTGCTGGGACTGTAATTTCCAGTAGCGCCCACAGCCCCCTAGAAGTGAATGCCGGTCACGCAAACACACTGGGGCTCCAATCATAAGGAGGAGATAGGGGATAAATGTCCATAATGAGACAATCCCTTTCATTTCCACCTCAACTACTTTTCTCAAAAGTGGCGTGGGAGTTGGAAACTTGGCAAACTGGCTAATCTGTTGCCACATATGGCCGTGCATCAAAAATGTGTCAACGTTGCCCCAGAAAAAATAAATCCATAAATTCCCCCAAAGTCTTTATCACAAATTAGCAAAAATGCTAGATAATATATGATTTTTGTTGTTGTTGTTAATAGTAGCCCACTAGGTGGCACTGTTATATTAATTCACATTATACAAAACAGTATAGTTCAGCTAGAAAGTGTACAATGCACTACAAAGAAAATGACGTCTGTAGTGTTGCTGCATATGGCATTAAGCAGACAACAGCACATAAGTAGCTTTCACAATGTCCATAAAGCCTCTGTTTGAAAAACAGCTAAACTAAGTCGGCTCTCTTAGTACCAGTGTCCACCATCAGGACACTGGGAACTGCAATTATTACTGCAAATTATCTCAGTAAGCTTGATATTATCTATATCTTTACCTTCTCCTGATGAACCCTGCTTATCTCTGGGGGAAATGCGTTGAGGATAGTTTTATACAAATAGGGGCTCTGTTTACATTGCTAAAGCCTCTTAGAGGATAGCTTTAACAAACAGGGGCTGTGTGGACATTGTATAAAGCTATCCTCTAAGAGGTTTATAAAAAAAAAGGGCTGTGTTTACATTTTGTTAAGCCTCTTAAGATAGATCTATTCAAACAGGGGCTCTATTGACCTTGTGATAAAGCCACTCACATGCTGCTGATTATTGAACACTTAGTTTAGCTGTTTTTCAAACAGAGGCTTTATGGACATTGTGAAAGCTACTTATGTGCTGTTGTCTGCTTAATGCCATATGCAGCAACACTACAGACGTCATTTTCTTTGTAGTGCATTGTACACTTTTTTAATCAGATTATTAAAGGTTATATTTTAGGTATTAGTGCTAGTTTGTTATTTTTTTCTCTTTGATAGTATATTTGAGCACGTTTAGTTACTCTACATTTGTTTACTTTAGTATAGTTCAGCTGCATCACATACACCTGGTGCTTGTTTTCTCCTTTCCATCATTCTTGGATTAATTCTCTACACCATTTGTTCCCTAATATTATGAGATCTGTAAAGAAGGGAACTCTGCATAGATTATCATAAAGGATTCATCTAACCTATTCTGGACCGCTTCTCACCAGGGGCCCTATAGCAGTGACATGGCCTGCCCCTATGTTATGTAAAACCTTGCTCATTTTTAAATGAATGACAATTTTGAGTGTAATTTTTACTATAATAGTTCAAATGCAGAGAAGGATGAGTTTTGTCATGGAAAGTTGACCACAAGGTGGCACTGTTAAGATGATATTTAGTATGTACTGTATATGCATTTGTATACCAGCATAGATTCCCCTTATGTACAACTTCCTTACCGCCTGATTGTGTCCAAAAACAGAGTACTGGTTCTTATACTTTTTCTCTTGATTGGGGGGGGGGGGGGGTGGGGAGTCTTGAGGATGACAGGTAATAATGGTACAGTATTCTTCAATCACAATTGGTGATCGGTAGTTTTATGCAATTCTTCTGCCTTTATATCTTTTAGATCTTTTTTTTTTTTATAAAATTACACTAGAAATAACCTATTTTTTTAAAGCGAGTTTTAATATTAATCAATTTTTAAAGATTTTTTGATTATATTTTGATGATATTTTAAGAATTTTCCATGTCACTATCTACATATTCAAAAAGTATCCTGCAATTTTCACTCTGGCCGCTAAGCTTAATAATTGATTGATATTTGTCAATTCTGTAGGGGTTTTCGTTGCAGATTCACATCACATAGGATTACAATAGAAGAAAACACCTCCGACATACCATGACAACCAGTACAGGCAATAGATGATGTCACAGTTTATCTACAACCCCTCCATGAACAGAATAGGTCTAGAAAAATCATAGACCTCATTGAGTCGGCTCCAGTTTATTGCTGCCTGTGGCCTTGAGTCTGCTGTAAAGCATATCATTAAATACTCTTAACAGTGCAGAGGTGAAGTTTAGGCAAGATGGCTGCCCTCGTAAACATGTACAGAAAATAGAATATAAAATCTACAATTAGAAAATAAAAACAGATATGAAAAATTAAATTCCAATTTAAATTTTAACCACTTCTGGACCGCCCATTGGGTATATACGTCCGGAAGGTTTTTGCCTTGTTCTGCAAAGACGTAGCGGTAACTACAGCTGGGGTTCCCCTAGAGAAGGCAGGGACGGTTTATTACCTTCCCTGCCTTCCCTATCACTGTATACACAGCTATGGGCACCACCATGTTGCGGCTCCCCTCTGACCCGGCGGTCACGTGAGCCGGGATCGGCGTGTGTTAGGACTGCTGGGTCCTACAGTACCCAGATCAGCTCTATAGTAATGGACAGGAGGCTGTATTCCCCCGCAACTGGGGCTAAATGTACCAGCCCCAGTTACAGGGAAAATCAGCTTCCCCTCAAAGTGATCAGATGTCCCCAAAGGTCTATTATGACCTTATGGGGACACCATGTAAAAAAATTTTAAAAAAAATGAAGTAAAAAAAAAAAGTAAATAAAATAATTAAAAAAATAAATAAAAGAATGTCAATAACATGCCCTTATTAAAGGTTATAGCCCCACCCCCGACGACACCATACAAAATATAAATTACCGTAACCGAGAGTACAAACTATTTTAAAAAGTTTTTTAGTAGTACTTTGTATTATTAAATAAAAAAAAAAAATGAAAAGTGAAAAACAGACAGGTTTTCCTTCCTCTTTTGTTTATATTTTCCTGGATATAAAAATAATTAAAACACATGCAAAAATAAAAACAACATAAAAATAAAGCCCTATGTGTCACCGAAAAAAGAGGCAGAAATTTGTTGAATAACCCAAATGATGTTACAGACCTCAAAACCGCACATACATAATACCTGAAAATGAGTCTGGTCCTGAACCAGAAATAGGCCCGGTACTGAAGTGGTTAAAGGGAGTGTGTCACCAGACCCAGCACATTGATCCAGCCCCGTAGATAGATAGGTTAGAGTCTACTGAATAAAGTTATGTTTTCCCATTGTGAATCGCTGCCTCCGTTGCTGAGATATTGCTGTTTCTGTACATATGCAAGTGAGTTTGTGGGCGCAGCCATTGCTCCAAAGAGTTCTTTTGCATAATGACAAAAACAGCGATATCTCAGCAACGGAGGCAGTGATTCACAAGGGGAAAACAGCGTATGAACCAGGTGACCCTAACCTATATATCTGCAGGGTTGTGTTGATATGCTGGTTCCGGTGACAGACTCCCTTTAAGACTGAAATATCAGAACAAAGGCCCAGATTCCAAACTCATCAGAGGCCCGGTGTAATAATAACCACCCAGAGCACGGCTTAGTTCAACCAGCCCCAGCTCCTTGGACGTAAACTACTTAAAGCATGGAAGTTCCTGTCCTTCCAAATGTTTAGACTGAGGATCAGTTACGCTCTGTAAAAGCAATATTTTTCTATGCTATTAATTTCCATCCAAAACAATGTTTGTAGAGATTGGAATCGTTGCGAGAGTGGAACTATTTACCACAAATAAGTCATTCTGGCACAAGGTCGACATATTCAGCTCATTCATAGTCAGTCTTCACATCCGCAGCCGCAAGTATCTCTCTGGTTATGTCACAGCTCCTCTGAACATGAAGTCACTTCTTCCCCGCAGCTCACAAACTTCTTAATAAGCATTTATTTCAGCTATGACGATACGGCACTAGTATGTCGGTCAGTGACGGCGGCCTAGAGCCAAGAGGCTGAACGCTAAGAACAGCTTAGATCAGGGGAATGGAAAGACATGGAGGGAGCTGCGCGGTGGCGGGGGTAACTTTATACTGTAAGCCTGGAATTTTCTTAATGGCACTGAATAAAATGGAAGAAATGTAGAAATGTAAGAGTGTAGACTGTCTATACAGGAGGAAAAATGTCCAGTGAGGTCATACATTACATTACAGATGATGACATTTCATTTCCTGTCAGATGCTAAATTTTTATAGCATGTCATTCACAAAGTAGCCGCTAGAGGCAATGTTCTGACAGTAAAATGCACTTAAAGGGGCTCTCCACTTTAGACAATTTCTTTTTGTATAAAGGATCGTTTGACAATAAACTGATCACAAAGAGTTTCACTACTGGGACTCACAGAGATTAATAGGGTTACACCACTGTACAAATATCCCTTAAAGGGGATAAGTATCCAGCAGTCCGATTGTTTTATAATGTAGGACAGGTAGTCCAGAGCTAGTGATATAGACATGTCAACTCACCCGGGAGTCTCCTGGTTTTGAGGTTCACTCACCTGATGAGTCACTTTCACCCAACTCATTAAAGGGAGTCTATCATTCGCAAAACCACTTTTAAGCTAATGGCACGTTGGAATGACCTTTAAAAAGGCCATTCTTCTCCTACCTTTCCTTGTTTTCTTCTCCCAGCTGATTCCAAGATAATATGTTTCTTCATGTATGTAAATGAGCACCACGGAGCTCCCGAGGCGTTCCTTCTCTTCTGTGAGCACCCATCGCGTCATCACTTATCACCGCCCCTTCGTCCGTTGTGGTGACTCCCCTCTTGGTCTTCTCTGTATCTTCTAAGTCCTCGTATACAGCGCCGTGCGCATGCGCAGTCGGCTGTGCCACAGTGCGCTCGTGACAGAACACCGGAAAATTGCGGCCCATCATGCACAGTTGGCTCTGCCCGAACCCGAAGTGGCAGAGCCGATTGCGCATGCGCGAGAACTCGCTGCCGTACATTGCTGCCGTCGAGAACTGAGAAGAAAGAAGACCAAGAGGGGAGTCACCGCAACGTTCGAAGGGGTGGTGATAAGTGATGATGAGATGGGTGCTCGCAGAAGAGGAGGAACACCCCGGGTGTTCCGTGGTGCTCATTTGCATAAATGAAGAAACAAATTATCTTGGAATCGGCTGGGAGAAGAAAACAAGGAAAGGTAGGAGTCGAATGGCCTTTTTAAAGGCAATTCCAACATGCCATTAGCTTAAAAGTGTTTTTGGTAATGATAGACTCTCTTTAATATTCACTGCACTGTGATATCACCTTAGTTCAGTGAATATTAATGAGGAGGTTGCCAGGAGATCCTCTATCAATTTAAAGTTTAACTTTTTTTTTTCATTAGGTATCACCTGGGATTTGAACCCAGGAAATAGAGCATTACAAGGAGTTTTTTTTTTTCTTACACCAAGCTGCAATAGTATTGTACTTTGTCTACAAAACATATTGGTATATAGAGATAACTGTATATGCCAGTACACTGTATACTTAATATATTTTCTAAGCATACTATGTACTGGCATATAGATAGATTTCTCTATACATCATTCATAAGCAGAGAAAGAAAACGCTATAATCATTTTTCTTAAATAAATGATTATAGCCAAAGTATAGCGACAGAGAGCCCGTCCGCTAAAACAGCAGTTACCTGCGGACACCCGCGGATCTCATAGACCAAAATTAGGTCCGCCAGAAGTCCGACGGGTTTCCGTCGTTTTTACACTGAAACAGGCGGAGAGAAAAGACCTCCTTGCAGGATTTTTGGCAGATTCTGTGGAGGACGCGCAGATGTGAACCTAGCCTGACATACTCTTTTATACACAATCATGTGGCTTGGTTGAAAATTGACCTTCCAGTTAATTTTCACTAGTACCACTTTACTTTTACAGCCTTTTGTTAACCCTGTCCCTACTTTTTTGAGATGTGTTGCAGCCATCAATTTCTAAATTAGCTAATTTTTTCAAATGAAATGGAGAAATGTCTAACCTTCACCTTCTGATATGTGTTCTATATTCTATTGTGTAACTTTCACCTTCTCATATGTTGTCTATGTTCTAATGTATAACTTTCACCTTCTCATATGTGTTCTATTGTGTAACTTCCACCTTCTTATATGTGCTCTAAGTTCTATTTTGTAACTTTCACGTTCTGACGTGCTATAAGTTCTATTTTTGTAACTTTCACCTTCTGACATGTGATCTACAGTATGTTCTATTGTATAACTTTCACCTTCTGATATTTGTTCTATTGCGTAACTTTCACCATCTAATATGTGTTTTATGTTCTATTGTGAACAAAATATGGTTATATTAAATTTTCAAATCATTGCATTCTTGTTGCCTTGACATTTTACACAGCATCACAACATTTTTGGAATTGTGATATATGAGAGATTAAAGTACACTTTTTTGAGAGGACTGTCCCAGCAAGGGAGACACTGACTGACCCCAGCTCCAACACTGTGGTATTCCTAAGAACTGTGCCTCCATTTCTCCTGGGTTCTCTATCCTGCATTCACCATCACAGGCACTCCAACCTCCAACAGCCTCAGGGAGGCTTACTAAAGTGATGTGCCCCATGGGATATTACAATCACTATCCTCCACACCGCAGGCCCCCAATTCACCACACCGACCCCTGAGGAGTGCTGGAGGGTTTGGTAGAGGTTACCGCCACCATGAGCTCAGTTACTACAACTCCCATCCTCGATGCTTTCTTCCACTAGGTTATGCACAGGCACTGTAACTAGGCTGTAGTCATAGACTGAAGTTCTATTCTAAGCAGCAAAGAAGCAATATATGAGTAAAATAAACAGTCATCCCCTATAGGTACTGAATGTTATCATTTATGGCTGTGTGATGAAAGCAGGGGGTTTTGTGCAGTGAAACATAAAAGTGGAGCATTGACCAATATCAACACACAGTAAGAAATTCATCAGTTCAATTTTTCTCCTCTGTAGATTAAAATAACAAAATAGTGTTCAATCACTGTAAGGATTATAAACTGAATTATACACTAAATTTATATTTAAATTTCAACATAAAAAGTGTTTTTGTAATTTTTACAAAAATAATGATAAAAATATTGCAAATCTGTTTTTAGAATCTAATGAAAACATATAAATGTGTGAGTTCAGTGAGAGGCCTCGAATAAGACTAACAGTAACCGCCCTCCTGTAAGTGCCGATATTCCCTGAGCGCCCTGATAGAGGAGACCCTACAGCCAGTCACGGCCCATGCTCAATTCCATATATTCATTCCCTTGAACTAAAAGGTTTTCTTTTTCACTTAAATCCATAATCTCAGCCTAAAACTTATCAATAGAGCGCGCTCCTGAAAGGGGAGAAACTCCTGTTATTCTTCTAAATCCCCTCACTATAAATTGTGCTGCAGAAATGTAAAATGTAATGAATGGAGAGGTTTTATATGGTAGTCTGGATAGCGGCACAATGTCAGCTGGAAGCACTGGGTAACAGAATCGTGTGAAGTTCAATGCAGAGTGACATTAAACAAACAGCCTGCCTGTTAACATTACAATGTTATGGGATCCTGGATATTGTAAATTGTTACATAACTGAATGCTGGGAGAAAATGGCAGACTGCTGTCCTATAGCATATATGAAAACAAGATGGATGGAGTATACCGCATATAGAAAGACATATACCATTACAGTAATTACTATAGTTATATAAGAAACGTATTATTGTAGTTATATTCTTGTACATAAGAAGCAGTATTATAGTAATTATATTCTTGTACATAGGAGCAGTATTATAGTAGTTATATTCTTGTACATAGGAGCAGTATTATAGTAGTTATATTCTTGTACATAGGAGCAGTATTATAGTAGTTATATTCTTGTACATAGGAGCAGTATTATAGTAATTATATTCTTGTACATAGGAGCAGTATTATAGTAGTTATATTCTTGTACATAGGATGCAGTATTATAGTAGTTATATTCTTGTACGTAGGATGTAGTATTATAGTAGTTCTATTCTTGTACGTAGGATGTAGTATTATAGTAGTTATATTCTTGTACATAGGAGCAGTATTATAGTAGTTCTATTCTTGTACATAGGAGCAGTATTATAGTAGTTATATTCTTGTACATAGGAGCAGTATTATAGTAGTTATATTCTGGTACATAGGATGCAGTATTATAGTAGTTATATTCTTGTACATAGGGGCAGTATTATAGTAGTTATATTCTTGTACGTAGGATGTAGTATTATAGTAGTTATATTCTTGTACGTAGGATGTAGTATTATAGTAGTTATATTCTTGTACATAGGAGCAGTATTATAGTAGTTATATTCTTGTACATAGGAGCAGTATTACAGTAGTTATATTCTTGTACATAGGAGGAAGTATTATAGTAGTTATATTCTTGTACACAGGAGCAGTATTATAGTAGTTATATTCTTGTACATAGGGGGCAGTATTATAGTAGTTATATTCTTGTACATAGGAGCAGTATTATAGTAGTTATATTCTTATACATAGGAGGCAATTTTTATTAAAGTAAAAACCAACATAAATACAATTAAACAAAAATTCTTCCAGTAATTTCAGACATTTTGTATGTACAAAGAAGGATCAAACAAGAAAATACTTAAGGCAAAATCAACTTAGAGTCCACATCTGTTGGAGAAGAAAATTTAAAGAACATATGGTAAAATAAATAGATCAAATTTAAACTAGATCCACTTTCCTCCATCATCGATCAGAGTCAGAGCTGTCCTGGTGACCTGCTGTTTCCATGTCCGATTCGGACTGCACCTCAGCTCAACAGGGTCTCCTTTTAGTAGGAGGATCGCCCTCCGGTTGCTCATCATACTCTGCCATCATTTGTTGGATCTTTCTGTCTATTTCCTCCTCTCTGTCTGATTCTGATAGGATACTGAACCTATTTGCCATTGCTATGACATCGTCCGTGCTATCTACTCTCATCCTAGTTGGTTTTCTAACAGTGGTCCACTCACCCTCAGGCTTATGGCTGGATCTATCTTATTTCCTTCTTTTAGTACTGGTGCGTTTTGGGGCAGGAGAAGAGATGGCCACTGAGGGTTGTACAACCTGCTCAACAACCTCCATGGTCGCCTCAATGGGTCCTGACTGGGCTTGGTCTTGGGTGGTATCACCCGTATTTGTTTGAGGTTCTGACTCAGTGACTACTGATCCTGACAACAGCGCCTCCTCCTCCTCCTGTATGTCATCAGCCGCTGCCAGCAAGTCCTCATCAGGGATATCCCTACGGAGGTTATGCCAAGCATCAGGACAGTCCCTGTGGGGGTGACCCATCTTACCACACAGATTACACCTAATGTTTTGGCAGGTAGCGCTCACATGGCCCATTTCATTACACAGGCTGCACTTTATCATGGTGCACACGCTCGCCACATGACCGGCCTTCCCACATTTAAAGCATCTGCGCGGCTGACCAGCATAGAAGCAGATGCCTTTCTCTCGGCCAATAAAAATTGAGTTGGGCAGATTTTGGGATATGTTATTGTGCTGATGCAACTTAACCAGGACCTTCCACCCACCAGTCCAGATCCCGTCTTCGTCCCTGTTCTTAGTCAGATCGGACATGAGGTCGCAGTGTCTCCTGAGCCAGATGACAATGTCCTGAGGGGGAACGGCTTCATTCCAAAATATGATGGTGACATTTGCTATATCTGGCCTAGAGATGGGGATGAAGCTGAACTTATTCCAACCCTCAGTATCTCTAAACCTGGTGAGATTAGCCCAAAAACGGTCCAGATCAGACATCAGCTTAAAGCTAACATCATACCCCTGGCGGTCAGGAAGGTTTATCACTGCCAGGATGTCAGTCGGCAGGAAGCCCATCTGGGTACATAGGAGCCCTCTGACCACAAACCTTCTATCAGGCAGATCTTCCTTGGGACCTCTGTGCCTAAACCTGACTACATTCCTCCTCTTGAAAGCCTGGCCTGTATAGTTCGTGCTCGATGTAAAAGATGGAGCACCGCAGCTCCAGGCATTCCCAGAGGAGGTATGGCCAGATCCGCCATCTTGGCGTGTCTGTGGGCGCTGTGTGGGCTGCTGAGCACCTGCACTACGAGGTTCTGTTACTGCATGAGTATCTAGAGGGGGAAAGTCCTGTACATTGGACTGTGCTGTGTTCGCCCCACCATCAACCTCTATGTCTATATCAGCAGAATCCAGAGACTGGACTGTAGAGGGGTCTGATGCCATAGATGGTGAAGGATCCCCCCCAGAAACACTTTCCCCTGCTACACCATTATCACATACAGGATTATCAATAAACTCGGACACATTAGTCAGACAGTCAGTGGCAGCAGAGTCCTGCACAGCAGAGTCCACAATGATATTATAGTCACTATTGGTGACTTGCACAGCAGAGTCCAGACTGTCCCACACACTCACAACCTGAGACCCCAAATGTGCTACTACCCCAGTACCTTCAGGTAAGAGTCCACAGTCCTGCTGAGATGACCTGCTTCCTGGGACTTGTGGTGTCTGCACAGCTGCTACTTCATTACCTTTAGACCGGGGTCCATGATCTTGCTGTAAAGTTGCTGAGACTTGTGGTGCCTTGCCAGGAACTGCTGCAGGTGTTTGCTGTGGCTTGGCATTAGCTGCTGCTTTCCCATACAAATTCCCTTCCTTAAAAGGGAAACTTGCTGGCTGCAGAATAGGCTTTGCATGGGACTGCTGGCCGCCATCTTGTGAGGATTCAGACCTAGAGTGAGAGGATGGTGAATTCTGGTGTTCCTCGCATCGCTGCTGGTTTCTGTAGGATTCTCCCACCGGTCCCATTTGCTCCAGTACAGTCTCGATCTCCTGTACGTTATCGGCGAGCTCTTTCGCCAGTGCGCTCAGCTTCTTGTCCACTAATGCCGCTATCCCAGGGTTTGCAGCTTTTATTTTATAGGCACAGTCAATCTGTCTCTGCAGATATATTTTACCCGCCTTTAATGTCTCCAGTCTCCTGACCAGTGCTGGGATCTCGTCTGCCAGGCGCAGTTCAGGTGCTCGCTCAGCCATTGTAACAGTCTGTGCATTATTGGGTAGTTTTGCAGGCTGGTTACTTACAGTATGGCTTCTGGTCGGTGTAGCCTGTGACTTCTGGCTTGCTGCGGCTGTTGTCACTGCCATGGGGCCACAATCTCCAGGTTGGGGAATATGTCCCAGTTTGTTCCCAGTGATCGCACTACTGGAACCATGAAGCCTTCCAGCTGGTCTCACTTTGGTCTCATCCACAGCCTTCACTACAGTTTTGCAGTTTCCACTGCCAGATCTTGTCCGCTCAGACCGTACCAGTACAGGCCGCTGCATGTTCTCCAGCATGGTCTGTTTCTCTAAGGTGGTTCTCCTCTGTCTGCAGGAGGGTGGAGTGGACGGGACACCTGTAACCTGTAATGGAGGCTGCACAGGCTGCACGGCTTGCTTCTTCTTACATTCAGGTAATCTGCTTGCTTCTGTTACTGCTTTCTTTGCAATAACTTTCTTCCCATCTTGACTTGCACTGGGACTGCTGACACACTGGACATTACTTCCATTCCTGGAAACTTTGGGATTTTCATCCACTTTCTCAGTTGTCTGGGAGTTGTTTCTCAGAGTAGACCTTGGAGCCTGGGCCTTGGTAGGGGAGCTGCCCCACCCAGGGCTTTCTCCAGACATCAGGAGCCTCAGGAGAGCTACAGAAACACAACCTCACAGGTAGGAGGCAGTATTATAGTAGTTATATTCTTGTATATGGAGACAGTATTATAGTAGTTATATTCTTGTACATAGGAGACAGTATTATAGTAGTTATATTCTTGTACATAGGAGCAGTATTATAGTAGTTATATTCTTGTACATAGGAGACAGTATTATAGTAGTTATATTCTTGTACATAGGAGCAGTATTATAGTAGTTATATTCTTGTACATAGGGGCATTATTATAGTAGTTATATTCTTGTACATAGGGGGGCAGTATTATAGTAGTTATATTCTTGTACATAGGGGGGCAGTATTATAGTAGTTATATTCTTGTACATAGGGGGGCAGTATTATAGTAGTTATATTCTTGTACATATGAGTAGTATTATAGTAGTTATATTCTTGTACATAGGGGGCAGTATTATAGTAGTTATATTCTTGTACATAGGAGCAGTATTATAGTAGTTATATTCTTGTACATAGGAGGGCAGTATTATAGTAGTTATATTCTTGTACATAGGAGGGCAGTATTATAGTAGTTATATTCTTGTACATAGGAGGGCAGTATTATAGTAGTTATATTCTTGTACATAGGGGCAGTATTATAGTAGTTATATTCTTGTACATAGGGGGGCAGTATTATAGTAGTTATATTCTTGTACATAGGGGGGCAGTATTATAGTAGTTATATTCTTGTACATAGGGGGGCAGTATTATAGTAGTTATATTCTTGTACATAGGAGCAGTATTATAGTAGTTATATTCTTGTACATAGGAGCAGTATTATAGTAGTTATATTCTTGTACATAGCTGCAGTATTATAGTAGTTATTTTCTTCTACATAGGAGCAGTATTATAGTAGTTATATTCTTGTACATAGGGGACAGTATTATAGTAGTTATATTCTTGTACATAGGAGGTAGTATTATAGTAGTTATATTCTTGTACATAGGAGCAGTATTATAGTAGTTATATTCTTGTACATAGGAGCAGTATTATAGTAGTTATATTCTTATACACAGGAGGCAGTATTATAGTAGTTATACTCTTGTACAAAGAGGTGGTGTTCTTGGCAGTCTGACAACAAATGGTCATGCTTTGTTGGCCTGTTGTAAAGATAAACCATCAATGTAATGGGCAGTGACTTGTACAATATTATAAGGACTGCTCCAGCAAGCCTCTTGGGGTCCCAGAGCTAGCCATGTCATATAATGGTAGTGAAAGCACTGCAGTGTTTTATACCTGAACCCAAAGAGCTACAGGCTACATTTCTGAAGAAAAACGAACTTTTCAGACCTATCATTTGGTGCCCCCTATTGGCAGAGCTAAAGAGCTACAACTCTTTCAGAATCAGTTTTTTTTTTTAAAATAAAGAACCTTCTGCAAATACCACTGTATAACTCAAATAATGGATATTAAGCCATTTCTATAAACGGTGCAGTGTTGGGCAGCGCATGGCTGGTAGCAGTGGAAATATACGGGAATGTGTTTACTTTCTCCAAAATTCATTTGTAAGGCCAAGACTTCAAGGGCAATTTAAGCTACATTCAACAAGACAGAGTCAAGAATCTGTCTTCCTTTGTACTTCCTTTCAGCTCCCGTGAGCCAGTTTTGTTGGCAATAGCTTTGGATTTTTAGAAAAGCCTTACAGGGTGAGTGTAAACCCGGGCCAGGAGCGAAGGTTCTCGCTTTATAACGTCCTTTACAAATGTGCAAATGTTTTATGCACAAGATTAATTGGGATGGCATATTGTAAACTGAACTGAAAACACCGCGCAGAAATTACTAACATATGGGACTTGTCCGACGGCATGAAATACTCAGAGCCGAGCAAGAAGTATATCATTTATGTGGAACATCCAACTTCTAGTGCTTGCCTAGCCATATATATATACAGATTTTCTGTGTACAACCTTTTGGGCCTTCACCATCATCTTGTGACACATTCACCACTGAAATGTAAAAAGTATATAGGGTAAATCGCCCCAGATTCCTTTTCATTTTTGCCGCATGGCTCCCAGATGAATGGGCCTTATCAGTGGGCTGTCTCGAGCTGCAGACTAGATTTTTCCGCGTTCTGCTCCGATCTCTGCCTCCCATTCAATACAAATGGAGTCAGAAACAGGGCAGAATCTGCTGCTGACTTTGGTGAGGAAAATCAACATTGAATTCCACCATGTGACTGGACCCTGAAAGGTTTTCCAGGATTTAGATATTGATGCCTATCCTTAGGATAAATTATCAATCACAAATCGATAGGGATTGGACTCTACAGTATGTACTCCCAGTGGCCGTACTGGGTTATTGCAGTTTACCTCCCATCCCTAAGCTGCAGTTACTCTGCATGGCCACTAGACAGTGCATGGACCTGTGTGCTTCCTGCTCTGTACCCAGTGATACCAATCAACTGATCGGTAGGGATGTTTTTTTGTTTTTTGTTTTTTTTTGCTTACTTATATAGCGCCATCATATTCCGCAGCGCTTTACAGACATTGTCAGTCATTGTCCCATATAGGGCTCACAATCTACATTCCCTATCAGTATGTCTTCGGAGTGTGGAAGGAAACTGGAGTACCCCGGAGGAAACCCACACAAACACGGGGAGAACATACATGTTGGGATAGGTTGTCAATACCTAAATCCTGGAAAATATTAAAGACCAGCTCCAAGATCAGATCAGATCTAACCTCTGATCTCCATTACACAACCCCTTGCACGCCATGATCAAAACTGGGGGAAAAAAAGCAAAGGTGGCTCACCTATTCGTTGCATTGTAGGAATGTCCTTTATTGTGTTCTATACCAATGAATTATATGGGTAAATAACCCAGGATTGATTGAAGAACCCTACAGCTGTGTATTCATGATATCTGTTATTAGTATATACCTGGGTATGCCCTCACAACAGTCTGTTTATGTATGTTTAACACACAACTTTTTGTAATTGCCTACTGTATATGAAATAAATATATTATTATTGTAATAAAAAATTTCATTAAGATAATAAAATAAAAGTGATACAATAAAATAAGAAATTATATGTAATACATTTTATTGCAGAACACTCACAATTCTACAGATGATATAGACATATTTGGTATCACCAGATCTGTAACAATTTTAGGGGATCAGTAAATCACATAAAAATAAAAAAAATAATATATATGAAATACAATACTTTTTTTCAGCTTTGTTGCCAGAATTTTATTATAAACACTGAATTGTATGTACATAAAAATATCATTAGTCTTACAAAAACAAGCCCTCCTACAAGCACTTTGACAAAATGACTTAAGTCGTGATTTTTTTTTTTTTTTTTAAGTGTTCTCTACTTTGAACAATCCCTACTTGTTGGAAGGATTCCTTGACAATAAGGTGATGACAAAGAGTCTCCTTGATGGGACCCCTAGAGATCAGCTATAAACTGGGGAGAAATCTTGCAGTGGTTGTTCAACTTCCCTGCAGCGCCACCACAGGGGAAGTGAAGTATTACACATTGTCTATTCAAATCAATCTGAAGGACAAATCCTGTAGAGTGAGAGGTGCCGCATTCCACTATGGCCATAAGATGAGAATTCCTTCTGCCTCATTTGGATCCCTTATTGGGTATATGGCTATGTGTTTTCTAAATTATACAACTGCTTTACAGTGAAAAATGGCTGGACTTCCAAGGTTAAAATCTAGACACTAAGATGCTTTTTTACAACCCTAGTATTGGTTTGCTTGCATCTCCTAGCAGTACTAGGGAGAAAAAATACAGATGTATTCCAATTTCACAACCACTGGTGCCAGGAGACACAGCACACCAAGGAAAAACATGTAGCATATGTCCCTGGTGCAAGGTCCTAGCAAGTTCGGTAATAAGAATGTATCACTAGGAGAAGCTCCATGTGATTAGAATATCTATCTGATGCTAAACAAAGTGCCAAGGAATATGAGCTTAAAGGGAATGTATCAACAAAAAATGACCTACTTTTTAAACCTATTTTTAATGTTAAATATATATATATATATATATATATTTTTTTTTTTTTACTTTTTCCATTTTACTATCTATATTTTTAAAAAAGTACTAAATCCTGCAATTTTAACTCCAGTCACTAAGCCTAATAATAGATTGACAATTGCAAATTCTGTAGCGATTTTCAAAGCAGCAGTTAACTCCTTTACATCACAGATGGTATTACAATAGAAGATACCACCACTGACCCATTATTGTCCACTACTGACAATAGATGATGTCACAGCTTATCTATTCCCCCTCCCAGTACAGAGCATGTCTAGAAAACTTTCCCATAGACCGTAAATAGTGCCTATGGCCATGGATTATATTGCTAAATGCTGTTAACAGAGCAGAGGAGTAGCTCAGGCAAGATGTCTGCCCCGTAAACATGTACAGAAATACAGTCATGGCCAAAAGTTTTGAGAATGACACAAATATTATATTTTCACATGATCTGCTGCCCTCTGGTTTTTATGTGTGTTTGTCAGATGTTTTTATCACATACAGAAATATAATTGCATTCATATTATGAGTAACAGAAGCTTATATGGACAGTTAGAATGAGTTAATGCAGCAAGTCAATATTTGCAGTGTTGACCCTTCTTCTTCAGGACCTGTGCAATTCTCCCTGGCATGCTCTCAATCAACTTCTGGACCAAATCCTGACTGATAGCAGTCCATTCTTGCAGAATCAATGCTTTAATTTTGTCTGAATTTGTTGGTTTTTGTTTGTCCACCCGTCTCTTGATGATTGACCACAAGTTCTCAATGGGATTAAGATCTGGGGAGTTTCCAGGCCATGGACACAAAATCTCTATGTTTTGTTCCCTGAGCCATTTAGTTATCACCTTTGCTTTATGGCAAGGTGCTCCATCATGCTGGAAAAGGCATTGTTGAGCGCCAAACTGCTCTTGGACGGTTGGGAGAAGTTGCTCTTGGAGGACATTCTGGTACCATTCTTTATTCATGGCTGTGTTTTTAGGCAAGACTGTGAGAGAGCCGATTCCCTTGGCTGAGAAGCAACCCCACACATGAATGGTTTCAGGATGCTTTACAGTTGGCATGAGACAAGACTGGTGGTAGCGCTCACCTCTTCTTCTCCAAATAAGCTGTTTTCCAGATGTTCCAAACAATCGAAAAGGGGATTCATCAGAGAAAATTACTTTACCCCAGTTCTCAGCAGTCCACTCCCTGTACCTTTTGCAGAATATCAGTCTGTCCCTGATGTTTTTTCTGGAGAGAAGTGGCTTCTTTGCTGCCCTCCTTGAGACCAGGCCTTGCTCCAAGAGTCTCCGCCTCACAGTGCGTGCAGATGCACTCACACCTGCCTGCTGCCATTCCTCAGCAAGCTCTGCACTGCTGGTAGCCCGATCCCGCAGCTGAAACACTTTTAAGAGATGGTCCTGCCGCTTGCTGGTCTTTCTTGGGCGCCCTGGAGCCTTTTTGGCACCAATGGAACCTCTCTCCTTGAAGTTTCTTGATGATGCGATAGATTGCTGACTGAGGTGCAATCTTTCTAGCTGCAATACTCTTCCTAGTTAGGCCATTTTTGTGCAGTGCAATGATGACTGCACGTGTTTCTTTAGAGATAACCATGGTTAACAGAAGAGAAACAATGATGGCAAGCACCAACCTCCTTTTAAAGTGTCCAGTGGTGTCATTCTTACTTAATCATGACAGATTGATCTCCAGCCCTGTCCTCATCAACACCCACTCCTGTGTTAATGGAGCAATCACTGAAACGATGTTAGGTGGTCCGTTTAAGGCAGGGTTGGAATGGTGTTGAAATGTGTTTTGGGGGATAAAGTTCATTTTCTAGGCAAATATTGACTTTGCAAGTAATTGCTGTTAAGCTGATCACTCTTTATAACATTCTGGAGTATATGCAAATTGCCATTAGAAAAACTGAAGCAGTAGACTTTGTAAAAATTAATATTTGTATCATTCTCAAAACTTTTGGCCATGACTGTAGAATAAAAAAAAATCTACAATCAGAAAATAAAAATAGATTACAAAAAAGTTAGAGTTAATAAATAAAAAACATGGCAATACATTCCTTTTAAATTATAAAATAACATGGCTGCTTTCGTCTACAAACAGTGCCACACAGTACAACAGTGTGTTGTATTTGCAGCCTTGCACTGTTTGTCAAACTGTAATACCAGATACAACCTGTGGTCAGCTGTGGCAGTGTTTCTGAAATAAAGCAGCCAAATTGTTTCTATCCCAGGCAACCCCTTTAAAACGTTCCCCATTTTAGTGTTGAAGAGAGGTGCTCCATATGACTTACGCTAGGTTCACACTAGTGTTTGGGTTTCCTTCCTTCAGGTGTGCTTCGGGAGCCATCTGCTTAAAAAGCGGTTACACGCGGAAACCCGCGGACCCCATAGACTATAATGGGGTCTGCCAGGTATTCCACCGAAAACTTCTTGCAGGACTTGCAGTTCCTGTAGGACTTTTCTCTCTGCCGATTTTAAGCGGAATGTAGGACAGAGTCTCGTACTGAGCCGCGAACATAGCGTTACTGTATCGCTAAGGATGGCTAGCCAAAAAAAGTTAGCCAGCCAGTTTTTAAGGCTCCTGCTATATGGTGAGGCCACCTAGTGGCCACATTTGCATTTTTCAGTTCAGCATTATTAGTGCATCAGTGATGCCAGGTTCTCTTTAAGGGATATTGATGTATAGTTCATTAGCAGCAGTCGTACATTACTTAGTAACAGGCTTGTCTAAACACATTAAGCCAACACGGGTCACGCCATATGTTAACCAATGTTTAGTCTATGGCACAAGAATGATGGGTAAAAGAAAAAAATAATAAATCCAACAAAACAAAAAATCTGAGGCGTAACCATAGAGGAGAATAGAAAGCATGTGTTGCATAGTCATGTCTTCCATTTGGAAGCTGTGAACCCTGAAAAGATACTATTTATCTTGACAGACAAACAGCGTTTTCCTACATCTTGATCTGCGAGACCAACAAGCACTGGGAACTGTCCACTTTCATCCAATGTGGCGTGCTCCGGTGTTGACGGTGCAGAACTCGTAAACCAAACCCAAGTATCAATATCCGTCCTAATTTGAGGGTAAACACGACTAATTTGACTTTGCAGCTGTTTATTGATTCAGCCGTGGAGTACAGTACACAGAACAGTAGCCAGTGTATCGGGCTTATGTTCTTTCCAGGGGATGATTCGAACTGCCGCCAAACCTTGCACATGTTCCCAATACAGGAATGATACACACCATAAATTAGCCAGGACATACTGAAATGAGACCAAAACAAAAGCTCGTCTTATTTCACGTGTCCGCTGCTAACCCGCAGCCTAACAAGTTCGTCCGCTGTGAATTCTCATATTTTCGGGTCTCCGTAGGGCAGTACGTCAAGCAGGCATATCGTTTGTGTCAAAACTTATTACCGGAGGAAAGGTCTTGCCATATTGTGTGCCAAGCTGGCACCGCTCCTTCGTTTTCTCACTTGCCAGACTGGTGTTCTGTGCACAAGATGTTACTTTATAAGAATTAAAGAAAAATTCTAATGTAAAATCGAGGAAGAAGGAAAAAGTTAAGAAAATATTGACTGTTTTTAGAGCCTCAAGTGTATGAATGACTTTTTCCCCCTTAAATAAACTAAAAGCCCCTGAAAATATAAACATATAAATTGTTCTGCTGAGTAAAGTTTTTAATAGTCCATTCAGTGTCGACTACAGGTTATCCTCCACATTTATATTGGTATTTACAGTATTTTATTGTTGTATTGTTTTGTAATTTTTTGCATGTATTCTGATATGTATTGTATTATGTCTTTTGTTATGTATCTGCTATTGTATTGTTATATACTTTTTATATTGTTGTGTTGTATTTTCTATTATTATGCATTGTATTGTTATGAGTGTATTCTTATGTCATTGTATATTCTATTGTGTTAGATTGTTTATGGCATATTGATGTGTAACTATTGTGTGAATAAATATTGTTCTGCAGGAAGTCATTTTTACTTCCTCTGGGGTTTTTAGATGCTATACCTAGGGGTGCTGGGCTGGTTCTAACCCCGATCTGAACCAGCCCCCGACCACCAAGTCACTCCATACCTGTACTATGGATGCTGGCAGACTATAGTAAACCCAGCCCCATTGCACAGTTAAATAGTGCTAAAATGGGAGAGGAGGGAGGCGGCAGAGCAACCTGGGGGCCAGGGGCTGGTTTCAATCACATGATCTGGGGTCCATATCAGCCCAGAACCCATAGGTGCAGCATCTAAAACCATCTGGAGAAAGTAAGTAAAAAGTCTCCCTGCATTATCTCTTTAGGCTGGGCCCCACATTGCAAAAACTGCAGCATTTTACAGTACCTGCAAAATGGATAGGATTCTGGCCTATCATTTATCAGTTACATGGACTGATCAGAGCTCAGTCCTATTCAAGTCAATGAGCTGAGCTGCAATACCAAGCACAGCCACTATAGAATATATGACATTGTGCTTGGTTAGTACTGAAGAGGCGGCAGTGCTCAGGCTGATCAGCAGTGGTCCTAGGTATTGAACCCTTACCAATCTTTAATTAATAAGTCCTGGTAAACCCCTTTAAGTGTTGTATTGTTATGTACAGTATGTATGGTTATGTGTTGTAGTTATTGTATTGTGAATTGTATACAGTTGTATATTGCTGTACATTGTATTGCTTTATATTGTTGTGATGTATTGTACTGTGTTTTTGCTATGTATATATTGCTCCATTATTGCTCCATTTCCAACCACACTCATGGACTGGGCATCCTGTTCCTTGTGACGCTGCTTGCACATCGACCAACCAAACAGACTTACCTGATGTCCTCGTCTCCTGAGTGTCTCCTATTTATAATGAGACCTTGCCCTGGCATAACCAAGCATCATGCCGTAGCTAGCATGGAGTCCTACCAGGAGATGTGTCCAAATAAATCCTCACATGGTACAACATCTAGGTACATCTACACCTGTACACTATGCACCTGCAAAGTATACACATCAATGATACATGTATATCAGAGTACTGCATAATAAACAAGCGTAAGATTGATATATGCGCTGCTATATACCACTACACAGAGGTGGCTAACCTGTCTTATGGATATGTATGATCACCCACCTAAGGTTGCTTAAAATATGGAGATTTTCCTTCACCCCCCTTACATCTCTCCACCCTTCTGTCTAGTCCCTTACTTCCACCAATGGATTACCTCACTCTGAGGAACTAGAGTCTACAAACAGATATATTAACCATTACTTCACGTTACTGGAGAGCGGACAACTGTACTGCTTCAGGGGTTAAGTCAACCTTTCTAAATTATCCCGTGCTTGGGGTTACCAGGATGCAGATTGCTTCTCAGGGACCTGCCTGCAACAAAACACAGGGCCGCTATGTTGAGTGCCTCCTGCCCCAACCAAAAGCCACTTACCCTCATTACGCCTACACACTCTGAGCTAGAGATGAGCGAATCGAAGCTGACCAAGTGGAATTCGATCCGAATTTGAGGAAATCTTCGATTCGCATCGAATCCGGATTTCCTCACGCTTCGTGGTATCGAATCGCATTTTAAACTAAGGATATGTCCTACTTTTGCTATTGCATCACGCCCCCTGCGATGTCCTGGTCCTCCTAGCTCGTGTAGGAAAAGAATAAAGATGGCCACCAGGAATGCACAGAGCACACGAGTGGCTCTGCGCATGCCCGGTGGACATATTTATTCTATTCCTACACGAGCGGCTCTGCGCATATCCGGCGGCCATCTTTATTCTATTCTTACACGAGTGGTTCTGCGCATGCCCGGCGGCCATCTTTATTCTATTCCTACACGAGCGGCTCTGTGCATGCCCGATGGCCATCTTTATTCTTTTCCTTCATGAGCTAGGAGGACCAGTACATTGCAGGGGACGTGATGCAACGGCAAAGATAGGAGTAGAATAGCCTTTCTAAAGGCTATTCTGACGTGTCCTTAGTTTAAAATGCATATCCCCCATATCCCCAGGCTCTCTGTGGCAAGGAAAATAGCTGTTTTTAAACGCGATTCGCCGCAAATTAATTCGGTTCGAATCAAATCATTTTGGGAAATTCGGCAAGGCTGCCGAATTGAATTTTTGAGAAATTTGCTCATCTCTACTCTGAACCTCAGGAGACGTCTCTACCAATGGCAGCTCCAGTAGTCCTGATTCGCCTACCAGACCCACTGAACTTGGCCTTACAAAACTGGTTCCTTTCCTGTCTCTCTACTAACACCTATACATACCTAGATACGTATATATACATACTACAGGAAATAAACAGCAGCAACAGTCTTTACCAATGGGCAGTGATACCCCATTTCATTCAGGAATTGTAAGTCTTTTTTCCGGGTGAAATAACTGCTCCTGTTTTTGTTGTGATCTATATTTTTCCTTGTAGGGCTTGGCCTTGCACCGTAATGGGGGGCATGGGGCCCAATATGTGCAGCTTGGTCTGGGCCCTTCTCCTGGTATCTCCAATTCAGCTTGTTGCTCTTCTAGTGTCTCTTTTCCTCCTCTCTATAAATAGGGGGCATTTAAAAAAGAAAAAGGGAGATACAATGTGCACCACTGCACTACCTAAGTCCACCACTACACTATGTATGGCAAGCAAGCAGTATGGCTCCTGGAATTTTTAACATTAACATGGCCCATATAACTATAGTACCCACAAATGCGGTTATCAAGAATATGGTGAGTGAGCAACAAGCAACATGGAAACAATACTAGGAGCTGCATGTTCTGGTAAACATCTGATCGTAACAGTCTAAGAGTTCAGTGGCGGTCTAACACCCAGAGCCTCTGCTGATCAACTGCTTGAAGGGACCGTGTTGCTTTTGCGAGCACCTGTTTTATAGTGACCATGCCATGTAATTACATCCTGTGACAATATCTCATGTCTGCTATAAAATAGATGGGGTATGATATAAATAATGAAGGGGCCCCAAACAGTGTAATATGCTTCACCATAACCCCCACATAGCATTATATGCTTCACCGTAGCCCCCACACAGTATGATGTGTTCCACAGTGGCAATCACCCAGAATACTATGCTCCACAGTGGTCCAACACAGAACAATATGCTCAACTGTGGCCCCCCACACATTACAATGTGCTACACAGTGGCCCCCACATACAATATAATATGCTCCACAGTGTCCCCACACAGTATAATATTCTTCTCGCAGTGGCCCCATACAGTATAAAATGCTTCCAGGAGTCCCCCTTAAGTTCCCCCGCTTCAGTTGAACCCCACGAAATTCGGCACTCAGCTTAGTTTTAATGCTATTATTATACAATGGGGTCGCCTCAGACCCCAAAGTATAATAATTGGAGGTCCAGGGAAGGTGATGGAAAATAACAAACACTTATATTCACCTTAACTCATCTCTCCTGGGCATTCTCGCTCCATCTGGCTTTCTTCTGCATCCTCTTCGGTCTTCTTCTGCGTGCGACTGAGGTCACACCCCTCAGACTTCACAGCTGGGGCCTGTGATTGGGCCTCAGCAGTCTTGTGAGGCGTGCTGACGTCATTACACTGGCGCGCCCCACGTGACTTCTGGGGTCCAGTCACAGTTCCTAGCAGTGACGTCTGGGGCGCGTGACCTCATTCACAGGCTGGAAGAGCCACGAAGAAGATTTGTTATATTTAATCACCTCCCCTGGGCCTCCGATTATTATACACTGGGGTATGAGGTGACCCCAGTGTATAATAGCACTATTTGAAAGGGTCTGACATAATGCTGAGCTCCTTGCCATTAACAATATGCATAGTGGTTGGGGCTTTCCCCAATCGCTATCATGGTGCTGCAAGGCCCCGGCCATCTCCAGCGGTCCCCGTAGCACTTTGGTCACGGTCGCACCCCTTGCAACCGCGATCGTTACCAGACCTCCACTGCCTATTAAAAAAAGCAGTGGGGGTCCGGTAGGGCCCACTAAAGGCAAGGCGCCCACTGGGGGATTCACAAGATCTCTGTTTTGACTAAAATTATCAATTAAGAGACCCCCCCCCCTTCAATTACTAATGACGAACAAGATTTTTTGAAGGTGGACAAGCCTTTATATAGGTTCTACTTTCCCTCTATTATGCCTCTTCCATAAAGTCTAACCTCCAGTTACTACATGAATACTACCGAGCCTAGTAACATGGACCAAACTGAAGACATATTTGTGTCAAGTACTGATCTAATTTGCCTTTTTAACTTTCTTGATCTGTCCAATCTGTGAAAAACAAGACTGTGCCAACAGGGCCCGGCGTGTGTAGCAAGCCAAGAAGTCATCCGTTACTGTGCCAAGTCCAAGCATGGAATGAGGGTGATTAAATGCAAATAGGAGCAGTTGGCGGTGTTTACCCCACATCTCTCACAAGATGACAGCTGACAGTTTGTTTTGATTTTGCAACAGTAAAAAAACAATAGTTTACAAAAATGTGTCTGAAATAATGTAACACACATGAGGGGTTTATAGTGAAAACGAACACAAATGTATGAGAAATGTAAGAATTCACTGATACAGCCTCACAAAGAAGAAAATACAATTCTTGTACATAGGAGCAGTATTATAGTATTTATATTCTTGTACATAGGAGCAGTATTATAGTAGCTATATTCTTGTACATAGGAGCAGTATTATAGTAGTTATATTCTTGTACATAGGAGGCAGTATTATAGTAGTTATATTCTTATACTTATGAATAGTATTATAGTTGTTATATTCTTTTACATAGTAGGCAGTATTATAGTAGTTATATTCTTGTACATAGGAGGCAGTATTATATTAGTTATATTCTTGTACATAGGAGGCAGTATTATAGTAGTTATATTCTTGTACATAGGAGCAGTATTATAGTATTTATATTCTTGTACATAGGAGCAGTATTATAGTAGCTATATTCTTGTACATAGGAGCAGTATTATAGTAGTTATATTCTAGTACATAGGGGCAGTATTATAGTAGTTATATTCTTGTACATAGGAGTCAGTATTATAGTAGTTATATTCTTGTACATAGGAGGCAGTATTATAGTAGTTATATTCTTGTACTTAAGAGCAATATTATAGTAGTTATATTTTTGTACATAGGAGCAGTATTATAGTAGTTATATTCTTGTACATAAGGGCAGTATTATAGTAGCTATATTCTTGTACATAGGAGGCAGTATTATAGTAGTTATATTCTTGTACATAGGAGCAGTATTATAGTAGTTATATTCTTGTACATAAGGGCAGTATTATAGTAGTTATATTCTTGTACATAGGAGTAGTATTATAGTAGTTATATTCTTGTACATAGGGGGCAGTATTATAGTAGTTATATTCTTGTACATAGGAGCAGTATTATAGTAGTTATATTCTTGTACATAGGAGCAGTATTATAGTAGTTATATTCTTGTACATAGGAGTAGTATTATAGTAGTTCTATTCTTGTACATAGGAGCAGTATTATAGTAGTTCTATTCTTGTACATAGGGGGCAGTATTATAGTAGCTATATTCTTGTACATAGGGAGCAGTATTATAGTAGTTATATTCTTGTACATAGGAGCAGTATTATAGTAGTTATATTCTTGTACATAGGAGCAGTATTATAGTAGCTATATTCTTGTACATAGGGGGCAGTATTATACCCTGTTTCCCCGAAAATAAGACAGCGTCTTATATTAATTTTTGCTCCCAAAGATGTGCTGTGTCTTATTTTCAGGGGATGTCTTATTTTTTTTTCAATGAAGAAGAATTCACATTTATTGCTGAACAAAAAAAATGAACATTTATTATATACGGTACTGTACAGTAGTTGTCATCACAAACCAGCATAACCAGACAAACTGTGAATCCTATCAAGAATTTCTTACTACCATACCATTATTTCCATGTACAACAATTAACAGTATGGTACATTTACCAATATTTACGGTACGAATAGAAAGTAAAATTTATTCAATGACAGTTATGTCATCATCTTCTAGGACATCATCATAACAATCCAAACCATTAATTTCCCTGCACACAGTATCATGCCCCATAGTGGCCCCTGCACACAGTATCATTCCCCATGGTGGCCCCTGCACACAGTATTATGTCCCATAGTGGCCCCTGCACACAGTATCATGTCCCATAGTGGCCCCTGCACACAGTATCATGTCCCATAGTGGCCCCTGCACACAGTATCATGTCCCATAGTGGCCCCTGCACACAGTATCATATCCCATAGTGGCCCCTGCACTGAGTATTTTGCCCCATAGTGGCCCCTGCACACACTATTATATGTCCCATTGTGGACCACCCATGAACAATAATTATACTGTGGGGTCTTTTCAGACCCCAGAGTATAATGATCGGAGACCCAGGAGAGGATAGAAACATGAAAAAACAACGTTGCTTACCTGTTCCTCGCTCCGGTGCATGCCCGTGCGCTACTCCGGCCTACTTTAATGTTAGACCAGGCCGCGTCACGTGATCCGGCCGGCGTCGCGACGCAAAATGACGTCCGCTGACGTCTGCGACGTCACCAAACAGGCCCGAAGCCTGGAGAAGCGTAGGACAGGTAAGCACATAGTTTTTTATGTTCGCTCACCTCCCCTGGGCCGCCGATTATTATACTCCGGGGTCTGAAAAGACCCCGGAGTATAATGATAGCAGAGATTGTGGGGTTCGCCCACGGCCTCACATATCGTATATACCGTATGTTCTGTTCGGGAACATACGCCTTACTTTCGGGGGATGCCTTATATTGGGCAATTCTCCGAAACCTCTCCTATGCCTTACTTTCGGGGGGTGTCTTATTTTCGGGGAAACACGGTAGTAGTTATATTCTTGTATATAGGGAGCACGTAGACAAAATTGTTGGTACCCTTCGTTTAATGAAAGAAAAACCCACAATGGTCACAGAAATAACTTGAATCTGACAAAAGTAATTTGCCAAACTACATGTTGACAAGCCACAAAGCTGGGAGAATGTCCGATGGGCAGATGAGACAAAAATCTAAATTTTTGGCAAGGCACATCAGCTCTATGTTCACAGATGGAAAAATTAAACATATCTTGAAAAGAACACCGTCCCTACTGTGAAACATGGAGGAGGCTCTGTTATGTTCTGGGGCTGCTTTGCTGCATCTGGCACAGGGTGTCTTGAATCTGTGCAGGGTACAATGAAATCTCAATAATATCAAGGGATTTTAGAGAGAAATGTGCTGCCCAGTGTCAGAAAGCTTGGTCTCAGTTGCAGGTCATGGGTCTTGCAACAGGATAATGACCCAAAACACACAGTTAAAAACACCCAAGAATGGCTAAGAGGAAAACATTGGACTATTCTGAAGTGGCCTTCTATGAGCCCTGACTTAAATCCTATTGAGCATCTTTGGAAGGAGCTGAAACATGCCGTCTGGGAAAGGCACCCTTCAAACCCGAGACAACTGGAGCAGTTTGCTCATGAGGAGTGGCCAAAATACCTGCTGAGAGGTGCAGAAGTCTCATTGACAGTTACAGGAATCGTTTGATTGCAGGGATTGCCTCAAAAGGTTGCGCAACAAAATATTAAGTTAAGGGAACCATCATTTCTGTCCAGGCCTGTTTCATGAGTTTTCTTTTTTTTAAATTCTGTTGAAGCATGGTTGAAAAGCAATGTCTGACTTTCATTTATTCATTTTCATAGAATTTTTATATATTATTACTTTTGTCAGATTCAAGTTATTTCTGTGACCATTGTGGGTTTTTCTTTCATTAAACGAGAGGTACCAACAATTTTGTCCACGTGTGTATATTCTTGTACATAGAAGGCAGTATAACTGTACATCTATCCCTATGAGAGCAGTATTATAAAAAATACATTCTTTTCCTTAGGGAGCAGTTTTGGGTAGCATCATTCCTATTCTTGCAGCTCAGTACAATAATAAGACATTTTTCTGAAAATTATTATAAGGAAGATAGGGAATTGCTCCTTGCAGAGGAGCTTTCAAGTCCTTTGGCACAGCAGTATTATATAATGCTAGAAAGCTAACAGTGCACTGGATTCATTGCACTGTCAGCTTTGACTGTGTGTGCCTGGGTGCCAGAGATATCGATACCATTAGTTTCAGCACCAATATACCTTCACTGTCAGAAGGGCAGGCCTTATTGCTTAGCGTCATTGCTGAGCTGTAAGGAAAACCCACCCTGACAGTACTTTTCAATAGCCTTGTACTGTCAGCGATGATGCTAGGCTGTAAGGCCCGCCTTTGTGACAGTGGAGAGTTATCAGTGCCAAAACTAATAGCACTGATCTCTCTGGCACCCGGGCACACACATAGGCAAAGCTAACAGTGCAATGAATTCAGCGCACTATCAGCTTTCTAGCAGTATATGATGACGTGTTGTTAACATGCTGGGAGTCGCGCTGCTTACTCTTTATACAAACTGTAGTGGTGGTTGTAGGTACTGCAGTACTGCTACATAGACTTTAATGGGACAGTGATGCACTACCAAAACCCGGTGTTACGGTTTGTAAGGAAAGTAAGCAGCGCGGCTCCCGGTATGTAAATAATACCAGGAGCAATGATTCTGCACTGTGTTGGACCCCTGCAGATCTACTATTGATGGCCTATTGTAAGGATAGGCCATTAATAGTAGAAATTGGATAACCCCTTTAAGTTTATGGATATAGATATTACAATTATTATTTTTATTGCTCCCTAATATTGTAATAAGATTGCTGTCCATGGTGCTTGAGCAATGTAAATTAGTCATACCAAACCACAAGAATGCCACGTAAGAAAAGTGATAGAGGATCATCCACCAGAAGTATAAGTTATATGTAAAAATAAGTTATCAGATCCAAAAGGAGACTTTTTGGTGGCAAGTGACCTTTTTTAAGCCAGATCTGGAAACCAAGCAAAGCTGAATACATGGTGGAGATTTGTAAGGTGGGGAATACAAACTGTCATATGAGCAGGTAGTTTGTCAGAGTTTAATTTAGGCAGAGCTAGGGGGCAAATACCCCAGGTCTCCACCATTTAAACCCTCCACCATTGGCATAACTACTAGGGTAGCAGTTGTCATGGGGTCCAAGTACTAATGGGAGTCCTTTCCATTGAGACCTATGTCACAGTTAGTGATAACTATGGATGATGGAAGGGGATGTGGAAAATTGAATGTACATCCATTACTTTACTGGTATATCATATTGCCTGCAGGTGACATCATTCTAATTACTTTCTTTATATGCTATGATGTCACATAGTACACAGTGGTCTTTCTGTGTTTGCATTATTCCTGTATTATGATGTCATACTGGGCAATATCCCTGAATTGTGACATCATTGTGTATATTATCGCTGTACTGGGACATCACTGTGTTTATTATATCAGTACTGTGACATCACTGTGTTTATGATCCCAGTACTGTGACATCACTGTGTGTATTATCTCTGTACTGTGACATCAATGTGAGTATTATCCATGTACTGTGACATCACAGTGTGTATTATCTTTGTACTGTGACATCACTGTGTATAGTATCCCTGTACGATGACATCACTGTGTGTATTATCTTGTACTGTGACATCATTGTGTGGTCTTAAGGTATGTCTGGTGCTGATATTTATGGAAGACTTTGTGCGCAGTATGGAGAAAGTGTTTTGTCATGAGGAAGTGTGTACAGATGGATAGAGAAGTTCAAGGTAGGCTGTACAAGTGTCTGACATAGAAAAGGGGCTGGACGCCCATCCACATTCACCACTGATGAGCACATTGGGCACGTGAACCAATTCTGTTGGATAGATGAATGGTTATGAGTTAGGAATGGGTTATGTTCTCATAGAATGTAAGCTCTTGCGAGCAGGGCCCTCACTCCTATTGTTTGATATGTTTATTTCTTTGTCACATTGTAATGTCTCATGTGTCCTCTGATTTGTAAAGTGCTATGGAATATGTTGGTGTTATATAAATAAAGTTATTATTATTATTTTATTATGTGGAGAAGATTCACATCTGGTGAAGAGGAGATAACACAGAGGTACATGGTAGGCTGACAGCTCAGCCTAAAACATTTTTTAATGAAAGAATAAGAAACTTTGTTGACATTTGGACAAAATGTTTTGAAAAGTAGGAAATTATGTCGAAAAAATTATGTTTTTGTCTTTTCTGAAAATTGATTAAAATAAATACTACACCCAGAGTGTGGATCATATTTGACTCACCCCCACACATTCTGGGAGATTGTGGTAGTATTTTTTATACAGAAGACCGTATTGTGTGCAATGTTTGGTGGTTTAACTTGAGCACTGTGTGGCAGTATTATTTACACTCAGATGTGCACTGTTTGGTACATTTAATTACTATTGTTGCGATTGTGCAATCTTGTATAGATTGTTATTTGTTACGTTTTACTTGCTGCAAGCAAATTTTCATTTTCGGAGAGTCTCTTCTATTGTGTAACTCATATCGTATATCTCTTTATGACATGGTGTTGCATGAAAATGTAGATAAAGTAGTCTCTGCAACCCCACACCATGTGATATCCATAATACTGGTGTCTTAAGTGTCAATGTTCCTTTGGGCCCCCGAAACACCAGGGCATGTGCAACTGTTATATGTGCATCCCCTAATGCAGGCCCTGGTAATGAGAGGGTCCAAAGGCCCTGTGGCCACATAATACACATTAGTGTTATAAATGGGACATGGTAGGTGTGGAGGGGTCATATTGCAGATTTTGCACTGGGGTCCAGGAGCTTCATGTCATACCTCTGAGTATGTGTTGTCATGTGGTTTGCATGTCTATATGACCATAGTGGTTCTCTATCAGCCGCTCGCCTCTCCTCTCAGCACTCTCGGCCTGTATTCTGGCTCTTTACTGTCTGCTGTGATTTGTGGTCACCAGGACAATATAAGAATGTCTACAGGAGACGAAAGCCAAGCTCACAGATAGTAGCTCCAGAGTCATTCGTGTATATAAAGTGCTGAATACGCGCTTATCACCAGATCCTCCATTATTAGATTTATATCCCCTCTGAGGTCCTTTATGAAATAATATGAATAAAACATATCTGTTCTCTGCATGGAGCTTGTATGTGCTGTCTCTTTTCACACGTTTTACTCCTTGTGCTCTGGTTTCCGCCCAAAGCCTAAATTGTTGAGATATTGGCCCTCATGCATGAAAACTTATATAAGGGGTTACTGAACAATACCGGGCATTGTTTTCATATCTAATCCAATACCTATAGACTTGGGGCCGTCTGATGGGCAAAAAATAGAAACAAAATTTGAAATGCTTTTCAAACCTTTCCTTTTTGCACAACATTGTCCAAAAACATGTATCAACCCAACGTTACAGCAAACGTGGGACAGATTTATTATAGTCCTAAGTCAGTTTACCATAAAAGCATTGCAAACCTCAGGTTTGTGACTTTCTAAATGCCACCCTTGCCACTTTCCTAAAAGGTAGATGATAACAAAAATCTACACCAGCTACAAGCTGGCTTAGATATCGGGATAGGCACATGGACAGAGGATGTGCCTAATTTATGGCAAGGCCTGCACCTTATCACAAATGAAGCTTATTCTCAGCCATCGCAGGGCCCCTCTCCTCTTTAATAGATGAGGGTCCTAAAGAGGGGACCCTCTATTAAAGAGGACCTTTCACCACTGGTTAGAATTTCTTCTCTAGCCCCTACTATTCCCGACCAATCATTTCTGTTAGTTTGAGCACAATTATGCTATATATTGTCAGGTGGGCAGTCCATGTCTGTCTGGCCATGTGACAATAGAGAGCATAATTAGCATATTGGGTGTTGAAATTAGGAGGACTGATTGCTCATGGACTGGAGAGAAAATTCCAACTGCGCTGGAATCAGTAGAGCAGAACCTACTGAAAGATGTAAAGAGTCGGAAATTGTGGTTGTGGTGAAAGGTCTTCCTTAAAGGGGTTATCCAGGGTTAGAAAACATGGCTGCTTTCTTTGAGGAAGAGCTCTACTTCTGCACATGCAGTGATGTGACATCTGTTGGTCACATGGCCATGCTACAACTCAGTCCCATTTGGCCAGTGGAAAGTTTAATGGGGTTTTCCAGTCCCAAACTGATCTTTCATTCTGATGACCTATCCACAGTATGTAATCTGTTGTTTTCTGACACCCGGGACCCCCACAGATCCGCTGTCTCTGGGTGGAAGAAGCTGCAAGTGGACGGGGTATACGTGCAGCACCGCTCCTTTTCAAACATAGCGGTGGTTCTGGGGAATTGCAGCGCTGCTTGCCGTCCACTAACAGCTTCTAGCACCTGGAGGCTGCTAGAACGGCTGATCTGCGCAGGTCTGTGTTCTGGACCCTGACAGATCACATGCTGATGGATAGGTGGATAGGTCCTCAATGTGAAAAATTAATTTGGGCCCGGAAAACCCATTTAAGGTCACATAATCCGCACATATGATAACAACACAAGGAATTGACCTTCAGTTTTTGACAATTTTATCAGTTTGCTTAGCCTACATACGGTATCTTATTAGAAGGAGCAATACTTATCCTTACACCATATTATCCAGCGCCCACCCACTCTAATGACCGCAGTAATTCTTGAAGACTTTCATGTGATTCATTTACCAGAAACGTCATGTCTACATGTACCAGCCAGCGCTCTATAAAACTTTCACTTGTCCAGTATTGTTTATTGTCTTTTGTTATGTGGCTTGTCTAAAATCATCAGTTTTTCCATTAAACATCTTGAATGTGTTAGGGGTTGGTCATAAATACTTATATATTACATCCTGTGTAGATATTCAGGATGATTATACAATATCTCATATACAGTAAACCTTTGTGTCAGCAGTCCATTAATATTCATCACCCATAGCTTTGTCCTCAGGTTAAATATAGCTCAGATGCCTATGATTTCCATTGTCAAGGTGTCATACTTTATTATTTAATGCTTCCTATATCATACATGTCTGGCTGTTTAGTCTGGGACAGCTTTATAATAGCAGTCTAGCCAGATAGTCTATAGCAGCTCTCTGGTTGTGTAGTGTGGAACGCCCCCTAGAACAGCAGTCTGGTTGTGTAGTCTGGACCTCTCCCTATAATAGCAGTCTGGTTGTGTAGTCTGGACCTCCCCCTATAGCAGCAGTCTGTTTGTGTAGTCTCGACCACAGCCCTATAATAGCAGTCTGGTTGTGTAGTCTGGACCACCCCCTATAACAGCAGTCTGGTTGTGTAGTCTGGGCCACCCCCTATAACAGCAGTCTGGTTGTGTAGTCTGCACCACCCCCTATAACAGCAGTCTGGTTGTGTAGTCTGGACCTCTCCCTATAATAGCAGTCTGGTTGTGTAGTCTGGACCACCCCCTATAACAGCAGTCTGGTTGTGTAGTCTGCACCACCCCCTATAACAGCAGTCTGGTTGTGTAGTCTGGACCTCCCCCTATAACAGCAGTCTGGTTGTGTAGTCTGCACCACCCCCTATAACAGCAGTCTGGTTGTGTAGTCTGGAGTGTCCCCTATAACAGCAGTCTGGTTGTGTAGTCTGGACCTCTCCCTATAATAGCAGTCTGGTTGTGTAGTCTGGACCTCCCCCTATAGCAGCAGTCTGGTTGTGTAGTCTCGACCACAGCCCTATAACAGCAGTCTGGTTGTGTAGTCTCGACCACAGCCCTATAATAGCAGTCTGGTTGTGTAGTCTGGACCACCCCCTATAACAGCAGTCTGGTTGTGTAGTCTGGGCCACCCCCTATAACAGCAGTCTGGTTGTGTAGTCTGCGCCACCCCCTATAACAGCAGTCTGGTTGTGTAGTCTGCACCACCCCCTATAACAGCAGTCTGGTTGTGTAGTCTGGAGTGTCCCCTATAACAGTAGTCTGGCTGTGTAGTCTGGACCACCCCCTATAACAGCAGTCTGGTTGTGTAGTCTCGACCACATCCCTATAACAGCAGTCTGGTTGTGTAGTCTGGACCCCTCCCTATAACAGCAGTCTGGTTGTGTAGTCTGGACCACCCCCTATAACAGCAGTCTGGTTGTGTAGTCTGGACCTCCCCCTATAACAGCAGTCTGGTTGTGGAGTCTGGAGTTCCCCTATAGCAGCAGTCTGGTTGTGTAGTCTCGACCACATCCCTATAACAGCAGTCTGGTTGTGTAGTCTGGACCACCCCTATAACAGCAGTCTGGTTGTGTAGTCTGCACCACCCCCTATAACAGCAGTCTGGTTGTGTAGTCTGGACCTCCCCCTATAACAGCAGTCTGGTTGTGCAGTTTGGAGAGCCCCCTATAACAACAGTCTGGTGGTTGTGGAGTCTGGAGTTCCCCTATAGCAGCAGTCTGGTTGTGTAGTCTCGACCACATCCCTATAACAGCAGTCTGGTTGTGTAGTCTGGACCCCTCCATATAACAGCAGTCTGGTTGTGTAGTCTGGACCCCTCCCTATAACAGCAGTCTGGCTGTGTAGTCTGGACCCCTCCCTATAACAGCAGTCTGGTTGTGTAGTCTGGACCTCCCCCTATAACAGCAGTCTGGTTGTGTAGTCTGGACCACCCCCTATAACAGCAGTCTCGTTGTGTAGTCTGGACCTCCTCCTATAACAGCAGTCTGGTTGTGTAGTCTGGACCTCCCCCTATAACAGCAGTCTGGTTGTGTAGTTTGGAGAGCCCCCTATAACAACAGTCTCCTTGTGGAGTCTGGAGTTCCCCTATAGCAGCTGTCTGGAGTGCCCCCTATAGCAGCTGTCTGGCTGTGTATTCTCAAGCATCCATATGATATCTGTATGGCTGTATAGTCTGGACCCCCCCCCCCCCCAACAGAAATTTTGCTTTGTAATAGCTCCTGACTACACAGCCGGCCTACTGTTACAGGGGACGCTCCAGACTACATAGCCACATGGCTGCTTTAGGCACGCTCCAATCTAAACAACCAGACTATAGTTATAGGGGGCGCTCTTTCTAATCAGAAATAAGCAGATTTTAGCTCCATTGTAATGACTCCTTTAAATCACAAGCTCAATGATTTCAGTATAATTTGCACCATGCCTGTAGCTCAGTGCACATGTGATCACCATAACCTCATCTTCCCCCGGTTATATCAGCAGGAATTTCCTCCAATTAATTTTATTGCATTGCCCGGTGTAAATGCTCCCTACATCTTCTTTACATTCTGTTGCGTAGATGACCTTCATTTTAATACGTGGGCTGTTTTTAACTGTCGTAAGCAATTTCCTTGGGCCGCTTACAAGCAGTCTGATGACTTTAACTCAGAGTGATAGGTCTGGAAAAAAAAATGGGATGTTTTGGCAGCGAGTCCTGGGTGTAATTCACAATAAGAATAAATAAGCCTTGGTGAAGGCTGCCTTGTTAAGAAAGAATGGGGGCTATAATGCAAACACAAGAAAAATATATTCCTCGAGCTGAATAAAACCGCTCTGACTGGGATCTTCTCATATGTCCTGCCAGATTATCACAGACAATTATCTATTCTATTGTACTGCCGCCAGACCCAACGTTTATTATTCTAATTTCACTGGAGAGACCGCAACGGCAGACGGCGAGAAAACTTAGGAGTCACAGTTCATGCAAAGAATATGGCAAACAAAATGATAAGACTTATGGACATCTGATATGATATGGTCTCCTTAATGGCCTCCATATTACATACCAGTCATGATCGAGACAAGGGAACTCAAGAAACGATGAATAAAATGAGTCCCGTAATCCTGAAAATCTGGTTTAGTGAATGTGATAAAATGTTGCCCTTCCAATATCCTTCGAGTCTCTTGACTAGTTGAGGTGACTGTTCATAATGGAGCATCTTCAAGAACAAAGTTAAAAAATAACCAGGAATTCTCCATGCTTTCTTCTAAGTCAATTGAGTGTAACATCATTTGGTCAGCCAGATGTGGGTTATCTTGAATTTTGCTCATTGACTCAAGTAACCTTCTAAAGTGGACCATCAAGGTCCTGCGAAAATGTAATTGACCACTGATGAGTGAATCCGTCCTCTGTCATGTATCTCTGCCCTTATTACCTGGTTATAACTTTTGACCTGACTATATCTTCCAAGGTTCAGATGTGTCCACCCTTACTTTAGGTAGAATTTGGTTAAGGACTCTTTTTGATAGAACTAATTCAGTAAATTATCACACAAAGACACATATACCATAGGATAGATGTTTTATGAGTACGAAACTATGTTATAAAGGTGGTCCTATAATGACACACATTTCAGGAAATGTCCAGCCAGGACAAAGGCAACCACCCATTATTGGCTAATCTAAGGTCTACAATCTAAGAATCTGACCAATCTAAGAATCGTATAACTCTAGGAAGGGCTTCAGTATAAGGAACCTGGAGAGTCATTATACTCCATGATTTGGATGAGCCAGAAGCAAACCAGTTGTGGTCAAGTTTGGCAGTGATTCCTAGGGTTTCCCAGGGTTTAAACTTATCACCTATCCACAGAATAGGGGATTAATTTCTGACTAGTGTAGGGTTGACCACTGGGAACCCCACTGATCACAAGTGTGAATGGGGCAGTGATTGAGTACAAACTGCACTCCATTCATGACTATGGAAATGCCAAAGAAAAGTGAAATACAGCACTTGGCTATCATCAACAGTCCTATAAGTTTGGATAGAGAGCTCCAACACACATGATCCACCACCACTCTATTCCTATGGGGGTGTGATGATGAGAGCCCTAGCTATGGACTTCCAGTCAGATATTTGTCTTTCATGTCTTATCACTTGGTCATAATAACCCTTCTGGCCTCAGGACTTTGGTATTTCTACTCTGCAACCAAGACCCTTTGTTGTTCTGTCCCTGGCTCGATTAGCATACCCTTGTTAATCTCATTATCCCAGCAGGGGGTTCCTGCAAACCTGTGGTTGGAAAGACCTCGGAATACACAAAACCCAGACTCCATGTCTCCAGGCCACAGAACAAAGGAGATATGGTTTTATAGCAATATTTCCCCAGCAGAACCGTCTAACGTCGCCCCGATAAATTCCTCAGGTGCGCCAAGCAGAGACAAACGATTCAAATCCAGACATGTTACTGTTGAGCACAGGGGAAAGGTCCAGACACTGATCTCCTTACCCAAAGGGGATTGGGGTGTCATTCTTGGTGTATACACGATGGGGATCTCGCCACAAACCCTATCGTAGCCCTTGCCCGACTATATGGTTATCGGTTATCGGGCAAGGAGATATGACGAATCATGGTTATTGGGATTTCAAAAATGAGGGCGGGGCTTCCCCTCCTTGTGACATCACTCAGGGAGGAGACTGGTATAGGTATATGCTCTGTAACTCACTTAAGGATGCGCCCTAGGGCAATATGCTGAGGCCTAGCGAATCAGACTACAACCTTGTTCTGGTATTTTCCTATCTTTTATTTCCTGTTTTATTTTCTGTACTGTATTTTGTTTTTACCTGTATTTGCTTGATAATAAATTGATGTGTGTTTCTGTATATGATAAAGCTCGTTTCATATTATCCTATGAACCCTGTCCACTCACGGCGTGTGAGTGGGAGGTAAAGAAGGTTGATCATAGGTGTGTCAAGCAGCTTGGCAAGGCAATATCCTTCACAGGGGGGACACGGGACCCCTATATTAGTGATTGGTGGGGATCCCAGTAGTCAAATGGCCACTGATCAGACACTTATCATCTATCCAGTGGTAAAGTGATACTGTAAGTTTAGCTCTTGAGACAACTCCTTTTAATGTAATAGACATGCTTCCCTTTGGCTCTGTTCACACTGCAGTCTAAGGCTCTATTTGGACAATCAGTCTGCAGACTTAGCAGACTTGACAACAAGAAGAGCCCTTAATATAGCCATATTTAGCTGTGAGAAATATAGAAAACCAGAACCTAACCTAATGTACATGGTGCATCATGCGATGGATTCGGCAATGTTTATAGTTTCTATCATAAATTGAAACTATTATGCAAGTGTGAACAGTGACTTTAAAGGTGTATCCTAAAGGCAGATATTTCTGGCATATTCACAGTGTATGCCTTACATGTCTGTGTTGAGAATGAGGGATTCCCTGACCTTGTTCGACCTGGCGAGTAGGTCACTGGTCGTGCAATCTAGTTCAGGAACGTCTTTCTACATTCATTTCCATAAGAGTTACGGAAATTTCACACACTGAAGCAAATAATAAAACCATGAAATCTGGTTCAAGTATCAGTGACATCCAATTTTGTATATATTCTCAAGTAAATTCAGTTTTTCAGTAAAACCCTTATATGTTACCTCCATAAATCCATGAAGCTTTCCAAGTCTCTCAGGAGTCACAGCCCATGTGTCATTTTTACATGTACGGCCGTCCATTTCCAGCTGCCATTTTCTTGGACTTTGCACCTAGACTGAACTGAAATGGCAGGAGCGCTTGGGAAATCAGAGTCTGTCGAGACATATTTGGAAGGCCGTACATAAACAGACGTTTTTCTGTGTCCGACTCACAGATGCCTTTTTCTTCATCTCGACTTCTCTCCAGCAGCCTTTACATACAAATAGTGTTGATATAATCCCAGCAGAGAACGCAAAACATATGGGCAGAATTCCCACCAAGAATCTTAATAACCAGCGCGCATTGCTGACAGTTTAATAATGTGACAAAGTTCAGCTCATACAAAGTCCTGAGCACATCGGCCTAACACCGGGCTTTCTAACCACGGTGTTGTGGAACATAAACATTAGACAGACGATTGTTCCCGTAGGTTCACCGCCGGGCGCACTGATAAGGACACATGCCACCATTAAGATGTTAAATTAAGTGGCAGAACCAAGAAAACCTCGGAGGGAGAACATTCGTCTTTATAATCTTTCTTTCCAGCAATTTTTTAAACTAGGCTCCCAAGTATTTTTGAAATAATACACAGACTCACACACACAGCGGGGAAGGCCGATATATCACACGGACAGAAGGAAATCTGATGCAGCTTGTCAGCCCTAGAACCTCCAGATTCACAGCAAATTCTCAGCAAACATATGTAAAAAGGGAAGACGTCACGTGGAAAATGCAGGCAGCGTGTTAAATAGTTTTGTGGGAGAAGAGTCAGTATATCCTATTGCATGTCAGTTATATTCTTGTACATAGGAGGCAGTATTATAGTAGTTATATTCTTGTACATAGGAGGCAGTATTATAGTAGTTATATTCTTGTACATAGGAGGCAGTATTATAGTAGTTATATTCTTGTACATAGGAGCAGTATTATTGTTATAGTAGTTATATTCTTGTACATAGGAGGCAATTTTTATTAAACATAAATACAATTAAACATAAATTCTTCCAGTAATTTCATACATTTTGTATGTACAAAGAAGGATCAAACAAGAAAATACTTAAAGCAAAATCAACTTAAAGAGTCCACACCTGTTGGAGAAGAAAATTTAAAGAACATACGGTAAAAACAAAAAGATCAAACTTAAACTAGATCCACTTTCCTCCATCATAGATCAGAGTCAGAGCTCTCCTGGTGACCTGCTGTTTCCATGTCTGATTCGGACTGTACCTCAGCTCGGCAGGGTCTCCTTTTAGTAGGAGGATCGCCTCTGGTTCCTCATCATACTCTGCCATCATTTGTTGGATCTTTCTGTCTAGTTCCTCTTCTCCGTCTGATTCTGATAAGATACTGAACCTATTTGCTGTTGCTGTGACATCGCCCGTGCTATCTACTCTCATCCTAGTTGGTTTTCTAACAGTGGTCCACTCACCCTCAGGCTTATGGCTGGATCTATCTCTTTTTCTTCTCTTAGTACTGGTGGGTGTTGGGGCAGGAGAAGAGATGGCCACTGAGGGTTATACAACCTGCTCAACAACCTCCATGGTCACCTCAGTTGGTCCTGACTGGGCTTGGTCTTTGGTGGTATCACCCGTATCTGTTTGAGGCTCTGGCTCAGTGACTACTGACCGACAACATCGCCTCCTCCTCCTCCTGTATGTCATCAGCCGCTGCCAGCAAGTCCTCATCAGGGATATCCTTACAGATGTTGTGCCAAGCATCAGGACAGTCCCTGTGGGGGTGACCGATCTTACCACACAGATTACACCTAATGTTTTGGCAGGTAGCGCTCACGTGGCTCATTTCATTACACAGGCTGCACTTTATCATGGTGCACATGCTCGCCACATGACCGGCCTTCCCACATTTAAAGCATCTGCGTGGCTGACCCGCATAGAAGCAGACGCCTTTCTCTCGGCCAATGAAAAATGAGTTGGGCAGATGTTGGGTTATGTTGTTGTGCTGATGTAACTTGACCAGGACCTTCCACCCCACCAGTCCAGATCCCGTCTTCGTCCCTGTTCTTAGTAAGATCGGACATGAGGTCGCAGTGTCTCCTGAGCCAGATGACAATGTCCTGAGGGGGAACGGCTTCATACCAGAATATGATGGTGACATTTGCTGTATCTGGCCTAGAGATGGGGATGAAGCTGAACTTATTCCAACCCTCAGTATCTCTAAACCTGGTTAGATTATCCCAGAAACGGTCCAGATCAGACATCAGCTTAAAGCTAACATCATACCCCTGGCGGGTTGCGACAATTTGGGGAATTAGACTCAAAATGGCAGCTTCTCCTGGTCCAGACAGCGGTGGTTCATGGTACTGGGCGCGGAAAGATAGCTTTCAGACGGTCCAAGTGTAAATAAAAGTGGCTTTATTCAGCTTAACTGCAACATAACAAAACAACAAAAAACCTATGCCACAGTTAGGGCCTAACTCACTCCTTGAGCCCCTAACTGTCCTGACTGTTGCTCAGCTCCAGCAACAGTCCTCTGTGGACGCCAGCCCTCTGGGACAGAGCCTCACTCTCTGTCCTAGCTGGTCCACTACTTCCTGCTTCCTGCAGGACACTCCAGCCCTCCTGGAGTTACGTGCCACCACCCAAAGGTGTGGCTGAAGGCCTTTTCTGGCCTGGCCTGGGTCGCTCAACAGCACCCTCTGGCTCACATACTTACATACCCTCCCCCTCAGCTCACTACCCATGGGGTGAGCTACAATGGGACGAGACATCCTATGATGAAGTCCCTCTTCAACCATGTATGCCTGTCCAGTGTCTCTCCAGAAGTTCCAATCTGGCAGTCTCTTCTTCCAGATTCCGGCTGCTCGACATTTCCGGTTTCTCCTCACTTTAACTGCTACGCCAAGATCCTGGCCCTTCTGTGCAAAGGCAAGTTTTTCTTCATCATCTTCACAATTCACCACACAGGGGATCACATCATTTTCAACACATTTTTCACGATAGTCTTCAGCCATCCCATTGCATGACTTTGATCCCTTTAGTGAATAGCCGTAAAAATCTTCATCTTCACCTATCATAAATTCACAGGAGCTCAGAGACCAACTAACACGTACTTCATGCACATCAATGTCTTTAGAGTATAACTGTATCATGGGAACTTTTTCCGTAACCTTCTTCTCAGAGCAAACTTTGCCATCACCATCAAGGCTTAGAAGTTTAGGAGACATAGGCTGCTTGCTCTCCTCTTTCTTTGAGATACACAATCTCTGTACTGCAATATCTTCTCCTTCTGCACGAGGGCCATACCGTACACCCTCACAAAATAGCTCACGCTGAACTACATTTTCTGGCATGTCTTTAACAACTGTCACATCATTGGTGACATGTAACCATCTCTTACTTCTTGACTCCCCCTTCACAGACAACATGGAGTCATTATTCACCGTTTGTCCACCAGACATTTGGCTAGAGACAGGTACAGCAACACCTTTATCCACAATGGCTTCAGACACTTTAGCTGTTGGGACAACACATGTGTGGTCAGTCTTCTTACAGATTCTTGTTCCACACTTTTGGTGACCCTTCACCTTATTTACCATCTCACAGCCCTCTAGGCTTTGTACCTCATTGGTTTGAGGCTGGACCCACTCTGTCACAGGCAGTGTGTGACCAATCACAGTTTCTTCTTCTGTTGGACCTTCTTTGGCCTCCTCACATTTTGCAGGATCACTCACGTCTGTCTGACTTAATGATTCTCCTTTCTCTGCCTCTATGCTGGCAGCTTTTCCCAATTCTAACGCCTTCTGTAGCGCACAAATCTCTGATTCCAGCTCCAGAACTTTCTTCACTGCGACATTTTTCTGTGCCGCTTCCATCTCAGTCTTTACTAGTGCACCTTGCAGCTCTGATTCTTTAGAGGTTAACAGGCTCTGCAGCGAATCCTTCTCAGCTTCTAGTGCTGACAGCTTTGAAGATAGGGCAGATGCCGACTGTTCAGTATTGGATAAAGACTGCTGCAATCGATCCAATTTTTCTCTTTTAGATTCCACTTCGGTTTTTAACTGTTCAATCTGAAAAGTGCGCTCTTCCAACTTTATTTCTGACTCGCGATTCACTTGATCCATCTGAAACTCCAGCTGTTTCTTGATGCGTGCAACTTCCTCCTGCTGGTTCACTTGCACCTTTAGTTTAGCAACAAGCATTTTTAGATCTACAATCTCAGCAGACAAATTAGACAGGTTTCCCTCAAACTGAATCTTCATGTCTTCTATCTGGAGGTCCAATTCTCTCTTGGCCTTTTCCAGCTTGTCATAAGCATTGGCTTTGTTCTCATACAATACCTGCACAGATTCCAGGTTTTTCTCAACTTCATCCTTGGAGCTAACCAAATTCTCCATTTCAGTGCACAGTTGCTTGTTGAGCCTCTCTAACTCGGCCTTCAATTCAAGGGCCTCTGCTTCAGCACGGTCACGTTCTTCTGCATATCTAGCAGAAAGAGTCTTCTCTTCACCAAGCAGCTGATCAAACTTTTTCTGCTTTCTTTCCAAATTTGACACCATCCGACGTTGATGATCAAGGTCTACACCTACATCTTCTAGTTCCTGCTGCAGTCTAATTTTCGCTCTCTCAAGTTTGTCATAAGCAGCAGCCTTCTCCTCAAACCGTTGATTTGTAGCTTCTAGCTCCTTTTGCAACCTTTCCTTTAGTTCTTCAACAGAGTCCAAGGACCCAATACTATCCTCCATTTTTTTTCTTCATATCAGTCGCCTGAGCCTGTAGTGTTGAAATCTGCTTTGTCAAATCTCTTTTTGCTATCTCCTCTTCCTCTAGTTGCTCAAGGAAACCATTTTTCTCATCTTCCATTTGTTTTAGTTGTGTACTAAGGTCAAGCTTCTGATGGGTTTCTTCTTGCAAAAGTCCCTGAGTGTCCTGAAGCTGAGATTCTAGTGTAGAAAAATCTTTGGAGAGTTTGATAAACTTGCTGTCTGCTTGAGAAAGAAGCCCTGTGACATTATCCAATTCCACCTGTAGTCTATTTGCCTTGCCTAGTGCAGCATCCCAGAGCGCTACTGCATTTATGTGTTTGTCTTGTGTGCCTCTGGGTTTTATGTCTGTAAGTTCTGTTCTGTGGTAAGTGTCACTGTTTGCAGCTTTCCCTGTTATTTCTCCCCTGCAGTGTTCAAGTCTAGCCTTGGTTAGCCCTGGCCTATCACAGGCCACTGGGCGGGGTTCTGGGAGACCTCGTCTCCACGGTAACCCTTGGTCTGAGAGCAGTTAGTCTAGTGTGAGCAGTGGAAGAGTGAGGGTGTGCAGAGGTTTCCTGCCCCCACAAGCTGCACTGAGGCCAATGGTTAGCCAGCACAGCCCCATTCAGGAGGACCATTTCGGGCCTAGTCTTCAGGTTCCAGTTCCTTGTCAGGCCTCCTAGAACCAAGGCTGGGGTTTGGACACTGTACTACAACCCCCATCAAGAAGCTGCTGTTGTTCTTCTGTGACAGTTGCCTAAATAAAAGGCTGTTTGATTTACCTGCAACGCTGACTCCTGAGTTGTGCCTGCATTACTATCAGGGCTCTTCCGACCAACACCACACCGGCTCAGGTAGGAGAGATTCCTCTGCAACTGGAAGTGCCCCGGGGGAAAGAACTACTACCACCACCATCCGGTAGTGTTGCAGGACCCCCCTTGACCTTGTCCGGCCTAGGAGTGGGACTGGAGCTGTTTGGGAGCGTGCTCGGCCTGCAAGGTGGCACAGCGCCCGCCACTACTGCTCCCATCCTCCGGTCTCATCCGACTGGGTTGCGGCACTAGCAGTTCTGCTTGAAATCTGTCCCCTTCTGTGATTTTTAGTTGCATCACTTGAAGTTGAGTCTCTACTTTTTTATGACTCTCCTGTAAGGCTTGCACTTTCTGAGCATGGACAGACGACATCTCCATCAAATCTTTGTCTTTATTTTGCACCAAAACAGACTTCTCATTATCTTCACAAGATCCTGACAGCGCCCTCTCCAAGCTACATATTCTAGCTTTGAGTTCACTTTCTCTTTGTTCCAGAACTCCAGCTTTACTTCGCCATTCGTGACCTTGTCCGGCATAGGAGTGGGACTGGAGCCGTTTGGGAGCGTGCTCGGCCTGCAAGGTGGCACAGCGCCCGCCACTACTGCTCCCATCCTCCGGTCTCATCCGACTGGGTTGCGGCAAGGCGATTTTTGGCGTAGTCGGCAGGATCGTGACTCCCGTGTCCTTACAACATCTTCAGACTACGGTGTCAAGATCCTAACTTTATCATCTCTACAACGGGTGAGCTGAAACCTTTATTGGCTGTTTGAGAGACTTTTGCCCTGTGGATTTATACTGAGGACTCTGTCTGTGTGCCCGGAGCTGTTTGTCGCTATCTCCCTGGATTATTTGCAAAGACTGTGGACTGTTGCAACTGTTTGCGTGTGTAAGCCACTTTATTGCGAGCCAGAGGACTGCCAGCCGTTACCGGACTGTATACTGTGCTGCGACATCACCGGTGCACGTGAGCCCAGCCCACGAGGGGTTAACTCTAGCCTCAAACGGAGCTGCATCATTCAAAAATTCTACAGCTCCGCAGAGGTTAACCGCCAGCCCGCCAAAACCAGCGCTCAGGCAGGAAAGACTGACGCCAGGAGTGCATCAGCCAAGCTCCACCCTCCAACTTTGAAAAGGACGAATCAGCAGCCGCTGACGTCAGTGGGACAGCCCTCTCTACGGGACAGCATCATCGGAGCCTCCTGGGCGCCGCCATCTTGGGTGAGACTGTTCCCAGACACTGATTGTTAGAACTCTGTCCTTATTGAAAAAAGCTTGTCTGCTGTCACCATGTCGGATCAAGATGATCGTGAGTCCGTTAGCCCTGCGGGGTCTCCAATGGCTGCCGCATCGCCTGAGGGTGCTGCATCATTTGCGGCTGTTACATCACCGGTGACTTCTAATACTACCTCGACGGCCACCATTATGCCGCTCACCCTGCCGTATTATCTGGGTGCGCCTTGGCTACCCCGCTATAAAGGGGAAGCGCACACCCTTAGAGACTTTAGAGACCGCATGCAGGCCATGTTCAAGCTGTACCCCCTGTCTGAGGAGCAGAAAGTGGAAATTCTGGTGGGGCAGCTGGAGGGCGCTGCTCAGAGGGAGGTCAAGTCCTGGCCCTCTTCCTATAAGACATCCCTGGAACAAGTGCTGCAGCGGCTTCGTGACATCTTTGAAGTCCGAACTGTGTCCGAGTTGAAGATGCGGTTCTACAGCAGAAAACAACAAGCCGGTGAGTCCCTCCGAGAATTTGCCCTGTCCTTGCAAGAGGCTTTCCAAGCTGTAGCCCAAGTAGATCCTCGGGCTGCAGAGAACCCCGACGCTGCCTTGAGAGAACAGTTCATTGAAGGAGCTGAGGACGAAGCCTTAAAGAGACAGCTAAGAATTCTCTCTGCTCAACACCCGGCTGTTTCCTTCCTGGACTTTAAAGAACTAGTCATCCCAATACTGGGTCCTGAACAGCAACTGGGGTTCCCAGCTCAGCCTGCCTCACCTGGGAGTGCTCCAGCTATCACCCTGGAGCCTTACTCTCCTAGACGCCGCCATGTTTACCTGTCAGCCCCGCAGGCTGTATCAACACCAGGGCCTAGCGATGTGGCGGATCTGAGAGAACAGGTCTCCCTACTGGTCAGAAGTGTGGATGTCCTGACCAAGAAGCTGGAACATCTGCAGACCGGTTCTCAATCAAGGAGTGCACCACCCTCTCCTTCCAAGTCTCCGCCAGAGGCTCCAAGGGGAACTGCCCGGAGAAGACTACCCTTTGCTGCCAGTGAGAGGCCAAAGAGACCCATTTGCAGATACTGTCGCAAATATGGACATAGCGAATCCCAATGCTGGCAGTTAAACGGGCTTCCCCTGAGGCCGAGGACCGCCCCTCAGGAGGAAGAACAATAGGTCCAACCATGTCAAAGCCTTCCCCTAAGTATGTGGGCCCCCGTCCAGAGGTTACCATCCGGATTGACGGGGGTGCCACTGACTGATCTGCTGGACACTGGCTCTCAGGTTACCACCATCCAGAGAGCCACCTTCGATGAGTTCTGGGGAGAGGATCGACTGGTGCACCCCTGGGAGTCTCCCCCCATGGTGCTTGCTAGTAATGGACTGCCGGTACCTATCACTGGGTACTGGACCCCTGACATGCAAGTTGGACGTGTCAAGCTGTATGGACAAGGTGTCCTGGTCACTAACATCTGTGACGATGAAGTTCCCCCTGTGGTGTTGGGCATGAATGTCCTGAAGAGCTGCTATGGAGAAATGCTGGAGGCCCTGCAGAACTCACTACCTACTGCCTCGCCTACCAAGAAAAGGGTGATACAGAAAACTATCCGTATCCTGGCTGCTCAGCAGAAATTTGCCAACAACAGGGGGGAAGTTTGCAGGGCCCGTGTCCAAGACAGCAGGTCAGTGACTCTTCAACCTGGCACAGAGACTGTGGTGTGGTGTCGGGCACGCATGGGTGTGCAGGGACAGGACTATCTGGCTCTAGTGGAACCTATGCCCCTAGAGGCTTATCCCATGCTGTTGGTTGCCCACTGTCTGTCCAAGATCACTCGAGGAGAAGTGCCAGTTCGCATCATGAACTTAAGCAATCTGCCAGTGGAATTAAAGAAACATTGCCCAGTGGCTGTGGTGTCTTATGTGGCTCCAGAGGATGTTATTGAAGTTGCTGCTTCCGCTGCATGTCAGTTCTCACAGAAAGTTGCCTTCAAAGAAGAGAAAGAAACTGACCAAGCTTGGTGGGAGGACTTACATATTGGAGCCCCAGACACCCCAGCTGAACAGATTAAAGGTGTTCTTGCGGTGGTAAAGGACTGTCAGTCAGCTTTCAGCCAACATCCACTGGACTTTGGGCACACCAAGTTCATTGAGCATACTATTCCTACGGGTACTCATCCTCCTATCAAGGAAAGGTACAGGCCTATTCCACCCGCTAATTATCAGACTGTCAAGAAGCTGATGGCAGAAATGAAGGACGCTAATGTCATCCGGGAGAGCCACAGCCCCTGGGCTGCGCCACTAGTGCTGGTCAAGAAGAAAGATGGAGGTGTTCGATTTTGTGTGGATTACAGGAAGCTGAACGCTGTCACTCACAAGGACGCCTACCCTTTACCACGTATAGAGGAGTCTCTTACAGCACTGGGAGCCGCAGCCTACTTTTCCACCCTGGACTTGACCAGCGGGTACTGGCAAGTACCCGTAGCTGCTGCTGACCGAGAAAAGACGGCCTTCACGACACCTATGGGCCTCTTTGAGTTCAACAGCATGCCTTTCGGACTCTGTAATGCCCCTGGAACCTTTCAACGCCTCATGGAGCGCTGTCTGGGACACAAGAACTTTGAGACTGTGCTGCTGTACCTGGATGACGTCATCATCTTCTCTAAGACATATGAGGAGCACCTACAACATCTTACAGAGGTGTTCCAGATCCTGGCACAGCACGGGTTGAAGGTGAAACCATCCAAGTGTCACTTGCTGCAGACTCAAGTCCGATACCTGGGGCACGTGGTCAGTGCCGAAGGGGTGAGGCCTGATCCTGATAAGATCGCTGCTGTGGAAGATTGGCCCACGCCTACTACCGTGAAGGAGGTCAGGAGTTTCTTGGGGTTTGCCGGATACTACAGGAGGTTCATCCCTAAGTTTGCCCAGATCTCGGAGCCTCTGCAAGAACTGTTGAGAGGGCATCCTAAAGAGGAGCTGAGAAAGAAGATTCCTATCGAATGGGGAGAGCAACAAGAAACTGCATTTCAGAGACTGAAGCGCTTGCTGACTGAACCACCTGTCTTGGGCTACCCGGATTACAGCTTACCTTTTCGGCTGCACACCGATGCCAGTACCAAGGGCTTAGGTGCCATCCTCTCTCAGGTTCAAGACGGGAAGGAGAGAGTCATTGCTTTTGCCAGCCGGTCTCTGAAAGGAGCTGAAAGGAATGAGCAGAACTACAGTTCCTTCAAGCTGGAGTTCTTGGCCCTGGTGTGGGCTGTCACCGAAAAGTTCAAAGACTATCTGGCTGCTACTCCCTTTGAAGTCTACACAGACAATAACCCACTAGCACATCTGGCTACCGCATGACTGGGAGCTCTAGAGCAAAGGTGGGCGTCACGTCTGGCCAATTACAACTTCGTGGTCAAGTACAAGTCTGGCAAAGCCAACGTCGGGGCGGACGCCTTATCCCGGCTACCAACAGAGACCAGTCCTGGTGAGGATGCGGATGAGTGGGAAGAAATGGAGATGCCAGCTTTCTATGCCCGGTTTGCCAAGCAAGCGGTTCACACCGTCAAAGTTCCAGCTGCACCCACTGCTCCCACACGGCCTCCGGCGAAGGCGACGCCTGGGACAGAATTATGGGCCCAGTTGCAGTCTGAAAGTAAAGTTCTGCGTGAGGTACGAGACTTTCTGAACCAGGGTCGGCTGCCAACTGGACTCCGTGGAGGTCGTGCCAATCCGGAGCTGCGCAAGCTGTGGAGACAGAGGAGGAAGCTGTTCCTGAAAGGGGGACTGGTGTGTAGGCGTTCCATTGATCCTGTTTCCGGGACCCGACTCCATCAAATTGTCATCCCTCGATGCGATGTGGGCACGGTCCTGGAGGCTTATCATGACAAGTCTGGACACTTCGGAGTTCAGAAGACGGAAGCTACTATCAGAAGTCGGTTCTACTGGGTTGGTCTGAGAGACGACGTCGAGAAGTGGTGCAGAGAGTGCACTGCCTGCACCCTTGCCAGAGGGGAGAAAGCTGATCAGAAGGCTCCACTCCATCCTATTGAGAGCCATCGTCCTCTGGAGATCGTGGCTCTGGACCACCTAAAGGTAGAACCCAGCCGCTCTGGATACACCTATGTGCTGACTATGATTGACCACTACACCAAGTTCACAGTGGCTGTACCCGTACGTGATCTATCGGCTAAGACTACTGCTAAGACCTTCTGGAAGTCTTTCCTTCTTCCCTATGGATGTCCGGAGAAGATCCTTACAGACCGGGGTTCTGCCTTTGAGTCTCAGCTGTTCCTGGAGCTTTGTGCCCTGTACGACTGCAAGAAGCTGCGTACAACGTCTTACCATCCTCAGGGCAATGGTCTGTGTGAAAAGAGAAACCAGACTCTTCATGGGCTCCTCAGGACTTTGTCACCCTCCAGCCGAGCAGATTGGCCGCTGCGGTTACCTGAACTGGTCTACCAGTATAATAACCAGAAGCAGCTGTCCACCGGGTATACTCCCTATTACCTGATGTTCGGGAGACATGGGAAGCTGCCTGTAGATGTTGCCTTGGGAGTGGCTGTCCCTGATGACATCAACCCACTGCCAACGACCGACTGGGTGAGTGACCATCAGAGACGCCTGGCTGAAGCTCACGAAGTAGTGGAAGCCCGGATGAAAGAGGTTCGGACCAGACAGGAAACGGGTCACAACTTACATGCTCGGGCTACCCCCCTACAGGTCGGCGCAAAGGTGTGGCTGAAGAACAACCACCGGACCCGCAAGTTGGACTCCAGGTGGGAGACTGAACCCTACACCATCTCTGCACAGCCCTATCCGGATGTCTTCGTGGTGGAGAAAGAAGGGAGGAAACCACAGGTGGTCCACCGAAATCGCTTGAAGGTGTGTTTACAGGTGGACCCTACACCCTCAGTGCTGTCTCCTTCCACTGAGGGTAGTTCTGATGAGGAGAACCTCATTACAGTGTCAGAGGACCTTTGCCATGGGATGCCTCCAGAGTTCTTCGTCCCTTGCCTGACCTTCCAGCTGCCTGCCAAAGGAGGAGCCCCCAGGTCACCTCCTGGGTCAGAGTTGTCTGCTGTGCCTGCTGAGGCAGAAGAACAGAGGGACCTGGATGAAGCTGTTCCTGCCAGTCCTGTTCCAGCTAGCCCAGCTGTGGTCCTTGGCGTTTCTGGAGAAATCACCCTGAGAAGATCCCAGAGATCCACGAAAGGGAAACGCCCTGTACGGTTTCTGGAGTGATTTCCTTGGACTCCTATGGATGTACATAGCCCCAAGTTCTTGCCCCTTTTTTTGCATTTTGTGCCGAACTTTTGGACACTGCCCCAGTTTGACCAGTGCGGACTTGTGGACACTGCCCCCGTTTTCCTTATTTATTCACCTGTCCCCATGCTCCAGGATGGACACTACCGTACCTGTGCCCTGGGGTCCCTTATGGTCCAGTTGAGGCCCTGGGATTGGACACTGCTACATTTGTGCCTCAGGGACCTTTATGCTTTTTCCCTTTCCTTTATGCTGTATATAGTTTGTTATGTTTCATGTGTTATGCTGTTTGCCTTGTCTTGTCCGTTTGTCTTGTCTTGTCTTCCCTAGCCTGGGCAAAGATTCGCCGAGGGCGGCTCAGGTAAAAATAGGGGGGTGTGCAGCATCCCAGAGCGCTACTGCATTTATGTGTTTGTCTTGTGTGCCTCTGGGTTTTATGTCTGTAAGTTCTGTTCTGTGGTAAGTGTCACTGTTTGCAGCTTTCCCTGTTATTTCTCCCCTGCAGTGTTCAAGTCTAGCCTTGGTTAGCCCTGGCCTATCACAGGCCACTGGGCGGGGTTCTGGGAGACCTCGTCTCCACGGTAACCCTTGGTCTGAGAGCAGTTAGTCTAGTGTGAGCAGTGGAAGAGTGAGGGTGTGCAGAGGTCTCCTGCCCCCACAAGCTGCACTGAGGCCAACGTTTAGCCAGCACAGCCCCATTCAGGAGGACCATTTCGGGCCTAGTCTTCAGGTTCCAGTTCCTTGTCAGGCCTCCTAGAACCAAGGCTGGGGTTTGGACACTGTACTACAACCCCCATCAAGAAGCTGCTGTTGTTCTTCTGTGACAGTTGCCTAAATAAAAGGCTGTTTGATTTACCTGCATCGCTGAACCCTGAGTCGTGCCTGCATTACCATCAGGGCTCTTCCGACCAACACCACACCGGCTCAGGTAGGAGAGATTCCTCTGCAACTGGAAGTGCCCCGGGGGAAAGAACTACTACCACCACCATCCGGTAGTGTTGCAGGACCCCCCTTGACCTTGTCCGGCCTAGGAGTGGGACTGGAGCCGTTTGGGAGCGTGCTCGGCCTGCAAGGTGGCACAGCGCCCGCCACTACTGCTCCCATCCTCCGGTCTCATCCGACTGGGTTGCGGCACTAGCAGTTCTGCTTGAAATCTGTCCCCTTCTGTGATTTTTAGTTGCATCACTTGAAGTTGAGTCTCTACTTTTTTATGACTCTCCTGTAAGGCTTGCACTTTCTGAGCATGGACAGACGACATCTCCATCAAATCTTTGTCTTTATTTTGCACCAAAACAGACAACTTCTCCTTATCTTCACAAGATCCTGACAGCGCCCTCTCCAGGCTACATATTCTAGCTTTGAGTTCACTTTCTCTTTGTTCCAGAACTCCAGCTTTACTTCGCCATTCGTGGATTTCACCACTTATGCGAACCTGATACAAGTTTTGCTCTGACTGCAATGTCTGCACCGCAGATTCTAAATCACTCTCCCGGTCAGACACATGCTTCCTCAGCTCGGCAATTTCATTTTCTTTGTCAGTCAAGGCAACCGAAAGTTTTTCACACATCCTGACTTTGTCATCCAGACATTCTGATTGACTCTGCAAAAATTCACTTCTCTCATGTTTAGCAGTTTCAAGGTCATCTCTTAATTTTTCAATGACACTCTCTTTGGCAATGGAGTCTTGGACATGCTGCTCCTTTAAATCCTGCAATTGCTTCTCAAGCACTTGCTTTTGCTCTACACTCTGTATAACTTCATCAGATAGAGCACATTTCATTTCTACTCCTTCTTAGTGACACAGTCCATTCCAGGCAAACCCAGTACCACATTTCACAGAGCCAAGCTCTGCCTTCAACTTAAGGTTCTCTCTTTCTGATACCAAAAGTTGTCATTTCCAATCAAATATTTCATTCTCATACCTGAACCTGATGGTTTTATTCTCATCTTGAAGCTGCTGCACCCTAACATTTTCATCTTTGGAGCGTTAATGCACTCCATTATGAGACACACACTCAGCAGGGACATATTCCATCATAGAACAGGTGCTTTAAAAAAACTGAGTCACTCTCATGCAACCCTTTATCTTCACTTGCATTCCACATGATCTGTTCCTGGTTTTGTGTCTCTCTGCATTCAGACTGCTGCACTAATAAACCTGAGCATAATTTCTCTGCTTTTTTACAAGCTGAAATTCTCTTTTTCTTGCCCATGGTTTACTAACAAAATTACACAATATTCCACAGCAACCTTGGGTTCAACCGGCAGCAACTTTTTACTATCTTCTGCAGTCACCTGTATTCAAACAGTTAACTTATGTGGCACTACAACAACCAGCATTTTCTTCTGTCTTCCACAGAAAACACCAACATGGCACCATAGCCTTTCACATAGACTTTTTGCAATATCCAGCTTCTATTTATGTGGCACTACAACAACCAGCATTTTCTTCTGTCTTCCACAGAAAACACCAACATGGCACCATAGCCTTTCACATAGACTTTTTGCAATATCCAGCTTCTATTTATGTGGCACTACAACAACTAGCATTTTCTTCTGTCTTCCACAGAAAACACCAACATGGCACCATAGCCTTTCACATAGACTTTTTGCAATATCCAGCTTCTATTTATGTGGCACTACAACAACCAGCATTTTCTTCTGTCTTCCACAGAAAACATCAACATGGCACCATAGCCTTTCACATACACTTGTTTGCAATATCCAGCTTCTATACACATTGCTTACTTTCTTGCCATCAGCAAGTACTTTATAGACTTCTGTGCCACAGTATACACAGTCCATTCCGTGGATTCCTCTTCCAGAGTTTTACTTTCACCAGTTTTTTGCACACAGTTTGCTATGTTGCAATTCACTCACCCCTTTCTGGGCTTCTCAGTTGAAATCACAGATTTCTTCCAGCTGTAGGCCACAATGCACACTTAGCAGTACTGCAGTCACCAAACACTTGTCTTCCAGGACTTGCGTGGATCTCTTTATGCGCGCGTTCTCCACCATAAGCGACAATTTGGGGAATTAGACTCAAAATGGCGGTTTCTCCTGGTCCAGACAGCGGTGGTTCATGGTACTGGGCGCCGGAAAGATAGCTTTCAGACGGTCCAAGTGTAAATAAAAGTGGCTTTATTCAGCTTAACTGCAACATAACAAAACAACAAAAAACCTATGCCACAGTTAGGGCCTAACTCACTCCTTGAGCCCCTAACTGTCCTGACTGTTGCTCAGCTCCAGCAACAGTCCTCTGTGGACGCCAGTCCTCTGGGACAGAGCCTATCTCTCTGTCCTAGCTGGTCCACTCCTGTGGACGCCAGCCCTCTGGGACAGAGCCTCTCTCTCTCTGTCCTAGCTGGTCCACTACTGTGGACGCCAGCCTTCTGATACAGAGCCTCACTCTCTGTCCTAGCTGGTCCACTACTTCCTGCTTCCTGCAGGACACACCAGCCCTCCTGGAGTTACGTGCCACCACCCAAAGGTGTGGCTTAAGGCCTTTTCTGGCCTGGCCTGGGTCGCTCAACAGCGCCCTCTGGCTCACATACTTACAGGGTATATAGGAGCCCTCTGACCACAAACCTTCTATCAGGCAGATCTTCCTTGGCACCTCTGTGCCTAAACCTGACTACATTCCTCCTCTTGAAAGCCTGGCCTGTATAGTTCGTGCTCAATGTAAAAGATGGATGACCGCGGCTCCAGGCATTCTCAGAGGAGGTATGGCGAGATCCGCCATCTTGGCGTGTCTGTGGGCGCTGTGTGGGCTTCTGAGCACCTGCACTACGAAGTTCTGCTACTATGTGAGTATCTAGAGGAGGAAAGTCCTGTACATTGGACTATGCTGTGTCCGCCCCACCATCAACCTCTATGTCTATGATATCAGCAGACTCCAGAGACTGGACTGTAGAGGGGTCTGACACCATAGATGGTGAAGGATCCCCCCCAGAATGAGAAACACTTTCCCCTTCTGCACCATTATTATATACAGGGTTATCAATACAGTCAGACACATTAGTCAGACAGTCAGTGGCAGCAGAGTCTTGCACAGCAGAGTCCACAATGTTATTATAGTCACTATTGGTGACTTGCACAGCAGAGTCCAGACTGTCCCACACACTCACAACCTGAGACCCCAAATGTGCTACTACCCCAGTACCTTCAGGTAACAGTCCACAGTCCTGCTGAGATGACCTGCTTCTTGGGATTTGTGGTGTCTGTACAGTGCTGGTTGCTGGGAATTGTGGTGCCTTGCCAGGAACTGCTGCAGGTTGTTGCTGTGGCTTGATATTAGCTGCTCCTTTCCCATACAAATTCCCTTCCTTAAAAGGGAAACTTGCTGGCTGCAGAATAGGCCTTGCATGGGTCTGCTGGCCACCATCTTGTGAGGATTCAGACCCAGCCTTGGCATGAGATGATGGTGACTGCCGGTATTCCTCGAATCGCTGCTGGTTTCTGTACGATTCTCCCAAAGGTCCCATTTGCTCCAGTACAGTCTCGATCTCCTGTACATTATCGGCGAGCTCTTTCGCCAGTGCGCTCAACTTCTTGACCACTAATGCCTCGATCCCAGGGTTTGCAGCTTTTATTTTATAGGCACAATCTATCTGTCTCTGCAGAGATAGTTTGCTTGTCTTTAAAGTCTCCAGTCTCTTGACCAGTGCTGGGATCTCGTCTGCCAGGCGCAGTTCAGGTGCACACTCAGCCATTGTAACAGTCTATGCATTATTGGGTAGTTTTGTAGTCTGGTTACTCACAGTATGGCTTCTGGTTGGTGTAGCCTGTGACTTCTGGCCTGCTGCGGCTGTTGTCACTGCCATGGGGCCTCCAGGTTGGGGACTATGTCCCAGTTTATTCCCAGTGACCGTACTACTGGTACCATGAAGCTTCCCTGCTGGTCTCACTTTGGTCTCATCCACAGCCTTCACTACAGTTTTGCAGTTTCCACTGCCAGATCTTGTACGTTCAGACCGTACCAGTACAGGCCGCTGCATGTTCTCCAGCATGGTCTGTTTCTCTAAGGAGGTTCTCCTCTGTCTGCAGGAAGGAGGGGTAGACTGGACACCTGCAACCTGTAATGGAGTCTGCACAGGCTGCAAAGTTTGCTTCTTCTTACAATCAGGTATTCTGTCTGGATGCTGCACAATTACTTTGGTAGGTTGTTGCACCATACCTCTGCTTGCTTCTGTTACTGCTTTCTTTACAATCACTTTCTTTCCATCTTGACTTGCACTGGGACTGCTGACACACTGGACATTACTTCCATTACTGGAGACTTTGGGATTTTCATCCGCTAGCTGTGTTGTCTGGGAATTATTTCCCAGTGTAGGCCTTGCAGCCTGGGCCTTGGTAGGGGAGCTGCCCCACCCAGGGTGGCCCCGCCCTGGGCTTTCTTCAGACATCAGGAGACTCAGGAGAGCTACAGAAACACAACCTGACAGGTAGGAGGCAGTATTATAGTAGTTATATTCTTGTACATAGGAGGCAGTATTATAGTAGTTATATTCTTGTACATAGTAGTATTATAGTAGTTATATTATTGTACATAGGAGCAGTATTATAGTAATTATATTCTTGTACATAGGAGGCAGTATTTTAATAGTTATTGTTAGGGAAGTGCCAGTTAAGCAAATCCCCAGTAGCTGCTGCTGGAACCTGGGAGGAAGGGGAAATATGGACACAGTGAGTCCTGATGCTAGAACCACCCCAAAGTCCCTACCTACTTGCCTCAACGACCCTAAGCGGTAGAGGACAACTGGGCGATGGTCCCTTCCTAAAATAAGTGAAACAGTATATACAGTACAGACTAAAAGTTTGGACACACTTTCTCATTCCAAGAGTTTTCTGTATTTTCCTGACTATAAAAATTGTAGATTCACACTGAAGGCATCAAAACTATGAATTAACACATATGGAATTATAAACTTAACAAAAAAGTGTGAAACTACTGAAAATATGTCTTATATTCTAGGTTCTTCAAAGTAGCCACCTTTCGCTTTGATTACATTTTTACACACTCTTGTCATTCTCTTGATAAGCTTCAAGAGGTAGTCACCTGAAATGGTCTTCCAACAGTCTTGAAGGAGTTCCCAGAGATGCTTAGCACTTGTTGGCCCTTTTGCCTTCACTCTGTGGTCCAGCTCACCCCAAACCATCTCGATTGGGTTCAGGTCTGGTGACTGTGGAGGCCAGGTCATCTGGCGTAGCACCCCATCACTCTCCTTCTTGGTCAAATAGCCCTTACACAGTCTGGAGGTGTGTTTGGGGTCATTGTCCTGTTGAAAAATAAATGATGGTCCAACTAAATGCAAACCGGATGGAATAGCATGCCGCTGCAAGATGCTGTGGTAACCATGCTGGTTCAGCATTCCTTCAATTTTGAATAAATCCCCAACAGTGTCACCAGCAAAGCACCCCCACACCATCACACCTCCTCCTCCATGCTTCACGGTGGGAACCAGGCATGTAGAGTCCATTCGTTCACCTTTTCTGCGTCACACAAAGACACGGTGGTTGGAACCAAAGATCTCAAATTTGGACTCATCAGACCAAAGCACAGATTTCCACAGGTCTAATGTCCATTCCTTGTGTTCTTTAGCCCAAACAAGTCTCTTCTGCTTGCTGCCTGTCCTTAGCAGTGGTTTCCTAGCAGCTATTTTACCATGAAGGCCTGCTGCACACAGTCTCCTCTTAACAGTTGTTGTAGAGATGTGTCTGCTGCTAGAACTCTGTGTGGCATTGACCTGGTCTCTAATCTGAGCTGCTGTTAACCTGCGATTTCTGAGGCTGGTGACTCGGATGAACTTATCCTCCGCAGCAGAGGTGACTCTTGGTCTTCCTTTCCTGGGGCGGTCCTCATGTGAGCCAGTTTCTTTGTAGCGCTTGATGGTTTTGGCCACTGCACTTGGGGACACTTTCAAAGTTTGCCCAATTTTTCGGACTGACTGACCTTCATTTCTTAAAGTAATGATGGCCACTCGTTTTTCTTTACTTAGCTGCTTTTTTCTTGCCATAATACAAATTCTAACACTCCATTCAGTAGGACTATCAGCTGTGTATCCACTTGACTTCTGAACAACACAACTGATGGTCCCAACCCCATTTATAAGGCAGGAAATCCCACTTATTAATCCTGACAGGGCACACCTGTAAAGTGAAAACCATTTCAGGTGACTACCTCTTGAAGCTCATCAAGAGAATGCCAAGAGTGTGCAAAGCAGTAATCAAAGCAAAAGGTGGCTACTTTGAAGAACCTAGAATATAAGACATATTTTCAGTTGTTTCACACTTTTTTGTTAAGTATATAATTCCATATGTGTTAATTCATAGTTTTGATGCCTTCAGTGTGAATCTACAATTTTTATAGTCATGAAAATACAGAAAACTCTTGGAATGAGAAGGTGTGTCCAAACTTTTGGTCTGTACTGTAGATATCAGAGAAACACGCTAGCACGCTCAAAGAGGCTAATAGCAAACACCCATGTGTGGACTAATGGGCTGTATATGGAAGCCCGGAATCTGCCCCAGATGTGATTGGAAGGTAAGATGTCAATCATAGGGCTACAAAAGTTAACTCTTCGTGAACCAGTGGAAACTCAGAGTACTGGCTGGACTGATACACTGAAACAAACTTTCAGCTGTGCTAAAACAGAATACAACAGGAGGTCCAGGATCAGGGGATCATAAGAGGACACGCCTCCTGCGCCGTACCATGCAGCCGGAGGATGGAGCAGAAGTCTGAACAGACAAGGATGTTACAATTATATTCTTGTACATAGGAGGCAGTATTATAGCAGTTATATTCTTGTACATAGGAGCAGTATTATAGAGGTTATATTCTTGTACATAGAAGCAGTATTATAGTAGTTATATTCTTGTACATAGGAGCAGTATTATAGTAGTTATATTCTTGTACACAGGAGGCAGTATTATAGTAGTTATATTCTTGTACATAGGAGCAGTATTATAGTAGTTATATTCTTGTACATGAGGCAATTTTTCTTAAAGTAAAAACAAAACATAAATACAATTAAACAAAAATTCTTCCAGTAATTTCAGACATTTTGTATGTACAAGAAAGGATCAAACAAGAAAATAACGCAAAATCAACTTAAAGAGTCCACACCTGTTGGAGAAGAAAATGTAAAGAACATACGGTAAAAGTAAATAGATCAGACTTAAAACTATATCCACTTCCCTCCATCACAGATCAGAGTCAGAGCTGTCCTGGTGACCTGCTGTTTCCATGTCCGATTCGGACTGTACCTCAGCTCGGTGGGGTCTCCTTTTAGTAGGAGGATCGCCCTCTGGTTCCTCATCATATTCTGCCATCATTTGTTGGATCTTCCTGTCTAGTTCCTCTTCTCCGTCTGACTCTGATAGGATATAGAACCTATTTGCCGTTGCTGTGACATCACCCGTGCTACCTATTCTCATCCTAGTTGGTTTTTTGACAGTGGTCCACTAACCCTCAGGCTTACGGCTGGATCTATCTTTCTTCCTTCTCTTAGTACTGGTGGGTGTTGGGGCAGGAGAAGAGATGGCCACTGAGGGTTGTACAACCTGATCGACAACCTCCATGGTCGCCTCAATGGGTCCTGACTGGGCTTGGTCCTGGGTGGTATCACCCGTATCTGTTTGAGGCTCTGACTCAGTGACTACTGTCCCTGACAACAGCGCCTCCGTCTCCTCCTGTATGTCATCAGCCGCTGCCAGCAAGTCCTCATCAGGGATATCCCTACGGATGTTGTGCCAAGCATCAGGACAGTCCCTGTGGGGGTGACCGATCTTACCACACAGATTACACCTAATGTTTTGGCAGGTAGCGCTCACGTGGCCCATTTCATTACACAAGTTACATTTTACCATGGTGCACACGCTTGCTATATGACCGGCCTTCCCACACCTAAAGCATGTGCGTGGCTGACACGCATAGAAGCAGACGCCTTTCTCTCGGCCAATGAAAAATGAGTTGGGCAGATGTTGGGTTATGTTGTGCTGACGCAACTTAACCAAGACCTTCCACCCACCAGTCCAGATCCCGTCTTCGTCCCTGTTCTTAGTTAGATCGGACATGAGGTCACATTGTCTCCTGAGCCAGATGACAATGTCCTGAGGGGAACGGCTTCATTCCAGAATATGATAGTGACATTTGCCGTATCTGGCCTAGAGATGGGGATGAAGCTGAACTTAGTCCAACCCTCAGTATCTCTGAACCTGGTGAGATTAGCCCAGAAACGGTCCAGATCAGACATCAGCTTAAAGCTCACATCATACCCCTGGCGGTCAGGAAGGTTTATCACTGCCAGGATGTCAGTCGGCAGGAAGCCCATCTGGGTACATAGGAGCCCTCTGACCACAAACCTTCTATCAGGCAGATCTTCCTTGGCACCTCTGTGCTTAAACCTGACTACATTCCTCCTCTTGAAAGCCTGGCCTGTATAGTTCGTGCTCGATGTAAAAGAAGGAGCACCGCGGCTCCAGGCATTCCCAGAGGAGGTATGGCCAGATCCGCCATCTTGGCGTGTCTGTGGGCGCTGTGTGGGCTGCTGAGCACCTGCACTACGAGGTTCTGTTACTGCATTAGTAACTAGAGGGGGAAAGTCCTGTACATTGGACTGTGCTGTGTCCGCCCCACCATCAACCTCTATGTCTGCAATATCAGCAGACTCCAGAGACTGGACTGTAGAGGGGTCTAATGTCAAAGATGGCGAAGGATCCCCCCCAGAATGAGAAACACTTCCCCTGCTACACCATTATCACATACAGGATTATCTATCATTTCATACATGTTAGATGGATAGTCAGTGGCAGCAGAGTCCTGCACAGCAGAGTCCACAGTGTTATTATAGTCACTATAGGTGACTTGCACAGCAGAGTCCAGACTGTCCCACACACTAACAACCTGAGACCCCAAATGTGCTACTGCACCAGTACCTTCAGGTAACAGTCCACAGTCCTGCTGAGATGACCTGCCTCCTGGGACTTGTGGTGTCTGCACAGATGCTACTTCAGGCAGGGGTCCATGATCTTGCTCTAAAGTGCTGGTTGCTGGGACTTGTGGTGCCTTGCCAGGAACTGCTGCAGGTCTTTGCTTTGGCTTGGCATTAGCTGCTCCTTTCCCATACAAATTCCCTTCCTTAAAAGGGAAACTTGCAGGCTGCAGAATAGGCTTTGCATGGGACTGCTGGCCGCCATCTTGAGAGGTTTCAGACCTAAAGCGAGATGATGGTGACTTCTGGTATTCCTCGAATCACTGCTGGTTTCTGTACGATTCTCCCACCGGTCCCATTTGCTCCAGTACAGTCTCGGTCTCCTGTACGTTATCGGCGAGCTCTTTCGCCAGTGCGCTCAGCTTCTTGTCCACTATTGCCTCTAACCCAGGTTTAGCAGCCCTTATTTTATAGGCAGAGTCAATCTGTCTCTGCAGAGATATTTTACCCGCCTTTAATGTCTCCAGTCTCCTGACCAGTGCTGGGATCTCGTCTGCCAGGCGCAGTTCAGGTGCACGCTCAGCCATTGTAACAGTCTGTCCATTATTGGGTAGTTTTGCAGGCTGGTTACTTACAGTATGGCTTCTGGTCGGTGTAGCCTGTGACTTCTGGCCTGCTGCGGCTGTTGTCACTGCCATGGGGCCACAATCTGCAGGTTGGGGACTATGTCCCAGTTTGTTCCCAGTGACCGCACTACTGGTACCATGAGGCCTTCCTGCTGGTCTCACTTTGGTCTCATCCACAGCCTTCACTACAGTTTTGCAGTTTCCACTGCCAGATCTTGTCCGCTCAGACCGCACCAGTACAGGCCGCTGAATATTCTCCTGCATGGTCTGTTTCTCCAAGGACGTTCTCCTCTTTCTGCAGGAGGGTGGAGTGGACGGGACACCTGTAACCTGCAATGGAGTCTGCACAGGCTGCATGGCTTGCTTCTTCTTACAATCAGGTATTCTGTCTGGATGCTGCACAATTACTTTGGTAGGTTGTTGCACCGTACCTTTGCTTGCTTCTGTTACTGATTTCTTTGCAATAACTTTCTTCCCATCTTGACTTGCACTGGGACTGCTGACACACTGGACATTACTTCCATTCCTGGAAACTTTGGGATTTTCATCCACTTTCTCAGTTGTCTGGGAGGTGTTCCCCAGAGTAGGCCTTGGAGCCTGGGCCTTGCTAGGGGAGCTGCCCCACCCAGGGTGGCCCCGCCCTGGGCTTTCTCCAGATATCAGGAGACTCAGGAGAGCTACAGAAACACAACCTCACAGGTAGGAGGCAGTATTATAGTAGTTATATTCTTGTACATAGGGGCAGTATTATAGTAGATATATTCTTGTACATAGGAGAAGTATTATAGTAGTTATATTCTTGTACATAGGAGCAGTATTATAGTAGTTATATTCTTGTACATAGGGAGCAGTATTATAGTAGATATATTCTTGTACATAGGAGGTAGTATTATAGTAGTTATATTCTTGTACATAGGAGCAGTATTATAGTAGTTATATTCTTGTACATAGGAGGCAGTATTATAGTAGTTATATTCTTGTACATAGGAGCAGTATTATAGTAGTTATATTCTTGTACATGAGCAGTATTATAGTAGTTATATTCTTGTACACAGGGGCAGTATTATAGTAGTTATATTCTTGTACACAGGGGCAGTATTATAGTAGTTATATTCTTGTACATGAGGCAGTATTATAGTAGTTATATTCTTGTACACAGGGGCAGTATTATAGTAGTTATATTCTTGTACATAGAAAACAGTATTATAATAATATTCTTGTACATAGGTGGCAGTACTTTAGTAATTATTCTTGTACATGTGGCTAATATTATAATAATTATGTTTTTGTACATAGGGGGCAGTATTATAGTATGTACAGATGTATTTGAGAGAGCATCTCTAGGTTAGTTAATGATAGTTGGGCCAAGACAGGCATTCCCACAACATTGGAACCTTTATCTTGCAGAATATAACTGCTTTTGTTACTAAACATCTCAGTTGCATTAACAGTGAGGAGACTTGGTGTCCATGGCTGAAACAAGTCCTGCATTTTCCCAATGGTGGTTGAAAAACAGGATCAAAAGCAGGGGTTGCCAATTTCATGACAGTGGAATTGGACAGAGGACTAGAGGAGACAGTGAAGAGCAGACATCACGTGTGACTGTGTTTGCAGAGCACCCAGAGTGTGGAGATGGTTTGCTTGAAGAGAACTGTTACTGGGTTCTGGGAACAGACTCCCTTTAAATACACCCATCATCCCTATGGCATACTTTTAGTCCAGGTGTAACTTGCAGCCACATCTTCATTTAGTATTAGTGATGGGTGAAGCTTCCTACATTAAATTAGGATAAATATAAAAACTGTTTTATAACTTTGTGTATTGTGTATATTGTGCGATGATAACAGTGTGTGAAGCTAGTAGCATGGAAACTCTTTTTTTTGGGGGGGGGGATGGGCGTCTTTCTATAGTCCAGCTCAGGCAGTAAAGATGCTAGGTTCACCACTGTGTGTACCCATACCATCTCCTATCGCAGTGAAAATAACTGTGTGTGTACCCATACCGTCTGCTAGCGCAGTAACAATAACTGCGTTTGTGTATGCATACTGTCTTCTAGCACAGTAACAATAACTGCGTGTGTATCCATACCGTCTCCTAGCACAGACTTTGACTCACATAGTGGATGAGTATCTGTCGACACATCTCCTTGTACTGAGCGATGGGTCCTCCCTGTTCAATTTCTGGGTTGGTAAATTGGACACGTGGCCAGAGCTTGCCCTCTATGCCTTGGAGGTGCTGCCCTGCCCTGCAGCAAGTGTCCTATCAGAACGTGTGATCAGCACCGCAGGGGGTGTCATCACCGACAAGAGGATCTGCCTATCCACAGCCAACGTGGACATACTTACTGTAAGGGAATCACTAGAGGAGCAATTCCGCAGTAGCTGCTGGAGAACTTAGGGGGGAGGGGCACAACAAGACAGTGGACCCTAAGCTGAATCCCCCCCACTGTCCCTGGCTAACTTGCCCGATCTGTCCTAGGTGACAGCCAGCAACTAGTCGACAGTTCCTCCTTATAATAAGTGATAACACAGAACGCAGACAAGACGCACAACAACAAAGGGAGGTCAGCTAGCCAAGGGGTCGGTAACAATCGAGCAATGCAGTACAGAATCAAAATCCAAGAGAATAGTCAAAGGTAAGTGTGATGAACCGACCCTCAGTTGTACATCTTTCTTAGAAATGTATTTTTACTTGCTCATGTCCGTCCTCCCCCACCTATTGGAATGTTGTGTTTAACTTGGGTTTTACATCGCTGGACGATACGCTTCACTGGTTTTATGTGTGTTCATGGGAGATGGCTTGTTATAGCCAGGCACTTTTATTATCCCTGGCCAGATGGCGATGGGGGGATAGCAAGCCAGTGACCTTAACTTCACCCATCTCTCCGAGGGTTCTGCAAAGGAGGGAGAAGGGGGGCTGCCTAGGTGCAAGGGGTGGGTGGAGCACTAGCCATATGCTGTGGGCAGACCTGGATTCTGGGGTCATTCAGCAAAGAGGCAGTAAGGAGCTCTGATCTGGGAGAAGATGAGAGGGCCTGCCCTACTGAGGAATGCATTGAGGGCCTAGCATTGAGGCCTGAAGCCTTTCCCTTTGTTCTGGACGACATGTAGAAGGATTGTTTTAGGCAACTTGCTTAAGCTTGCGCCCTAGGCCCAAAACTCTGCTGTGGCCTAGAGAAACGGACTACGAGTCTTTGTGTGTGGAGCCTGGAAGAGAGACAGCTAAGACAGAGCTGTGGGCTCAGGTATCTTTTCTATCTTTTATTCCCATTTTTGTTTTGTGCCGTATCATTGCTATTTTGCTTGTATGTTTATGCTTGATCAAATTAATATTGTATATTTCTGTATATGCTATTAATTCATACCGGCCCACTTGGGTTATTAAACATATAAAATTTATATCGCTCGTTTCGTTTTATCCTATGACCCGGTCTACTCACGGTGTGTGAGTGGGAGGTTAAGAAAGAAGTTTGATCGCAGGCGTGCCAGGCGGCTGGGCGAGGCGATATTCTTCACAGTAAGCCAGAGGTCAGAAAATCAGAAGAGCAGGTAACAAGGAACAAGGAGTATAGCCAGTAAGCGAAATGCAATAGCAGGAGCCAATGGGAAAGTGAGCAAACAATAAATAGGGAGAAAGAACCCGCCCCAGACTTGATAGGAGGATAGGCTGTCAATCACAAAGCGAGGACTAAAGTTAACTCTTAGTGGAGCAGGGGGAGAGCAAGGTGAAGGAGAAGGGCGTGGTGGAAAATCAATTAAGGAGGTGAGGGAATAGGACAGTGTTCAGACAATACAAGAAAAACCCAAAGGAAAGAATCACAATCAGGCACGCCTCCTGCGCCGCAGCGTGCGCCCGGAGGACGGCGCCAAAGCCCGGACAGGCAAGGACGTTACAGTACCCCCCCCCTTTTACGAGGGGCCTCTGGACCCTCGCCAGATGGACCAGGTTTCGAAGGGTTCTGGCGATGAAAGAGATTAATTAAACGTGGCGCATGTAGGTCCCTACCAGAAACCCACGTTCGCTCTTCCGGGCCATAACCCTTCCAGTGCACGAGGTACTGAACAGCATTCTGCACCCGACGGGAATCCAGAATTTTTTCTACTTCATATTCTAGTTCCCCTTGGACCACCACCGGCGCAGGTGGACTGGAAGAAGTAAGGACAGGGGAGATATACTTCTTCAAAAGCGACTTGTGGAAGACGTTATGGATACGAAAAGAACTTGGAAGTTGTAATTTAAAAGATACTGGGTTTATGAGTTCAGAAATGACATAGGGCCCAATGTAACGTGGTGCAAATTTCCCCGAAGGAACTCTAATACGCAGATTCCTAGTGGACATCCAGACTCGATCTCCCACTCTGTATTCAGGGCCAGGTAAGCGTCTTTTATTTGCCTGCCGTTTTTGATATTCTTGGGCTTTAACCAGGCTCAGACGAGCCTGGGCCCAGACTGTGCACAGTCGCTGATAAGTATGTTCGGCGGTGGGATTAACAGACTCGGTGCTACGGAGAGAGGAGTACCTGGGGTTAAAACCATAGTTGCAATAAAACGGAGACATTTTAGTGGTGACGTTAACCCTGTTGTTTATTGCAAATTCTGCTAGAGGAAGAAAGGTTCTCCATTTTTCTTGAACATCAGACACAAAACACCTTAAGTACTGTTCCAAAGTTTGGTTGAATCTCTCTGTCTGGCCATTGGTCTCCGGGTGGAACACGGAAGAGAAAGACAGAGAGACCCCCAGACGACCACAAAATTCCTTCCAGAATCTAGAGACAAATTGTACACCCCGATCAGATACAATATTTTCCAGTACACCATGCAAGCGGAGTATGTGGTTAATAAAGAACGAGGCTAGACGTGGAGCACTAGGAATTTTCTTTAGGGGTACAAAATGACACATTTTGGAGAATCTATACACAACAACCCAAATCACAGTCTTCCCTTGGGAACAAGGCAAATCAGTAATGAAGTCCATTGACAAATGGGACCATGGTCTCTTAGGTATAGGAAGGGGATGAAGAAGGCCCTCGGTTAATCTCCTAGGAGTCTTCATCTTAGCACATGTCTCACAGGCAGCAACAAATTCACATACGTCTCGAGACCAGGACGGCCACCAGTAAGAGCGGGAGAGAAGGTATTTAGTCCCAGTGAAGCCGGGATGTCCCGTTAAGGTAGAAAAATGAATTTCCTCCAAAACACGAAGACGAAGATTTGGATGTACAAATAGTTTCCAAGTGGGAGTATTACTGGGAGCAAGATCTTGTGAATTAACCACTAAAGTAGCAAGATCAGGAGTAATAATGGCGAGAACCACTACGGGAGACAAGATTTTATCTGGGACATCCTTAGGGGCACCGCTGGGACCAAAACTGCGAGATAGGGCATCAGCCCGTACATTTTTAGAGCCTGGACGATAAGTCACCACAAAATTAAAACGTGTGAAGCCTGCCTAGGAGACAGTCGCTTAGCGTTATCCAGATATAGTAGGTTCTTATGATCGGTGAATACTGTGATCTGGTGTTTGGCCCCCTCGAGGAAATGTCTCCACTCCTCGAATGCCCATTTAATGGCTAGGAGTTCTCGATTACCAAAGTCATAGTTGCGCTGCGTAGGAGAGAATTTCCTCGAGAAGAAGGCTACAGGTTGCAAACACGTAAAATTTTCAGAGCCCTGAGACAACATGCCACCAACCCCCACTTCAGAGGCATCAACCTCAATAATAAATGGGCGATCATAGTCTGGTGGTACTAATACAGGAGCCTCAACAAAACATTTCTTGAGATGTACAAAAACCTGTTCCGCTTCCGGAGTCCATTTGGTCACATCGGCACCTTTCTTTGTGAGATCCGTTAATGGCTTCACTATAGAAGAGAAATTCTTATAAATAAATACATTTTCGATAATGGAGAAACCCAAGAAACGTTGTAGGGCTTTAAGGTTGGAGGGGCGTTCCCAGTTATTAATAGCCGTGACTTTTAGTGGATCCATACAAAAAGAATCGGGAGTAATAACGTAACCGAGGAAGGTGACCCTTTGGACTCCGAACAGGCATTTGGACAGTTTGGCAAAGAGAGAGTTTTGACGCAACAGTAGCAAAACACTCTTAACATGCTCAATATGTGTGGCCCAATCAGGAGAGAACACTAGAATATCATCCAGGTAGACAACCACATAACGACCGAGCAAGTCTCTAAAGATATCGTTAACAAAGTGTTGAAATACTGCGGGTGCATTACATAACCCGAAAGGCATAACCAAATATTCAAAGTGACCTTCCGGGGTGTTGAACGCAGTTTTCCATTCATCTCCTTCTCTAATCCGGATCAGATTGTATCCCCCACGGAGGCCAATTTTAGAAAACCAGCGGGCACCCACAATCTGATTGAAAAGATCATCGATCAGGGGAAGAGGGTACTGATTTTTAACCGTAATTTTATTTAATTCTCGGTAGTCAATGCATGGTTGCAGTCCGCCATCTTTCTTTTTAACAAAAAAGAACCCAGCTCCCATGGGAGACTGAGACGGACGGATGTGACCTTTAAGAAGACTATCCTGAGTGTAATCTCGCATAGCCTCACGTTCTGGAGCAGAAAGATTGAAGATCCTTCCCTTAGGGTATTTGGAGTCGGGAAGGAGTTCAATTGCACAATCGTAAGGTCTATGCGGCGGTAAAACTTCAGCAGCTTTAGCATCAAAAACATCATGAAAATCAGACAGAAATTCAGGAAGAAGTGTCTCCTCACTGAGACAATCGGAGGTATGCAAAGCAATGCAATAGGAGGAGCACTGATTCCCCCATTTCATTAACTCTTTTTTGGGCCAATCAAAGGTAGTTTTATGGAGGTCTAGCCAGGGAAGCCCTAAAATAATATCAGACGAGAGATCCTCCATAACAAAAAAAACTCATGAGCGCCGTATGTATTGAGCCCACTTGCAAAGAGAGTAAGGGGGTTTTAAAACGGATTTTACCCCTGGCCAGTGGAGTAAAATCCGCCCCAGTAACCAACAAAGGAGTATCTAATGATACAAGTTCAATACGTAAAGCAGAAACAAACGAAAATTTAACAAAGTTAGTGGCAGCCCCAGAATCTACTACGGCCTGCCCAGAAACAGATCTGCCCCCAAAGGACAGAGACACAGGTAACATCAATTTGTGAGATTTTTCAGAAGATACCTGACTGCCTGAGTGGTTCTTCTGAATACCACTCAGGCCCTGAAGTTTTCCGCTGGTGTACGTGGCTTGATGGAACAATCTCGGATGAGATGACCCGGTCTGCCGCAATACAGGCAGAGATGATTCCGGAGACGATATTCTCGTCTAGCCTTGGTATCCAGTGCTCCCAACTGCATAGGCTCATCTCCAGGGGTGACAGAAGGAGAAACAGATTTTTTAACAGAAAGAGAGGGATAGACAGAAGACTTAGTGGGACCAATCCCCACCCTCTCTTTACGTCTGTCCTGGAGTCTCCTGTCAATGCGGATGGCTAAGGTCATAGCCTTTTCTAAGGTAGGGGGATCAGGGTGACCTACCCAGACATCCTTCACTGAATCATTCAGGCCCTGTTTAAAAAGAGCTTTCAAAGCGGAGTCACACCAACCTGCTGTTATACTCAACTTCCGAAACTCAGAGCAGTAAGTTTCAGCGGATAGTTTACCTTGCCGGAGGGTAAGAAGTTGGGACTCGGCGAGTCCAATTTGATCAGGCTCAGCATAAATGGCCCCCAAAGACTTAAAAAATTTTTCCAGATCCGTCCACTCCTCTGCCTCAGGGGGGAGTTTAAGGGCCCAAGTCTGTGGATCCCCCTGTAAGAGGGAAATGACCACCCCCACCATCTGAGGCTGCAACGCATGAGGGTTGACCCGAAAATACAATAGACATGATTCCCTGAACGTCTCAAATTTACCTCGGTCCCCTGAAAACCTTTCCGGGAGTAACATTTTAACCCTGGGAAGGGAATGACAGCAGGTGGTGTAGCAGCGGCCTCAGCTTGATTCTGGGTGAGAGTGTGTACCTGGTTGGCCAGCTCAGACACCAAACCTGCCAAACCCTCCATTCGAGTCACAAGGTCCTGAATAGAAGCCATGCCAGTAATGAGTAGAAGGGTTAAAGTTTTTTTTTTTTAGGGCTTACTATTGTAAGGGAATTGCCAGTTGAGCAATTCTCCAGTGCTGCTGCAAAAACCTGAGAGGAAGGGAATACAGAGACAGTGAGCCCTAAAGTTGACCCAGACTCTGTCCCTACCTACTTGTCTCACTGTCCTAATGACAGGAACAACTTGGAGCCGGTCCCTACTCTGAATAAGTGACAACACAGAACACAGACAGGACGCACAAACAACAAAGGGAGGTCAGCTAGCCAAGGGGTCGGTAACAATCGAGCAATGCAGTACAGAATCAAAATCCAAGAGAATAGTCAAAGGTAAGCCAGTGGTCAGAAAATCAGAAGAGCAGGTAACAAGGAACAAGGAGTATAGCCAGTAAGCGAAATGCAATAGCAGGCGCCAATGGGAAAGTGAGCAAACAATAAATAGGGAGAAAGAACCCGCCCCAGACTTGATAGGAGGATAGGCTGACAATCACAAAGGCAGGACTAAAGTTAACTCTTAGTGGAGCAGGGGGAGAGCAAGGTGAAGGAGAAGGTTGTGGTGGAAAATCAATTAAGGAGGTGAGGGAATAGGACAGTGTTCAGACAATACAAGAAAAACCCAAAGGAAAGAATCACAACCGGACACGCCTCCTGCGCCACAGCATGCGCCCGAAGGACGGCGCCAAAGCCCGGACAGGCAAGGACGTTACACTTACATTCATTAATGGATCCCACAGGACTTGGCTGTTCCAGCGCCTGAGTGAGTAGTTAAAGTGTTGGCTTCCTCCTCCTCCGCCTCTTCCACTTACACCGCCACATCCACCTCCACCTTCTCCTCCTCCCCCTGGACCTCTACCACCTGTTTCAAAATTATTTTATTTTATTTCTTTTTAATTTTTTTTTCTTATTTATTTCTTTATTTTATGTTATTATTTTAAGTACTTTCCCTATCCCATTTTTTGCAGGGCATTTGCCCTGTTATTACCCCCATTTTGCAGCCCTCTACCCCTTACTTACCCCTTACCATCCCCATTTTACAGCCATTTTTAGGTCACCAAGTTCAGGTCCCCATTAATTTCAATGGGGTTCGGGTTCGGGTCAAGTTCGGGTACCCGAACCAAACTTGTGGGCAAAGTTCGGCTGAATTCGTCGAACCCGAACTTCGACGGTTTGCTCAACACGACTCCTGAATTATTAAGAGGCTGAAGCTTCGTAATAATTCAGATGCATCTCGAGCTGGGACTTTATTTCTTACATTCCTTCCAATGTGTTTGTAGGTTCTTTGTGTATTTCACTCATTAGATTATTAACCCTTTTTTATTTAATCACATACATATTAAAGATATTAGATAGACAAATTACAACAGGATCATTTATTAATGTATAGCACAGAAATTATTGTAATAAAATACAAGATACATTTCTACTATACTATAAACCTGCTCACCATTGTGCATTGTATGACTAGTAACATGTATATTGCTGACAGTATCATAAAGTAGGATTTTTTTTTTTTTTTTAAACTGTTTTCATTAAGATTTTCCTATTATTTAGCAATTGAAAGAAATAAGGAAGGGGAGTCGGGAGGTGACATAGGGAGACAACTGCATGCAGTAAAATGAATATGCACCGTACACGAAAAAATATATGTAATAAAGCCAATAAACTAATAATAAATTCTATTTCACATGCACAAGATGCAGATTTTTTCCATGAGGAAATTGACTTATGGTGCAGATTTTAAAATCTATAGCATGTCAATTTATTTTTCTTCAAAATCCACATAGAATCTGCATGTACAAGTATGAATCTGCACCAAAATCAGTGAGGATATCCAGTGTAGATTTCCATATGTATACATATAGATTTCAGTGTGAATTTTCTGCATGTACTGTAAATACTTATGTGCAAAAATTTTTTCATTGAATTTTTGCTGTTTTTCTCTGCATTTTTTCCTCCTCTATTAAATATATAGGGATAACGCTTGCATGTGCTTTTTTTCTGCGGGCCGCTATGTGGAGTTTTAGCCTAAAGACAGTTTTTTTTTTCTGTGAATTAGTTTATTACAATGACTTTTAGGAGGATGTCTATATGGAACACGTTGCTCAAATGGGAACAGCTACAGTAAAAAGTTTAAAAAAAAAAGTGGATAATAATATAATGAAATATGTAAGAAATAATATTTTTTGCTATATATTGTAGTTAGTAAAAAAACAAATCTAAATAAAAATAGGGAGGACAAAATTAGAATATTTTTTTAGAATGTTTTATAGAATAAACCTTCTCACCTCTTCTAGGCTGCTATATTCATCAGGAAGTAAGATGATCATACTGATGTAATCAATTTCAAAGGGTAGTACAATAATTTTGGCATTGATCTCCTTTATTTCACCGACCTTAAATGTATCAGTAAGGCTCATCATTGGAACTGATATTTGTGTATCCTAAAAACAAATGCAAAAACTTTTTCAAATGAAATAACAAATGGTAAAAAATATAAAATAACTAAAGGCAAAAATATCAAAAAAATTTTGTGATATTATTTTAGATATAAATCCAAAATAAAATTTAGCATCTCAGAAGAAATGTTCCAAATTCCTAGCAGTCACGGAAATTGCTTTCCATTATGAACTGAGCAATAAAGCTTATAATAAATGAATCCATTGATTTAATGTATTTGTTTTTTACATCATTTGCAGCAACCAGTGGATGCGGACCCATTGTGCCACCTAACCAGTGTGACTTTGGGCGTATCTAGCAAACATCTAACAGAGGCCCCCCTCTTCCTTTTTCCTTCTTACAGCTAAGACCCCAGATTGCAGAAGCACAGCTTTTTTTATTGCAGATTTTGCTGCGTTTTTTTGAGCCAAAGCCAGTAGTGGACTGAGCAGAAGGGAGAAGTATAAGAACTTCCTATATATTAGCCTACAGATACAGTACAGACCAAAAGTTTGGACACACCTTCTCATTCCAAAATTTTTCTGTATTTTCATGACTATAAAAATTGTAGATTCACACTGAAGGCATCAAAACTATGAATTAACACATGTGGAATTATATACTTAACAAAAAAGTGTGAAACAACTGAAAATATGTCTTATATTCTAGGTTTTTCAAAGTAGCCACCTTTTGCTTTGATTACTGCTTTGCACACTCTTGGCATTCTCTTGATGAGCTTCAAGAGGTAGTCACCTGAAATGGTTTTCACTTCACAGGTGTGCCCTGTCAGGTTTAATTAGTGGGATTTCTTGCCTTATAAATGGGGTTGGGATCGTCAGTTGTGTTGTTTAGAAGTCAGGTGGATACACAGCTGATAGTCCTACTGAATGGAGTGTTAGAATTTGTATTATGGCAAGAAAAAAGCAGCTAAGTAAAGAAAAATGAGTGGCCATCATTACTTTAAGAAATGAAGGTCAGTCAGTCCAAAAAATGGGAAAACTTTAAAAGTGTCCCCAAGTGCAGTGGCCAAAACCATCAAGCGCTACAAAGAAACTGGCTCACATGAGGACCGCCCCAGGAAAGGAAGGCCAAGAGTCACCTCTGCTGCGGAGGATAAGTTCATCCGAGTCACCAGCCTCAGAAATCGCAGGTTAACAGCAGCTCAGATTAGAGACCAGGTCAATGCCACACAGAGTTCTAGCAGCAGACACAGCTCTACAACAACTGTTAAGAGGAGACTGTGTGCAGCAGGCCTTCATGGTAAAATAGCTGCTAGGAAACCACTGCTAAGGACAGGCAACAAGCAGAAGAGACTTGTTTGGGCTAAAGAACACAAGGAATGGACATTAGACCTGTGGAAATCTGTGCTTTGGTCTGATGAGTCCAAATTTGAGATCTTTGGTTCCAACCACCGTGTCTTTGTGCGACGCAGAAAAGGTGAACGAATGGACTCTACATGCCTGGTTCCCACCGTGAAGCATGGAGGAGGAGGTGTGATGGTGTGGGGGTGCTTTGCTGGTGACACTGTTGGGGATTTATTCAAAATTGAAGGAAAACTGAACCAGCATGGTTACCACAGCATCTTGCAGCGGCATGCTATTCCATCCGGTTTGCGTTTAGTTGGACCATCATTTATTTTTCAACAGGACAATGACCCCAAACACACCTCCAGACTGTGTAAGGGCTATTTGACCAAGAAGGAGAGTGATGGGGTGCTACGCCAGATGACCTGGCCTCCACAGTCACCAGACCTGAACCCAATCGAGATGGTTTGGGGTGAGCTGGACCGCAGAGTGAAGGCAAAAATGCTAATCATCTCTGAGAACTCCTTCAAGACTGTTGGAAGACCATTTCAGGTGACTACCTCTTGAAGCTCATCAAGAGAATGCCAAGAGTGTGCAAAGCAGTAATCAAAGCAAAAGAATATAAGACATATTTTCAGTTGTTTCACACTTTTTTGTTAAGTATATAATTCCACATGTGTTAATTCATAGTTTTGATGCCTTCAGTGTGAATCTACAATTTTTATAGTCATGAAAATACAGAAAACTCTTGGAATGAGAAGGTGTGTCCAAACTTTTGGTCTGTACTGTATACTATATACACATGTAATCTGGCAGAGCAAAAACTTAGGTCTGGGAGCACTGCTTTTGATGCTCAGACCCCTTCCATTAACTGCCTGTGCCACCCCATACAGTGAGAGTTGATCCTTTCAGTGCTATGACATCACCCATGATGTATAATGTCCCAAAGCAGCCCCTCCACACAGAATAATGTGCTATAGTGGCCCCCTCACACAGAATAATGTCACATAGCGGCCCCTCCACACAGTATAATGTCACATAGCGGCCCCTCCACACAATATAATGTCACATAGCGGCCCCTCCACATAGTATAATGTCACATAGCGGCCCCTCCACACAGTATAATGTCACATAGTGGCCCCTCCACACAGTATAATGTCACATAGCAGCCCCTCCACACAGTATAATGTCACATAGCAGCCCCTACACACAATATAATGTCACATAGAGGCCCCTCCACACAGTATAATGTCACATAGCAGCCCCTACACACAATATAATGCCACATAGCAGCCCCTACACACAGAATAATGTCACATAGCGGCCCCTACACACAATATAATGCCACATAGCGGCCCCTCCACACAGAATAATGTCACATAGCGGCCCCTACACACAATATAATGTCACATAGTGGGCCCTACACACAATATAATGTCACATAACGACCCTTCCACACAGTATAATGTCACATAGCGGCCCCTCCACACAACATAATGTCACATAGCGGCCCCTACACACAATATAATGCCACATAGCAGCCCCTACACACAATATAATGTCACAAAGCGGCCCCTCCACACAGTATAATGTCACATAGCGGCCCCTCCACACAGTATAATGCCACATAGCGGCCCCTACACACAATATAATGTCACATAGCGGCCCCTCCACGCAGTATAATGTCACATAGTGCATACCTCTCAACTTTCAAAGGACAGACAAATTTAGCTCCACCAACATTAATGTCCCCTTTCAGTTGCTCCCAGTTTAATGTCATTGTCTAGCGACCCCCACAGTTTATTGTCCCCCTCCAGCTGCCCCCAGTTTTATGTCCCCCTTTAGCTACCCAAGTTCACTATTCAGCCCAAGAGGCTGAATGGTGAAGCAGGGAGTGGATAGCCTCAATGAGACAGATTTAGACTATTACTCCTCCTAAGCTCAGGCAAGATGGCAGCCCCCATAATCAAGCACTGAAAATAGATGAGAAAAAAAACTATCAGAAAATAAAAACAGATTAGAAAAAAAAATGTCTAAATATAGTAGATAAATAAAAAAAAAAAAATGAGTGACACATTCCTAGTAGCATCCATCTATTGCTCAGAATATTGTTATAAAAACATGAGCAGTAAGTATTGTGAGCTGTCCAGGAATTTGTGGACAATTGTCAATTCTGCCCGTCATTGTTGATACACTTTAGTCATCCAATCCGACAAAATCATTCCTTTCATCTATTGTGTATAGTCAGATATAGGTTACACGTAACGTGTTATTTCATAAAACATTATTTCTTTAAAACGATTTCTTTTTACCTTTGTTGTATAAAATGGAGCATTTTTTGTATTCACCTCGTTAAACTTTTTAGCGAATTTAAAATAAACCGCATTCACTAAGACCATTGAAGCAGAATTGTCCAGTGAGTTTTCAGGAAGTAATTTTTTAATTTTGCCTGAAATTAAAAAACAAACAAAACACATACATAATATAAATAACACATAGATACCCTAATATACACAAGTGGAAAAAGCAGGACAGCGACATGTGCATCAGAATACCTAGTACTTCATTTTATTATCAACGTTTGGTATTTTTTAATTGTTTTTTGGCGCCATTTTGATGTAAATATAATTTATTTTAACCACTTCCGTACCGCCCAATGGGTTTTTACGTCCGGAAGGTGGTTGTCTAGTTCTGCAAGGACGTATTGGTACGTCCAAGCAGAACTCACGTGATCCGCCAGGATCAGAGTCTGTATTCCTCCTGCAACTGGGGCTAAATGTAGCAGCACCAGTTAGAGGGGAAATCAGCCTCCCCAACAAAAAAAAAAAGTGATCAGATGTCCCCGAAGGTCTATTATGACCTTATGGGGACACAATGTAAAAAATAAAAATAAAAAATTAATAGAAAAGTTAAAAAAAAAAATGTAAATAAAATAATTTAAAAAATAAAATACGCCAATAAAACACCCTTATTAAAGGTTATAGTCCCACCCCCGATGACACCATGCAAAATAAAAATTACCGTAATGGAGAGTAAAAACTATTTTATAAAGTTTTTTAGTAGCACTTTGTGTTAAATAAAAAAAAAAAAAATGAAAAGTGAAACACAGACTCGTTTTCCCTCCTCTTTTGCTTATATTTTCCCGGATATAAAAAAATTAAAGCACATGCAAAAATAAAAACATAAAAATAGAGTCCTATGTGTCACTGAAAAAAAGATGCAAAAATTAGTTGAATAACGCATATGATAAAAATGTTATATCCCTCCAAAACCACACATACAAAAAACAAAAAATGTGCCTGGTCTGGAGGGGATGGTAAAGCATCTGGTATGGAAGTGGTTAACTTTGAAAACATTTTTTTCCCATTTTCTTGTGTTTTTCTATTACCATTCACTGTTCATTATATATAATATGTTGACGTTATTCTATGAGTCTATACTGAAGAAGAACAAACCAGTTCGTAATGACCTGGTTTTCTTATGAATTTTCCAAAAATTTTTAGGGTTTGCCGACCACAAATTATTATTAGGTCAAAGCGTGATGATGTTGAAACTCCATGTGACCTCTGAGGCTCAATCACAAGCCAATCTCAGCAGCCCCCATACTATAATAGCACAAACTGAATCTGAAAGAAAATTTTCAGATGAGCCTCACAAATATTCACAAAACGAATTTTGTGAGCTTTGCCCATCCCTAGTCTGTACAATTATGGTGATGCCAAATTTGTATACTTTTTAGTACATTTGCTGTAATTGGAGCTTGCGGTATTATAAATGTAACCGTACCCTTTGTCTTTGCTTCCACCAATGAGTTTATTTCTTGACTTGCTTTACCATGTTGAAAATCCACGGCTTTAACTGTTGTCTGATAAAGTTCCTGTGCGGAGCTCACATACTCCTGAAGGAATGAGAGAAATATAAGCTAGTATTAATTACTTTATTCTGAATAAGAACTGATTTTCATAGTAAACTATAGAATTTATTTAATAATGTTGAATCAATATGTATGTCAAATAATGTTCAAAATCAGAAGGTTGCCTTTTTTTTGTGAGCCTCATGAACACTACAAGAGAGTTGGTATGATTTTATATGTTTAGTTCCAAAGGTATTTATTGAATTACAACAACAAGGTATAACTTAGTTAACTTCACATCAAAATCAAAGACAAGGGAATCAACCTAGAGTAGGGGAGGAGAAGAGGAGATAAACAGCGTTACCATGGGCTCGAGCAGCGAGGAGTGATACCTAAGGGTCTGCCTAAGGAAAGGGGTGGGGATGAGAGGGCACAACCCAGTGCTAGGACTAGAGTTGGAGACAGTATGGAAGACCTGGGATGCGAGATCTATTAACCCAAGGAGTCCAGACCTTCAAATAATGGAATTAATTTTCTTGTGAAACATTATACTGTAGTATCGACCCATCCCATAGATTTTCTCCAGTTGGAGGCAATGTGAATTCAGGCAGCCAACAGGTAGCCTAAATTGAGCGTACTTCAATGAAGGGAGTTTGAAGTTAAGAATATAGATAGAAGCCTGGAATGGGAAGGATTGTCCAAATAGCCATTGTACAATCCTATGGATAGCAATCCAATAGCGTCTGGAATGGGGGCAGTTCCACCACACAGGGAGGGTAGTGCCTGAAGCATTACAACCCCTAAAACACAGGGGTGAGACTGTAGGAAAACAGCGATGAAGTTGAAGAGGGACCAAATACGTCCTATGCAGAACTTTCAAAGAGGAATCCATGAGGGTGACCTGCCAACTGCCTTTGCTGATCGATGTACAACAGTCAACCCATTGGCCTAGGTCAGGGTAGTGTCAGGGTCTCACTCCCAGGCCACCATAAAGTCAAGCTTGTTGTCAGGGGGGGGGGGGAGTGTTAAGCAAAGGAAAGAGAGCCCTTATCAGCCGCTCTAAACAGACAGTCTCTCAAAGTTGGTAGGGGAGACCTCTGGATTGAGAGGTGTGAGAGAGCGCAAGAAATGGAAAATCTGTGCAGTCCGGAAAGCCTCTGCAGGAGGTGGGGAGAACGTGCTGTTAAAATAGTCTTTGGTGAAGACACGCCTGTTTCAGAGGAAATCATGGTGGCGGTGGTAATGGGCGTGTCACCAAACAAACACCTCGGCAGAGAGGCCAGGAGAAAAAAGAGGATTATAGAAAATCGGAATAAGAGGGGAAACCGGGCTTTGTAATCCATACTGAAAGCAAACCCTCCGCCACAAGTGCAACATGTAGTCAGTCACCTGGAAGAGCACGGAAAAATTTACCTAAAAGCCCATAGGAGAGCCTGTAAGGAGGTCGGGGCCACCAATGCAGATTCCAATGTTACCCATTGGGGGCAGTGATTTTATATGTTTAATGGATACCATAATAGTTTTGGGGTTATGGCTGCCACTGTAAAGCACCCATTACAGGCCCCTGTCAAACAACCTATGCAATGAGTAGTGTAGAAGGGGATGATCATAGACAAGACTGCTTTAACCACTGGGCAAATGGTGCACCTGCATTAAGCCCTATGGCAGCCGGGGGCCCTCCTTCAGCCTTCCCCTGTTACTTTTGCCCATGCTTTGTTCAGCAGCCATTGCACTCACAAGTTTCTTTAGCAGCCTATTTCAGGACCTTCTGTGCAGAGCGCTAGACTGCCAGATGGCTCCAAGAGTGTTAGACACACTTCCACCTTTTCCCTGGCTTGCACTGAGCACAATCTCTTGAAGTTTTGTTGAAGGCAGCAGAACAGTAGCAAGAGTCTACATAGTGAGTAACTCAACAGACTGACTAGCTAGGGAGCAGCAGCTGACTACTCTTCAGAATGATGGCTTCCTATGCCTTATTACACAACTAATAATGACTTCTGTAGTCAGGGAGGAGGGGGAAGGAAAGACTTTGGAAAATTACCGCAACTCGGCTTCTATTGATTTGAATGGGACCTGAGCTGCAGTAATCATTAACTGCCATTACACAGTGGATGGAGCTGTCTGCTCACAGCTCTGTATACTGTTTAAACAGCACCGCACCTACTGATTGGCTCCTGGGTGTCAGACCTCCACCAATCAGAAACTGATGACTTATCCTAAGGTCAACAATAGCGAAAACATTAACACCAAACTCCCCTTCTATAATGGCTGATATAGCACATAGCATTCTACTATTACAAGACTCAAAAACTAAATATTGAAAACACTTTAATATTTTAAAACTTACCTTTGACAAAGGGACACCCTGCGGAGTAAATGCTGCATTGACGATGGTCAGCTCTGAGCCACTTTTTAGGGAGTTTAATTCGTGTAACATGTCACGGAACTGGTTATGTATGCCAGCAACCCAGTCATTTCAGTTTTTTGTAAGAAACATGAAACATATCAGGTCAGTAGAAATGTTATCATTAACAATAACAGCATTTGCGGTGTGGTATATTGCTGAACATTTACAGAAGTACAAGACTATTGTCATCGACACATAAAGATACAATAAACAATTAATCACATCACTAACAACGAGTCCTGACGTATACAACATCCTATACTATCTGCTAGTATCTTTGAAGACATGTACAAATAGAACTACTACTGCAGTTTAGACTGACAGTGTTTTTCTATGTTTGTTTTATCTGTTTGGATGCAGGCATCCTGACACCAACAGGGCTTGGAGAATACACGATAGCATACTACTTAATCTATCGCTGTACTTATCTTTTTGCTTCTCAGCAATGATGCGCACATGTTGTAAAGCTCTGTATAGCTTCATATCCCTCATACCACTATGTGGGATTTGTAAGTGATATAGATGTACTGTACACACTTAGTAGGGGAGATGTATAAAGACTGGTGTTATCAATGCCAGTCTTCATAACCCCAATACCAACGGATGGTACAACTCGTATATGATGAGTCGCACATCTCCTCATAAATGAGGTGAGAGAACCAGGAGAGTAAACTCCTTAGAGGAGACTTTATACTAGGACTCCATCTTGGATATACCTCAGATTACTATGTATATATAGCACTCGAGCTTGTGTCAGCACCCAGCAATCCCAGGCAAGTCCAGGACACCCCGGGGAACCAAAAAACATCCAATAAGCGATTCTCAATACAGATGGAAGAGCTCATTGTCTTGGTAATGGCCCAGGTAGCAAACGGGGAATTACCGCTCTTAGGTCTCTGAATTCCCTTTCTCTGTTTCAGCCCTAGCACTAACAGGGTTATGTGTGCAGGCGCCGAAACAGAGAAAACCTATCCATGTATATTAAATGAATGGTACAATACCTCATTTGTAGGTGGCGTCTGGGATTCTGGTAAGTGAAGAACCTGAAATTGAAGCATTAAAAATCTTAATTAGTTCTCTAATTCTCTATAGGGAACCTGTAAAGTGCTTAGATAGTAGGTTCGGTGGTAAATTATAACAGGAGTGCTTTGGGTGGGACTACCGCTACACAGTACCACATATATATATATGTATATATATATATATATATATATATATATATATATATGTATATATATATATCTCATATATATGACCACTGCACAGTACCACTTCTCTTATCTCATATATATGACCACTGCACAGTACCACTTCTCTTATCCCATATATATGGCCATTGCACAGTACCACTTAATAATAATGTAAAACATCATGGAATTAATAAAATAATGACCAGCACCATGGTATTAATATAATAATTTACATCACCATGGTATTAATATAATAATAATAATGTCCAGCACCATGGAATTTATATATCAATAATGTACAAGACAATGGGTTTAATATAATAATAATAACGAACAGCACCATGGAATTAATATAATAATGTCCAGCACCATGAAATTTATATATCAATAATATACAACACAATGGGATTAATATAATAATAATGTATTATATTGTAATATTAATCTCTTGCACCATGAAATTAATATAATAATGTCCAGCTATTGCTGTTTAAAATGACCTTTCACCACCTCCAACAAGTCCAGTTCTTTATACCATCTAGCTGATGCTCCGCTGATTCTGGCACAGTTGGAATTTTTTTCTCTAGCCCCCAACATTCCCAAGCAACCAATGCTGTTAGTTTTAGTGCCTGATGTGCTATTTAGGCTCTGTACTGTAAGGAGCGCGGTGTCAGGCACGAGCAGATTGGAGCTCTGAATCATGCCCCCTCCCTGACACCGCCCTTCTGACATTACAGAGCCTAAATAGCACATCAGACACCAAAACTAGCTGCACTTGTTGCTCAGGAATGGTGGAGGTTAGAGCGAAAACTCCAACTGTCCTGGAACCAGTGGGGTGTTAGCTATTAACAGATGCTAAGAACTTGAATTTGTGTAAGTGGTGTGAGGTCCTCTTTAAAAGAATGTGAGGAAATTTCTGAGAGTATCCATTAGCACAGCATTGCTATAAATGGCATGTGAAGAAGGGGAAGGGGGGAGTCCCAATTACACTTTTTGTATTGAAGCCCTGAAAATTCAGAGTTACGTCTTTATTATATACTGCACATTTTACCAGCAGTAAGGTGAATGCTAATAAGGGTTGCCTTACCTTCTGGACTTGCTTGGCTGTGTCTCCTCCTGATCCATGCTGCAGACTTAACAGGGCAGAATATATACCTACTGGTGATATTACAATGTTTTTACCACTCTTGGTCTTCATTAACTCCTTCATAAGGTCAGATGAAAGTTGGTTGATACTTTTATTGATGGATTCCATGGTGCCCTAACAAAGAGACAAAGAGCATATATAATTTATATCATTATAATGTATATTATATAGGCATTATACAGGGTGGTCCAAAGGTATGAGACACCAGAATAAATGGAAAACGATTGGTGGGGAAAGCCATCCTGTATGTGGCATGGTGCTAAGGCAAGGTGGAAATCTATGAGGGACAGTGTCCAACACAGCGGCCATTCTGAAACCCTCCATCTTGGAACCAAGTCAATTTTGTCATATGGGAAGGGGTGCATGTGACGTGTTTCAGAGTTTTATGAAAAATCCAAATTTGTATTTAAATGTACTATACCTTTACTTCTGTTTTTTAAAACTCAGCTTTTCCACTGCAGATTTTTGTTGCAATGTGTGGATAGGATTAGCCAGAATCCCATCTACTTTGCAGGTACTGTAAAATGCCACGTTTTGCCATGGGGCTTCAGCCTAAATGTAGAATATACATTTCTTTCCATTTTATGACAAATTGTGACCCCAGCATTAACAAAGTGTTTTTTGGACCCCTCTGGACCAACCTTGTTTTTAAGTATAAAACCATTGAACTTGATGGACTTAGGGCTTTTTCAACCCACTATCTATGTATGTAATGTGACTATGAATTCTTTGAATATTAATGCCGTCTGATCACTGCCAGTTTTTTTCCATGTAGCATGCGATGATGTTTTTATCTTCCTGTGGATAGAAAGAATTATTCCAAGTCCTTAACCTTTGTTTCATCCACATCCTTTGTTTGAAGTCGATAGACATACAGTATATCTTACTATGTCGCAATGATACTGGCAATATACTTTATTAGTAAAATCTAAGACCTCAGTTACACGGTGCAGTTTTTGGTGATTCTCTCTTTTGCAGCCACAATAAGGCTGGGTTCACATCTGTGTCAGAGTCTCCATTTGGAGACTCCATCAAAGCGACCGCCGAATGTCACCGGATAAAAACGTCTTACAAGTCTGAATTTTTCATCCGATGGTTTCAGTTTAAAACAATGGACACCTGAGGGACCCCATTATAGTCAATAGGACCCGTCGGCCACGCACCAATTTTTCTTAAATTGTTGCATCTTGATCTGACAAACACACACACACACACACACACACACAGAGGTGCATTTGAGTCCATGGAAAAGAATCTAAATCTGTTTGGGGTTGTGGAGTCAGAGTCTTTTTGAGTGGAGTAGAAGTCGAAAAAAAAGTTACCGAATTTGGCTTCAATATATAATGATTTTCATTTTAATAGAAATTATAGAATTATTAATATTGTATAATTACAGTCATGGCCAAAAGTTTTGAGAATGACACAAATATTATATTTTCACATGATCTGCTGCCCTCTGGTTTTTATGTGTGTTTGTCAGATGTTTTTATCACATACAGAAATAGAATTGCATTCATATTATGAGTAACAGAAGCTTATATTGACAGTTAGAATGAGTTAATGCAGCAAGTCAATATTTGCAGTGTTGACCCTTCTTCTTCAGGACCTCTGCAATTCTCCCTGGCATGCTCTCAATCAACTTCTGGACCAAATCCTGACTGATAGCAGTCCATTCTTGCAGAATCAATGCTTTAATTTTGTCTGAATTTGTTGGTTTTTGTTTGTCCACCCGTCTCTTGATGATTGACCACAAGTTCTCAATGGGATTAAGATCTGGGGAGTTTCCAGGCCATGGACCCAAAATCTCTATGTTTTGTTCCCTGAGCCATTTAGTTATCACCTTTGCTTTATGGCAAGGTGCTCCATCATGCTGGAAAAGGCATTGTTGAGCGCCAAACTGCTCTTGGACGGTTGGGAGAAGTTGCTCTTGGAGGACATTCTGGTACCATTCTTTATTCATGGCTGTGTTTTTAGGCAAGACTGTGAGAGAGCCGATTCCCTTGGCTGAGAAGCAACCCCACACATGAATGGTTTCAGGATGCTTTACAGTTGGCATGCTTGCTGGTCTTTCTTGGGCGCCCTGGAGACTTTTTGGCACCAATGGAACCTCTCTCCTTGAAGTTCTTGATGATGCGATAGATTGTTGACTGAGGTGCAATCTTTCTAGCTGCAATACTCTTCCCAGTTAGGCCATTTTTGTGCAGTGCAATGATGACTGCACGTGTTTCTTTAGAGATAACCATGGTTAATAGAAGAGAAACAATAATGGCAAGCACCAGCCTCCTTTTAAAGTGTCCAGTGGTGTCATTCTTACTTAATCATGACAGATTGATCTCCAGCCCTGTCCTCATCAACACCCACACCTGTGTTAATGGAGCAATCACTGAAACGATGTTAGGTGGTCCTTTTAAGGCAGGGCTGCAATGATGTTGAAATGTGTTTTGGGGTATAAAGTTCATTTTCTAGGCAAATATTGACTTTGCAAGTAATTGCTGTTAAGCTGATCACTCTTTATAACATTCTGGAGTATATGCAAATTGCCATTAGAAAAACTGAAGCAGTAGACTTTGTAAAAATTAATATTTGTATCATTCTCAAAACTTTTGGCCATGACTGTAGATGTATAGTTTATTACATATTTACTTTCATAGGAATACTGCCTGTGCCTGAACATGATACATCATACATCATAAAAAAATATTGATGAGTTTGTTTTCCAAAAATAGCAGGTACAGCTGAAACCAAAGTTTTTGGGGTTCTACACCCACAAATCTCTTCAGACTCCAGAGTATAATAAACAGAGGCCAAGGAAGGTCTGTAAAAATGAAAAAAAAAACCACTCCCGGGCTCCTCTGCAGCATTCTCTCGTGTTCCAGTCTTCTTTCCAGGCCCTCTGCCATGTTATCTGGCCCCTAGGCAACTGCAGAGTCCTGTGATCGAACCTCAGGGGCAGGGGTGAACCTAGCCTCTTTGCTGCCTGAGGCGGACTATAGAAAGGCGCCGTCTCTGACTAATCTTCACATTTCCTTTCTCTTTCATCTTGACCGCCATGACCACTTCTTCCAGCTGTGACTTGTCTCTGTAAAGTTTGCAACACAGATATCTTTGGCTCCTCACTTTTCCAGGCATCCGACCCACATTGTCCTCACCTGCACACCCATCCTGCTGCTACCCCCAATTATATAATATATGATATAACCCCCATAATGAATAATACTCCCAAGTGCATCTTTATATTAATAATGTCTGTGTGTACCCTGTATAAATAGTGCCCCTTATTAATAATGTCTGTGTGTACCCCTATAAATTGGGCCCCTTATTAATATTGCCCCAAGTGTTTCCTAATTAAAAGGTTTTCCAGGTCATTAATAAAAAAAAAAAAAACAGTGGAGCTGAAAAACCCAGGACCCCCACTGATCAGCTGTTTGAATGAATCGTGGTACCTGTGTAAGTGCCGTGACCCCTTCTCCGTTTACATAATGTCATTCATCTCATAGCGGCCATGTCATGTAACTACAGCCTTGTCCTATACACGTCTATGTCACAAGACTGTAATTACATCACACGGTCACTATAAACAAACAGCGTGTGATATAAACAGGCACCATAGCCCCTTCATACAGCTGATCAGAGGAGGGGTCCACTGATCTCTTATTGATAATCTGTCCTAAGGATAGACAATCAATAAAAATGAGCTGGAAAGCCCCTTTAATAAAGCCCAATTGACACCTTAAAGGGCTTGTCCAGGATAACCACTTTTTAATATGAAGCCGGGGAAGGTTCTCTGGTGTCTCCCAGCGCATTTCAGTCCTGCTGCTCCGGTGTTTTCTTCCCCACAGCACAGTGACGTCCCATGTCAGCGACCTTAGGGGTCATGTGGGGTGGGGACTTCTGGCAGAAGAAAACACTGGAGCAGTAGAACAAGACCGCGGTGGGAGACATTGGAGCACAAGAAACGTGAGTAAGTTTTTTTTTTTTTTTTTTTAATCACTTTCCCCAGTCTCATATTAAAAAAGTGGTTATCCTTTAATTAATTGCCCCCTTATATTATGCCCCTGATTCCCCCTGACATAAATACTGCTCCCCTAATGACCCTTTATATAAATAACCACCACCTTATGTTCAAAATGTTTCCTAATGCCCCCTTATATAATTGATGTCCCCTAATGGACCCTTATATAAATACCCCCTTATATTAATAATTCCCTTATACAAATAACACCTCTTGAGTTCATAAAGCCCCTTATATAAAATGCCCCTTCCTAATGACCCTTTATCAGGGGTGTAACTAGCAAAGACAGGGCCCCCCAGCAAACTTTTGACTTGGCCACCCCCACAGCATACCACTCCCTTTCCTGGCCCCACACAGTATAATGCCCTATTTACATACACTATAGAATGTTGACACAGACGTCATGTGGGCCAGGTCGGCATCGGGCCGCATAATGATGCCGGCCTGGCCCATGTGACGTCTAGGAAATCACCAAAGAGGCCCGAAGACTGCTGGGAGTCACACCGGATCACAGGAGAGGTGAGTAACACTGGTATTTATGTATGTCACATCTCCTGGGCCTCCAATCATTGTACTCTGGTGTCTGAAAAGACCCCAGAGTATAATATTAGTAGTATTTATTGGTGTTCGTAGGCCCTCAGCTTCACTTACTGATCCTCGCATTGCAGAAGGGGAAGAGGAGGCAGGCATGAGCAGGAGTGGGGATAGGTAAGTAAATAGGGCCCGTTACCTGTTGGGGTCACTTCACCTCATTAGAGGTGCGCCCCTGGGCACATCTTATGCACATGGGTTTATTTTGAGCCAAAGATGCACCGCATTGTTCTTTCTTCGCTCTGCTCACCACTCACCAAATTTAGTACAACTCAATTCTAAGGGAGCATTCACACTACCGTTGGTGTCCGTCAGTAATGTCCGTGGCTATTGTCCGTTACAAGATTTTAGCTACGGACACTAGTTGAACCGTCAGAAATCCGTTAAAATTTCCATTCATTTCAATGGGTTTTTATATTGTGTCCGTTAGTATCCGTTCGTGTCCGTTAGTGTCCGTTTACACCAAATCCGTCAGAAGTCCGTTATTTTTTCACGGACAAAAAATCCTACATGCAGGACTTTTTGTCCGTTTGAAAAAAACGGATTCTTGACGGACAGCAAGTGTCCGTTATTTTTTTAACATTGAAGTCTATGGGTAATGGACTTATAACGGACAATAACTGATAGCCATCAGTTACTGTCTGTTATTTTATGTCCGTTTCTTTCTCTGCGCATGCTCAGAAAGGAGAAAGAAACAAAACAAAAAAAAAACTAGCAGTGTTAGAGGACATTTCGTGTCCTCAGGCACATGCGGTTTTACATACCGCTAGAAAGCCGACAGCGCACTGAATTCAGCGCACTGCCGGCTTTCCCGGTATGTGCCCGGGGCTGGAGATATCGGCGGTGTAATGTTTTGCTGTTAGAAGGGCGCTGCGAGGAACTCCCTCCCCGACACTTCTCTTTGTTCAGAGACTTGTACTGAGGGGGCGTTCCTCACAGCTTGAGCGTCATCGCTGGGCTGTAAGGAACGCCCTCTCTCTCTGTTCTCGTCTATCGCCGGGTACTGTCAGAGGAACTCCCTCCCTGACACTTCTATTCGTTCATAGCGCTGTATGAGGGGGCGTTCCTCACAGCTGAGCGTCATCACTGGCCTGTAAGGAACGCCCCCTCTCTCTGTACTGGTCTATAGCCCTGTACTGTCAGAGGGGGCGTTCCTTACTGCCCGGCGATGACGCTGAGCTGTGAGGAACGCCCCCTCAGTACAGCGCTATGGACGAACGAGAAGTGTCAGAGAGGGAGTTCCTCGCAGCGCCCTTCAAACAGTAAGTAAAGTAAAACATGCCCATATCTCCAGCCCCGGGGCACATACCGGGAAAGCCGGCAGTGAGCTGAATTCAGCGTGCTGTCGGCTTTCTAGCGGTATGTGATATTAAAAAACGGACACTACCTGATGCTCATCAGTTAGGGTCCGTTATGATAGGTGTCCGTTTATTTTTTTTAGTGTGAACCCTGCCTAACAATAACTGCGTGTGTACTGTGAGAGTGTGAACCTAGAGGGCGCTGGTGAGCGACCCAAAACCAGGGTTAAAAGGTCCTCAACCACACCCATAGGTGGGGCCCAACTCCAGAGAGTGCTGCTGGAGATCTGTAGGGAGCAGTAGACCATTTAGAGACAGACAGGCGGTCTGTCCCAAGAGGACTGGATTCTACTACAGACTTGGTTGAGCTAAGGGTGAGCCAGACAGCTGAGGAGAAGCCTCAGTAAAACTTCTTGCCCCCAGAGGTTAGTCAGGGCTCAAGTAGTGAGGTAGTGCCCTATGTGTGGGTGGGCTAGGCTGTTTTTTTGTTTTGTTCCTGTTTTTACTCACAAACTGAATAAAGCCATTTGTTTTGGATTACCACTGCCTGATATGCTGCTTGTTTGGCACCCAGCGCCACCAACACCTCTGTCGAGTCCAGGAGGCTGCCGCCTTTGAGGCTAAATTCCCCCCCAATTGTCACAGTACCCATACCGTCTCCTAGCACATTAACAATAACTGCGTGTGTACCCATACCGTCACCTAGCACAGTAACAATAACTGCGTGTGTACCCATACCATCTCCTAGCACATTAACAATAACTGCGTGTGTACCCATACCGTCCCCTAGCACATTAACAATAACTGCGTGTGTACCCGTACCGTCTCCTAGCTCAGTAACAATAACTGTGTGTGTACCCATACCGTCTCCTAGCTCAGTAACAATAACTGTGTGTGTACCCATACCGTCTCCTAGCGCAGTAATAATAACTGCGTGTGTACCCATACCGTCTCCTAGCACATTAACAATAACTGCGTGTGTACCCATACTGTCTCCTAGCACAGTAACAATAGCTGCATGTGTACCCATACCGTCTCCTAGCACATTAACAATAACTGCGTGTGTACCCATACTGTCTCCTAGCACAGTAACAATAGCTGCATGTGTACCCATACCGTCTCCTAGCGCAGTAACAATAACTGCGTGTGTACCCATACCGTCTCCTAGCGCAGTAACAATAAATGTGTGTACCCATACCGTCTCCTAGCGCAGTAACAATAACTGTGTGTGTACCCATACCGTCTCCTAGCACAGTAACAATAACTACGTGTGTACCCATACCATCTCCTAGCACAGTAATAATAACTACGTGTGTACCCATACCGTCTCCTAGCGCAGTAACAATAACTGTGTGTGTACCCATACCGTCTCCTAGCGCAGTAACAATAACTACGTGTGTACCCATACCGTCTCCTAGCGCAGTAACAATAACTGTGTGTGTACCCATACCATCTCCTAGCGCAGTAACAATAAATGTGTGTACCCATACCGTCTCCTAGTGCAGTAACAATAACTGTGTGTGTACCCATACCGTCTCCTAGTGCAGTAACAATAACTGCGTGTGTACCCATACCGTCTCCTAGCACATTAACAATAACTGCGTGTGTACCCATACCGTCTCACTACACTAATCTAAACACCCTCTCCCCGCCTACTTTCTAAATTACATAATTTATCAAAAATATATATTTACCCATATTTCTGGGACATTTTCTGGTTACTGTAAGGGAATTGCCAGTTGAGCAATTCCCCAGTAGCTGCTGCAGAACCCTGGGGGGAGGGGCACAACAAGACAGTGAGCCCTAAGTTGAACCCCCCCCCCCACTGTCCCTGGCTAAATTGCCTGATCTGTCCTAGGCGACGGCCAGCAACTGGTCCACAATCCCTTCTTAATATAATTGACAACACAGAACGCAGACAGGACAAACAACAAGAAAGGGAGGTCAGCAAGCCAAGGGGTCGGTAACAGATGAGCAATGCAGTACAGAATCAAAATCCAAGAGCATAGTCAAAGTCAAAGCCAGAGGTCAAGAATAAGAATATAAGTAATTAAACAGGAAGAGTAATAGCCAGTACGCGCGAGGCAATAGCAAGCGCCAATGTGAATGTGAGCAAACAATAAATAGGAAGGAAGAACCCGCCCCAGACTTGATTGGTTGTCAGGCTGTCAGTCACACAGGCAAGGCTAAGATTAACTATTGAGGAGCTGAAAGAAACAAGGTGCAGGAGATGGGTGTGGCTGAAATTCAATTACATAGTAGTAGTAATAGGACAGTGTTCAGACTGAGCAACAAGAATCTTATGCAAGGAATCAAACTGAACACGCCTCCTGCGCTGCAGCGTGAGAGCGGAGGGTGGTGCAGAGACCTAAACAGGCAGAGACGTTACATTACCGGTGATGTTCCGTTTCCCCGTTTCTGGAAAACTAAACATCACTACTACTACACCCCTCCCAACCCATCATACTTACATTTGTTCCTTTAAGACTTCCTCTTGCGGGATAGCTCCTCCCAGCGCACTATAGGTGGATTGTTGGCTGCAGAGCACGGAGCAGTGCTGGGACTATTGCGCGTGCCGGCAGAGTCAGAAAAGAGGGAGGAGCCATCTCGCAGGAGGAAGTCTGGAAGGAAGACAGGTAAGTATTATGGGGTGGAGGGGGGTGTGCTGAGTTAGTTGGGAAGGGCTAGTAGTGTGCTGGATAGCTAGAGAGACAGGGAGGGGGTGTGAGAGAGAGGGGGAGGTAGTGAGAGGGAGATAGTGCGAGTCAGCCTACAAGTACCATGATGCATTAGCTAAGACAGAAGGAAGCTACACCATGTAAACAAATGCAGAAGATGCTAGGCGCTCCCAGAGAAACACAGGTATCACTCAAAACACTGCTAAAGGTATTTAGGTGGACTTATTAACCCATTAATAGCACTAACAGATCTTTTTTAATATAACATTTTTTGCCCGGAAAATCCCTTTAATACATTCCTTCCAAAGTGTTTGTAGGTTCTTTGTGTATTTTACTCATTAGACGATGAGCCCTTATTTATTTAATCACATACATATTAGAGATATTATATAGATATATTAGAGATATTAGATAGAGATATTAGATCGATATATTATAGATATTAGATAGAGATATTAGATAGATTTATTAGAGAGAGATATGAGAGAGATATTAGAGAGATAGACAAGTTACAACAGGCTCATTTATTAATGTATAGCACAGCAATGATTGTAATAGAATACAAGATACATTTCTACTATGATTACTATAAACCTGCTCACCATTGTGCATTGTATGACTAGTAACATGTATGTCGCTGACACTATTATAAAGTAGGATATTTGTTTTAACTGGAGATTTTCCTATTATTTAGCAATTGAAAGAAATAAGGAAGGGGAGTCGGGAGGTGACATAGGGAGACAACTGCATGCAGTAAAATGAATATGCACCGTATACGAAAAAATATCTGTAATAAAGCCAATAAGTCAACAATAAAGTCTCTTTCTCATGCACAAGATGCAGATTTTTTTCCATGAGGAAACTGACTTATGGTGCAGATTTTAAAATCTATAGCATGTCAACTTATTTTTTTTCCAGCATGGATTTAAAACAAAAAAAAAAAGGCTTCAAAATCTGCATGTACAAGTATGAATCTGCACCAAAATCCACATCAGTCATTGAATATATCCAGTGCAGATTTCCATATGTATACATATAGATTTCATTGTGAATTTTCTGCATGTACAGTAAATCCTGATCATGTGCTAAGCTCTCATCACTGCATTTTTACTGCGATTTTTTCCTTCTCTATTAAATAAATAGGGAAAACGTTTTTTTAACGTACTTTGTTGATACTGTAAAATGCAGCTTTTTTTTCTGCTGTGTTTTTGCAAGAGCCAAAAACGCATTTCCACAATGTGGGGCCTTAGCCTAAGGTTATCTTCAGCAGAGTTTCTGGTAGAACAAGCAGGAATCTTCTTTCTGCTAGCTGAAAAAAACCTGCATCTTCCTCCCATTGAAATCATTGGAAGGCAAAATTCAGGTGGAATCTGCCTCAACTGGACTATAAGGCCGGGGGCCCACGTACCATAGACGCCGCGGATAAAGAAGCTGCATTTTACAGTTTCTGCAAACTGGATTGTATTCTTGCAAATCCATCCACACTTTGCGGAAAAATACTCGCTGAGGACACTCTGTGATTTTCGAAACCGTTGCGGTTTTGGAAATCACAGCATGTCAGTTATACCTACGGAAACGCCAGCGGTTTCCCTATAGGTATAATTGAAGCAGAAAGTCCGCAGAGGTTTTCCGCAGCGCATTTTTGATGCGGCCCGCTATGTGGGGTTTTAGCCTAAAGCCAGTTTTTAAAAAAACACACTGGAAAAAGAAATATTTTAAAATTCACATGATAGGTCAATTTCCACACAGAAAAAAAAATCTGTATCCCGTGCTCGAGAATGGAGAACTTCTGCATTGAAATACACACTAAAAATCTGCATTCAATCCTGATCGTGTGCATGCACCCAAGAAATGAACATCTAGTAAAGCTAAAATTTTTGTGTTTGGTAGTTATTGATGCAAAAGCAAAATTAAAAACAAATTATTATATGTTAAGACAGAGCAATCCAGAGCAAGCTTCGGTCTTTTACAGGATTAGCCAAACATAGCAGATTTTTTTCCAGAAACAGCAAAACACATAACCATAGATATTGGGTGTTGCTCCAGCTCAGCCCCATTTGCTTCAATACATGGCATAACCTGTGGCCAGATGTGGTGCCGTCTCTGGAAGAAAGCATATTTGTCCATTTCTGTATAACCAATTTTATGGCCAGTACCCTCCCAGTGATTTAGAGATAGGCCTATCCTATTTATAATGCAAATCTGTTTATTTATGGAGAAAGAAACCAACCTTGAATAATCATTCTGTCTCTCTTATTATCTTTGATAAAGAACATAAATGGGTGGTCAGCTGTTAACGTGATAGACTCCTGAAGAGAATTTGGGTTCGTGACTGCAGCAGTCGGAGCAGAGTCCTCTGTTCCTTCAGTAAGGTCCATGACAACCTTATGTATCATGTGGGACATGTGTAGGCCTTGGTCAGATATACCAGATAAATCTGCCTTCTCTGGGCTGAAGGCATCCTCCATTCCAAGTTCCTTTAAGATGCTATGTAAATCATATTCTTCAACCAGCTCTATTCGTGGTATTTGTAAGTTTACTTTTGTTGGTGTCATATTCACAGAGTTTGTCCGCATCATTACAGATTCAGGCTCCATTAGGCTTTCCATCTAAAATTATACATAAATGAGTGTTACTATAGTAGTGAAATAGTGGGCAGTATGTGAGGAGACAACATAGAGAAGAAGAGAAGACACATCTGACTATTTAGCTAGAGGAACATAGAAATGAAAGAAGAAAGGGGTTAGCCAGGATTAGAAAACATGGCTGCTTTCTTTCAGAAAAAGCTCTACCTCCTTCTCTCCGGAAGTGATAAAACATGTGCAGGTCACATGACCGTGCTACAGTTAGTCTCATTTCAGAAAGAGCTCCACCTCCTGATCTCAGGAAGTGACATCACATCCGTTAGTTACATGACCCATGCTGCATCTCAGTCCCATTTCAGAAAGAGCTCCACTTTTTTTTCTCGGAAAGTGACATCACGTCGATTGATTACATGGTCATGTTGCAGCTCAGTCCCATTCAAATAAATACAACTGAGCTGCAGTATGGCCATGTCACCAATGGACGTGATGTCACTTTCTGAGGAGTGGAAGGGGAACTCTTTGTGAAGGAAATCAGCCATATTTTCTAATCCTGGACAACCCCTTTAAATTCCATCCAGTCATGATGTACAATAGAGTAGTTACCCCTGACAGCGTACAATATGTGAGAGAACAGCCTCCTATACCATATTTTACATTGTGGCTTCTCTGACAACTGTGATAACGAAGAATCTAATGTGGATATAGGACAGTTATATGCTCACTTCTGGAGACTTCAGAGCTGAATCTTTCCTGTATGCCATGCTGACTTATTGTCTGCAGTGTTGCTCTGGTGATTTGCACTCTAGGAAGCTTAAACTGTACAGTGACCGAATGTTCAGAAACAGCAAACTTTAACTTGATGCTTAACCAGTTTCCGAGCGCCTGTTGACTATAAACCACCGCGAACAGCATGAGCTGCGGGGTCCAGATCAGCTCTGCAGTTCATGTTAGGAGACTGTATTCCTCCAGTAACTCGGATTAATGTATCAGCCACAGATACAGGGAAAATTAGCAGAAAAGAATAATAAAAAGGAATAGAGGTGCAATGGGTAAAAACATAAAAAATAACTAAAAAGTTGAATAAATAAAACAAAGTAAAATTTTAAAAAAATGTTAATATCATGCCCACATTACAGGTTATAGCCTCGTCCCCAAGCTCTGTCCCATTCAATTAAATGCACTGAGGTGGAGCTGTACCATGTGACCAAAGAATGTGACATCATAGGCACAGGGAAGAGACCTCAGTGCTGTACCCACAAGTGCTGCAGCCTCTTTAAACAACTGATCTGTGAGGGGCTCAGGTGTCAGACCCCCACCGATCACATATTGATCACTTATCTTAAAGGATTTTGATGTGTTAAGCATCAATTTAAAATTTGCTGATTCAGTGTATTTAACGCATTAAGTGTCAAGTTACTGTATGCTGCTCTACATCTGAAAAAAATATACACATAAAATTAACCCATAAAATTAAATATCTGTGAATTAGTTTATTACAATGACTTTTAGGAGGATGTCTATATGGAACACGGTGCTCAAATGGGAACAGCTACAGTAAAAAGTTTTTAAAAAAAGTGGATAATAATATAATGAAATATGTAAGAAATAATATTTTTTGCTATATATTGTAGTTAGTAAAAAAACAAATCTAAATAAAAATAGGGAGGACAAAATTAGAATATTTTTTTAGAATGTTTTATAGAATAAACCTTCTCACCTGTTCCATGCTTTCAATTTCCTCAGGAGGCAAGATGACCATACTCATCTCACCAAGTGCATAGGGTATTTCAATAATTTTGGCATTGATCTCCTTTATTTCACCGACATTAAATGTATCAGTAAGGCTCATCATTGGAACTGATATTTGTGTATCCTAAAAACAAATGCAAAAAATACAAAATGAAATAACAAATGGCAAAAAATATAAAAAAGCCAAAGGCAAAAATATCAATGTTTTCCTAAGAAATAAATCTAAAATAAAATTTAGCATCTCAGAAGAAATGTTCCAAATTCCTAGCAGTCACGGAAATTGCTTTCCATTATAAACTGAGCAATAAAGCTTATAATAAAAGAATCCATTGTTTTAATGTATTTATTTTTTTACATCATTTACAGCAACCAGTGGATGTGAACCCATTATGCCACCTAACCAGGGCATATCTAGCAAACTTCTAACAGGGGTCCCCTCCTCCTTTTTCCTCCATACAGCTAAGGCCCCACATTGTGGAAACGCAGCTTTTTTTGGTGCAGATATTGCGGCATTTTTTTTGACAGTGGAAGTATATCGATGCTGAAACTAACAGTACCAATATCTACAGGACCCGGGCGTATACTGTCAAAGCTGAGAATGTGCCTAATTCAGCACACTCTCAGTTTTCTGGCGGTATACTGTATAATACAGCCAGTGCCAGAGGACGTAAAAGGTGCTCTTTAAGTACTTATCTAGCCAAGATTCGAGATTGAAGTATGCTAAGGCTTATTAACCCTTTTCTACTGGAACCAGAACATGAGGATGCCTGGACTTGGTTGAAGGCTACAGCCAAATTTAAAGGAGTATTCCATTAACAATAACGTAATTAGATCTACCACTTCCCCCAAGCATATTCAGCTGCCTCCACCATGTTACAAAGCACAATACAGTGATAGACATCATACCTTGTATTGTATATGTCACTTTTGTAGATTTGAAGAAAAACAACTTTGAAGTCTTATGCAAATGAGGCAGTTTATGTGGGGGTAGACCTGCAGCTCTGGGAGCACCAAGTATGGGACTGAAGGCAGCCGTGAGCAGGAATGGGGATCGGTAAGTAAATAGCGCCTGTTACCAGCTGGAGCGAGGCGGGCCCCGTTGCTGATGGCAGCTACTGCGGCAGTTACGACACTGCGTCTGGTGAATAATATTAAAAGTGAAAAAAGATAATATATAGTTTTTAAAAATTATTAAAAAAAACGTTAAATTCAAAACTCTCTCATTTTACATGCAAAATAAATAAACAAAAAACAATTGATATCGCCACATCCAAAAATGCCCAAAATATTAAAAGCATAAAACAACAATGCCTCTCTGACAAAAATGGAATAAAAATGATCATACAGTTGTGTGTACCCCATAATGGTAACAATAATAAGTGCAGATAACCTGGACCGTCACAAAGCACAACACACTCAAAATAATATATATAAAAAAAAGTTATGGAGAAGGAAAGCAAATGTTTTTTTAAAGTTTTTTATTTCTATATAAATATGTTATCACAGTAATCGAACTGACCAGAAGAATCTATTAAAGGGGTTGTCCAGGCAAAAATGGACAAACCTTTTAACTTTTAAATCAGCCGGGGGAATTGAAAAAAATAAAAAATTTCTGTCTTTGATTCTATCTGCATGTTTCCACACCCCCTATTCACACCTGATACACATGAAACAAATGTATTCCTGTAAGGGTCTTGCCAAACGTAGCAATACCCTAACACTACCGCAGGGTCTGGGAGGAAGGACAGAGACAAGTGAGCCCTAATCTCACCCCAGCCACTGTCCCTTCCTATTGCCTCAGTTACCCTAAACGGTAAAAGGACAACTAGAAGACAAGCCCTATACTGGGTAAGTGACACACAGAACAGGACAAGACAAGACAAACGAAAAAAGAGAGGTCAGGAAGCCAAGGGGTCGGTAACAAACGAGCAATGCAGTACAAAATCAAAATCCAAGAGAATAGTCGAAAGGCAAGCCAAAGGGTCAGAGAATCAAGTAACAAAGTAGCAAGGAATATAATAAAGAGAGCAGGCAAACACAAGTGCAATAACCAGCGACCATGTGAGGGCTGACAACCTGTTTATAGAAAGTCTGGGACCAGCCCCAGACCTGATAGGTACACAGGCTGTCAATCACACAGGCCAGGAAGAGATTAACTCCATGCAGTCCTGAGAGAAATGCTCAGAAGACGGGTGTGGCCGGAAATCCATTAAATTGTCTAGGACCATGTTCAGACTGAGCAACAAGAAACCTACACAAAGAATCAAACTGAACACGCCTCCTTCGCCGCAGCGTGCGAGCGGAGGGTGGCGCCGAGACCCGAACAGGCAGAGACGTTACAGTACCCCCCCTTTATGAGGGGCCACCGGACCCTCACCAGATAAAACAGTTTTAGTAGGACCCAGTATTTTTTCTGCCTTAAATTCAGGGTCTTTTTGCACAACCACAGACACTGGAGGACCAGGCAAACATTTTTTATTTACCTGGTGTTTCCCACTTTTAGCAGCCGAGACAGTCTCCTCAGCGACACAATCTAAGGTGTGCAAAACAATACAGTGGGATGACCACTGATCTCCCCATTTTACCAACTCCCTTTTACCCCAATCAAAAATAGGGTTATGGAGGTTCAACCAGGGGAGCCCCAAAATAATATTGGAAGACAGATGCTCCATAACAAAAAAGCTCATGACCTCTGAATGAGCAGAACCAACTTGCAACGTGATTAAGGGGGTCTTGAATCGGACCTTACCCCTGGCCAGTGGGGCAAAATCCGCTCCAGTAACTGCCAGAGGAGTGTCAAGTGGCAAAAGCTCAATGCCTAAAGCTGAGACAAACGAGAATGTGACAAAGTTTGCTGCACACCCAGAGTCAACTAAGGCCTGGCCAAAAACAGATCTGTCCCCAGAGGACAGAGACACAGATAACAACATCTTATTGTTACTACTGGCAAATACCTGGTTGCCTGAGTGGTTCTTCCGACTACCACGCAGGCACTGAAGCTTTTCCCCTGGTGTGCGGGGTCTGATGGAGCAGTATCGTATGATATGCCCTGAAGTACCACAGTACAGGCAGAGGTTATTCCGGAGACGATGCTCTCGTCGAGTCTTGGTGTCCATAGCTCCCAGTTGCATAGGTTCCTCACCAGAAGTCATGGGAGAAATAACAGATTTTTCAGGAGAGAGAGAGGGAGAGACAGAAAACTTGGAAGAAGCAGACCCTAATCTCTCTTTAACATTTTCCCGGATCCTACGGTCAATACGGACAGCCAAAGTCATAGCCTGCTTAAGAGTAGGGGGATCTGGGTGACCAACCCAGACCTCCTTAACACGGTCACATAGGCCTTGTTTAAAGTGGGCCTTTAGAGCTGACTCACACCAACCTGCAGTTACACTGCACTTGCGAAATTCTGAGCAGTACTCCTCAGCAGAGCGTTTGCCCTGCCGCATAGTGAGGAGTTGCAATTCTGCTAGCCCAATGTGGTCTGGCTCAGCATATATAGATCCCAGGGACAAGAAAAATTTTTCAAAGTTAATCCACTCCTCCGCCCCTGGAGGGAGTTTAAGGGCCCAAGCTTGTGGATCCCCCTGTAAGAGGGATATAACTACTCCAACCATTTGGGCCTGGGATGCATGGTGACTAATCCGAAAATACAGGCGACAGGACTCCCGAAAAGTATCAAATTTTTCACGATCCCCTGAAAAACGATCCGGGAGTAACATCTTAACCCTGAAAGGGGCAGAAACAACCGGAGATGCTGCAGCAGCCTCAGTAAGGGTCTGCACCTGTTTAGCAAGCTCAGCTACCAGGCTTGCCAAACCTTCCAACTTGGCCGCAAGGACCTGAATAGGATCCATGCTGACCCTATGGGAAGCAATGGCAAAATGTATAGGCCGGTTATTCTGTAAGGGTCTTGCCAAACGTAGCAATACCCTGACACTACTGCAGGGTCTGGGAGGAAGGACAGAGACAAGTGAGCCCTAATTTCACCCCAGCCACTGTCCCTTCCTATTGCCTCAGTTACCCTAAGCGGTAAAAGGACAACTAGAAGACAAGCCCTATACTGGGTAAGTGACACACAGAACAGGACAAGACAAGACAAACAACAAAAGAGAGGTCAGGAAGCCAAGGGGTCGGTAACAAACGAGCAATGCAGTACAAAATCAAAATCCAAGGGAATAGTCGAAAGGCAAGCCAAAGGGTCAGAGAATCAGGTAACAAAGTAGCAAGGAATATAATAAAGAGAGCAGGCAAACACAAGTGCAATAACCAGTGACCATGTGAGGGCTGACAACCTGTTTATAGAAAGTCTGGGACCAGCCCCAGACCTGATAGGTACACAGGCTGTCAATCACACAGGCCAGGAAGAGATTAACTCCATGCAGTCCTGAGAGAAATGCTCAGAACACGGGTGTGGCCGGAAATCCATTAAATTGTCTAGGACCATGTTCAGACTGAGCAACAAGAAACCTACACAAAGAATCAAACTGAACACGCCTCCTTCGCCACAGTGTGTGAGCGGAGGGTGGCGCCGAGACCCGAACAGGCAGAGACGTTACAATTCCTAGTTAGTTAGGCCTCTGGTCAATTTGCAGCCTCAAAGTGCATCTCTAAAGTGTACAGACCAGACTTAGGCCAGAATTTGAACACAAGGGAACTGAAGGTAACAACAACCCACTAAAAAACAATACCTAGCTATTATCTACAGAAATGCTTCTCACTTTAATCACTTGTTTTTCCCATACTTGTAAAAACCACTTTTCCACCCCAAACCAGCCATGTCACTAAGAATATCTTTATCTCTCCATCTATTCTACCCCACCATCTGACGTTCTCTGAACAGCTACTCACACACCTACAAGCTTTCCACCCCAGACACACACAACCTCCCCACACTCTCTCCTACTTGCACCTGCTATCCCTCTCCCTGCTACTCCTTACTTCTGGCGACATATCTCCTAATCCTGGACCACCCCAGCACTTCCTGCTCTCAGATCTTTCCGGCATCAGCGCATGGAACCCCCTAAACCTTACACCTATCTTACCCGCTCCTGCCCCTCCCCACGCCCTCCCCGGTGCACTATGGAAGGCTCGCTCTGTACGCAATAAACTTGACTACATCCACGACCTCGTCATTTCTCATAAATTTTCATTTCTCTGTATCACAGAAATGTGGCTAACACCCTCAGACACCACCTCTCCTGCTTCCCTCTCCTATGGAGGTCTGCAATTCTCTCACACTCCCTACCCCAACATTAAACCTGGTGGAGGCATAGGCGTACCCCTGTCTGACAATTGCTCCCAACTGCTACCTGCTCTCACCCTCCCCTACTTTGAAGTGCACTCTGTTCGCATTTACCCTCCAACCTCCAACTGGCCGTCATATATCGACCGCCAGGACCTACTGCTGCCTTTATCGACCACTTCACCACCTGGCTAATGCACTTCCTATCCACAGACACCCCCACCATCATCATGAGTGATTTCAACATCCCCATTAACACAAACCACCCCTCCACTTCCAGTCTGTTATCTCTCACCGCCTCCTTTGGTCTCTCTCAATGGTCCTCCTCTGCCACCCACACAAAGGGACACGCTCGACCTCATATTCACCCGCCTCTGCTCTCTAGTCAATCTCTCTAACTCTCAGACCACAACCTGCTGAAATTCTCTGCGCTCTCCTCTGTAATAGACCCTCCAACCCCCTAAACCAACACGCCCCCGCAGGAACCTTAATCACCTTGACATCCACACACTCTGACTCTCTCCTACCGCTCGCTGACATATCCTCACTCCAGGATGCAGAAACCACCACTGACTTCTATAATACCACCATCACTTCAGCCCTTGACTCTGTGGCCCCCTTCACTAACACCAGAGCCCGATCGATCAATAGGCAACCCTGGCACACTGATCTGACTAAAAAACTGAGATGTGCCTCACGGGTTGCAGAACACCTCTGGAAGAAAAGTCACTCCTAGGAGGACTTCCTTAGATACAAAGAGGCAGTACTCACATTCAAGAATGCACTCACCTCTGCAAAGCAGGCCTACTTCACCACACTAATATCTGCCCTATCCCGCAACCCCAAACAGCTATTCACTACCTTCACCTCCCTTTTCCATCCTCCTGCTCCCCCTCAGACATCACTTATCACAGCTGATGACTTTGCTTCTTATTTGAAAAGCAAAATTGACACCATCAGAGACTCTCACCCTACACCCCCGACAACCACTCTACCCAACTGCTCGGTGCTCTTCTTTAACCTGTTTCTCCACCATCACTGATGAAAAGCTCTCCACCCTAATCTCTAAATCCCACCTCACCTCCTGTACACTTGACTCGATCCAGTCACATCTCATCCCCAAACTCCCTGACGTCATTACTCCTGCCTTAACCCATCTCTTCAAACTATCCCTAACCAATGGATCCTTCCCTTCCGCCTTCAAACATGCTACCGTCACACCTATACTTAAGAAACCCTCCCTCAACCTGTCCTTTCCAGCCAACTATCGCCCCATCTCACTGCTCCCATACGCCTCAAAATTGCTGGAGCAACACGTCCACTCCGAACTATCCTCCTGTCTCTCGTCCAACGTGCTCATTGACAGACTACAGTCAGGCTTCAGATCCCATCACTCCACAGAAACTGCCCTAACCAAGGTCACTAATGACCTTCTAACTGCCAAAGCCAAGAGTCACTGCCTTGGGATAACCTTAGACTCTGACCTATCCTTCAAGCCGCATATTCAAACCCTCAACACCTCCTGCCGCCTTCAACTCAAGAACATCCATCGATTCCGCTCCTTCCTCACCTGAAACTACAAAGATGCTAGCCCACGCCCTCATAATCTCCCACCTAGATTACTGTAACACCCTTCTCCATGGCCTCCCAGCAAACACTCTCCAGTCCATCTTAAACTGTGCTGCTCGCTTAATACACCTCTCCCCCCGTTCTTCATCGGCTGCTCCCCTCTGCCAATCCTTTCACTGGCTACCCGTTGCCCAGCGAATAGAGTTCAAATTACTAACGCTGACATACAAAGCCATCCACAGCCTGTCCCCTCCATATATCTCCGACCTAATCTCCCGCTACCTGCCCACACGTAACCTCCGTTCCTCCAAAGACCTCCTACTCCGCTCTGCTCTTAACCGCTCTTCACACAATTGCCTCCAAGACTTCTCCTGTGCATCCCCCATAATCATTACCAAGACACATAAGACTGACCCCCACAATCACAAGCTTCAAGAAGGCCCTGAAGACTCACCTATTCAGGAAGGCATACAACCTCCAATAACGCTACTGTCACCACACCACCATCTGTACAGCCTCTCCCCTCACCTTCTGTGTCTCTCCCTCTTCCCTCATAGGTTGTAAGCCCTTGTGGGCAGGGCCCTCTATCCCACTGTGCCAGTTGGTCACTGTTAGTATGATATTTGTTTTGTATATTTTGTGTACCGTATGTAAATCCTCAAATGTAAAGCACCATGGAATTAATGGTGCTATATAAATAAACAATAATAATAAAATAATATTCATACTCACCTGTCCCCGATGCTCCGATGTCCTGCCGGCGTGTTCTGGTCCTACTGCTGAACAGGTCTCTTCCGCTGAGTTCTGCTGAGGCCAATCCATGACCGCTGAGGCCAATCAGCTAATGGCATTGATGTCACTACCTGTGACATCACAGGTCCTCTTCCTTAGGCCTGCTGAGGCCACTGATTGGCCCCAGTGGTCACATGACTGCTGAGACCAATCAGCGGCTTCAGTGGAACTCCAGAAGAGACACTGGAGCATCGAGGACAGGTGAGTATGAATTTTTTTTTTATTTTCTTCAATGCCCCCGCTGATTTAAAAGTTAAAAGGGTTGTCCATTTTTGCCTGGACAACCCCTATAAGCATGTTATATCTACCACTCAGTGAATACATTAAATTGAAACCCATAAGTGTACTTTTTTTGAGGTGGAGAGGAGAATAGGGTTCTGCCTAACCTGTGTTCATGGGAACAAAGGATCTGCCATGTTGAAATCCAACTGCACAATCCTTCTTTCCCCATCACAGTTTCCACCTAATTTTTTAAAGATCACAGACAGACCAAATTTGGTACAGATATGTTGGGAAACTGTTAAGAATCATGCAGAATTTAAAGGAAATGTCTCACCTATAAAAAAGCAAGTTTTTATGCTAAACATATTGTTTAAGAATTTTTGTTAAATATGTAACTATCTGTATTTTTAAAAAATGTACTATATCTTGCTATTTTCTCTCTGGCCACCAAGCCTAATAATAGACTGACAATTGCCAATTCTGTAGGAGTTGCCTTTTCTGTAGTCACTTCATTTACATCACAGACATGAGTGCAATAGAAGATAACACTCTATAGATAACACCACTGACCCATCATTGCCTCCATTACTGACAAAAATTGATGTCACAGCTTATCACCTTCCCTTCCCTGCACAGAGCATGTCTGAACTCTCCCATAGACCTCAATGAGACAGATTTAGACTATTATTCCCTATAACAGAGCAGAGGAGAAGCTTAGGCAAGATGGCAGCCCCGATAATCATGTACTGAAAATAGATGGGAAAAAAACTACTATTAGAAAATAAAAACAGATTAGAAAAAAATGTCTAAATATAGTAGATAAATAAAAAAACAAATAGTGACACATTCCTCGTAGCATCCATCTATTGCTCAGAATATTGCTATAAAAACATGAGCAGTAAGTATTGTGAGCTGTCCAGGAATTTGTGGGCAATTGTCAATTCTCCCTTTCATTGTTGATATACTTTAGTCAGCCAATCCGACAAAATCATTCCTTTCATCTATAGTGTATAGTCAGATATAGGTTAGGGTGGGTTCACACTTGCGCTTGAGTCCATCCGCTGCCAATCTGAGTGAAAATCTCGGGAAACAGGATAGGCATCGGATACCGACAGGTTAGCGACGCATTGGTTAAAAACCCATTCGTTTGAATGGGTTTTTAAAGCAATGCGCGGGTGTACGCTTACACCCTCTGCGCTGCGAATCCTTTTTTTTCGTCGGAAACAAAGTCGGACATGCAGGACTTCGTGTCCGACGAAAAAAAACGGCTTCGCAGCGCAGAGGGTGTAAGCACACACCTGCGCATTGCTTTAAAAACCCATTCAAATGAATGGGTTTTTAACCAATGCGTCGCTAACCTGTCGGTATCCGATGCCTATCCTGTTTCCCGAGATTTTCACTCGGATTGGCAGCGGACGGACTCAAACGCAGGTGTGAACCCACCCTTACACATAACGTGTTATTTTATAAACCATTATTTCTTCAAAACTGTTTCTTTTTACCTTTGTTGTATAAAATGGAGAATTTTTTGTATTCGCCACATTAAACTTTTTCTCTAATTGATCGTTAAAATAAACCGCATTCACTAAGACCATTGAAGCAGAATTGTCCAGTGGTGTTTTCAGGAAGTAAATTTTTAATTTTGCCTGTAATTAAAAAACAAACAAACAAAAAAAAAAACCCATACATAATATAAATAACATATACAGTGGGGAAAAAAAGTATTTAGTCAGCCACCAATTGTGCAAGTTCTCCCACTTAAAAAGATGAGGCCGGCCTGTAATTGTCATCATAGGTAGACCTCAACTATGAGAGACAAAATGAGAAAACATATCTAGAAAATCACATGGTCTGATTTTTAAAGAATTTATTTGCAAATTATGGTGGAAAATAAGTATTTGGTCACCTACAAAGAAGCAAGATTTCTGGCTCTCACAGACCTGTAACTTCTTCTTTAAGAGGCTCCTCTGTCCTCCACTCATTACCTGTAGTAATGGCTCCTGTTTGACATTGTTATCAGTTTAAAAGACTCCTGTCCACAACCTCAAACAGTCACACTCCAAACTCCACTATGGTGAAGACCAAAGAGCTGTGGAAGGACACCAGAAACAAAATTGTAGACCTGCACCAGGCTGGGAAGACTGAATCTGCAATAGGCAAGCAGCTTGGTGTGAAGAAATCAACTGTGGGAGCAATAATTAGAAAATGGAAGACATACAAGACCACTGATAATCTCCCTCCATCAGGGGCTCCATGCAAGATCTCACCCCGTGGGGTCAAAATGATCACAAGAACGGTGATCAAAAATACCAGAACCACACGGTGGGATCGAGTGAATGACCTGCGGAAAGCTGGGACTAACGTAACAAAGGCTACCGTCAGTAACACACTACGCTGCCAGGGACTCAGATCCTGCAGTGCCAGACGTGTCCCCCTGCTTAAGCCAGTACATATCCAGGCCCGTCTGAAGTTTGCTAGAGAGCATTTGGATGTTCCAGAAGAGTATTGGGAGAATGTCATATGGTCAGATGAAACCAAAGTAGAACTGTTTGGTAGAAACACAACTCGTGGTGTTTGGAGGAGAGTGAATGCTGAGTTGCATCCAAAGAACACCATACCTACTGTGAAGCTTGGGGGTGGCAACATCATGTTTTGGGGCTGTTTCTCTGCAAAGGGACCAGGATGACTGATCCGTGTACATGAAAGAATGAATGGGGCCATGTATCGTGAGATTTTGAGTGCAAACCTCCTTCCATCAGCATGGGCATTGAAGATGAAACGTGGCTGGGTCTTTCAGCATGACAATGATCCCAAGCACACCGCCAGGGCAACAAAGGAGCGGCTTCGTAAGAAGCATTTCAAGGTCCTGGAGTGGCCTAGCCAGTCTCCAGATCTCAACCCCATAGAAAACCTTTGGAGGGAGTTGAAAGTCCGTGTTGCTCAGCGACAGCCCCAAAACATCCCTGCTCTAGAGGAGATCTGCATGGAGGAATGGGCCAACATACCAGCAACAGTGTGTGCCAACCTTGTGAAGACTTACAGGAAACGTTTCACCTCTGTCATTGCCAACAAAGAATATAGAACAAAGTATTGAGATGAACTTTTGTTATTGACCAAATACTTATTTTCCACCATAATTTGCAATTAAATTCTTTAAAAATCAGACAATGTGATTATCTGGATTTGTTTTCTCATTTTGTCTCTCATAGTTGAGGTCTACCTATGATGTCAATTACAGGCCGGCCTCATCTTTTTAAGTGGGAGAACTTGCACAATTGGTGGCTGACTAAATACTTTTTCCCCCACTGTAGATATCCTAATAAACACAAGTAGAAAAATCAGGACAGCGACATGTGCATCAGAATCTGAGGTTGAAGCCAATACCTAGTACTTCATTTTATCATCAACGTTTGGTATTTTTGAATTGTTGTTTTTTTGCGCCATTTTGGTGTAAATATAATTTATTTTTAACTATTAAAATTTTTTTTTCCCCATTTTATTGTGTTTTTCTATTACCATTCACTGTGCATTATATACAGTGCCTTGCAAGTATTTGTCCCCCTTGAACTTTTCAACCTTTTGCCACATTTCAGGCTTCAAACATAAGGATATAAAATTTTAATTTTTTGATGAAGAATCAACAACAAGTGGGACACAATTGTGAAGTGGAGCGAAATTTCTTGGATATTTTAAACTTTTGTAAAAAATAAAAAACTGAAAAGTGGGGCACGCCAAATTATTCGACCCCCTTAAGTTAATACTTCGTAGCGCCACCTTTTGCTGTGATTACAGCTGCAAGTCGCTTGGGGTATGTCTCTATCAGTTTTGCACATCGAGAGACTGAAATTCTTGCCCATTCTTCCTTAGAAAACAGCTGGAGCTCAGTGAGGTTGGATGGAGAGCGTTTGTGAACAGCAGTTTTCAGCTCTTTCCACAGATTCTCGATTGGATTCATGTCTGGACTTTGACTTGGCCATTCTAACACCTGGATACGTTTATTTGTGAACCATTCCATTGTAGATTTTGCTTTATGTTTGGGATCATTGTCTTGTTGGAAGATAAATCTCCGTCCCAGTCTCAGGTCTTTTGCAGACTCCAACAGGTTTTCTTCCAGAATGGTCCTGTATTTGGCTCCATCCATCTTCCCATCAATTTTAACCATCTTCCCTGTCCCTGCTGAAGAAAAGCAGGCCCAAACCATGATGCTGCCACCACCATGTTTGACAGTGGGGATGGTGTGTTCAGGGTGATGAGCTGTGTTGCTTTTACGCCAAACATATCGTTTTGTATCGTGGCCAAAAAGTTCGATTTTGGTTTCATCTGACCAGAGCACCTTCTTCCACATGTTTGGTGTGTCTCCCAGGTGGCTTGTGGCAAACTTTAAACGAAACTTTTTATGGATATCTTTGAGAAATGGCTTTCTTCTTGCCACTCTTCCATAAAGGCCAGATTTGTGCAGTGTACGACTGATTGTTGTCCTATGGACAGACTCTCCCACCTCAGCTGTAGATCTCTGCAGTTCATCCAGAGTGATCATGGGCCTCTTGGCTGCATCTCTGATCAGTCTTCTCCTTGTTTGAGATGAAAGTTTAGAGGGACGGCCAGGTCTTGGTAGATTTGCAGTGGTCTGATACTCCTTCCATTTCAATATGATTGCTTGCACAGTGCTCCTTGGGATGTTTAAAGTTTGGGAAATCTTTTTGTATCCAAATCCGGCTTTAAACTTCTCCACAACAGTATCATGGACCTGCCTGGTGTGTTCCTTGGTCTTCATGATGCTCTCTGCACTTTAAACAGAACCCTGAGACTATCACAGAGCTGGTGCATTTATACGGAGACTTGATTACACACAGGTGAATTATATTTATCATCATCAGTCATTTAGGACAACATTGGATCATTCAGAGATCCTCACTGAACTTCTGGAGTGAGTTTGTTGCACTGAAAGTAAGGGGCCGAATAATATTGCACGCCCCACTTTTCAGTTTTTTATCTTTTACAAAAGTTTAAAATAACCAATAAATTTCGTTCCACTTCACAATTGTGTCCCACTTGTTGTTGATTCTTCACCAAAAAAATTAAAATTTTATATCTTTATGTTTGAAGCCTGAAATGTGGCAAAAGGTTGAAAAGTTCAAGGGGGCCGAATACTTTCGCAAGGCACTGTATAATATGTTAATGTTATTCTAAGAGTCTATACTAGAGAAAAGCAAAACAGTTCGTAATGAGCTGATTTTCTTATGAATTTTCGAAAACTTATAGGTTTGGCCATACCCCAAATTTTTAAGGTTTACTGTCCACAAATTATTATTAGGTCAAAGCATGATGATGTTGAAACTCCATGTGACCTCGGAGGCTCAATCACAAGCCAACCTCAGCAGCCCCCATACTATAATAATAGCACAAGCTGAGTCCGAAAGTAAACTTTCAGGTGAGCCTCACAAATAGAGATGAGCAAATCGAAGATGACAAAGTGGAATTCGATCCAAATTTAATGAAATATTTGATTAGCATCGAATCCGGATTTCCTCACGCTTCGTGGTAACGAATCACATTTTTTTCAAAATGGCTGCTGCACATGTTAAGCAAGGAACTCTGGGAACGCGGGATCATCCACAATGCCATGCGTGCAGCCAATCAGCAGCCAACCCTGTGATGTCACAGCCGATTAACCCCTTCATGAGCGCCCACGGCATGTTTGACCGCTGCATCCAAGGTGTTAAAACCTCCGAACAGTTACGGAGCAGGGTGTTAGCTGTAACTGAAACCTAACACCCTACTCCATAACTGATAGTAAGCTTAACACCTTGGATGCCGCGGTCAAACATGACCGCGGCATCCAAGGGGTTTTGCCATTTTACCGCCCACCCACCCACCCATCCTGGCTCTCTGCAGACAGGAAATAGCTGTTTTTTTTAACGTGATTCACCGCAATTTATTTCGGATCGAATAGAATCATATTGGAAAATTCAGTGAAGTTGCCGAATCTAATTTTTGAAAACTTCGCTCATCTCTACTCACAAATGTTCACAAAACGAATTTTGTGAGCTTTGGCCATCCCTAGTCTGTACAATTATGATGATGCCAAATTTGTATACTTTTTAGTACATTTGCTGTAATTGGAGCTTGCGGTATTATAAATGTAACCGTACCCTTTGTCTTTGCTTCCACCAATGAGTTTATTTCTTGACTTGCTTTACCATGTTGAAAATCCACGGCTTTAACCGTTGTCTGATAAAGTTCCTGTGCGGAGCTCACATACTCCTGAAGGAATAAGAGAAATATAAGCTAGTATTAATAACTTTATTCTGAATAAGAACTGATTTTCATGGTAAACTATAGAATTTATTTAATAATGTAGAATCAATATGTATGTCAAATAATGTTAAAAATCAGAAGGTCGCCCTTTTTTTTGGGGAGCCTCATGAACACTACAAGAGAGTTGGTATGATTTTATATGTTTAGTTTCAAAGGTATTTATTGAATTATAACAACAAGGTATAACTTAGTTAACGTCACATCAAAATCAAAGACAAGGGAATCAACCTAGAGTAGGGGAGGAGAAGAGGAGAAAAACAGCGTTACCATGGGCTTGAGCAGTGAGGAGTGATACCTAAGGGTCCGCCTAAGGAAAGGGGTGGGGATGAGGGGGCACAATCCAGTACCAGGACTAGAGTTGGAGACAGTATGGAAGACCTGGGATGCGAGATCTATTAACCCAAGGAGTCCAGACCTTATCAAAGGTCAGGCGGGTATCAGATATAATGGAATTAATTTTCTCGTGAAGCTTAATAGTATCGACCCATCCCATAGATTTTCTCCAATGTGAATTCAGGCAGCCAACAAAATGTATTGTAGTAGCCTAAATTGAGCGTACTTCAATGAAGGGAGTTTGAGGTTAAGAATATAGATAGAAGCCTGGAATGGGAAAGACTGTCCAAAAAACCGTTGTGCAATCCTATGGATAGCAATGCAATAGTGTCTGGCATGGGGGCAGTTCCACCACAAAGGGAGGTTAGTGCCTGAGGCATTATAACCCCTAAAACACAGGGGTGAGACTGTAGGAAAACAGCGATGAAGTCGAAGAGGGACCAAATACGTCCTATGCAGAACTTTCAAAGAGGACTCCATGAGGGTGACCTGCCAACTGCCTTTGCTGATCGATGAACAACAGTCAACCCATTGGCCTAGGTCAGGGTAAAGTCAAGGTCTCGCTCCCAGGCCACCATAAAGTCAAGCTTGTTGTCAGGGGGGGGGGGGGGGGTGTTAAGCAAGCTATATACAAAGGAAAGAGAGCCCTTATCAGCCGCTCTAAAAAGACAGTCTCTCAAAGTTGGTAGGGGAGACCTCTGGATTGAGAGGTGTGAGAGTGCAAGAAATGGAAAATCTGTGCAGTCCGGAAAGCCTCTGCAGGAGGTGGGGAGAACGTGCTGTTAAAATAGTCTTTGGTGAAGGCACGCCTATTGCAGAGGAAATCATGGAGGCGGTGGAACCGGGCGTGTCTACACCAAACAAACACCTCGGGAGAGAGGCCCGGAGGATAAAGAGGATTATAGAAAATCGGAATAAGAGGGGAAACCGGGCTTTGCAATCCATACTGAAAGCAAACCCTCCGCTACAAGTGCAATATGTAGTCAGTCACCTTAGCGGCAACCAGAAGAGCCTGGGACATTGACCTAGGGGTCCGCAGGAGAGCCTGTAAGGAGGCCAGGGTCACCAATGTATATTCCAATATTACACATTGGGAGCGGTGATTTTATATGTTTAATGGATACCACAATAGTTTTGGGTTTATGGCTGCTACTGTAAAGCATCCATTACAGGCCCCTGTCAAACAACCTATGCAATGAGTAGTGTAGAAGGGGATGATCATAGACAAGACTGCTTTAACCACTGGGCAAATGGTGCACCTGCATTAAGCCCTATGGCAGCCGGGGGCCCTCCTTCAGCCTTCCCCTGTTACTTTTGCCCATGCTTTATTCAGCAGCCTTTGCACTCACAAGTTTCTTTAGCAGCCTATTTCAGGACCTTCTGTGCAGAGCGCTAGACTGCCAGATGGCTCCAAGAGTGTTAGACACACTTCCACCTTTTCCATGGCTTGCACTGAGCACAATCTCTTGAATTTTTGTTGAAGGCAGCAGAACAGTAGCAAGAGTCTACATAGTGAGTAACTCAACAGACTGACATTAGCTAGGGAGCAGCAGCTGACTACTCTTCAGAATGATGGCTTCCTATGCCTTATTACACAACTAATAATGACTTCTGTAGTCAGGGAGGAGGGGGAAGGAGAGACTTGAGCTGCAGTAATCATTAACTGCCACTACACAGTGGATGGAGCTGTCTGCTCACAGCTCTGTGTACTGTTTAAACAGCACCGCACCTACTAATTGGCTCCTGGGTGTCAGACCTCCACCAGTCAGAAATGGATGACCTATCCTAAGATTGACAATAACAAAAATTTTAACATCAAACTCCCCATCTATAATGGCTGATATAGCACATAGCATTCTACTATTACAAGACACAAAAACAAAACATTGAAAACACTTTAAGATTTTAAAACTTACCTTTGACAAAGGGACACCCTGTGGAGTAAATGCTGCATTGACGATGGTCAGCTCTGAGCCACTTTTTGGGGAGTTTAATTCGTGTAACAGGTCACGGAACTGGTTATGTATGGCAGCAACCTGGTCATTTCAATTTTTTGTAAGAAACATGAAACATATCAGGTCAGTAGAAATGTTATTAACAATAACAGCATTTGTGGTGTGGTATATTGCTGAACATTTACAGAAGTACAAGACTATTGTCATCGACACATAAAGATACAATATACAATTAATCACATCACTAACAACGGGTCCTGACATATACAACATCATATACTATCTGCTAGTATCTTTGAAGACATGTACAAATAGAACTACTACTGCACATTGATATACCACAAACCCACAGACAGAACGGCCTACCTGAGAAACGACAGCTTCCACCCCAAGCACACAAGACAATCTATTATTTACAGCCAGGCTATACGATACAATCATATTTGCTCCGACAAAGCAGACCTGGACAAACACCTCCTGAATCTGATGATGAAATTTCTCCCATTGGGATACAAACCAAAAGTTACGGACAACCAATTAAACAAAGCGGCAGCCATTAACAGAGACAGTCTGCTCACATATAGAGAGACCCAGAAAGATGCCCGAGTGCCCCAAGTTGTCAATGAAGGAAGCTAGTCTTCTGAAAGCTTACTTATCAAATATACTCAGTTAGCCTCTAAAAGGTATCGCCTGATTTCTTCACGCTTCCACTACTTTCAATGGCTAACTCGGTACAACATTATACTACTATCTGTTTGGATGTAGGCATCCTGACACCAACAAGGCTTGAAGAATACACCATAACATACTATATAACCTATTGTTTTACTTATCTTTTTGCTTCTCAACAATGATGCGCACATATTGTAAAGCTCTGTATAGCTTCGTATCCCTCATACCACTATGTGTGATTTGTAAGTTATATAGATGTACTGTATATACTTAGTGGGGGAACACATATAAAGACTGGTGTTATCAATGCCAGTCTTCATAGCCCCAATGCCAATGGAGGATACAACTCGTATATGATGAGTCGCACATCTCCTCATAAATGAGGCGAGAGAACCAGGAGAGTAAACTCCTTAGAGGAGACTTTATACTAGGACTCCATCTTGGATATACCTCAGATTACTATGTATATATAGCACTCGAGCTTGTGTCAGCACCCAGCAATCCCAGGCAAGTCCAGGACACCCCGGGGAACCAAAAAACATCCAATAAGCGATTCTCAATACAGATGGAAGAGCTCATTGTCTTGGTAATGGCCCAGGTAGCAAATGGGGAATTACCGCTCTTAGCTCTCTGAATTCCCTTTCTCTGTTTCAGCCCTAGCACTAACAGGGTTATGTGTGCAGGCAGAAATGAAACAGAGAAAACCTATCCATGTATATTAAATGAATGGTACAATACTTCCTTTTTAGGTGGCATCTGGGATTCTGGTAAGTGAAGAACCTGAAATTGAAGCATTAAAAATCTTAATTAGTTCTCTAATTCTCTATAGGAAACATGTAGAGTGCTTAGATAGTAGGTAGGTTCAGTGGTAAATTATAACAGGAGTGCTTTGGGTGGTACTACCGCTACACAGTACCACATATATATATATATATATATATATATATATATATATATACAGTCATATGAAAAAGTTTGGGCACCCCTATTAATCTTAATCATTTTTAGTTCTAAATATTTGGGTGTTTGCAACAGCCATTTCAATTTGATATATCTAATAACTGATGGACACAGTAATATTTCAGGATTGAAATGAGGTTTATTGTACTAACAGAAAATGTGCAATATGCATTAAACCAAAATTTGACCGGTGCAAAAGTATGGGCACCTCAACAGAAAAGTGACATTAATATTTAGTAGATCCTCCTTTTGCAAAAATAACAGCCTCTAGTCGCTTCCTGTAGCTTTTAATCAGTTCCTGGATCCTGGATGAAGGTATTTTTGACCATTCCTCTTTACAAAACAATTCCAGTTCAGTTAAGTTTGATGGTCGCCGAGCATGGACAGCCCGCTTCAAATTATCCCACAGATGTTCAATGATATTCAGGTCTGGGGACTGGGATGGCCATTCCAGAACATTGTAATTGTTCCTCTGCATGAATGCCTGAGTAGATTTGGAGCTGTGTTTTGGATCATTGTCTTGCTGAAATATCCATCCCCGGCGTAACTTCAAATTCGTCACTGATTCTTGTACATTATTCTCAAGAATCTGCTGATACTGAGTTGAATCCATGCGACCCTCAACTTTAACAAGATTCCCGGTGTCGGCATTGGCCACACAGCCCCAAAGCATGATGGAACCTCCACCAAATTTTACAGTGGGTAGCAAGTGTTTTTCTTGGAATGCTGTGTTTTTTTTGACGCCATGCATAACGCCTTTTTGTATGACCAAACAACTCAATCTTTGTTTCATCAGTCCACAGGACCTTCTTCCAAAATGAAGCTGGCTTGTCCAAATGTGCTTTTGCATACCTCAGGCGACTCTGTTTGTGGCGTGCTTTCAGAAACGGCTTCTTTCGCATCACTCTCCCATACAGCTTCTCCTTGTGCAAAGTGTGCTGTATTGTTGACCGATGCACAGTGACACCATCTGCAGCAAGATGATGCTGCAGCTCTTTGGAGGTGGTCTGTGGATTGTCCTTGACTGTTCTCACCATTCTTCTTCTCTGCCTTTCTGATATTTTTCTTGGCCTGCCACTTCTGGGCTTAACAAGAACTGTCCCTGTGGTCTTCCATTTCCTTACTATGTTCCTCACAGTGGAAACCGACAGGTTAAATCTCTGAGACAACTTTTTGTATCCTTCCCCTGAACAACTATGTTGAAAAATCTTTGTTTTCAGATCATTTGAGAGTTGTTTTGAGGAGCCCATGATGCCACTCTTCAGAGGAGATTCAAATAGGAGAACAACTTGCAATTGGCCACCTTAAATACCTTTTCTCATGATTGCATACACCTGGCTATGAAGTTCAAAGCTCAGCGAGGTTACAAAACCAATTTTGTGCTTCAGTAAGTCAGTAAAAAGTAGTTAGGAGTATTCAAATCAATAAAATGATAAGGGTACCCAAATTTTTGCACCGGTCAAATTTTGGTTTAATGCATCTTGCACATTTCTGTTGCACCTCTTCCCTTTCTTTCCCTCAGTTATTAGATATATCAAATTGAAATGGCTTTTTCCAACCACCAAATATTTAGAACTAAAAATGATTAAGATTAATAGGGGTGCCCAAACTTTTTCATATGACTGTATATATATGCAGTCATATGAAAAAGTTTGGGCACCCCTATTAATCTTAATCATTTTTAGTTCTAAATATTTGGGTGTTTGCAACAGCCATTTCAATTTGATATATCTAATAACTGATGGACACAGTAATATTTCAGGATTGAAATGAGGTTTATTGTACTAACAGAAAATGTGCAATATGCATTAAACCAAAATTTGACCGGTGCAAAAGTATGGGCACCTCAACAGAAAAGTGACATTAATATTTAGTAGATCCTCCTTTTGCAAAAATAACAGCCTCTAGTCGCTTCCTGTAGCTTTTAATCAGTTCCTGGATCCTGGATGAAGGTATTTTTGACCATTCCTCTTTACAAAACAATTCCAGTTCAGTTAAGTTTGATGGTCGCCGAGCATGGACAGCCCGCTTCAAATTATCCCACAGATGTTCAATGATATTCAGGTCTGGGGACTGGGATGGCCATTCCAGAACATTGTAATTGTTCCTCTGCATGAATACCTGAGTAGATTTGGAGCTGTGTTTTGGATCATTGTCTTGCTGAAATATCCATCCCCGGCGTAACTTCAAATTCGTCACTGATTCTTGTACATTATTCTCAAGAATCTGCTGATACTGAGTTGAATCCATGCGACCCTCAACTCTAACAAGATTCCCGGTGCCGGCATTGGCCACACAGCCCCAAAGCATGATGGAACCTCCACCAAATTTTACAGTGGGTAGCAAGTGTTTTTCTTGGAATGCTGCGTTTTTTTGACGCCATGCAGGGGCGCACCGCTAATGAGGCGAGGTGAGGCGGCTGCCTCGGGCGGCACTGTCCGGGGGCGGCATTTTACTACTTAATGTAAACCAGCCCAGGACAGGCCGCTTTAAAAAAAAAAAAAAAAACAAACAGAGCTGAGCGCGGCCTGTCCTGGGCTGGTTTACAAGACGTCGCATCTCAGCGCAGGCGGCGACACTATGACGTCATCACGCCGCCTACGCTGAGACACAGACGTCGCGGACAAGAGGAGGAGGCGGCGGCTGCATCAAGGCATCGCAGGTGAGTATAGCTTTTTTTTTATATATATATATAAATAGGCCATTACCTGTTGGAGTATCCCCGGCAGGTAACGGCCTATTTATTTACCTACCCGCGTCTGCTCGTGGCCGCCCCCGCTTCCCCTTCTGCTATGGGCCGCAGAAAGGGAAGCGGATGCCGCTGTGAGCGGCCGCGGGCATCGGTAAGTTAGGCCGCGGGCCGCAAATACTACTATTATTATACTCCTGGGTCTATTCAGACCCCGGAGTATAATAATCGGAGGCCTAGGGTTGGTGAGGGAACATAAAAAACAGTGTTACTCACCTCCTGCGATCCGATGTAACTCCGAGCAGGCTTGAGGCCTGTGGTGACGTCATCAGGTCGCGTCGCCGGCCTGATCACGTGACGTGTGTGCGCAATTAAACAGGGCCGAAAGCTCCAAGGAGTGCACCGGTGTCCAGGATAGGTAAGTAACTCTGATTTTTATGTTTGTATTCTCCCCTGGGTCTCCAATCATTATACTCTGGGGTCTGAAAAGACCCCAGAGTATAATAATAGTTCATGGGTCGGCCACTATGGGGCATAATACCCTGTGCAGGGACCACTGTAGAGCATAATACCCTGTGCAGGGGCCACCCTGGAGCATAATACAAGAGCAGGGGCCACTATAGAGCATAATACCGAGTGCAGGGGCCACTATAGAGCATAATACAAGTGCAGGGGCCACTATGGAGCATAATAGCAGTGCAAGGGCCACTATAGAGCATAATACAAGTGCAGGGGCCACTATGGAGCATAATAGCAGTGCAAGGGCCACTATGGAGGATAATACCCTGTGCAGGGGCCACTATGGAGCATAATACCAGTGCAGGGGCCACTATGGAGCATAATACCATGTGCAGGGGCCGCTGAGAGGCATAATACAGTGTGCAGGGGCCGCTGTGGGCCATAACACTGTGTAATACTGTGTGCAGGGGCTGCTGTGGAACATTATAGTGTGTGTAAATGGGGCACTATAAACATGGGCTATGGTACCTGTTTATATTATACGCTGTCTGTTTATAGTGACCGTGTGATGTAATTGTAGCCTTGTCACATACTGTAGACATGTACAGGACGAGGCTGTAGTTACATGACATGGCCGCTATGAGATGAATTACACTATGTAAACAGAGAAGCGGTCACGGCGCTTACACAGGTACCATTCAAACAGCTGATCAGTGGGGGTCCTGGGTTTTTGAACCCCACTGATTAGTTTATTAATGACCTGGAAAACCTTTTAATTAGTTAACACCTGGGGTATTATTAATAAGGGGCACTATTTATACAGGGTACACACAGACATTATTAATATAAAGATGCACTTGGGGGTATTATTCATTATGGGGGGTTATATCATATATTATATAATTGGGGGTAGCAGCAGGATGGGGGTTTTGTGTAGGCGAGGAAAATGTGGGTTGGATGCCTGGAAAAGTGAGGAGCCAAAGATGTCTGTGTTGCAACCTTTACAGAGACAAGTCACAGCTGGAAGAAGTGGTCATGGCGGTCCAGAGGGAAGAGAAGAGAAATGTGAAGGATTAGTCAGAGACGTCACCTGTAAGTCACAGAATGTTACTGCACTGTATACACCTAAATGATAGAGGATAAATACCTGATTGATGGGGTCTGTCTGCTGAGACCCCCACTGAGCCTGAGAATTGGGTTTTTCCCCCCACTAGGTGGGAATTCAGCCTGGCCGCAGCCATATATATATAGGGGTGTCACTTGGTGGATGGACGAACCCGCGTGGCTCTCATTCACTTCAATGGGAGCGCCAAAGATAGCCGAAGTCCAGTACTCAGCTATCTGCGGGGCTCCTATTATAGAGAATGGGGGCCACATGGGCTCGTCCATCCACCAAGCAGAAGATGTGGGAAGTTACTTTCATTGTTAATGCCGTGTTGTTGATCTGATACTGAAGTAATACAGGAAGAAGAATTCTTAAAAACTGTTTTATAACTTTGTGTATTGTGTATATTGTGCGACGATAACAGTGTGTTAAACTAGTAGCATGGAAACTCAGTTTTTTTTTTTTTTTTTTTGGGGGGGGGGGGGGGGCGTCTTTCTATAGTCCGCCTCAGGCAGCAAAGAGGCTAGGTTCACCACTGACGCCATGCATAATGCCTTTTTGTATGACCAAACAACTCAATCTTTGTTTCATCAGTCCACAGGACCTTCTTCCAAAATGAAGCTGGCTTGTCCAAATGTGCTTTTGCATACCTCAGGCGACTCTGTTTGTGGCGTGCTTTCAGAAACGGCTTCTTTCGCATCACTCTCCCATACAGCTTCTCCTTGTGCAAAGTGTGCTGTATTGTTGACCGATGCACAGTGACACCATCTGCAGCAAGATGATGCTGCAGCTCTTTGGAGGTGGTCTGTGGATTGTCCTTGACTGTTCTCACCATTCTTCTTCTCTGCCTTTCTGATATTTTTCTTGGCCTGCCACTTCTGGGCTTAACAAGAACTGTCCCTGTGGTCTTCCATTTCCTTACTATGTTCCTCACAGTGGAAACTGACAGGTTAAATCTCTGAGACAACTTTTTGTATCCTTCCCCTGAACAACTATGTTGAACAATCTTTGTTTTCAGATCATTTGAGAGTTGTTTAGAGGAGCCCATGATGCCACTCTTCAGAGGAGATTCAAATAGGAGAACAACTTGCAATTGGCCACCTTAAATACCTTTTCTCATGATTGGATACACCTGGCTATGAAGTTCAAAGCTCAGTGAGGTTACAAAACCAATTTTGTGCTTCAGTAAGTCAGTAAAAAGTAGTTAGGAGTATTCAAATCAATAAAATGATAAGGGTATCCAAATTTTTGCACCGGTCAAATTTTGGTTTAATGCATATTGCACATTTTCTGTTAGTACAATAAACCTCATTTCAATCCTGAAATATTACTGTGTCCATCAGTTATTAGATATATCAAATTGAAATGGCTGTTGCAAACACCCAAATATTTAGAACTAAAAATGATTAAGATTAATAGGGGTGCCCAAACTTTTTCATATGACTGTATATATATATATATATATATATATATATATATATATATATATATATAGCCACTGCACTGTACCACTTCTCTTATTCCATATATATGGACACTATACTGTACAGTACCACTTATATATGACACCGCCCTTCTGACATTACAGAGCTTAACTAGCACATCAGACACCAAAACTAGTTACACTTGTTGCTCAGGAACGGTGGAGGCTAGAGAGAAAACTCCAACTGTCCTGGAACCAGTGGGGTGTTAGCTATTAACAGATGCTAAGAACTTGAATTGGTGTAAGTGGTGAGAGGTCCTCTTTAAGAGAATGTGAGGAGATTTCTGAGAGTATCCATTAGCACAGCAATGCTATAAATGGCATGTGAAGAAGGGGAAGGGGGGGAGTCCCAATTACACTTTTTGTATTGAAGCACTGAAGATTCAAAGTTATGTCTCTATTATACAGGGTGGGCCATAAGTATGGATACACCCAGATAAAATGGAAGTGGTTGCTGATATCACCTTACCGTTTGTGGCATATTAGTACTTGAGAGGGGGGAAACATTTGAGGCCGGGTGACGCCCATGGCGGCCATCTGCAAAGCCGCCATTTTGGATTCAACTTTACTTTTTTCAATGGGAAGGGGGTCATGTGACACATCAAACACATGGAGAATTACACAAGAAAAACAAGGGTGTTCTCATTTTTAACATATCTTTATTCATTATCGAGTTATTGACATGTTTCTTATTGTTACAGCCATTGACATGTCGCAGAGGTTAACCGACAAGGAGCGGACAGACATTGTGTTGATGTCTGGTGAACGCAGTACCCGGGTCATTGCACCAGACTTCAATGCAATAAACCCTATGAGACCACCCATCTCCCATGCAATGACCCGTGTACTGTGTTCACCAGACATCAACACAATGTCTGTCCGCTCCTCGTCGGTTAACCTCTGCGACATGTCAATGGCTGTAACAATAAGAAACGTGTCAATAACTCGATAATGAATAAAGCTATGTTAAAAATGAGCACACCATTGTTTTTCTTGTGCAATTCTCCATGTGTTTGATGTGTCACATGACCCCCTTCCCATTGAAAAAAGTAAAGTTGAATCCAAAAAGGCGGCTTTGCGGATGGCCGCCATGGGCATCACCCAGCCTCAAATGTTTCCCCCCTCCCATGTACTAATATGCCACAAGCGGTAAGGTGATATCAGCAACCACTTCCATTTTATCTGGGTGTATCCATACTTATGGCCCACCCTGTATACTGCACATTTTACCAGCAGTAAGGTGAATGCTAATAAGGGTTGCCTTACCTTCTGGATTTGCTTGGCTGTGTCTCCTCCTGATCCATGCTGCAGACTTAACAGGGCAGAATATATACCTACTGGTGATATTACAATGTTTTTACCACTCTTGGTCTTCATTAACTCCTTCATAAGGTCAGATGAAAGTTGGTTGATACTTTTATTGATGGATTCCATGGTGCCCTAACAAAGAGACAAAGAGCATATATAATTTATATCATTATAATGTATATTATATAGGCATTATACAGGGTGGTCCAAAGGTATGAGACACCAGAATAAATGGAAAACGATTGGTGGGGAAAGCCATCCTGTATGTGGCATGGTGCTAAGGCAAGGTGGAAATCTATGAGGGACAGTGTCCAACACAGCGGCCATTCTGAAACCCTCCATCTTGGAACAAGTCAATTTTGTCATATGGGAAGGGGTGCATGTGACGTGATTCAGAATTTTATGAAAAATCCAAATTTGTATTTAAATGTATGCGGTGACCAGATGGAAGGTAACGCTGCAGTTGGGATTGCGGGGTGCAAACAGCACAGACTTGTCACGGTCTCTGGGCACGAGGGCGCAGCGCTGGTGCTGTCCCACGTTACCACCACTGGTACCGGTGATGAGGGGGCTGCACAAATGTTGGTGGTGATTGTTCCCCCGGGGCGCTTCCCCTATACTGTGCCGACTGGTGGTGTTTGGGGCGCCCTGATGTTGTCGGTGCAGAGTCAGACACAGAAACGGTTGTAAAGTTGAACTTTTACTTCCATGGGTGTGGAGGCACAAATGCTTAAACAGTTTCTTCAATACAAAACAACGGGGTACGCCTGGTGACACAGCAAAGTCCTGGGGTGCAGGGTAGACTTGATGAAAGGTGTTCCTAGCCCCTTATACTTCAGTGTTACAGCCCTAAGGTGCATCTGGGCTCCTATTTGGCTCATAGGAGGATGCCCACCATGATACTAGTACATAATATTCCCCACTCACGTTATGTGGTCCTGATAGCTCAGAGTTTTGGGGTGCAATAGTCAGGGTGGCAGGATATTCCACAGGTCTGGCCTTGGCCCCTGGATCCTGTGATACTTGCTATGGAGCACGTGTTCCAGAATGTTCTCTCCACAGTCTCATGCTGACAAGATGATGATGCTTGACTTCCTTCAGGGCGATGGCTAGGCAGACAGGGGACAGGATCTTCTGAATAGCTGGAGTATGTCAGCTCTCCAACCTTCCTGGGCCTGTCTAGGACTTGAGATTCCTGCACTATACTCACTGCTTTCTTCACAGGACATCACACTTATCTCCTCACCTCCTCCTCCTAACACTCCACACTTCTAACTCCTCACACGCAGGACCTTCCTGCAGGGGTGTTACCATGGGGACCCAGTGATCAGCTGACTCCTCCCCTTTTCCCAGGCGATGTCCTCCCATTGGACATTTGGTTACTATTCAATCCTATGGGAGGTGTAATGCATGTGTGAGGCTCACTAGGTGGCGCTGTGTTGTGTGAGACTCAGGACCCCCTGCTATGTCACACAGGCTATGAAGCAACAGGAAATAATACAATGCACAGAGATCACCCTCAGCCCAGCCATAGCCAGCTCTGGGATGCCACATACTCCCCCTCTTTCACTGAGCCGACCTCGGCGACGGGCTGGGGTGAAGGTGAGAAATGTAACATAACGTTAATAAATATGAATAAAGTGCAAATGTCACTAACAGTTTAGAAAAATATAATACCTAGAAACTTGAGGTAAGACCTCCCGGCATAGTCCTGGAATGTCCATGAGAAGTCTGAAGGGTAAAGGAGAGATAATTAAACTCAGACTTATGGAACCTTTTGGCGGTACCATTAGACAGTCCATATAGAAACAACAGTAGTGCAAATGGGTCCAGAGGCTCTCTGGCACAAATTTCGTGAGTGTCCATTATCATGAGAGTCTCTCTGAGAAACAATAAACAGTCCTTTCTGTAAGGAAGAGTAGGCACTCTAGCACGAATGTCCATACCGCAATGGGGTAACAGAACTTCCTTGGCTCGGTGAGCCAGGCACTATGGCTTGGATTGTTGCATATAAATGTAAATACTATATTACGTGGCAAGATATTATATATATACTGTATATACACACAGGAAAAACATTAATGTAATCAGAGCAGGAATAACATATATCCTGAAGCAGAGACAGTTAACCTCTTTTACCCAAGGACAGCCATGGCATCACTATAGCGTGTTGGAGGTATGCCTTTTGTGGTACGCTCAGAACGCCTAAGTGGAACGAGATTTGAATCAGGAACAGAGTCACTGAAATCAATTAAATCATCTGTCGAAGGGTTCTCTTGCACTAGAGCAATTGGTGGATAACAGCTAAATGGTAGTAGTTTAGGCGCCCACATAAGCTCAGTTAACGTTGGGGGTCTCTCTTTCGCTTCAGAAGGTGACAAGATCTCTGTACTCGTTGTCTCAGCTGGGGGCACCTCTGTGGGTAGTCCTTCTTTAAGGCACAGCTTCAGACGGTTTCGGTGTACTACTTGGGGCTGTCTCCCAGGTTTAGAGATCTCATACACGTCGGATTCAGGATATGGTATGGAGATGACACTGTATGGTTCTTTCTCCCAGAATGGATCCAATTTCCCATTCCGATGGTTATTCCTTAACCATACACGGTCGCCAACTTTCAGGGGCGCTGCATGGGCGCGATGGTTGTAATCCTCCTGTTGTCTCCTACGAACCTCATCCATGCGCGTTTCAACTATCTCTTTAGCTTCCTCCATACGTCGGCGGTGTTCAACAACCCAGTCTGTTATGGGTAGTGGATTGATGGTGTCAGGGACCTTCACACCAAGGGTTAAGTCTGAAGGAAGTTGACCTTGTCTTCCAAACATTAGATAAAATGGTGCGTATCCCGTAGATGTTTGGGGTGTGTTGTTGTAAATATAGGCCAAGTCCTTGATACGCTCAGGCCACTCAACACCAGGTGTAACTGCGGCTTTTCTTAGCATGCCGATGATCACTTGATTTGCCTTCTCGCACATACCATTCCCTTGAGGGTGATACGCTGTGGTTCGCAACTTCTTGCAGTCTTGGAACTGACACAGCTCACGGAACAATTGGGATTCAAACGCCGATCCACGGTCGGTGAGGATATGCTCAGGACAACCGTAATGGCGGACAAACTCTGCGTAGAAGGTCTCAGCCGTAGTTCTTGCTGTAAGATCTCTGACAGGCACGATGACAAGGAACTTGGAGTAATGATCCACCATTGTCAGAGCGTAGCTGTAGCCGGAACGTGTGGGACCCAACTTCACATGGTCCAGAGCAACAATTTCACACGGCTTTTGAGTCTTAATTGGATGTAGAGGGGCCTTCTGATCTCTTTGACCTTCCTTGGTGATACTACAGGCGGGACACTCTCGACACCAACTCTCAATGTCACTCCTCATCCCAACCCAATAGAAGCGACGACGGATGGTAGCTTCGGTCTTTTGTACCCCGAAGTGACCGGATCTGTCATGATACGCCTCAAGTATCATCTGTGCATCTCTTCTTGGTATGAGGATCTGATGAAGCCTTTCACCTGTGACAGGATCAAGAGTGTTTCTAAGTAGAAGGCCTCGTTGGACAAACAGGCGCTTCCTCTGTCACCAAAGGCGTTTTAATTCCACGTCATGAAGACCTCTCTTTACACGGGTTGGTATTCTTCCTGTAAGCAGGAAATCTGACAATTCTCCTAAAACTCTGCTCTCTTCTTGGAACGTTTTCCACAGAGATGGCTCCTGGAGGGATTCGGCAGCTGTTTTCGCCAGAGATTCTCCTTCTACAGGGACACCAATAGCAACCTGTTGGGCAAACTTGTTGTAGAATGGTGGCATCTCCACCTCTTCCCAGATGTCTTCTCGGGGTGGTTCTTCTCCCACAGGCAACCTTGAGAGTGCATCAGCGTTAGCGTTGGACTTGCCACTGCGATACTTGACAGAGAACTTGTAATTCGCGAGTCTTGAGGCCCACCGTTGTTCAAGGGCTCCCAGTCGAGCAGTGTCCAGATGCGCCAACGGATTGTTATCTGTGTACACGGTAAAGGGTGTGGCAGCCAGGTAGTCTTTAAACTTCTCTGCCACGGCCCAGACAAGCGGCAGAAGTTCGAGTTTGAAAGAACTATAGTTCTGGTCGTTCTTCTCCGCGCCTCTCAGACTCCTGCTGGCGTAGGCGATGACTCGCTCTTTCTTGTCCTGAACCTGGGACAACACTGCACCCAAACCTTGGTGACTTGCATCTGTGTACAAGTGGAATGGCTGACTGTAGTCGGGATAGGCTAGAATTGGTGGTTGCGTTAGAAGTGCTTTAAGCGCTTGAAAGGCTTCCTCTTGACGCGCTGTCCAGTCTACCGGAAGCTTTCGGTTGTAGTTTTCTCTGGGACAACCGCGCAACAACTCGTTCAGAGGCTCGGCTACTTGGGCGAAGTGCGGTATGAAACGCCGGTAGTAACCTGCGAATCCAAGGAAGCTTCGGACTTCTTTGACGGTAGTTGGTCTTCGCCAGTTCTGGACTGCAGTGATCTTTTCAGGATCAGGTTGGACGCCTTGTGTGCTCACGACATGCCCAAGGTAGTGAACTTGGGGTTTCAACAGGTAGCACTTGGAGGGCTTCACCTTTAGGCCGTGCTGTATAAGTACCTTGAATACCTCGGACAGGTGACGAAGGTGTTCTTGGTATGTCCGGGAGAATACAATAACATCGTCCAGGTACAGTAGCACACTCTGGAAATTCTCATGGCCGAGGCACCTCTCCATAAGCCGTTGGAATGTGGCTGGGGCATTACATAGCCCAAATGGCATACTATTGAATTCAAAGAGTCCCATCGGGGTCGTAAACGCAGTCTTTTCACGATCTTCAGGCGCCATAGGGACTTGCCAGTATCCACTGGTTAAGTCCAGGGTCGAGAAACAGGTAGCTGATCCCAAAGCCGTTAGAGATTCCTCAATCCGCGGCAATGGGTATGCGTCTTTGTGCGTGACGTTGTTGAGTTTACGATAGTCCACACAAAATCGTAGGGTTCCGTCTTCTTGACAAGGACTAGCGGGGCTGCCCAGGGACTGTTACTCTCCCGGATGACATCAGCATCTCGCATCTCTTGGATCAACTTTTTCACCGGTTGGTACATCGCTGGTGGTATTGGACGGTGACGCTCCTTGATTGGATGGTGGTCGCCAGTCAGAATGCGATGTTGTATGGTCGTGGTCTTACCAAAGTCCAATGGGTGTTTGCTGAATGCCTGTTGGTAACGCTTGGCCACATTGCGAACCCCATTGATGTGCTCTATAGGGGTATTGGCGTCTCCCACGTTCAATTCATCCCACCAGGACTTCGTGGCTCCATTCTGAATGTTCTCAGCAGCTTGGGTGGAACGCTGTGTGGCGGTAGAATCACCAGAGAGAATGTCTTCTGGTGCTAACCGGTGTAGCAGGGCCACAGAGTGGAACTTGTGGAGGTTCACGGGAGCATCCCCCAAGTTGACTAAGCGGACAGGAACACGTCCATTGGAAACTGTGACAAGGCTGCGGGCAGCCATGACAAGTGGTTGGCCATCTACCTGTATGGGTTATAGCAAGGCCTCGTAGTCCTGATTTTCTATGCCCGGACGGGCACGGCACCACACCATAGTTTCTGTTCCAGGCTGTAGGGTTACTGGACGGGTATCTTGGATCCGGACTCGACCAATTTCACCTTGTTTGTTGGCGAACTTGTGCTGGGCATTGAGTACACGAATGGCCCGCTGAATGGTCTGCTGGTCACTGGGAGAAGCTGTAAGGAGAGAGGCATGCAAGGCATCCAACACTTCTGCAAAGCAATGGCGTAAAACATTCATGCCTAATATTACAACTGCAAACCTATCATCCTCTACATCAGTGACAATTACACCCTGTCTAGGCAGTTTCAAGTCCCCAATCTGGATAGTGGGTTCCCAATAACCCTGGTGTGGTATGGGCTGTCCATTGCTGGCACACAGATTTATCCATGTGTCAGGTGTTCTATTCAACACACCTAAGTCCCAATGTTCAAGGAACACCTGCTTGCGCAGGGTTGTTACCTGAGATCCAGTGTCCACCAACGCTGTCAGAGGGACGCCGTTCACCCGGATTGTGATGTGTGGGCAGGCTGAGACGAAGCGTGACAATGGCACTGAAGATTCACCTGGGCCCTTCTTCTTTCCTCCCGAGGGGCGGCCCGCTGCCTCGGGGGTGGCCCGTTTAACTGAAAACACTGAGGCCTGGTGTGTCCATATCTATGGCAATAGGTACAGTATGGCCTCTCACTCTGCGGAGGTTTCACTGAAGACGGACGTCTGGGTGGCGACTCAGGTGAGATGTTGAGACTTCGCAAAGGATCACTGGACGATGAAGACGGCTGGGTCAGACGATCTAGACGGACGGTGATCTGTTCCATGGCACGGGTCAGATGATCCACTCGGGCCAGAAGGTCATCTCTGGAGTCTGCTGGTGTAGTCTGCGCAGTTTGGGCAGCAGGTGAGGTACCCAGAGGTAGTGGCAGGACAACTGGAGCAATGCTTGTTGAGGGTCCAGGTGAGGGAGCACAGATGACTGGGCTCGGCTGGGGCTGCTCCTGTCCCAAGACCTGGATGGCAAGGGCCTTGAAGTCAGCAAACGTGATGCTGGGATGTTGTGCAGCAAGCATTCGCAACTGACTCTGGAGCAATGTGGTACCTGCCCCTTCTATGAAGCGGTCAAGCAAGATTTTATCAGAGTCCACATTTTCACGTGGATCCACTTGCACCACAGCTCTGAACGCCTCTTGGAGGGATAAAGCATAGTCCCGCAGGGTCTCACCAGGTAGTTGTCGTCTGGAAAAGAAGCGCATCTTTACCTCGGAGACAGATCGCACGTCAAAGTTCACCTGGAGTTTGTCCAGAATTTGCCCAGGGGTTCTTTTGTCAGAGGCAGGCCAGGATTTGACCTCCCTTGCTGCAGCACCCTCAAGCTGGCCCAGCAGGATCTGTATCTGCTGTTCTGTATTCAGAGGATAGAACTGGAAGAGAGACAGCATCTTCTCACGAAAGTCCCTGAGGGTATGCACCTCCCCTTTGTAGCGCGGCAGCCATGGTGCGCCAGAGTAAAATGGCATGGAGAATGGTAGGCTGCTCGCCATGGGCACTGCTGGATCACTAGAAACAGATGGCACAATGTCTCTTTGCTCAGTCATGTTGTTTGCAGGTATGACTGAAATTAGGTCGCCGTCTCTTTAAGAAACTCAACTGCTTGCTGGCAGGGAATGGAGACTACAACTTGGAATGCTGTCCCTTTAAGAATGCTGTAGCTATTAACAGAGTCACTATGATGCAGGCTGACGGTGTGCTCCCCCTCTTTAATGGTGGCACTCCCCACGGACACGGAAAACACTCGCTGGGGCCGTGGGAGGACTGAAGACAAGGACAGGGAGGCACAGTACTCACTGACAGCAACTGCAGCGTGGACCAGAGATCAGCGGTGCACAGCAGGGACGGTGATGTGGCACCGGAGAGTCAGAAATGGCGCTGGCATGTTCGCCTTTCACTTTCTTGTATGGGTGCGCTGGAGCATTGCGCTCAGCATTCTGGGCTCTCCTAAGATGGCGGCAGATGGGTCTCCTGGCCTCATGGGCAGTGCCAAAAATCTCCCGCACTTTTGCAAGGTACAGTTAACCCTTTGTGGGCGTTCTTACACAGCGATGTGGCGCAGCAAACAAGTCCTGGGCGTTTTAACTCTTCCAGGGCTGTAACACACTGAGAGGACAGTCTTTAGGGCTTACTTCAGGGGTATAGGGCTCCCCATCTTTGTGGCAAGCACTCTCAGGGAATAAACTTGATCTTAGCAAAGTCCACAATAAAGACCAATGCTCTGGAGACAATTTGGCGCACTTTTCGTGGCGACTTTCTCAAAATGGCACACACCCGTATCCTGTTCGTGACGCCAGTTTTTCTTGCGGTGACCAGATGGAAGGTAACGCTGCAGTTGGGATTGCGGGGTGCAAACAGCACAGACTTGTCACGGTCTCTGGGCACGAGGGCGCAGCGCTGGTGCTGTCCCACGTTACCACCACTGGTACCGGTGATGAGGGGGCTGCACAAATGTTGGTGGTGATTGTTCCCCCAGGGCGCTTCCCCTATACTGTGCCGACTGGTGGTGTTTGGGGCGCCCTGATGTTGTCGGTGCAGAGTCAGACACAGAAACGGTTGTAAAGTTGAACTTTTACTTCCATGGGTGTGGAGGCACAAATGCTTAAACAGTTTCTTCAATACAAAACAACGGGGTACGCCTGGTGACACAGCAAAGTCCTGGGGTGCAGGGTAGACTTGATGAAAGGTGTTCCTAGCCCCTTATACTTCAGTGTTACAGCCCTAAGGTGTGTCTGGGCTCCTATTTGGCTCATAGGAGGATGCCCACCATGATCCTAGTACATAATATTCCCCACTCACGTTATGTGGTCCTGATAGCTCAGAGTTTCGGGGTGCAATAGTCAGGGTGGCAGGATATTCCACAGGTCCGGCCTTGGCCCCTGGATCCTGTGATACTTGCTATGGAGCACGTGCTCCAGAATGTTCTCTCCACAGTCTCATGCTGACAAGATAATGATGCTTGACTTCCTTCAGGGCGATGGCTAGGCAGACAGGGGACAGGATCTTCTGAATAGCTGGAGTATGTCAGCTCTCCAACCTTCCTGGGCCTGTCTAGGACTTGAGATTCCTGCACTAAACTCACTGCTTTCTTCACAGGACATCACACTTCTCTCCTCACCTCCTCCTCCTAACACTCCACACTTCTAACTCCTCACACGCAGGAGCTTCCTGCAGGGGTGTTACCATGGGGACCCAGTGATCAGCTGACTCCTCCCCTTTTCCCAGGCGATGTCCTCCCATTGGACATTTGGTTACTATTCAATCCTATGGGAGGTGTAATGCATGTGTGAGGCTCACTAGGTGGCGCTGTGTTGTGTGAGACTCAGGACCCCCTGCTATGTCACACAGGCTATGAAGCAACAGGAAATACTACAATGCACAGAGATCACCCTCAGCCCAGCCATAGCCAGCTCTGGGATGCCACATGTACTATACCTTTACTTCTGTTTTTGAAAACTCAGCTTTTCCACTGCAGATTTTTGTTGCAATGTGTGGATAGGATTAGCCAGAATCCCATCTACTTTGCAGGTACTGTAAAATGCCACGTTTTGCCATGGGGCTTCAGTCTAAATGTAGAATATACATTTCTTTCCGTTTTATGGCAAATTGTGACCCCACCATTAACAAAGTGTTTTTTTTGGACCCCTCTGGACCAACCTTGTTTTTAAGTATAAAACCATTAAACTTGATGGACTTAGGTCTCTCTCAGCCCACTATCTATGTATGTAATGTGACTATGAATTCTTTGACTATTAATGCCGTCTGATCACTGCCAGTTTTTTTACATGTAGCATGCAATGACACATTTTTATCTTCCAGTGGATAGAAAGAAATAATTATTCCAAGTCCTTAATCTGTTTCATCCACACCCTTTCCCCACCCTTGTTTGAAGTCGAAAGACATATATCTTACTATGTTGCAATGATACTGGCAATCTACTCTATTAGTAAAATCTAAGACCTCAGTTACACAGTGCAGTTTTTGGTGACTCTCTCTTTTGCAGCCACAATAAGGCTGGGTTCACATCTGTGTCAGAGTCTCCATTTGGAGACTCCATCAAAGTGACCGCCGAAAGTCACCGGATGAAAAAGTCTTACAAGTCTGAATTTTTCGTCCGATATTTCAGTTTAAAACAATGGACACCTGAGGGATCCCATTAGTCAATAAGATCTGTCGGCCACCCACCAGACGGACCAGAACAATGATCACCTCGTATAAACTTAGCATAAATTAGAGAAAAGAAGCGGACCGTTAATTTTTCCTTGAAGTGCTGTTTCCCTTTTTCTTTTGCTGTTGCATAGTGGGGTGTTTGGTGGTCTGGTGAACATGGTTCGCAAAAACACAGTGGACCCCATTATAGTTTATGAAGTCCGTGGGTTTCCGTGGGTAACCGCTTTTTTAAGCGGATTAGGTTTCCGTTCGGGGGGTCAACAGTTGAGGCACAGACCCAACATTTTCTATTGAAATTGTCTTCTTTATTTGCATAATGTACAGATATAACTCTAAATGACAATACATTTTATGCTTAAGGCTAGGTTCACACCTGTGCTCAAAGCCCGTTCAGGCATACTGTCCATTATTCTGCTTAGAAAATGCGGAGAGAAAAATCCTGTGGACACCCGGCGGACCCCATTATAGTCTATGGGGACCGCGGGTTTCCACGGGTAACTGCTTTTTTAAACGCAGGTGTGAACCTAGCGTAATTTTGTTTTTTGTAAACATATAACGTACTGGCATATAGAAATATATCTCTATATAAATACCAGTACATAATGCACATAAAGAAAGAGATGCCGTCAAAGAAAGTCGTCTCATTAAGACTAACTTGTGGCTCAGCTGTTATGGTGTCTACCTCCCTCCCATACTGAAATCTGTGACAGACCTTCTGAAAATATTTTAAATCTTTAACCCCTTCTAACCGGAGGTTTTTTTCGATTTTCTTTTTTGACTTCCAAACCGCATAACTTTTGGGGTGAAGGTCCAGAATTTTTGGTATGGGAGGTTTTTCTTAAATCGTTGCATCTTGACCTGACAAACACACACAGAGGTGCATTTGAGTCCATGGAAAAGAATATAAATCTGTTTGGGGTTGTGGAGTCGGAGTCAGTTTTTAGTGGAGTAGAAGTCGGAAAAAAAAGGTAACGAATTTGGCTTCAAAATATGATTTTCATTTGAATAGAAATGATAGCATTATTAATATTGTATAATTAGATGTATAGTTTATTACATATTTACATTTATAGGAATTTCGCCTATGCCTGAACATGACCATCCATCATTTATGAAGGAGTCAGAGCAGGAGTCGGGCTGTGGAAAAACAGGTTCGGTGGTTTTACCTACCAGCTCTACAGCTCACAGTAGAGGTGAATATAAGAAACTATGTAATGTATTTCATTAACCCCTTCCCACTGGTGGCATTTTTTTGTTTTTGACTCCCCTCCTTCCAAACCCCTAACTTTTTTATTTTTCCATTCCCAGAGCCATATGAGGGCTTAATGTTTGCGGGAAAAATTATTCTGCAAAATGTACTGAGAAGCTGGAAAAAAATTCATAATGGTGTGGAAATGGAGAAAAAGTGCATTTGTGCAACATTCTTATGGGCTTCGTTTTTACAGCGTTCACTATGCAGCCAAAATGACATGTCGCCTTTATTCTATGTTTCAGTGCAATTCCAGGGATATTAAATTTATATAGTTTTATTTACATTTTACCCCTTAATAAAAATCCAAAACTTTCCAAAAAAAAAAAAATTTTTTCTTAAAGTTGCTAGGTATACTTTTTAGTTCTACCATTTTGGGGAATGTCTATTGTTTTGATCACTTTCTATTTTTTCTGAGGCGAAACTAGCGGTTCAGCACTTTTGATTTTTTTTTTCCAGTTACGCCGTTCACCGTACAGAAAAAATATTTTATAAGTTTGTAGACAAGGCATTTTCGGAAACAGGGATACCTAATGTGTTTCACAGTAAGTTTTTTTTTTTTTTTTTTTTTTTACTTTTATATGTATTATAGGGAAAGGGTTTGATTCAAACTTGTAATTCTTTTTAATTTTTTTTATACTGTAATTATTAGACCCCCTAGGGGTCTTGAACCCCATGGAGTCTGATCACTAATGCAAAATAGCAGCACTCCTACCACAGGCTGCATAGAGGCAGTAATAGAGCCTGTGTCTAATGCCCACAAATCTGATATGGATTACGTAGGATTAGGATGTCAATATTTTAGTCTCAGAAAACCCCTTTAACTCCCTGTGATTGAGTAGACAACATGTAGATGGGTTGCCCAATGGCCTTCATTTACAGAGCACATATCACAGCAGAAAAACCTACCACATCCCTTGAAATGCTAAACTGTACATGTTTATCAAAATATATAATAAAACAATTAGTCCCAATGGATCAAATATATATGTGTGTATATATATATATATATATATATATATATATATATATATATAATGTAATAAATATATGTATTATTAAACATGGAAAAAGCTTGGAAAAGCAACAGCCAAAGTTGGACAGGAGAGATCAATAACTGGAAAAGGTTAAGAATAATAATATGGTGGAGCAAGGTGGAAATAAATAGCAAAAATCTATCCCAAAAACAACAATTCATCATACAAAAAAATACTACATATTTCCCAGAAATTCATAGCACAAATATCAAGACCACAATCAGATAAAAAAATTACCTACCAAATGCTATAAAACTACCCGGCAGCGCACAGTCTAGTACTCCAGTTTGTGTTTCACAGTCTTCATTGTAGGGCAGTGGATCAGTGTCCCTATCAGTGTAAATATATAGAAAATTGATATGCAAATGAAAGGTGTAAAACCAACAACTCCTACCTCATATTACCTGCGATGACACCTGGATCCCCTCTGGGCTGGCATCAGAAACAAGAAGCTGCACGTGTCTATACTGCTCATGTGACAGTAGACTCAAACCTAGTCTGTCCCCTCAGATCATGTGCACACTAGATATGGGCAAACCGGTCTATAACATGATGAGTTTGTTTTCCAAAAATAGCAGGTACTGCTAAAACCAAAGTTTTTGGGGTTCTACACCCACAAATCTCTTCAGACTCCAAAGTATAATAATCAGAGACCAGGGAAGGTGTGTAAAAATGTAAAAAAAAAAAACAAAAAACACTTCCGGGCTCCTCTGCAGCATCCTCTCATGTTCCAGTCTTCTTTGCAGGCCATCTGCCATGTTATCTGACCCCTAGGCAACTGCAGAGTCCTGTGATTGGACCTCAGGGGTCATGTGCGGGGTGTCAACAACATCAAATGTTGAACCAAAGCTGTGACAGTTTTGGAAATCGCATTGTTTTCGCTGCGCGTATTTTTCTGCAAGGTGTGGATGGGATTCCCTAGACTGTAAATTACTGCGTGTTTTTCCACGGCGTTTATGTCATGTGGGGCCTTGGCTTTTCACAACTCAACAATCACGTCAATATCACCTTAGGATGTTTTCAAACATAGCAATTTTTTGCACAATTTTTTCCTTAGCAAAAAACTGGGGCCAACTGTTCTAAAATATATATCGCTTTTTATATTTTGTATTTCATACATTTTTATGGGTGGAGTGAAAATAAAAATGTGCACACCCAAGAAAAAAAACCCTTAGGCTGAGGCTACACATATTGCGGAAAAGCTCTGTTTGTTGTTGCAAAATTTACTGAGTTTTTTGAGCCAAAGCCAAGAGTGGCTTCAAATGGAATGGGCTGTATAAGGAAGCTCTTATACTTCTCCTTTCTACTAAAGCCACTTCTGTGGATAAACCGTAGCACAACTGAATTAAAAAACACAGCTTTTTTGCAGCATCCCAGAGTGCTCCTGCTTCTACTGTCTTTGTCTATGCTTCTAGGTGTGTCTGTATGACCAACCACACATTCAGCGTCTCCCACTCGCACACCACCTCCCTGCCACGCCCTCTTTCTGTAGGTGTCCCCCAAGGCTCCGTCCTATGACCCCTCCTGTTCTCAGTCTACACCCTAGGCCTTGGCCAACTCATAGAATCCCACGGTTTCCATTACCTTTGCTATGCTGACGACACCAAAATATATCTCTCTGGACCAGACATTACCTCCCTGTTGTCCAGAGTCCCAGAATGTCTAGCAGCCGTAGCCTCCTTTCTCTCCTCCCACTTTCTCAAACTCAACATGGAGAAAACTGAGTTCATAATCTTCACCCCTCAACCCACGACCCCCCTACCTGACCCATCTATCAAAATTAATGGAACCACTCTCACCCCAGTCCCACAGGCCCGCTGCCTTGGGATAACCTTAGATTCTGACCTATCCTTCAAGCCGCATATTCAAACCCTCAACACCTCCTGCCGCCTCCAACTCAAGAACATCCATCGAATCCGCTCCTTCCTCACCCCTGTAACTACAAAGATGCTAGTCCACGCCCTCATAATCTCCCGCCTGGACTACCTTAACATTCTTCTCCATGGCCACCCAGCAAACACTCTCGCCTCCCTTCAGTCCACCTTAAACTGTGCTGCTCGCCTAATATACCTCTCCCCCCGTTCTTCATCGGCCGCCCCCCTCTGCCAATCCCTTCACTGGCTACCGATTGCCCAGCGACTAGAGTTCAAATTACTAACGCTGACATACAAAGCCATCCACAACCTGTCCCCTCCATATATCTCCGACCTAATCTCCCGCTACCTGCCTGCACGTAACCTCCGATCCTCCAAAGACCTCCTACTCCACTCTGCTCTTATCCGCTCTTCACACAATCATCTCCAAGACTTCTCCCAGGCATCCCCCATACTCTGGAACTCATTACCAAGACACATAAGACTGACCTCCACAGTCACAAGCTTCAAGAAGGCCCTGAAGACTCACCTATTCAGGAAGGCCTACAACCTCCAATAACGCTACTGTTACCACACCACCACCTGTACAGCCTCTACCCCCACCTTCTGTCTCTATAATAATATAATAATAATACATTTTATTTATATAGCGCCAACATATTCCACAGCACTGTACAAGTTGTAGGGTTCAAGTACTGACAAAAAAGATACATTACAAAGAAATAGTCAATTCACACACTGGGACTGAGTGCCCAATCTATGAGGTAGAGGGGGGTGACACAAGAGGTAGCAGGGGCGGCATCGGAGGTAGCAGTGCTTATACAATGGTCAGACAATTGTGTAATAGAGGTTACTGTCATTACACATATATAAAGCTGTATGAGCCGTCACCAGTCATGTCCTTTAACGTGCAGATGGTGCCTGGACATATAAAGTTAGTCTGATACGGGATCATATCCTGTGGGGTAATGCGGGAGCGTGAACAGAGGAGGGTATGTTTTAGGGATTCTAACTACGGAAGGGTTTACATTAGGAGTTGTGATAGGCCTGTCTGAAAAGATGTGTCTTTAGATTACGCATGAAGCTGTGGAAATTGGGGGTTAATCTGATTGTCCGGGATAGAGCGTTCCAGAGAAGTGGTGCAACTCGGGAGAAGTCTTGGATATGAACGTGGGAGGTTCTGATAATAGAGGATGTTAGTCTTAGGTCATTGAGTGAACGGAGAGTACGGGTTGGGTGATAGAGATGAGGGAGGAAATGTAGGGAGGTGCAGCATTATGGAGAGCCTTGTGAATGAGGGTGATAAGTTTATATTGTATTCTGTATTGAATAGGCAGCCAATGTAGTGACCGGCACAGACCGGAGGCATCGCTGTAGCGTCTAGACTAATAGATGAGCCTGGCCGGCGCATTCAGAATAGATTGTAGAGGGGAGAGTTTAGTAAGGGGAAGACCGATTGGTAAGGATTTACAGTAGTCAAGGTGAGAGTGAATCAGGGCAACAATAAGTGTCTTTAGTGTATCTGTGGTAAGGAAAGGTCGGATTCTGGAGATGATAGATTGTAAGCCCTTGTGGGCAGGGCCCTATATCCCACTGTGCCAGTTGGTCACGGTTAGTATTATCTGTTTTGTACATCCTGTGTACCGTATGTAAACCCTCAAATGTAAATCACCATGGAATTAATGGTGCTATATAAATAAACAATAATAATAATAATGTCCTATCTGCATGTTCTATATTAAATGTATTGTGTTTGCAGCTCTCCCTATTGTAAATTCCCTGTTTGGTTCCCCCCACTGTTTAGTCCCCCCCACACTTGGTACAGCGCTGGCCTATCACAGGCAGCTGATCGGGATCTTTTGTCTCCAGGAAACCGTTGGGGCCTCAGAGTAGAATGTAGTTGGAGAGAGAGCAAGTCAGCTCAGCACACTGAGCTCTGCGGTTTTCCACACAGCTGGGGGAAGAGATTCAGCAAAAGGCTCATCTTAAGACAGCCATGAGACAGGGAATTCTGCTGTCCATCGCTTGGACACTGTGCTAAGAGGAGTGAAGGAGTCTTCTGTCAGGAGATGTTGTTCAGGACCCCCTATCTAAAAGTAACCAGGCCTATGGAGATAAAGTTGTTGGAGTGGTGTACAGTACTAGAGCCTTATCATAACTGGGCATCCCCTCAAGACCAAGGCTGGGCATGCTACACAATGGAAGACTACTACCCCCATTTGGAAGCTGCAAGGTTTAGAGTTTGCTGAGTAAAGTGACACCCGGTTTCAACTGCACTGCTGCCTCCTCAGTCGTTCCTGCCTTACCATCAGGGCCTTTCCGAACACCATCACACCAGCTTAGGACAAGAGAGGACCCCTCTCCAACGGAAAGTGTGCCGAGGAAAACTACTACCACCAACATCCGGTAGCACAGCCTGCCCCTTCATCGGTGTCTGGTCTAGGAGGTGCACTGGGGACAGTAGCGTAACAATTGCGGTCGCAGTGGGTGCGACCAGGCCCGGGGGTACGGGGCTCACTGCAAATGGCTGGGGTTCCAGAACACCATCGTAGCAGTCGGGGAAAGGCTATAAATCTTGTTAATGGAAAGTGGCCAGGCATGTCGCCAGGCCCCTTTGCAACAGATGCCAGCCCAAGGGAGGTGACTAAAAATAACAAATACTTATACTCACCTCTCCGGGGCTCTTATGGCCTATGATGACCTTATTGAGCCCCACATGGCCGCTGAGGCCCAATCACAGGCCCCAGCAGTGACGTCTGAAGAAGATGCTGAAGAGAGCTGGATAAGTATAAGTGTAATTTTTAATCACTTCCCCTTAGCTTTCGATTATTATACTCTGGGGTCAGAGGAGACCCCACAGTATAATAATAGCACCAAAGCAGAGGGGGGCTCACCTGAAGGGGCTCTAAAGGGGCATATTATACTGTGTGGGGGCCACTGTGGATCATATAATACTGTGTGGGGGTCACTGTGGAGCATATTATAGTGTGTGGGGGGGGCACTATGGAGCATATTATACTGTGTGGGGGCCACTGTGGAGCATATAATACTGTGTGGTGGCCACTGTGGAGCATATTATACTGTGTGGGGGCCACTGTGGAGCATATAATACTGTGTGGGGGTCACTGTGGGGCATATTATAGTGTGTGGGGGCACTATGCAGCATATTATAGTGTGTGGGGCCACTATGGAGCATTTTATACTGTGTGGGGGCCACTGTGGCGCATATAATACTGTGTGGTGGCTACTGTGGAGCATATTATTCTGTGTGGGGGCCACTGTGGAGCATATTATACTTTGTGGGGACCACTGTGGAGCACATAACACTGTGTGGGGCCTCTGTGAGCATTTTATAATGTGTGAGGGCTGCTGCGTAACTATTATACTGTGTGTGGGCCACTGTGGAGCATATCAAACTGTGTGGGGTCACTGTGGAGCATATTATATTGTGTGGGGACGCCCAAACAGAAACCTAATCTGCTTAAAAAAGCAGTTGCCCGCAGAACCCAGTTTCCGCGGACCCCATAGACTATAATGGGGTCCGCCAGGTTTTCGCCCGAAAAGGTAAAAAAATGCGGAGAGAAAAGCGCTGCTTGCAGGACTTTTCTTTCCACATTTTTTAAGCAGGTTCAGGTCTGGTTAGAGTGTTAGGGTGTGTAATTATTTTCTTTTAAATGTTCTAGTTGATATGAGCCAAAGGAATGTCCATTGCACCAGTTAGATTTAGTGTAAACTGAATCTAACATCGCTAGTAGACTAGTGTGTGATATCTCTATAAATAATGATATACTTTCATCTGGGATGACTGCAAGCACATTTTATTTGCATATACTATTACAATTTGTCTGCGTTCTTAGCCAAGGTAACATTTCACAAAATATGCATTTAAAGGTACATTATCAAACTTTAACTGCATAAGGACACGTTCTAAATAAACCTTTGAGACACAGGCTCATTTACAAATCTGACATGTCTTTTTATGTGGTTATAGCTTACCCATTTGGTTTTGAGATTGTTTTTTGTACTTCATGTATGTGGTAAACTATATTTTTTCATTTATTTATGGAAAAATAGCAAATTTGAAAAAAATGTTTGATTTTCAAAGTTTGAAATGCTCTGCATTTGTCCTATCTGTATTTACTTAATAAATCTTATGTACCATATCTCTGCTTTACGTTGGCATCATCTTTTAAATTCCTTTATTTTTTTTAAGATTAGAAGGCCTACAAGTCTAACTGCTTACTGCCCCACAGACCTCAATGGGATAGCGCTGAATTACTTAAAGCCACTGCTACACTTTGTACAGCGAGTAAGCAGTGCGGCTCCCAGAATATAAATATTATCTGGAACAGCACTTTATCTGAACAGCTGATCTGTGGGGGTTCCAGCTGTTGGACACGGCAGATCTAAGGATAGTCCATAAATAGTAGAAAGTGGATAACCCCTTTAATTGGTACAATTTGGAAAATATGTCCTTAACAGCTGATGCCCTCACATTACCTCTGATAGAGGTCTCTTAGGTTATATTCACACAAGTAGTCCATTTTTCAAGATCATATTTCATCCATGTGTCAAATATTTTACATCCATGGCCTTCTGACCATTTTTAATGTTAAAAACATATTATTTCATTGGTCATTTGTATTTTTAATAACCATCATTTGGATGCAAATCCATTTTGACAGTTCTCAAAACCAGGATTTATCAAGACTGGCATTTAGTATGACAGTCCTCATAATCCCTCTGCTGCGGCTCATCCATGCCTCATCATACATCGCAAGGCCGGGCACCAGCATTGAAATCCAGGGCCATTTTAACCCATTGGTGGACCCAGTGCAAAAGTTTCATAAGTGGGGGCCCCCCTCCCCCATCATCACCACTTAAACATACCTGATTCACCAAAATTAAAATGGTCCCCACATAGTATAATTCCTTCTTACACTAGGTTCACACCTGCATTCAGGTTTCCGTTTGGGGGGTCCGCTTAAAAAAGACTATAATGGGGTCCGCCGGGTTTCCGCTTGAAAAGGGCGAAAAATGTGGAATGGGAACATTTTTTATTAAGCGGAATGGGGAACAGAATCCCCGAACGGAGTTGAAGCGCTGGTGTGGACCCAGCCTTACTGGCCCAATACAATATACAGTGCCTTGCGAAAGTATTTGGCCCCCTTGAACTTTTCAACCTTTTGCCACATTTCAGGCTTCAAACATAAAGATATAAAATTTAAATTTTTTGGTGAAGAATCAACAAGTGGGACACAATTGTGAAGTGGAACGAAATTTATTGCTAATTTTAAACGTTTGTAAAAAATAAAAAACTGAAAAGTGGGGCGTGCAATATTATTCGGCCCCTTTACTTTCAGTGCAGCAAACTCACTCCAGAAGTTCAGTGAGGATCTCTGAATGATCCAATGTTGTCCTAAATGACTGATGATGATAAATATAATCCACCTGTGTGTAATCAAGTCTCCGTATAAATGCACCTGCTCTGTGATAGTCTCTGGGTTCTGTTTAAAGCGCAGAGAGCATCATGAAGACCAAGGAACACACCAGGCAGGTCCGTGATACTGTGGTGGAGAAGTTTAAAGCCGGATTTGGATACAAAAAGATTTCCCAAACTTTAAACATCCCAAGGAGCACTGTGCAAGAGATCATATTGAAATGGAAGGAGCATCAGACCACTGCAAATCTACTAAGACCCGGCCGTCCCTCTAAACTTTCATCTCAAACAAGGAGAAGACTGATCAGAGATGCAGCCAAGAGGCCCATGATCACTCTGGATGAACTGCAGAGATCTACAGCTGAGGTGGGAGAGTCTGTCCATAGGACAACAATCAGTCGTACACTGCACAAATCTGGCCTTTATGGAAGAGTGGCAAGAAGAAAGCCATTTCTCAAAGATATCCATAAAAAGTCTCGTTTAAAGTTTGCCACAAGCCACCTGGGAGACACACCAAACATGTGGAAGAAGGTGCTCTGGTCAGATGAAACCAAAATCCAACTTTTTGGCCACAATGCAAAACGATATGTTTGGCGTAAAAGCAACACAGTTCATCACCCTGAACACACCATCCCCACTGTCACACATGGTGGTGGCAGCATCATGGTTTGGGCCTGCTTTTCTTCAGCAGGGACAGGGGAGATGGTTAAAATTGATGGGAAGATGGATGGAGCCAAATACAGGACCATTCTGGAAGAAAACCTGTTGGAGTCTGCAAAAGACCTGAGAATGGGACGGAGATTTATCTTCCAACAAGACAATGATCCCAAACATAAAGCAAAATCTACAATGGAATGGTTCACAAATAAACGTATCCAGGTGTTAGAATGGCCAAGTCAAAGTCCAGACCTGAATCCAATCGAGAATGTGGAAAGAGCTGAAAACTGCTGTTCACAAACGCTCTCCATCCAACCTCACTGAGCTCCAGCTGTTTTCCAAGGAAGAATGGGCAAGAATTTCAGTCTCTCCATGTGCAAAACTGATAGAGACATACCCCAAGTGACTTGCAGCTGTAATCGCAGCAAAAGGTGGCGCTACAAAGTATTAACTTAAGGGGGCCGAATAATTTGGCACGCCCCACTTTTCAGTTTTTTATTTTTTACAAAAGTTTAAAATATCCAATAAATTTCGTTCCACTTCACGATTGTGTCCCACTTGTTGATTCTTCACCAAAAAATTAAAATTTTATATCCTTATGTTTGAAGCCTGAAATGTGGCAAAAGGTTGAAAAGTTCAAGGGGGCCGAATACTTTCGCAAGGCACTGTACATGGCCAATATACATGGCCCCTGTACTTATAAATAATATTTCCACCTTTATACATAATAGTTCCTGTTCACTTGTAACTGCACCCTTATCAATAATATTTATAAGGCAGTCATTATTTATAAGCAGGGACTATTATTTAAAAGGGGGATCCTGCTTATAAATAGTGCCCCTTATCAGGAATTGTCCCTCCTTATAAATAATAGTCCCCCTTATTACTAATAGTTCTCCCTTCTAAATAGTTCCCTCTTATAAATAATAGTCCCCATTGCCAATAATAGCTCCCCTTTATAAATAATAGTACTATCTTATAGTTCCCCCTTTTAAATAATAGTCCCCATTTATAACTAATAGCCCCCCTCCCTGTTATAAATAATAGTTCCCCTTTATTTATAAAGAAGGGAACTATTATTTATAAGGGTGAACTACTATTCATGAGGACTATTATTTATAAGGGGGAACCTTATTTTTAAGGAGGGCTTTTTAAGGGGGAAACTATTGTTTATAAGGGGAAAACTTTTATTTTTAAGGGGGCTATTATTTATAATATTTCCCCATTCTAATAATATTCTCCCCTTATAAGTAATAGTTCCTCCCTTATAATAGCCCTCCTTAAAAATAATAGTTCCCCCACTATAGATAATACCCCCTTATAAATAATGTGTCCATATACAGAAGTGCCGCCTCAGAAGTAATTGCCTCCTTTGTCTTTAAAAACAAAAAAACAATAAATCTTATACTCACCTTATCATGATCCTCTGATGACTGGAGCAGCTAATATCTTCTCCTGTAGTTGCACTCTCGTGCAGGTCCAGGCCCGGCGCAGGTGACGCGATGCAGTGACGTCATCACCTATGCTGGGACATCCTGCACATAACTGTAAGTGTTCTATGACAGAGCAAGGACCTTACAGCTCCCTGCTCTGTCATAGGCTTCAATTGTATTGGTGTGCTATGCAATTGTAAGTGGAGCTCTCCCAGGCAGAAAGTCTTGTGCCCGGATTCGGGGGGTCCCCGCAACCATAGGACCCGGTACAAGTGCACCGTTTACCCTATTGTTAAAGCGGCCCTGCTGAAATCTACACTAGCCCATAGCTGGCATAGATTTCAGGCATCATTTAAGCCAATGTTGCTCCCCACACCACCCCTCTTTGAGGAAAGTGGCAAGACTGGCGTAAAAGGCAAAAAAAAAGTCAACATTTCTTGTACAAAACCCTGATTTGTGCAAAAATGTTAAACGTTTCATGATAAATATCCCCCAGTGACTTTTATTGGGGCCCAAAACAGGATATGTTATAATAGATTGTCAAAAAAACTCATGTGAATAGGTCCATTAAAATCAATGGAGCAGATTTATTAAATGATCTAAAAGTGAAATTGTCTGAGTTGCCCATAGTAGTATAAAGTTGTACCGTGTTAGCCATAGAAAGTAGTGAAAGAGTGAAGAAATCAGGTGATACCTTTTAAAGGCTAACTTAGTATACTGTATTTGATAGCGAGCTTTCGAGAGTACTAGCTCTCTTCTTCAGACACTGTTATACAAGAAACTGAAAATTCACACACTCTTTATACACACACAAGACAAGAATTACCGATCCCTCTGTCACGCCCCCACAAGTTTTCCAGATTGTCTATTTCTTGACCTGTTGTAAATAACTTCTCTACTTATATTGTATTTTGTTATTCTAAGATCCTTTGAAAATCCATGTCTTGTGTGTGTATAAAGAGTGTGTGAATTTTGAGTTGCCCATAGCAACCAATCACAGCGTAGCTTTCATTTTTCAGGAGCAGAATACAAAATGAAAGCTGCACTGTGATTGGTTGCTATGGTAAACTAAGACACATATAATTTTAGTAAATTGGCCCCAATGTGTTTTAGAAAAGGTTGTGCGATGGCCATTGCAAACACGGCCAACATACAGCAATTTCTCACTGGATAGGTCGCCAGTATAAGATCGATGGGGGTCCAGAAGCTGTATATACAGTCATACACTGTAGCATTGCTGCTTCCATTCACTTGTATTCGAGCATAGCAGCTGATCAGTGAGGGGCCCAGGTGTCAGAACCCACTGATCTAATGCTGTTGACCTATCCTGTTTTGGGTTCGAACCTGAAATTTTTGGATGAAACCATGCATGTTATAACCCGGTTTGCTCAACTCTACTGCTAACCTTACATCTCATAACTTTTCAATTTCAACTCTATCCCCTACACCTGCTGTCTCTACCCCTATAGAAAGAGGTAGCCAATGACAAACATTTGTAATGCACGGGGCGTAGTGGAGTTAGTGGCTGCCATACAGTCATTCACCCCCCAACGGTCAGTTGTTTTATCTATTAGTCAGTATATTTTTGGTCTGTGGGAGAAAACCCATGCAAATATGGGGAAAACATACAAACTCCATGCAGATGTTGGACCTCTACCAGGACCCTAAATATTGCAAGGCCACAGTGCTAACCAGTGTGCCACCTGTTCTCTATCCCACTGTACCGGTTGGTCACGATCTTAGTCTATTGTACTTGTTCTTGTGTATTTTGTGTTTTGTATGTAATATAAAGCACCATGAAATTAATGGTGCTCCAAAAATAAATAGCAATAATAAATAAAAAAATAATAGCAATAATAATAACAATGCGCATAACGAAATGTTTTCATCACTAAAAACGTAGCTAAATAGTTAAAAAAAAAATAGTCATAGAAAAATGTAAAAAATAATGTGCTGCCCTCTGGTGGTTAAGCAGAGCAATTGAACTTTTTTTTTTTTTTTTTTTGTCTTGAAAAATTAGTTTTATTCGAGGCGTGACGTTAATACGTCATTAAGCAGCCAGCACCTTTACTGTGAAAACAATTAGGCGCTGATATTTTAGGCTACAGATCTCTGAGGAAGACTGCAGGGTAGAGTGAAGCAGACATGGAGGTTCTTTGTGTGTCTATGTCGTACCTTGATATTGGCACATACAATGAATACCACCTGGAGGGGGCTTATGATGAATAAGCTCATTCTCTCTCTCCCTGGCTACAGAATGTAAACCCAGGGCAAGAACAGGACTTGAGCTTGAGCCAAACGTGTGGGCCAAGAGGCTACATATGGAACTAGCAAATCACAGAGCCGTGAAGGATGTTAGTGATTTAAAGTTATGTATAGCAAAGTCCAAATGTTGAAAAGAATTCATAAATGGAAAGGTAAGTAAATGGGGGGAAAGAGAATGACAGAGAAAGCTTCCCTCGTTTTCTTCTCCCCTCCCGAACTGCAGCGAGGGCCGAGCCAAGTTTCTGTCTCCTCTACTTTTGCGAGCTCAGTTCAGATCTCAGCATAAAACCTTTTTTTTTTTTTTACGTGAGAAAGAGAATTATTGTGTCAGACTTACTTTTTCAAATTTATTTCAAATCCATTTCTTCACAGGCTCTCATCCTCCAAAAAAACAAAAAAAAGTAAATAATAAAAAAAACTAAAAAGTAAAATGAAATTAGGTTTTCCAAAAATCATTTTTGCAATAATTAGGAGAATCATAAATTACATCAGGCTGCTGAAATATGGTGAGTGATGTATGTTTATAGAGTTTTTGCAAAAATATTCCTGTACGGCGTATGTTTCTACATCTGAGCGCAGCTGGATATATAGGAAACTGATGCAACTGGGTGTGCAAATTGGGAAAGAGAAAAGTTTTTCTTCTTTGCAGGGAAACTCTGATAAAAATTGGAATTTCACACACACACATATGGGGCTCTTCTGTTTTGTACTAACTTCTATAGGTTCCCTACAGTTCAATATTACCATAGGCCATAGGTACTCCATGTGTATGATGTTTCCATGCAGGACATAAATGGACAAGCCTCTGAGCAGCACCGCAATCTCCTATTTGGTTGTAAGGCCTTAAAGGGGTCGTCCAGGAAAAAAATATTTTTCTCTGGAGGTCGGGGAGGTGAAAAATGAAAAAAAAAACAAAACATACTCACCTGTTCCCCGTGCTCCGGTGTCCCAGGCCACTGTATGGTTCCACGGCAGCCCAGGGATTGTTCTGCCGTAAGTGCCAGCCGCACATGACCGCTGAGGTCTCTCAGCGGCCTAAGGAAAGGATATGGGACATCAATCACTGGTTCCTTTCCTTAGGCCGCTGATTGGCCTCAGTGGTCATGTGTGGCTGGCACTTACGCCGGAACAAGCCCCGGGGAAGTGCGGGACCAGACAGTAGTCTGGAACACCAGAACACTACTAGGGACGGGTGAGGTTTTTTTTTTTTTTTTTTTTTCACCTTCCCAGGCCTCTATAGAAAAAATGTTTTTTTCCTGGACAACACCTTAAACATACTACCATATTCTGGTATTAAATAGACTTCTAGTAGGCCCCACTCACCTCTCTATATGTGGCATCCCAGAGCTGGCTATGGCTGGGCTGAGGGTGATCTCTGTGCATTGTATTATTTCCTGTTGCTTCATAGCCTGTGTGACATAGCAGGGGGTCCTGAGTCTCACACAACACAGCGCCACCTAGTGAGCCTCACACATGCATTACACCTCCCATAGGATTGAATAGTAACCAAATGTCCAATGGGAGGACATTGCCTGGGAAAAGGGGAGGAGTCAGCTGATCACTGGGTCCCCATGGTAACACCCCTGCAGGAAGGTCCTGCGTGTGAGGAGTTAGAAGTGTGGAGTGTTAGGAGGAGGAGGTGAGGAGATAAGTGTGATGTCCTGTGAAGAAAGCAGTGAGTTTAGTGCAGGAATCTCAAGTCCTAGACAGGCCCAGGAAGGTTGGAGAGCTGACATACTCCAGCTATTCAGAAGATCCTGTCCCCTGTCTGCCTAGCCATCGCCCTGAAGGAAGTCAAGCATCATTATCTTGTCAGCATGAGACTGTGGAGAGAACATTCTGGAACACGTGCTCCATAGCAAGTATCACAGGATCCAGGGGCCAAGGCCAGACCTGTGGAATATCCTGCCACCCTGACTATTGCACCCCGAAACTCTGAGCTATCAGGACCACATAACGTGAGTGGGGAATATTATGTACTAGTATCATGGTGGGCATCCTCCTATGAGCCAAATAGGAGCCCAGACGCACCTTAGGGCTGTAACACTGAAGTATAAGGGGCTAGGAACACCTTTCATCAAGTCTACCCTGCACCCCAGGACTTTGCTGTGTCACCAGGCGTACCCCGTTGTTTTGTATTGAAGAAACTGTTTAAGCATTTGTGCCTCCACACCCATGGAAGTAAAAGTTCAACTTTACAACCGTTTCTGTGTCTGACTCTGCACCGACAACATCAGGGCGCCCCAAACACCACCAGTCGGCACAGTATAGGGGAAGCGCCCTGGGGGAACAATCACCACCAACATTTGTGCAGCCCCCTCATCACCGGTACCAGTGGTGGTAACGTGGGACAGCACCAGCGCTGCGCCCTCGTGCCCAGAGACCGTGACAAGTCTGCGCTGTTTGCACCCCGCAATCCCAACTGCAGCGTTACCTTCCATCTGGTCACCGCATATATGCATCCAATTTCACGCAGAGGTCTGTAAAATACTGACAGAAACAAATTTTGGGTATGCTTTTTATGTAGGCCTATAACCGCTTCAAGTGGAAAAAATCTTAGTAATACAGTGATATCCAGACACAGCACATGACTGGATGTTACTCTGCTAGTGTTCTTAACCTTTACATTTTTATGGCTTCAATTCAGACAAAATGAAAAGTTAGGTGTTTAGCTTCCTTCTATACCACCATAATGTCTTGCAGCACTTTAAGATATTGTCAACTGTCCCAAATAGGGATCACAATCTAAACCAGCTATCAGTACTGTATATCCTTAGAACATGGCAGGAAACCCAGGGAGAACATACTAACTCCTTGCAGGTGTTGTCATTGGCTGGATTTGACCCCACAGTTAACGGTAACCACTGAGCCAACCTATTGTTTGGTGTCTACAACTCCTATGGTAACAGACTGCAAACAAAGCCTGTGCAGTCTCATCCTGGAATCATTTTTCCATCCATCTGTCCCTTACTTTTTGCTTGCAAAGTGGCTGCTATGGGGCCCATGACATTAGGGCCCGGCCCCCTGCTGCTTACTATAGCAAGTAATGGCCAGTATCACTTACTCATCCACACTCCTGCTCATGCCTGCCTTCGCTTCGGCCTCCAGGGGACGCTGCACATTACATCCCGACGCTGAACAATGCCTGGACATCGTGTCATAATGTTGTTTAGTGTCAGGATGTAATATGGAGCAAGAAGCTGGAGCTGAAGTGGAGGTGGCCCTGGTCAGGAGCATGGATAGGTAAGTAAGATGAAGTAATCCAGTAGGTCTAAAGTAACTCTGGGGACCGGTAAAACCGGGCACTTACTATATGGGGGCCAGTAAAGAGAGTATGGGGGCCAGGAAAGAGAGCAATGACTGTATGGGAGCCAGTAAAGGGGGCCCTTACTGTATGGGGGTTAGAGAAGGGGTACTTACTGTATGGGGGCTTGTAAAGGGGGCACTTACTGTATGAGGGCCAATGATGTGGCAGTATACCATGTTGGGAGTTAATAAAGGAGACTATATGCTGATTAGGGGCCAATTAATATATACTGTGTGTGAGGGGGTGCAATATACTGTGGAGGCCAGTAAAGAGGGCAATATACTGTTTGATGGGCAATAAAGTGGGTCATATATCATGTGGGGACTGTATATCATGTGAGGGCCAATAAAGGGGCCCTATGTGAGGGCGTTATACCATGTGAGTGCCAGCAAAGGGGGCGTTATACCATGTGGGGACTGTTAAAGGGGGAGTTATAGCAGGTGGGGGCCAACAAAGGCAGCGTTATACCAGGTGGAGGCAGTAAAGGGGGCATTATAATGTGTGGGGGTCCAGTCAAAAGTTTGCTATGGGGTCTTGTTTTTCTTAGTTATGACCCTGGCTTACTTCTTGAATACATGTTGTATTGAATGTATACTGAAGTAGAAAACATGGAACGTATTGGACTTTCGGTCTCCATAGGAACTCTATACAAAGAACAAAATGATATAGAGATGTAGCAGAGTTAACCTGAACTTCTGCAATTGGTTAAGTGGCTGCGGTATGATATCTTATCACAAAAGACAACAAAACCCAAAGAAAAATCATTGGAAAAACATTTTTCAACAACTGTTCATTGGTTTTTGGTGTCTTCTGTGATAAGATATCATACTGCAGCCGCTTAACCAATTGCAGAAGTTCAGGTTAACTCTGCTACATCTGTATTTCATTTAGACTATTTGCAAAGTTGTTTCATTTTTCATTTATGGTCTATTTTGTAAAAAAAAAAAAAAAAAACATGGTTTTTAAGGCCTCATGCACATGCGAAAGCCATGTGCTCTTAGCCTATATAGTCCTTATGGTCCAGTATTCCCCAGCTGTCATGATGCCTTCCTGCAGCACCATATTTTCTCCTAGAAATAATTGATAAAATAGAGAAATAGTAAAATAAAGAGCTGCGCCTTAAAGAGAATCTGTCACCAGGCGCTCAGCATATCAACCCAACTCTTAGGGTCATCTAAATCAAAGTGTTTTCCCCTTGTGAATTGGGGCCTAAGTTGTTGAGATATCACCACTTTTGCCAATATGGAAATGAACTCTTTGTAGCAAGACCCTCATTGCTCCAAAGAGCTCATTTGCATATTCACAAAAACGGCGATATCTTGGCAATGGACACACCAATTCATAAGGGGGAAATACCGTTTGATATACAGTAGGTAACCCTAACCAGTGTTGGGTTGAGGTTCCTTGGGCCTACCAGATAAAATGATTCTGGGGACCCACCTTCTAACAAAATAGACCATAGAACTTTTCAATTTTGGGTTTCTTCTGCTGGACCATTGTTGTATTAAAGCCTGGGCCCACTGGAGGATCCTCTCCGACTCTAATAACCTGACCCACAGTAACCCGATGTGGTCTATCTGCGGAGCTGGGGTGATATGCTGGGTACTAGTGATTGACTCCCTTTAAAGATCCCTGGCCCCAATAAAATGCAACAGGGTCTCCCACCTTTCATATGACATTTGTATTTCTGGTGTTTTTTCGGTCCCTTCAGATGCTCTCTCCCTCTGAACCCCCTATGCAGAAACCAGGTACAACAACGCCTTCAATATTCTTGCTAAATCTTACCCCATCTCAAATAAATCAGAACAACAATTTTTGAGACTGAATTTATTAGGTGTTCATATACTGCAATTGAACCAAGAAGGCACAAACCTTTCTCAAAAAGAAAATGAATGCCTACAGACGGATTCTACAAACCTTGTCTATGTCAGTAGGTCTCAATGTCCCACAAGATCGTGAAAAAATGCAAAAACAGGTCATAAAACAAGATTTAGCCCACTCTGATGGAATCGCAGAATACTCTAGAATTAATACTCTAGCCATAGATGTAAAGAGTAGCACTGAATCATATATATATATATATATATATATTATACAATTACCTATGATATAATACATTTTATAAATCACCTTTAAAGGAGTGAGCTTACATTACAAAAATACTTTATATAGGATAGCAGGTATTGCCTTCAATCTAGGATGGAAATTTTGGGTGGTGGGTCTCGGAATCATTGTCTTTCATTTTACTGATTGAAGCAAATTGCTTGAGGATTTTCCTTGGAAATTATAAGTGTATGAAAGTGTATGTATGGCCATGCTGGTAGATAGGTATAAAGGCGGTGTGTCTGGAAGCTGAGATAATGATGTCATGGTCAAACAAGAGGAGGAAGTCCATCCTAAGGCAACCAAGATTGTAGTCTTTGTGAAAGAGAATACTATATTTGGTGGCATCTTCTCGGTTGTTAGGACTTGGAGAGCCTCTTTGCTACGTCGGCATAGGCCAGCTCTGTTTCTTTGTCTGCAGCGCAAGTATTGGTAAATTCATCTCTGGCGTAGGCGCTCTTCAGGTACCGCCACACCCCCGTCATCTCAGTGGGGATTTCATAGTTGCGATACTTCTTGGCCACAATCTGGAAAGACATAAGTATGAGCATGAAATTTTCGTCTACAAAGTTCTCCCCAATGCTACATCATCATAGCGTCTAGTGACTTCTATGCTCTTTATTCAACCCCTGACCTGTGATTCTCATCCTCTCTTATTCTATTTTCTCACTTTCGATTCTAGGACTTCTGCCCGTGCTACACTGATTCTGTAGGTTCTGGCCTCTTAGTAATTCTGGAGCACCATGGGAGGTCAGGGACTGGACACATTTCAGGTATAACAAGGGCTGTAGAGTCAGAGTCATGGAGTTGTAGTTGGGACCAATTTTGGGTGAAGTCAAAGTTGGAAAAAAGTTACCAACTTTAAAATAAAATGCTGAATTATTTTATATTATATCATATTCTATTATTAATTAGATGTTTAGTCTGTTAAATATTTACTAGGGCATCTCAATAAATTAGAATATCATCAAAAATGAGGGTAATTCTGATGCTATTCTAATTTATTGAGATGCACTAGTACTTTCATAGGAATCAATCACTGACTTAGAATTAGAGGATTTTAGAGGATTCTTTCTGACCATCAGCCATTTATGAAGGAGTCTGATTGCGAGCAGGAGTCAGAGTCGGGCTGGAGTCAGTGGTTTGGCTTACCGACTCCACAGCCAGTTTTCTGGCATGAGTAAAGTTGTCCCTGCTCACTTTTCTCTAAAGTGGTGAGCTGGTTTTTTGGTGCAAATGACATACATGCACTACTTTCCTGCTACAAAACTGGTGTTGAAAAATGAATAAATTCCCCCAATCTCACTGGTTGTCTGAATTCAATACTAGGGGGAGCTGAATGTCCCCGTTGTTATCCCTCTTTTCCTATTCTGTCCCCCAAACACAAGTTGATATGTAGGGAGATTAATGCAAAAAGTGCTAATTTTCCCTGCAATGTCGAGGCCTAATGAAATTAATGGGGATTCATTGACTTCAGTGGTACCGATGGTGGTCCATGGCTAAGTGCCGAGTCAGACAACCCCTTTGATAAAGTTTATAAAAGCTTATACTACATGTGCACTTGCTTTTTACTATTTTTACATGCATTTTGGAATACTCCCGGGATTCACATTTCCTAAATGTATCCAGGTCAACTGTATTTATATAGAAAAAGAAGTGGGGGCGAACATAGGACTGGCCTGGGTGGTCTTAACCAGAATAAACACTTAAACATGTCACAAATCATATTTATTATTTGGCTAAGAAAATAGAAATGCTGGAATAAATGAAGTGTTTAATAATCTGCCCCGTACCGCCGGTGAAAGCAAACATAGTTAACGCTTTAAGGTGAAGAGCCTGGAACCCGAGAATACTTTCAACCCTCATTAATTTGTCTAAAGTCCCTCCGTTCTGCCTTTTTAGCATCCCCTCAACCATAGGCTGTAGTATAACCTTGACAAGTTCGGTTCTACTACATCTGTACATACCACCACCCATACCTTTGCAAGTCCCGCAAGATTCTGCTAGCCCTTGCTCCTTAGTACTTGACAATGAAGACTTCGGACAGTTCTACCCCTATCACCTGTTAGCATCTACAGCATGGCTCTCATGTTTCTTTATGGTTACAAGTAAGACTTCTCAGATTTCGGACAGTATAATACTTTGTTGGTGTTAGGGTGGGTTCACGCTACTGTTATTTAATGTCCGCTACTTTCATCCAGCACAGACATTAAACAACAGAGGTAGACTGAGCTCACTCCATTTGTTGTTCGCCTGCAGTCACCCCCACATAAAAACATAACAGAAGCTTTCTTCTGTCATGTTTTTTACTGTTCTGAAATGGTCCTGCATGCAGGACTTTTTCTTTCATGACAAAAGTAAACAAACATGACAGAAGAAAACACCCATCATGTTTTTTTCATTACCTCAATGGAAATGGACACAGACAGAGGGGGCTGCATCTGCCTCTGTCATTCTACTACTGTTAATGTCTGTTACTGTCATTCTACGATGGTGTGAACATAGTCTACTGTGTTGATTCAAAAAGGATTTTACAAGAAAAATTCTTAGAAATGGCTTAAAATGTGTTATAAATAATAAAAGAAGCAATACTGCTTATGCCGATTCCTGCCGTTCCTGGTCTCTACTTCCTGGTTACTCTTGACACACCAAAAATGTCACTCGGAGGGTCACCACTGCAACCAATGATTGTCTTAGCAGTCATACCCTGTGAGTCCAGAGGCAGCAGGAAGTGGAGACCAGCAGGGTACCTGGGGGCCGCAATGGGTGATTGCTGAGATTGCTTTTTTTTTAACCTAACATTTTCCATTTATACTAGGACAAGCTTCAATTAATGCCTTATGCAACACTTAAAGGGTTTTTTTTGCTTTATGCTTCACTTAAAGGGGTTTTCAGAACTTACATATTGATGACCTATAATGATTCCTTAAGATAGGTCATCAATATGTGATCAGTGATGTGATCAGAGCGGAACCCTCACAGATCAGCTGGTTTAGGAGGCCACAGCATTCGGGATGAACACTGTCTGTCGGGTGAACACGCAGTCTTCACACAATACCCAGCACAGCAATGTACATAGTGATTAATGAATGTGAAAGCCTCTTTAATCTTCAAGATGAGACCTATCTTGGCAGAGTCTTACCTTGACCACATGGAGCTTGGGTAGAAGATTGCAGTCAGCAAGTGTCAATTCATCTCCGTCCAGGAATTTCCTTCGGGAAACTTTTTCCTCCTCTCGGCTGTTTGCATCAATCTCCTCGGTGAGAGGTGTGTTCAGATAGTCATCCAGTTTCTTCAGCGCTTTCGTCAACCCTTTTTCTAGAGCTATTAGAATACATACAAAGAAGACCAAAAAGTTACTATAACCTTGTAGAAACATACCAACGCTACATATGTGATTTATATTCCTAACCCCTTAGCCATATTTGTCCTTAAAGGGGAGGCACTAAGGTTACTATATCTGGCAACCAAGTAGAGTTGTATGGAGTAGCAGAACACCTGCACAATGGCAGATCCATTCAGGCAGGGGTACATAGGATCCTGGTCTTGTGAGAAACCTCACCACTCCTTAAAGAGGACCTTTCACCACCTCCACCTCTTTGCATCCTTGAACTGGAGCCGATCCACTGGTTCTGGCACAGATGGAATTTTTCCTGTAGCCCACACCATTCCTGAGGAAACATTTCTGTTAGTTTCAGCACCCAATATGCTAATTATTTTCTATATTGTCAGATAGTTGAGGACCTCCCACCTGACAGTAGAGAGCCTACTTAGCATATTGGTGATGAAAATAACAGCACCGATTGCTCAGGAATGGTGGGGGCTAGAAAAAAATTCCAACTGCATAAGAATCAGTGGAGCGGCACTTATTAAAGGGTGCAAAGAGTTGGAGTTAGAGAAGGTGGTGAAAGGTCCTCTTTAAAACCTATTATGTGGCTAGGTGATAAGTGGTAAACTTGACAATCCCTTTAAAGATCAACATCATTTTATTCATCTGTGTTTCCTCTTATTTCATCAGATATAAAACTTTTTGATTATGACGCTTATACCGCTATGAGACAACTTGTTTTTTGCAGGGAGAGTTATCTATTTTTTAGGCATCATTTTAGAACTACTTCTACATTTTTTGTATGGGAGAATGCATGAAAAGCAGTCCAGCCATTGTTTTTTCCTTGTCTTTACAATGTTCATGGGGAATTTTTATAGAAGATATAAATTTATTGTACAGGTCAGGGAAAATGAGGAGATACAGTACGTTATGTTTATAAGTCTTATATGTTTTGTGACTTTTGTGATAAATTGATTGATATAAAAAGAAATACTCTGCATTTTTGTTGCTGTATTATTTTTTTTAGCATTTAGGTTTAAATTTTTAATTTCTTTTTTTGTCCCTTTACTGACAATGCAGGAAGAGATTAAAGGGGTTGTTGTGCAGTTACAGACACTAATTTCCTATCCTCAGTATAGGGTATAAGTATCAGATCACTGGAGGGTCCCCCAGCGATCAGGAGAACGGGGGATCAAAAGTTCCCCTAATGGATGGTGCCTTCCGCAATACCTGTTCTTGTGCCCCATTGGGTGCATAAAAGGGGTTGTGTTGTTAAGGACACTAATTCCATATCCACATAATAGGAGATGCATCAGATTGATGGGGGTCCCCCAACGATCAAGAGAACGACGGACCGAAAGTTACCCTAAAGCCTCCTTGTGAACGGAGAACCAGTGCGCTTGCCTGACCAACACTGCATTCACTCCTATGGAGCTGCAGTCCCAACAACACCATAGAAGTGAATAGAGCACTGGACACACAAGAGCACTGGCGCTCCATTCACAAGGAGGCTTTAGGGGAACTTTCCTGATTGTAGGGGTCCGCCATCAATCTGACACACCCCTATTATGTGGATAGGGGATTAGTGTCCTTAACAGCACAACCCCTTCAAGCACCCCATGGAGCACAAGAATAGGTATCGCACAGGACACCATCCAACACATGACCGGCCCTAAGGATTTCGTTCTGTACACTGACATCTGAATACTATAAAGGAGATGTGAAAGCCAGGAATCCATACAAGAGTTCATTTAAGGGAGTCGTTGCAACGCAAAGTGTAAATGGGGGTTGTGGGTGATACTGAATATTGTTTATCCCAGAAAAATTATCCCCAGGAAGCCGAGTTTATCCCTAGAATTAAATAAATTTGCATACATTATGTGTGAAGTGCGGGTTACTCTGTCTGTATTTGACAATAAGAACGCCATCTCTGTACACTAACCAGATCTCCTACAGTATACGGGTTCCGGCACTTCTCAGCTCAATATAATCATACACCACATTATACTTACAATTATAGGGTTTCATATCGTTGCAAAAATATAGAAAATAACAAAACCTCACTACTGAAGTAGAACATTCTTTACACTAAGCTGTTTTTGGTATGGAGGGCCATAAGGTCAAATTGTACTACTTAAAGGGACCACAAGAGCATGTCAGCTGAAACGTGTATAATTGATTAAAGGAACATTACACTTTGTCATATACAAACATGAGATGAAATATTGTGCTGGAGATGCCACCAGTGAGACATAGCAAACCCATAGCTTGAGGACTCCTTATAGTGCCATATTGTCTCGCTAGGCATACCAAAAATAGTAAAAGTCCAGTATACTAAAGGGCATACACCCAGCCACTAAAGGCATAACATGAAGCCCCTGGACCCCAAATATGTATTACCATATGTATACTGGTGTATTTGTATATTATAGAGAAGCCTTTAAGCCCCCTGAGGTTGAAGGGCTCAGTAGCAATTGCTACCTCTGCCCCCCTACAGCAGTGTTTCCCAAACTTTGGTGACTCAGGTAACACCTGGAGAAAAAAAAATTTCCAAGGGGCACCCCTACTAAACAATTTTTACCAAAAGACTAAAAATATCCTGAGGACATAGTTAATGGTGCATGAAGGCATGTCGTCCTCTCCCCAACCAGAGTCTTGTGGCCCCTCCCATTGGGAGTCGCCACCTTATAGATACACCACCATTTATCACATACAAACACCAGGCTTGTTAAGTTTGGACATATTATGAAGCACTCAAGTTTCCCTAAAGAACATGAAATTTTGGGAAAATGAATGATTGGGTAGTTTGATTTCAACATGCCCAATCCTTTTGTTCATTGGGAAGCTAAGTCACTGCCAGAAGTATCTGTCAATGGAGTACTACTACTACTACTGCTTTACAGAGATTATCCACGACTATGGTGCGAAGGTCCACTTCCTCTTCCCAGGAAGTGACATCATGTCCGTTGGTCACATGGCCATGCTGCAACTCAGTCCCAGTCAAATGAGTAGGGATGAGCTGCAGCATGGCCATATGACCAATGGACGTGATGTCATTCCCTGAGAAGAGGAAGTGGAGCTCAGTATTATAGTCCTGGGTAACCCCTTAAGAACACATGACTGGTTAGAAAAAATAGCTATAGGTTGACAACCACTTGCCCAACAGCTATCTAAAGTGTATGGCCACCATCAGAAACAGGCCCTTTCTCACTATGTTTATGGATAAATTAGGGGGCAATTTTCCTTGACTGGCACTCTACAGAAAGGTAGCCACCACCAAATTGTGTTGTAGGCATCTGCACATGGTTCTGGTGCTCATGCAGGGGACGTATACGTATAACCCAATCTGTCAATTCCTATGCCATGCAACTTTTTGTATACTTTATGAATCCTTTTCAAGTTTTTTGGCACAAAAATATCCATCCATCTTGCAAAACATTACTAAAGTCTCTGTGGTAGTTGGTTGGGTTGGGAATGTTGATGGATTATGACAAGGGTCATGGATGATATCCACATATGATCATTACCTGGTCATACCCTATGTATGTAGAGATACAGGGCATCATAGTATGTTTTTGGCACCATCTGAATGAACAGTATTGTCAGACTTTACTGTTGTGTCTATGTCTATGGCTGCTGTATTAGCCTCATGTTAGTCATGTAGACCTCCCCCCCCCCCATGGTGCATTATCTGGAGACTGTCCGCAATGAAATGTGCAAACATAACATGAAAACCCCATTTATCTTAACCTTATCCGTGAACCGTTTCAGATGGACCCGGGTTCACTTGACGCGTCGCCGCTCGCCAGACGTTTATCTAGTAATATTAATACATTCAGATGAACAAGAGCCAGGCTTGTGTACAATTGTTTAATTTACAGCCTACCAAAACATGTTGATTAAAGGGACGCTTATTGATGCCAATAATTGCGCAGTGTGAACAATGTCCGTACTGTGATTTCACACGTGTGCTCGCAGGGGTTACCCGTAATTATCTATAATTAGGTGTAGCAAAGAATTTTCAAGTTGCACACATTTTTTTTTCAGTCTCTTGGCACAGGCCGGCAATCATCTGTATGCTAATGGATAGATACCCTTACCAATAAGAGCAGACAGGCCGTAAAGCAAACAAAATAGTGCGAGCCACCTCCCAGGCGCACACGACTAAAACAACATGTATTTCACGTCGGGAAGGGAATACATTTCCTCCCCTTAAAGGGCTACAGGATCTTTTGGTTAGTTGTATGAAAATACTGAGAGGAGAATGAAAATATGAAGGAACATTTGCAAAATATTTTGAGAGAGGCTTTTTTTATTATTAAAATTTTTTTGGTTTTTCTTGCTACCATCACAGTAGAGAGCGGTGTTGAACTAAACTTTGAGAAAAATGGATTTTAATAAAGAAAAAAAAAAATTCAAAAATATTTCTAATTTTGTCCTTTTGGACAAATTTTTGAAACAATGTATAAGTTTTTAAACTGTCAGTTATTATATAACAGAGTTTTGAATTTTGATTTGACCATTTTAATGAATACATGACAGTGGAAATGAAATGGGGGCTATTTACATGATTGTCAAAAAAATAGGCCATATCCTATTTTTGTCAATTTCCACGGATCCCGCAATACATTCAAAGGTATGAGGGATCCGTGAAAACGGGCTCCCCTCGGGTGCAAAATGGCCATGAAAAATCTGAATCTAGGTTTACACATATAGACAACAAAAACATGGCCAAAGAGGGGCAAGTAGTCTGGGCTTGTTCTTGATGTATTGGAAAACAGTTTAAATCTGGTGACACTAACCTATCTATCTGCAGGGCTGGTGTGATATGCTGGTTCTGGTGACAGTAACCTATCTATCTGCGGGAATGGGTTGATATGCTGATTCTGGTGACACTAGCCTATCTATCTGCGGGAATGGGTTGATATGCTGATTCTGGTGACACTAACCTATCTATCTGCGGGAATGGGTTGATATGCTGGTTCTGGTGACAGTAACCTATCTATCTGTGGGAATGGGTTGATATGCTGGTTCTGGAGACACTCCCTTTAAATGGTGCCATTAGGAAGTACAGTCTGTTAAGCAAAAAACAATCCTTCATACTATGCTGTGAATGGAAAATAAAAAGTTATGGCTTCTGATAAGTAGGAAGTAAAAATGAAAACACAAAAATGAAAAAAATTCTTTGGAGTTAAAGAGTTAAACCACTATACACCTGGATTCTATGTAATATACTAGGACACCACAACATCTGGAGAATGAATTAATAAACCCTTGTACACCCTTAGTGTTTTGATACCTGTGGGTGATACCTGTACATGCCAGAATGAATTGCTGCTGTTCTGAGGGCCAAAGGAGGTCCAACATCCAACTAGGCGGTGTCTCTAATAAAGTGGCCTTATAGTGTATATACATTTAACCCTCTGTATAACAAACTAGACACCAAGGTCATCTGTACTGAATCACCAGACACCAGGGTTATCTATAATAAATCACCAGACACCAAGGTCATCTCTATTGAATTACTAGAGACCAAGATTACCTGTACTGAATCACTATACATCCGGGTTATCAGTACTGAATCACTAGACACCAGGATTACCTGTACTGAATCACTAGACATCTGGGTTATCAGCACTGAATCACTAGACACCAGGGTTATCAGTACTGAATCACTAGACACCAGGGTTATCGGTACTGAATCACTAGACACCAGGGTTATCAATACTGAATCACTAGACACCGGGGTTACCTGTACTGAATCACTAGACACCAGGGTTATCAGTAATGAATCACTAGACACCAGGATTATCGGTACTGAATCATTAGACACCGGGGTTATCAATACTGAATCACTAGACACCGGGGTTACCTGTACTGAATCACTAGACACCAGGGTTATCGGCACTGAATCACTAGACACCAGGGTTATCGGTACTAAATCACTAGACACGATGGTTAACGGTACTGAATCACTAGACACCAGGGTTATCGGTACTGAATCATTAGACACCGGGGTTATCAGTACTGAATCACTAGACACCAGGGTTATCTGTACTGAATCAGTGGACAACAGGGTCATCTCTATTGAATCACTAGACACCAGAGTTATCTGTACTGAATCATTAGATACCATGGTTACATGCACTGAATAACTAGACACCAAGGTTACCTGTACTGAATAACAAGACACCCGGGTTATCAGTACTGAATAACAAGACACCCGGGTTATCAGTACTGAATAACAAGACACCCGGGTTATCTGAATTGAATCACTAGACACCATGGTTACCTGTACTGAATCACTAGAAACCAGGGTTATCTGTATTGAATTATTTGACACCAGGGTTATCGGTACTAGATCACTAGATATCAGGGTTATCTGTACTGAATCACTGGACACCAGGGTCATCTCTATTGAATAACTATACACCAGAGTTACCTGCACTGAATCACTAGACACCAAGGTTACCTGTACTGCACTGAATGACTAGACAACTTGGTTATCTCTACTGAATCAGTGGACACTAGGGTCATCTCTACTGAATCACCAAGTAATACCAAGGGCACCAAGTAACATTTCCATTTACAGTAATCTATCACTATCATTTTGCTAATAATACTGGTGGATCTGGTTGCAAATAGGATCATGCCACCTATGCTCTATAACACCCCATGGCACATACTATGACCACTCAATACTATACAACTGTTGAAGCAAACTCACAATACCAACAAGTTTGTGTTGTATCGTAAACCCATGTCTTCAGACCCATGCACTGTAACATGACGTGTAAGTAGTCTATACAATATATTTTCAAGTCAGGCCCACACATTTGCTATTCATTCTTTGTTACATTTTCCAAAAAAGAAAAAACCCGACATCCCTGACCAAGAGAAAGAGAACAGAAACTACATTTGTATATAAACTTGTGCAAGTAATTATATTCCTATTGATATATGTATATGCAGAGAATTATAGGTGGCATGTACAATAAATCTATAGAACATGGCAGCCGTGTATGACATACAGGGTGATTAATCCCACATGTCCTCTCTTCCTAGGTTATAGGATTGACGAGATGCAGGGTTTAGGTTGCAGCTTACACGGGATTGTGTCTGTTCACACCGTTCCGTCTCTCTGCGCAGGTGTCACACACGGCAATGTTACGGGTTCACATCTGGACAGCAGACGTTATTCTGAGAATCGTGTATCTATATATTTGCAGGAAGGGGAGGGGGCCCGGGGGTCCTTGGCAGAGACTCAGCAGCCTGTGGCTATTTTGCACCATGGTGCTGTGTTGCTGACATGATACTGAGAATTTTGCAGTCGGCAGGAATCCACAGGTTGATGAGTCTACAGTCTGAGCACAGTGAGACCTTATAAATGTTACCCTCAATAGGTGGGGAACATGAGACGGGTGTAAGAACTGATCCCAAATACAGAAAACCCATCGATGACTTTTTCTGCTTCAGTCCAAAGTCTGTTCATGATATAATAAGTTCTGCAACTTTCTAATAAACCTTGTGGTTCGATATTTAGGCCTGTTGATACATTTTACCTTCACTGACACATTGTAGCAAACTATCCGGACAGGAAAGAGTTTTGTGATACTGATGTATTTTGTTCACAGAGGATTGTCTGGACTGGATACAATGGTAGCAAACCCCCAGCTGGGAGGAGTCAGGAAAGGTTTGCAGCTGCTGGATGTGCAGAACAACTGTAGTAGATTTATTACGCCTTGTATGCCAGTTTTTGGGTGTGCAAGGCATAAAATGTAGCAATTTTCTGCAAAAAAAATTTGCCCCACTCTTTCAGTGGCGTAACTATGAATGGCTGGGCCCCAAGGCGAACATTTGACATGGCCCTCCCCCACCCCCGAACCGCCGCTACCCTGGGCCTCTGATCATTATACTCTGGGGTCTGTAAAGAGTATAATGAGAGCTATGTTTGTGGGGTTCGGCCCGCAGCCTTACTTATGGATCCCCGCTCCTGCTCACAGACAGCGGGGGATCGGTAAGTAAATAGGGCCCATTACCTGTTGGGGTAACGGCCTATTAAAAATAAATAAATAAAGGATCAGGGGCCCGCCGGGCCACCTAATGTCCCGGGCCCAGTGGCAGCCGCTACCGATGCTACCCCGGTATTTACTCCACTGCACTCTTTCCATTTAAAGGGTTGTCCAGAATTTAGGGCAAACTAAGGCACAGCCAGGGTGGTTGTGAAACAATAAAAGGACATACCTATTCCGGGCATTGTCCAATCCTGGGCTCTCTTTTATTCCTGTTCTGCCCCTGTGGCACACGCATGGAGGCTCACATGACAACTGAGACCAATCAGTGAACGCAGTGGTCGCTGGTAAGGAACCAATGATGCACTGTATGTGAGTAACCTCACCGGCCCCTCTCCTAGCTCGGGAGGGAAAGGCGACTAGGACTAGACAACAGAGCAATGTGGGTAGGTGAATAGGTCTTTTTTTTTGTTCCACGCCCACCCTTGCCGCCATTGACTGGAAAACCCCTTTAACAGAGATCTTGGAAAACGCGAGAAACTGAAGTACAAAGTATATTAGAAAGCTGCAGAACATTTCATAGATCTGCAGAACCATTTTTTACATGTTACAATGCATCTAAGCCATCTTCAATAAAATCTCCCACTATTTTGTGTCTATAGCTCTTATACAGACCTACAGTATTTGTCTCCATGGTAACAGACTTCAAATATACTCGGTGTAGTCTGAACCTCCCCCCTGTTTTATTTAAAGGTTTTGTCTAACCTCTAATTGTTAGATGGATTCCTTGGATCACAAAGTGGAACTCTGCTGTGACCTCCCCTAGTGGTCAACTATAATCAGTGAGGGAAACCTGGCAGTAAGTGTTCCATTTCATGGTCCATACAGTTCAATAGGTTGACTGTGTAATGTAGGACAGGACAGGTCAGGTCCTCCAGAGAGTGAGACACTCTTTGTAACCTCAGTACACTCTGGTCAAGGATTCTACACGGAGGACACCCTTCTGTTAACTCTGAATTCCCTATGAGGATGAATGGAATTGTTTTTCTAAACTGGACACCTCCTATAAAGGGGTTTTCTGTGATTTTATTTATGGCAAATCTTTAGGATAGGCTATAAATAGCCAATCCCTACACGGATCAACTGTTCGGAGCTGCATCCGGTCCACATACTATACAGTTCACAGAGCCAGAAGCAGACAGCTCCATACACTGTATAGTGGCCAGATACCAGTATTGCAACTCAATTTCCATTGACGTCAATGGGAGCTTAGTTGCAGTAACAGCACTCAGCCACTATACAAGGTATGAAGAATTCTGCTTCTGGCTCTGTGAACTGTATAGTATGTGGAACGGATGCAGCTCCGAACAGTTGATCCGTGTAGGGACTGGCAGTTTTCCCCCTACCAATCAGATATTTATTGCCTATACTAAGGATAGGTCATAAAAACAAATCCCTGAAAACCCTTTTAAGCAAATGGACAATACAAGAACTGTAGGATCAGACTACACAAAGGGCTTGGTTGTAGTCTGTAACCATGAGATACATGAGTTTGCATAGGAGCTTTAGACACAAAACGGTAGGAGCTTTTTATATAAGACCATTTGTTCCTTTGTACATGCATTTGGATATTAAAAACTTGGATAAACCATTAAGTTTCATTTGCACACAACTAGATAAAGCATCTTGTTCTGCAAATGTTCCACCATAATAACAATAATGCAAAGAATAAATAGCATGATCGGATGATACCGGATTAAAATAACTGGTACCATCTGATACTGAAAAGTGCAATGAGAGATATAGACATATGTGTAGTCAGGCGCACAGCGAGGGTCCAGGTACAGCAGTGCTTCTCGCTTCCCCGCAAGGTCCCTTGAGGTCAGTGGTATTTCTATGTACTATTTTCCACATGTTCTTATGGGCAGATTAGGGTACCAGACCCAGCGTCAGGAACGTGAACTTCTTGCAGGGGAATAGGATTAACTGTCTGAGCTATATAAACATTGACAAAACGCCTATCAGAATGTAACGCTGCAGCCAGAAATATGTGAGTTTGCACGATGCTTTCTATCCAGAGCCAGAAGAGACACATTCAATCCAAGGCAAAGCCATTGACCCACGGCCAGGAGAGTGCCAGCGTTCATCCATTCACATCTGCAGCGATAACATGTGACAGCTGCCCCATTATCACAAAGCCTGCCGAGTGCTGATGACCAAACCCACCCCCCGGAGGGGCAGATTCATGGAGGACTGTAACCCTCTAGGTCCTGGCTCTAAGCATTAGATATAAAGTAGTATATGGTATACAATTAGAGATGGGTGAATCGCTTCGTAACAATTCGGATTGGACCTGAATATTCCAAATTGTTCGGTTATTAATGAAACCGAAGAAATTGCGATTCGCTTAAGACCCCAGGGTATAATAGGTGGAGGCCCAGGGGAGGTGACAAAAATATAAAAACATTTATACTTAACTTGCGTTACCTCAACTGGGACTCCTCACGGCGTCTGACACTCTCCTGTGACATCATGTGTCCGGGGTCACTGCTGAGGCCTGTGATTGGGCCACCAGTGGTCACATGGGCATGCCGAACATCATGATGGCACAATGCTCGGTCTGCCCATGCCACTGCTGAGGTTCAATCACAGGCCTCAGCAGTGACCCCAGATGCATGATGTCACAGGAGAGCACCAGACCCCGCGAGGAGGCCCAATAGAGGTAATGGAAGGAGAATATTTTTTTTTTTTTTTTATATTTGTCACCTAACCTGCACCTCAATTTGAAATATTTGGGTCGAATACCCAACATATCCACCATTCCCTTTTTAGATGACCATGGACCTGACAACCTCTCATTAGATGGCCTCTTATCTTACAGCCCGTCTTTATATTACTTTGTATCTGACATCTTTTCAAGTACCTCTATAGTTGACAACTGTTCTTCAGATGTTCTTGTATCTGACAACCTCCTGATACAAACTCTATGAATCACAGGGCTTTGCTCCAAGCTGATAGTGTTCACATTTGACTTGATTTCTGTTAATAGTTAAGCCATGACCATAACTACCAGTGAGATTTACAGAAACCTTATGGAATCCCATAATGCAGGTGTGAACAGAGACATACACAGACACACTGGGGGGAATTTATTAAGACTGGCGTAGATGAGTTAGTAAATTCCTACCCTTGTGCAAATTATAAATACAGAAATGAGGCTTGTTCTGTTAACAATGGATTGCCGAAAAATGGTACAATGCGACAAATTCTCTGCTGTGATAAGTACAAGGTCTGGGTTTTGGCCTCTGACTGTAAACTAGAATATTCACAGTTATCACTGGCAGCAAACAGAAATTTTGTAAATGGTACAAGCTCATCCCTATCTGGACAAAATCTAAGGTAGCTTCGTGGAGCCATGCTGGGACTAATAGTTAAGAAGTGCTGTTTAATGTATGCTAGCGTCAGATCAGAGCCATAAAATAAAAAGAAACATATGATACAGGTCTGACAAGTCACACAGACAAATCCACTAACATTGTATATTGATGACTGTATACTGTATATCGTCTGTTACTAGACAGCAATGTTCATCCTACTGTTGCTAGTGGAACTCCTCTGCCCTCTAGTGTTCAAGAGTCATGTATGCAGCAAACTATGGTGTATGATATTATTTGTATTATATTCAGGTTTATTTTGTCAGTTTAATAACTTGCTATATATTTTTTTAATGCGCTTATACATTTATCAAAGTCCATATGACAAAACTTTGCACTGGTAGTGGGGGAGAGGTGGGCACTCTGTCTTAAAGGGATTGTGTCAACAGAACCCAGTATATCAACCCTACTCTGCAGAGAGATAGGTTAGGGTCACCTGAATCGAACACTCTGTACTGTGACATCACTGTGTTTATTGTCCTTGTACTGTGACATTACTATGTTTATTACCTCAGTACTGTGACATCACTGTGTTTATGATTCCTCTACTGTGACATCACGGTGTTTATGATTCCTCTACTGTGACATCACTGTGTATATTATCTCTGTACTGTGACATCACTGTGTATATTATCCCTGTACTGTGACATCACTGGGTTTATTATCTCTGTACTGTGACATCACTGTGTATATTATCCCTGTACTGTGACATCACTGTGTTCATTATCCCTGTACTGTGACATCACTGGGTTTATTATCTCTGTACTGTGACATCACTGTGTGTATTATCCCTGTACTATGACATCACTGTCTATATTATCCATGTACTGTGACATCACTGGGTTTATTATCCCTGTACTGTGACATCACTGTGTATATTATCCATATATTGTGACATCACTGTTTATAATCCATGCCCTGTGACATCACTGTGTTTATTATCCCTGTACTGTGACATCACTGTGTATATTATCCCTGTACTGTGACATCACTGTGTTTATTATCCCTGTACTGTGACATCACTGTGTTTATTATCTCTGTACTGTGACATCGCTGTGTGTATTATCCCTGTACTATGACATCACTGTCTATATTATCCATGTACTGTGACATCACTGTGTGTATTATCCCTGTACTGTGACATCGCTGTGTATATTATCCCTGTACTGTGACATCACTGGGTTTATTATCTCTGTACTGTGACATCACTGCGTTTATTATCCCTGTACTATGACATCACTGTCTATACAGTATTATCCATATACTGTGACATCACTGGGTTTATTATCCCTGTACTGTGACATCACTGTGTATATTATCCCTGTACTGTGACATCACTGGGTTTATTATCTCTGTACTGTGACATCACTGTGTATATTATCCCTGTACTGTGACATCACTGTGTTTATTATCTCTGTACTGTGACATCACTGCGTTTATTATCTCTGCACTGTGATGTAACTGTGCACATTATCCCTGATACCCTCTCTCTCAAAAAGTAATGTGAGGATGGATTTGCTTTCTTACTTCCTCACTCTCTAAGTTTTCCTCTCAAAAACTAAGATGATCTCCAAGTCATCCAAAATAAGAGAAGTTTCTTTCCAAATCCTGCTGGCAGCTGCCACTAGGGGGAGGTAGCTGCTCATATATTTAGATTTCTGCCACTGAGTAGTGGCTGCCAGAATATACTGCAGGTGATACATAAATATTTTTATAAAATCCATTATTTTATGAGACAACAAAAATAGCCTAATTTAATTAAAGATAAATAAATAGGCGCATCTTCCTATACTGTTTATTACGTACCCTTCAGTACATCGCCTGACACCGAGTGTACTTTACATCAATATTTTGTGGCAAAAAATTATATTAATAAATTACTGCAATTCATGTTGCGCGGCCATTTTAGTTCATGCGAGATGAATCGCCAATTGTTCAGTTTCATTAAAAACCGAACAATTTGGAAAATTTGGATCGAACCTGGCTTGGAACAAATTGGTTCGCCCATCTCTATGTACAGTGTAGTAACATCGCTACAGTGCACCTTCAGGCTGATAGCAAAGACCAGTGGACTCGAACGGGAACAGAGCAAGGTAAGTTTTCCTCTTTTTTTGGTGCATTATACTGGGCCACAATGAGATGGCATTATTTATACTATGTTGGAGCCACAAGGGGGCATTATAGTGTGGGGTCCACAATGAGAGGATATAGTGTGGGGGACACAATGAAAGGACATTATATTGTGTGGGATCCACGAGAAGAGGGCATTATAATGTGTTGGGGTAACAGGGAGGCATTATACTGTGTGGGGGCCACAATGAGGGGGGTATTATAATGTGGGGGCCACAATGAGGGGTACATTATTCTATGCGGGACCCACAAGAAGAGGGCATTATACTGTGAGGGCTAATGAGGCGGCATTATTTATACTGTGTGTGTGCCACAATGAAGAGGAATTAAAGTGTGGGGTCCACAATGAAAGGACTTAATAGTATGGGGGCTACAATGAGGGGGCATTATATGATATGGTATCCATATGGAGGGGGCCTTATGCAGTGTGGGGGCCACAAAGGGAGGGCGCCACAAGGGAGACAGTGTACTATGTGGGTGCCACTAAAAGAGCATTACACTGTGTGAGGACAGAAAGACTCTGGGTGGCATTGAGTGAGACCAAAGGGGGCATGAGCAGAGTTAGACCCCATGCACACGATCAAGTGACATATTGCCCGTAACAACCAATCATGGATTAACTTTCATTTTTTAGACTGTACTACAAAAACTGAAAGCCAGACTCTGATTGGTTCCTATGATTGCTGAGGCAGTTCCCATTGGATAAAGCCCTTTACACAGAGACATACAGTGGAGCAGTTACTCATAGCAACCAATTGGATCACTGCTTTCATTTTCTAATCTCTCTGAAATCCGGTTGCTATAGGCAACTGCTCAGCTTCCTGTCTGAGGATCCGGGGTTTTATACATGTGTTTTATACACTTTGACCTTACACATAACTTTCTTTCAACATTATTCCAATATCTCCTAAAAGACTGATCCTAAATAAACCCGGCCGTCACTCCGTCCGCCAACTACACTGGAAAGACAGAGACTGTTCCTGAGGAAAGGGTGGGACACGACATTTTAGGAAAAGCAAATTCCCCTAAAGGTTTATTTTCCAGTCCTGTCCATGGAAAACAAATTCTCCTTCTTAAAGCAACATGTGTCCTGCTAGGTGATAAGTGTCTGATCACTGGGGTCACAGATCAGGAAAACAGGGGCCTGGAACTTCCCCTCAGTGCACCACACATAGCACTCAGTTACTTGTGGATCCCCATTCTCATGTGATAAAACACTTAATCTGTATCCTGTGGATAGGGGATAAGCGTCCAAAGTGGGCAAACCCCTTTAAAGGGGATTCCCAAGACCAGATATTGATGGCCCGTTCTTAGAATAGGTCATAATGCAATCAGTGGGATCCAATACCAAGCACCCCCACCATCAGCTGATACCTACACAGTGTACTGAGCAGGAAGCAGACAGCTCCAGAAACTTTGTAGTGACCACTTGGCCAATAGTAGCTCAGATGATCAGTGGGGGTACTGGGAGTCAGACCCCCAACAATCTGATATTGACTAAGAATAGGCCATCAGCCGAGGCATCACGTAGCGTAAACACCGCAATTTTGCCTTGGCGTTTTACAGTACCTGCAAAGTGGATGGGATTCTGGGTAATCCCATCCACATATTGCAGAAAAATATCTGTAGCAGACATGCTGCGATTTCAAAAACTGTTGCATTTTTGTAAGTCGCAGCATAAATTATACCTACGGAAACGCCGGTGGTTTCCCTATAGGTATAATGGAAGCAGAAAGTCCAGAGAGGAAAACTCTGCAGACTTTATGTGAAAAGCACTGCAACAAAAACGTTTGCCTCATCTTAGCAAGTTAGCTCCTGTCAATAGGATAGGGAATAACTTGCAGATCGGTGGGGGTCAGACCTCTGAGAACCCCCACTGATCAGGAGAACGGGACAGTTTTGTCTCCTGTTCTGAATGCAGCGGTGATCGGGCAGTATGCGCAATGCTCCATTCATTTCAATTGGAGTACCGGAGATAGCCGAAGTACAGAGCTATTTTTTGTCCTCTGTTTTCCTTATAAGTGGGGGACTGGACAGTTAGACCCTCACCAATCTGGAAGTTACCCCTAACCAATGGATAGGGGATAACTTGCTTAGATCCCTTTAAGGTTTTACTCTAGTCAAAGTGGAGAGGGCAGTTATTGGAAGGGGCAAAAAATGTATTAGCTACAGCCCCACGTTGCGGAAATGCAGCTTTTTTTGTTGCAGATTTTGCTGCGGTTTTTTTTGAGCGTTATGTTGCAGTATCAGATCTCGGAAATAGATTAATGCAGCGGGTTTACCTACAGATCTATGGACAATAACAAGTAACCCGCTATGACATTATAATGTATTAGGCAAAATTAAAAACTCAGCTCTGCTACATCTATAACATTCACACATTATACGCTGTGCAACTGACCTGCATTATCCTGCTGCTTCGTATTTTTGATGTATGCTGAGAATTTTGAGAAGATGTCAATTCCAGCTGTGTTTGACTCACGATGCTTAGCAGCAAGCTTGGGGTATCTGGAGAATCAAAAGATATCACTGTCACTGCAAAGAACACTGCTGAAGTGATGGGAATGGTAGTGTACGGTATAGATAGGTGATGGTGCTACATTAACAAAGATCATTCTTTAGACTTCTTATCAACCATATATCTGTATTATACAATAGAGATGTCAATATACAGTAAATATATAGATGGCAATGCCAAACAATGCCAGTTGTAATGCCTTCCTAATAGTGCAGACTAGTAGTTATATTCTTGTACATAGGAGCAGTATTATAGTAGTTATATTCTTGTACATAGGAGCAGTATTATAGTAGTTATATTCTTGTACATAGGAGCAGTATTATAGTAGTTATAATCTTATACATAGGAGCAGTATTATAGTAGTTATATTCTTGTACATAGAGTAGTATTATAGTTGTTATATACTTGTACATAGGGGCCAGTATTATAGTAGTTATATTCTTGTACATAGGAGCATTATTATAGTAGTTATATTCTTGTACATAGGGGCAGTATTATAGTAGTTATATTCTTGTACATAGGAGTAGTATTATAGTAGTTATATTCTTGTACATAGGAACAGTATTATAGTAGTTATATTCTTGTACATAGGAGCAGTATTATAGTAGTTATATTCTTGTACATAGGAGCAGTATTATAGTAGTTATATTCTTGTACATAGGAGGCAGTATTATAGTAGTTATATTCTTGTACACAGGAGGCAGTATTATAGTAGTTATATTCTTCTACATAGGAGCAGTATTATAGTAGTTATATTCTTGTACATAGGAACAGTATTATAGTAGTTATATTCTTGTACATAGGAGCAGTATTATAGTAGTTATATTCTTGTACATAGGAGTAGTATTATAGTAGTTATATTCTTGTACATAGGAACAGTATTATAGTAGTTATATTCTTGTACATAGGAGCAGTATTATAGTAGTTATATTCTTGTACATAGGAGGCAGTATTATAGTAGTTATATTCTTGTACATAGGGGCAGTATTATAGTAGTTATATTCTTGTACATAGGAGTAGTATTATAGTAGTTATATTCTTGTACATAGGAGTAGTATTATAGTAGTTATATTCTTGTACATAGTGTGTCACAATTACAGTATGTAGTTATATTATTGAACATAGAAGACAATATATCAATAGTTATATATTGTACTTATTAGACATTTTAGATGTATTACCTTTTATTCTGACACATAACAATAACATAGAATTTATGGTATATGTTAATATCAGACTACAATAACATGGTGGATGTGAGCATATGTGCTATTTGTAGCTTCCTCCTCCAGTGCCTTTCTAGGTGTATTGTTCATACACGCAGTAGGTAGAGTTTCCTTTCTGTAACATTTTCTGGCATAGCACTTGACAGTCTGTGGTTTGTTTTCTGATGACGTCTATACAATGCTAAGTAGAGGGCAAAAGGCAATTAAATCTCTACACACCTTCACTGGTGCTCTCCTCAATGTGAGAGATTCTTGTCCCTAACCCACTCATTGCCTCCCACTAAGCCAGCCAATTCACTTTGCTCTGTACTGATGAAGGAAAACAATCCAGAAACAGCGCTGTATGCAGATAAGTGAAATTGGCTTGGCTAAAATCCCTTTTGCTGTCTCAAGGCTCGGTGAGTCAAAAACAAATTGAGGATCTGTTACATCCAACAGAGGGCGCATGAGCTCCCCAGCTCCTTTCCCATAATGCCTTGTGAGACGTCTATACAAAGCAGCTACATGGCTGACTATTCTGTTTACTCTAGATAGGGAAACGAGGATATAGCATTGCAGACAGGTTTATGTCCATCACATGTTTTTTTCTTTTTGTAATATGACATTATTGCTGGAGTGTTAGATTTTGTAGCCTGATGTGCGGCTCTAGATGCAAAATTTTTGTTATCTTTAGAAATATCCCATAGAGAGAGTAGCTATATTTTTTCCTATGTGCTAAATAACTGCAAAGCACTGAACATCTTTATAGAGGTCAATTGTGGATTATAATGTAGGTGGGGCCACGGATGCCTTAATCTGCCATTGATGGGGTTGTTGCTTCTTTATTTCTACTACAAGTTCAGGTCCTCTGCTTGACTCATGTTCACATTATAACATTCTAGATGCATGGAGGCTACCACAAGGGAGAGCTCACTGCATGCACATTTATAGCTCCCATTGACACCAACAAATATCTGTATTCAGTAAAACATAAAGCTCCCCCTAGTGGTTGTTCCAGATGGCAAGAATTTTGTCTTACAGTTCTGTGGTGGTGTGACCACCAGTGGATTTTTAGCTCTGTAACAGAGGAAAAAATATATGAAGAAAATACTATTCTATAATGACAATGGGAGATGGTAGAATAAGTAGCTGTCCTGGAACTGCAGATTTCAAGAGGAAAACAAGAAGAATGCACCAGGAAAATTAGACATGTCTAGATTGTTCACAAAACGGTATTCTAAAAGTTCTATCATGTGTATACAGTATATTGTGGTGAAGGAGCCTCGGAGCCAAAGTGCTATATGCAGTCAGCAGGTAAGAACAATGGTGTCTGGGTTTGTCAGCTGCAGGTGTGAGCACAAAGCCCTGTGTGTTTTTCAGCTCAATATAAGTGAAAAGAAGACACAAAGCAGCAACGAACAAACATACAATAACAATATGTGATAAGAATGTAAAGAAATAAGTGAGAAGCTGTAAAAACACAAGAGGAGGCGATATCATATCTGGTATCACAGGCACAGGCATAGTGTAATGATAGATAGATAGATAGATAGATAGATAGATAGATAGATAGATAGATAGATAGATATGAGATAGATAGATAGATAGATAGATATGATGTATATAGATAGATATGAGATAGATAGATAAATAAATAGATAGATGATTGATAGATATATAGATAGATAGATAGATAGATAGATAGATAGATAGATAGATAGTATACTAGATACAGAGATAAAAAGAATGGGATAAATACATAGATTGATATGAGATAGCTTGAGATGTGACAGATAGATAGATAGATAGATAGATAGATAGATAGATAGATAGATAGATAGATATGACATATGTGGATATATTAGATGGACAGATAGATATGAGATAGATGGATAGATAGACAGATAAAATAGATATTTCAGTGGGTGGTGTACTATGGTGATAAGTGTCCACTCCATGTTACCTTGGGGGTGACAGTGACTCTTCCAGGAATTCTTCTATTTTGTTGACATCTGTTTTTACCTCTCCGTTATAGGTCAAGAAGGGCGGGTGTGTGCCTGGGGCGAGGTTGTGCAGGTCCGCTGGCTTCCTATAATACAGAAGAAATAGGATATAAGAGTCTGAGGATACTATTTATCCCATCCTGCTTTTACCATAAAAATCAGCTTCTAGTTTGTACCAGGCCAGATACATCAAATTTGTAGTTTGACTGCTATGGCCAAATCACTTGGACCAGTAGTTACGGCAATATCCATTGGAATGTATTGAGTAGCTATAAAGGGTTGTGACTAAAATGTGATAGTAGAGAACATATTGATGTTGTATATCCTGCCAGGACAACCATCTTGTTCAAGTCAAGAGGGAGAATGATCATATTCCTGGAGATCCATTGAGCATACTCTATAGATAATAAAGGTCATGTTCTAGACTATCTCTTATGGAAGGTACTGGATACAGTATAGACTGTGTCTCCTATTTCTCCCATTATAATAAACCTGCAGGTGACTACTGTTGTGTAGACTTGTATTGACCCTTGAACGCACCTCTTCAGGTCGACTGTGGTTACATTGAAGACAACTCCTTTCAGCCAAAGGATCATGAAGAGGCGCTGAGAGAAAGGACAATTCCCGATACTTTCTCCATCACTTCCAGCCTGGAAAAAAAGACATAAGAATCATCCACACTCATAATAACCATGTCTCATACAGGATGTACTTTTATTATACCAGTCACATACATGGAGAATACCTAATTTACAATTCACTTTTTTTACCCCATCCTCGGAGACCACCATCTATGAAGCAAGGCACCCTTCCCTGACTTCAGAGGTAACATTATCAATGATTCTTCGGTCATTGCTCACGCAGTAATGTAACAGTTCCACACAGGAAGTAGAAGTTCCAAACAGTCGCTTCTGATTGGCTGATTAGATGCCACTTCCTGTTTGTTTTCATATTGACAAAATCAATGAAATCTCAGCAACGGAGGCGCTGATTCACAAGGGGTTGATATGCTGGGTTCTGGTGACAACACCTTAGAACATTTATCAAGACGTACATACGGCACCCATGGAGATCACATGGAGGCCCTGTACAAGAAGGGCCACAGCAGGCTCTACCTGCTTAGAAAGCTGAGAGCCTTTGGAATCCGGGGGGCACTTCTTAGGACTTTCTTCAACTCGGTAGTGGCATCAGCCATCTTCTTTGGAGTGGCCTGCTGGGGGAGCAGTATATCAACCAGGGACAGAAAGAAACTTGACAAGCTGATTAGAAGGGCCAGCTCTGTCCTGGGGAGCCCACTGGACCCAGTGCAGGTGGTGGGTGACAGAAGGATACTGTCCGTGGTGAGCTCCATGCGGGAGAATAACTCCCATCCCATGCATGAGACTGTGATCGCGCTGAGCAGTACTGTCAGTGACCGACTGCTCCACCCCAGGTGTGAGAAGGAGCGCTATCGGAAGTCTTTCCTCCCCACCGCGGTTAGGCTGTACAACCAACACCGACCTAAGCGGAGATCATTACACACAGAGAACTGAAATATCTCTCTGCCTGTTATATCCCCCCCCCCTCTGCTACGTCCTATCTGTCTGTCTGCTATTAATGTAATGCCTCTCACCTTGGAACATTCCTGTACATGATGTATTTGTATTTGTATCTGCTTATCTTATCTTTGCTGCTGTAATACACTGAATTTCCCCATTGTGGGACTATTAAATGACTATTATTATTATTTCCCATCTCCACAGGCAGCAGAACATCAATATTCACCAATCTACCACCCCACAACTGAAAATCATTATATGTTTCTTTAAGCAGGTGTGATCAGGTTAGTAAATAGGGTTGGTTTCCAAAAACAGCTCCACCTTTGACTACAGGCTGTATGTGGTATTGCAGCTTGATCTTACCAAAGTCTGACTGCGCTATGGCCTATGGGTACTGCCTGCTTTTTACCCTCCTTTCTTCTGACCGATTCTTTCTTAGCCTTCCCTTGGCTTCAGACTACATGGTTGGACATAAGAATAAGTGGTCAAAACAATAACCTGACCATCAATAATTATCATTTTTTGGAAACGTCAGGACATGTCTAAGGGACAAATGTACCTTTAGGTGTATGGATATGTGGAGCCCCATGGCCTGTTTCAGGTTACTACATAGAGTGACCACTGGGTACTGACGATAAATCAGTATTTTTGGGGCTAATCCATATCTACATTTATGGAAGGACAATAACTTTATGTCATAAGTCTGTCTTCAATACTCAGCCCATTTCCTTCCAAAACACTGCAGAAATCCAAATGACAAGACGGTCACCAGAACATGGTCTACAGGGTGTAGTCCCCAAATAGAGAACAAACTGAAATGTCACATTTGTTTTTCATGAGTATTTTAAGTTACCTGTCGGACATAGTATTATTCCCTTCATCATCACCACCCTTTCCTTCAGGAGAAAGTAGTAATGCAGGAAGGGAGTAGGTACAACACGACAGGAGGAACTGTAGAGGGTGTGACGTGCATCGTTCAACAAGTCACCTCCAGTAGATTTATATACCCACTCAACTTATAGAACGAGATGTTGCCAGTCTACAAAGTAGGGCAGGATTTTTCATTAGTAATAGAAGCCTATTTCTATGGGGAAACCTCACCGGACTCCTCAGGAGAGGGGCTAAATAATAGTTACATCCATTCAATCCCTAGCTCTGTGATCATTTCCTGTTACCCATGGGGGCCATGCTGGCCTTGTCTGTACTACATTTACTCGGAACATTTTTTGCATGCAGACCCAAAGAGGAAAATCTGTAATTGACTACAGATCTTATTGTGGAAGGAGAGGAAGAAGAATGAAGTTACCCATCTATGGGCCCCTCAGGAATGTCACTAACAGAACTATCATTTTGTAATTAATAGTTAACATTTTTGCAAATATAAATAGTTAAACATTTTGCAGAGTTTTAAAGACTTTCTCTAAACATCTTAGTGATCGACTGCCAATGGATATGAATGCAGAAACTTTTTATGGTCTGGGACTTGTCAGAGACCCAGCCATGATTCCTTATTGTAGCCGGGTTATCAGGAGAGACACTACATGTATGAGGAGTTAACCCGACCACAATAAGGACATCATGGCTGGATTTCTGACAAGTCCCAAGCCATAGAAAGTTCCTGCATTCATAGTTATAACAGACTGTCACCACTAAGATGGTTAGAGAAAATCTATAAAACTCTGCAACATTTTTAATTATTTATATTTGCAAAAATGTTTAACTTTTAATTGTCTATACATTTATATAATGTTATGTTCATGGATCTGAGCATGAGTGTAAGTGTCCCTGAACACAGTGAGTACCACTCCAGAAAATATAGCCTACACATCAACCATATTTCCCACACCTGTTCATAGGTTGTGTCCGGTATTGCAGCAAGGTTTCATTCAAGGGAATAAGACTGAGTAACAATTCCAAATACAACCTGTGGACAGGTGCAGCGCTGTTTCCAGAAGAAATCAGCCATGTTTTTCTAATACAGCAATTTTATTCAGAAGGACTGTAATTTTATCTGGATGGCAACCAATATCGCTGCAGTACAGTGGACAAGTAAAATATTAGAAAGCGATTGTGAAGAATATCGCCTTGCCCAGCCGCCTGGCACACCTGCGATCAAACTTCTTTCTTAACCTCCCACTCACACACCATGAGTAGACCGGGTCATAGGATAAAACGAAACGAGCGATATAAATTTTATATGTTTAATAACCCAAGTGGGTCGGTATGAATTAATAGCATATATAGAAATATACAATATTAATACGATCAAGCATAAACATACAAGCAAAAGATCAATGATACGGCACAAAACAAAAATGGAAATAAAAGATAGAGAAAATACCGGCATAGGCTCGTAGTCCGTTTCTCTAGGCCACAGCAGAGTTTTGGGCCTAGAGCGCAAGCTTAAGCAAGTTGCATAAAACAATCCTTCTACATGTTGTCCAGAACAAAGGGAAAGGCTTCAGGCCTCAATGCTAGGCCCTCCATGCATTCCTCAGTAGGGCAAGCTCTCTCATCTTCTCCCAGATCAGAGCTCCTTACTGCCTCTTTGCTGAATGACCAAAGAATCCAGGTCTCCCCACAGCATATGGCTAGTGCCCCACCCACCCCTTCCACCCAGGCAGGCCCCTTCTCCCTCCTTTGCAGAACCCTCGGAGAGATGGGTACCTTCCTAGGTGCTGGGAGGGATGGGTGAAGTTAAGGTCACTGGCTTGCTATCCCCCATCACCATCTGGCCAGGGATAATAAAAGTGCCTGGCTATAGCAAGCCATCTCCCATGAACACACATAAAACCAGTGAACTAAAGCACCACATTCCAACAAGTGGGGGAAGGACTGACATAAGCAAGTAAAACACACTTCCAAGAAAGATATAAAACTGAGGGTCGGTTCATCACAGTGATGTCCACAAATATTTTAAAAATCACCAAATTTTTGTAAAATTCTGTTATATATTGCTAAGAAGTTGGGGAGGGGCATAGTTACAGTTTTTAAGGCTCTAACATGATAATACGCCAGCTAAAAATGCTGGTCAGCAGTCTAAGAAAAGCTAGGTAATCCCTGTGCTTGCAGCTACATGGAGCAGTATTGGTCATCACCCAGCTTTCCAAGGAACAGATATAACAAAAACAAAAGGGAATGAACTTTATTACATCCTGGTCGAAAAAGAAGTGGTCTGCACTGGATTTCCATATTGTTGCACCCTGTACGTCTGCCTATAGTGAGCACCTATGTAACATGTGAGGTGCAGCCACACACAGCAGGGTGGTGGTCAGGTGTTGAAAGTTAACCCCGCTGTGAAACACAAGCCGCAGCTAAATAATTCATTGAAATTCCAATACTCAGACTTACAAGGGTTTGCAGTTTGTTATGGAGCAGCCTCCTCCTGTACACACCGCCTACATACACTACATATTATACTGCTATACAGTAATGTACGGGCAGCCAGTAAGACCTCTGTGGGTAGATCGCTAACCTGAGAGATGGACTGGGGTTAGCAATGCAGACTGTGGAAATAAATGGTATTGTCTTGAATAAATTTGGGTTTTCCAAGATTTGCCAGTCTCTTTCTTCTGTCGGTCATATACAGTGCACATTGATATTCTATGTTGCAGTGAATGCACTTTATGCTGCTGATCATTGGCGTCCTGGGGATTGCTACTTACCAGACACAGCGCCATACATTGTATAGTGGCTGTACATGGTATTGCAGCTTATCCCCACTCATTTGAAAAGGACTGAGCTGCATCATGGCTGTGACCAATGGATGTGATGTCACTGGCCTGAGAAGAGGAAGCTCAATATCATAGTCCCCCTTAAAGTGCATAAAAACCTAAGCTGATAGCTATTCCTCTTAACTCCCCCCATATACATGCACACTCAATTTTGCCAAGTATGCATGTGTTCTCACTAAGGAGGGGGAAAATCTGCTTCCAGGCACCTTTAATCTTAGCTTATCTCCAGTAAAAACAAAGGAACAAGCATGTTGAAATTGGACTGCCTGACCCTTCTTCCCTAAACTATCTGTCGTCCATTTGTTGAATAGCCCCCATACACTTTACATGGTTAGTCAGACCCCCTGAAATCCAGTTAATGATGCAATTGAGGATGTATTAGACTGTAGACAATCCTCTGTGAGCTAAATATATCACAGATCTCTATTACTATTGTGCTTACGACTAGACACTGGCATAAATTTGGCACATCTCTGGTGCATCTAGTCTGGACTACAAAATGTTGCCTTGCTAGACATGTGGGTGTGGATTCTCAGAAAAAGGGAGCGTGGCTTACCGTAAATGCACCGCAATACACCAAAAATATGCCAAAATAGCATCCAAAAATTCCAGCTCAAAGTAAGCCAACTAAAGTGTGGAATGAATGTAGAATAGACAGTCTGATGATACAGCATATTTGTCATCCAGCATCAACAACGGTGACAAATTTGGCGCATCTGCTTAGTAAATCTGAGCCAGTGTATCAATGCTGGTAAAATGTAACAACGCGGAGTATAGGCTTAGAGGTTGTCTAGGCTTAATACATCTGTACCAAATCCTCAGCTGTGAGAAGTATAGGGTCTTCATGGGTTTTCTGTCTATGTATTTTGAAAACAATGGGGCAGATTTACTAAGGCTACGGCTACATGATAACTTTGGCCACAATCTCACCCCCGTCATGCCAAAGATTGCCAGGTCGCCCTGCTAATCCTTCAGTAAGGATAGTGGAGTTAACATGTGACCCCTAATGTGCCATGACTTCTCGTTGCAGAAGGGTCGAGTAATGTTCAACTAGAAGTCACAGCCATGGCACCTCCTAACATTAGTGAAGGAGTCACAGGGCGACCCAGCGATCTTTGGTGATATAGTGGGAGTTGCAACCAAAGTCGCTATGAAGCCCTAGTCTTAGACAATATAAACTAGGATGAGCCAGACATAGCAAAGTGGCCCATACTGCATCATCCATTGAATGGCCACTTTATTAGAGACACCTGTTTAGAATCACATTGAACCTATTTTGGCCTTTAGAAACGCATCAATTTATAATGCATTAGACTCCACTCGGCAATGAAATCTGCATAGGTTGCCGCAGCAGGAAGTAGCTGCTATGAAGGGATGGCCTAGTGTGCAAATGTCCATCCACAGATATCAGAAAACCCTGGGTATGTCAAGGTAGCCTTCCCAACACTATTACTCCACTACCACCAGCCTGAGCTGTTCACACTTGACAGGAAGGGTTCATCAAATCATGCTGCTTATGCCAAATACTGCCCCTCCTATCAGCATGGAGCGACAGAAATCTGGATTCATCTAACCAGACCATGGTTCTCCACTGCTCAGATACAGTTGTAACTCTTTTTCCCACTGGAGTCTTGCTTTTCTGTTTCCCTCAGTCAATAGATATAGTCGTGAGAAAAACAAATTCCACCCTCTTTGAATTCTATTATTTTACATATCAGGGCATAATGAAAAAAAAATCTTAAAATTAGGTAAATACAATCTCAGATGAACAACAACACACAACAGATTCCACCATGTGATTATTGATGTAGAAATGGGGTGTGAAAAGTAAAGTACACCCATACTTCTTCCATAGGAATTCAAAGGGTAAGTAACAGTCAGGTGATATAATCATCAGCAAGTGTGACCACCTCTATAAAATAAGAGGTTTTGTCAGTTTTCTGGTCTGGAGCATTCAGGCATGTGTTAACACAATGCCAAGGAGGAACGATATCAGCAATGATCTTAGAGAAGCAATTGCTGCTGCCCATTATTCTGGGAGGGGTTATAAAGCCATTTTAAAACAATCTGAAGTCTATCATTCTACAAGGGCGTCTCTGGCATTAGGGTTTCACTGATTTCCCCTGAAGATATCAGCAGAAGTAGAAGACTTCTACACCCATATCATCCTCCACCCCCATACACATATATGCGTACAATGGAGTGAGGGAAATTTGCCGTAACAAGTGGAAAACATTCAAGACAGTTGACAGTCTTCCCATGAGTAGACATCCAACCAATATCACCCCATGGCTAGACCATACAATGCTCAAAGAAATTGCAAAGCACCCAAGAGTTACATATCAGACTCTACAGACCTCAGTTAAATGGAGTTCATGACAGGACAATTAGAAAAAGACTGAACAAGTTTCAGTGGTTTTGGAAGGGTTGCCAGAAGAAAGATAACACAGGCAAAGTTTGCAAAATTGCATCTGAACAAACCAAAAAAACTTCTGGAACAATGTCCCTTGAACAGATGAGGCCAAAGTGGGAATGTTTGGCCATAATGTGCAGCACCACGTTTGGTGAACACCAAACCCAGCATATCAGCGCAAACACCTCATTACTACCGTCAAGCACGGAGGTGGAGGAGGACGATTTGGGTTTGTTTTGCAGCCACACGTCCTGGACACCTTGCAGTTATTGAGTTGACCATGAACTCCTTGGTATACCAAAGTATTCTAGAGTGAAATGTGAGGCCATTTATCCAACAGCTAAAGCTTGGTAGAAACTGGATCATGTAATGATCATGAGCACATTAGCAAATCTACAACATAATGGCTGAAAACGAAAAGAATCGTAGGGTTGTAATGGCCCAGTCAAAGTCCAGACCTCACCAGGACCTTAAGAGAACTGTGCTTGTCCACAAACCTCAATGAACCAAAGCGACATTGTACAAAAGAGGGGACCAAAATTGCTCCAGACTGATAGATTCCTCCAAACCATAGAATTCAAAGAGGTCTCTTCGATTAGTTGATCGGTGGGGGTGGCGGGTGTCAAACCTTCTCTGATCTGATATTGATGACCTTTCCTAAGGACAGATCATCAATATCCTGAACCCCTGAAAGGCTCTTTAAGGAGTCCTGAATGAATCCAGATTATTAACTATTCTGGATTATTGGAAAGTCAAGAAAAGTACTAAAAATTACCCTGGATGAAAATCCTCCCGGGCCCGCCCTGCATAAAATCTGCTAGTCGTCAGAAGACTCTCATTGAGATTCCAGATTGTGCTAGAAGATGCCGGATTACCAGAATGTCTGAAGTATAGGATGTGGGATTAAAGGAGTATTAATGGCTAAAAATTTTGATCTGTAGGATATGAGGTAAGTCATAACCCTCTCCCCACCTCTGACCAGCGAGCCCCCCCTAGACGCAGAGCCGGCTGTAATTTCCTTCCCTGATATTCAATCTCATGTGTCTGAATTAAGCTTCCCCATTCAGACAGCAAAAGCAAAATGAAAGGAGTAACACAATATGCCAGCGGATAAACAAAGAGGATTACGCGTCCAGAATATACACGGGCACAATGGAAATCATGTGGCTACGGCTTTGCTATGCCCAGACTTTTATCTGCTTCATTGTCAACAGACAATATACAGGTACAACCGGCTGCAGTATTATCAGATACAATGTTACTAGAACAGCAGCCCCGGGTGTGATCCATGGACAGACGGTGTGATCAAAGCCCCTTATTGCAGCACATTGCCTATAATCTACAGGTGTGCATGACACTCTAGGACCCCATCAGTTACTGGGCTCCCATCTGCCATATACCATTTATAATACTAGTGTCTTCTTATGTGGCAGAGAGACCTTTGGGGTTTGGGGTAAACTGATCACTGATTTCGCTTGACAATATCGGCAGAAGTAGAAGACGCCCACTCCCACATACACCCATATCATCCTCCACCCCCACTGGCCAATTCCAGATACTCCTGGTCATGGTGAAGGTTAGGGCCTATTGAAATACAACATGCCCGATCCTACTTTTCCTTGACATCTGCCATCAGACAAGAGTCAGGGCACAACCATACACAATGGCCCCTCAGAAGGGCAGTCAGACTCAGTGAAGTCAAGGAGTGTTATTGGAATGATACACTTCTGTTTTTGATGCTCTACTGATCAGTCAGCTGAGTATCTAATCTTCAGTGATGTCATTATACTAGGTATCGTGACATCACAAGGCCAAACCTATCTTGTCATTGAGATGAGTCACGTGTTATCCTACTTATTGCTTTGGACATTGAACTGGTCATTTGGTTGAGCATCAAATTTTCAGTGATGTCACCATTTTGGGTTTGATGACATCACACGTCCTGGTCCTAGGGCCCAGAATGCAAAGGAAGAGACTGAGCAACCTGTTTTGATAACCACTAAGGGTCCATGATCTGATAGATTGTAGATATCCCTCCTTCATTTCCATACCAGCCAGAGGCGTAGCTAGCGGGGGGGGGGGGGGGGCAGAGGGGGGGCTGCCCCGAGCCCACTGACATTGTAGGGCCCACCCCGGGGCCGCCATTAATACATCTTTTACTTTTAACTAGATCGGTGTCTGCAGACACCGATCTAGTTAAAACGCTTTCTGCAACTTAACAGTATTGTAAACCGCAAGCCAATACAGGCCTGTGGTTTACATGACAACGAGAACACAGTCATCGGCACAGGCGGCGCGATGACGTCACAACATCGCGCCTCCTACGCTGACTTCCTGTGCGTGGACCCTGCGCGCAGAGCGCGGGTCAAGAAGAGAAAGTGGTGCTCCGTTCGTCATGATCGCTGGTAGATGAGTATAACTTATATTTGTTTTGTTTTAGCTTAGTTGTGGGTATTTTAATAGTATAAGGGCTTGTTAGGAGGGGGGAATTATAACTATAAGGGAGGGGGCATTATGAACATAAGGGGGGTCATTTATATAAGGGTTATTACGGGGTACAAGGGGGACATTTTATTTATATTAGGAGGCATTATGAACATAAGGGGGTGGTCATCAATATAAGAGGTCTTAGGGGTGCAGTATTTATGTCAGGGGGAATCAGGGGCATAATATGAGGGGGCAATTAATTTAATTAAAGTGACACTTGGGCTTTATTAAGACTAAAGCCCCACGTAGCGGGCTTCAGCAAAAAAGGGCTGCAGGAAAAACCGCGGCAGTAACATTGTGGTTTTTCCCGCAGCGCTTTTCACAGAAGGGCCACAGATTTTTCCTCTGCAGACTTTCTTCTTCCATTATACCTATAGGGAAACCACTAGTGTTTCCCTACGTATAATTGACATGCTGCGATTTCCAAAACCGCAACAGTTTTGGAAATCGCAGAGTGTCCTCTACACGCATTTTTCACAATGTGTGGATGAGATTTGCTAGAATCCCATCCACTTTGCAGGAACTGTAAAATGCCGCATTTTTTTTTCCTGTGGCGCTTTTGCCACGTGGGGCCCCATCCCATCCCCACTTTTGGTAAAATATGCGCAGTGGACATGCTGCGATTTCCAAAACAGTCGTGGTTTTGGAAATCGCAGCATTCCTATGGAAATGCTCCCGGTTTCCCTGTGAATATAATTGAAGCAGAAAGTCCGCAGAGGAAACCTCTGCGAACTTTCTGTGCAAAGCGCAGCAGGAAGAACAGCGCTTTTTTGCTGCGGGACGCCACATAGGGCCTTAGGCTTAAAGAGTTTTCCAGCTCATTTTTATTGATGATCTATTCTCAGAATAGATCACCAATAAGAGATAAGTGATTCCCCGCTGATCAGCTGTATGAAGGGGCTATGGCGCCTGTTTATATCACACACTGTCTGTTTCTAGGGACCGTGTGATGTCATTCCAGCCTTGTCACATAGACATGTATAGGACGAGGCTGTAGTTACATTACATGGCCACTATGAGATGAATGACACTGTGTAAACAGAGAAGGGGTCACGGCGCTTACACAGGTACCACAGTTCATTCAAACAGCTGATCCTGGGGGTCCCAATTATTGGAACCCCATTAATTATTTTTACCTTTTGTTTACTTTTTAATTAGGAAACACCTGGGACATTATTAATAAGGGGCACTATTTAAAGGGGTTGCACAGGGAAGTTATTAATTTAAAGATGCACTTGGGGGTATTATTCATTATGGGAGGTTATATTATATATTTTATAATTGGGGTAGCAGCAGGATGGGTGTGCAGGTGAGGACAATGTGGGTCAGGTGCCTGGAAAAGTGAGGAGCCAAAGATGTCTGTGCTGCAAACTTTACAGAGACTGAAAGAAATGGTCTTGGCGATTCAGATGAAAGAGATGGGGAATGTGAACGATTAGTCACCGGTAAGTCACTAAATGTTACTGCCCTGTATTTGCCTAAATCGTCTGCAGAGCCCTGTGTAGATCCGATATATACCACTATACGGTCACCATATAGTGATAATATCGGTATACCTAAGTTGGGGGCCCACTTGGACATGTTCGCCCCCCTGTGCTGAACCCCTAGCTACGCCTCTGATACCAGCAGTTGACTACACGTAGTTAACATTGGAATAGATTACTTGGTGCCCTCTTCTTCCGTACTGCTATTGTACTGTTGGTGTGCGACGTGTGTGGTCACCCTAGGGGGCATTGCCTGGCATTGTTGAAGGGGGAGCCACTGTCCTGGTTGGTCTGAGTTTCCAGCAATTTTTGCCCTATCTTGTAAGTATAGATGAAGAGGTTACCCATCAGAACCTGCATACTACCAAATTTGCCAGCAGACCAACTACGGGAAATGCAATACCCCATAGCATATACTGATACTCCCTAGTAAGGGGATGAAACCATGTCCCAAGCCCTAAATGTTTTCTGCTTTAGAAAGGGATGACTCAGATTGTTTTCTCACCAGTTGGCAATATGTCACTGTATAATCTGGCCCAGTGCCTGACACGTTAATGAAGAAGCCATCACAAGACTTCCCGGACCTATGATACATTCTAATATAGGGCTGTGGGAGCTCATGTCTTCTGTATGCAAAACTCTCTGGTATTCAGCAGTTCATGAGACCATTGCTCCCACACTATGTCACATAAGGGGTATTGACATCTCATATCCACATGACATGTTGTGAATGTCTGATAGATGGAGAATGTCATCTATAAGCACAACTGGAGTCCTCTGACGCCCAATCCACTAGGTCAGTCAGTGGCAGCATCCAGCAGCAGACTTAATGGAGAGTCGACCCTGTTCTTTTCTATAAAGGGTTATCCCACAAAGGACTTATATCAACAGTGGAACCCCAACAATCACTAATATTGGAGTCCCAAGTCCCCCATTCCTCTTCGTAAAGTCTGTGCTTGAGTGATGGGTTATACTGTTACTCCATTCAAAGTCTATAGGACTGACAGAAACAGCTGAGTGACAAGGAGCTACAACTTTTTTAGTTACTGATGTCATCACTTATAAATCATGTTTATCAATGTTGTCAGAGTACAGTCTGATTAGTGATGTCAACGCTTATAATTAGTGAGCTCTGTTGTCACCACTTATAATTCGTAATTACTGATGTCATTACCCATAACCAGTGAGCTCTGATGTCACCATTTATTACTCATGATCTATGATTATTGATGTCATCACTTACAATTAGTGAACTCTAATGTCACCACTTATTATTTATGATTAGTGATTATTGATGTCATCTCTTATAATCACTCAGTTCTGATGTCACCGCTTATTACTTATGATTCGTGATTACTGATGTCATCACTTAGAGTGACCTATGACATCATCACTGCACTATGTCTACTCCAAAAATCCCCTAATAACATACTTAGCAGACGTCTAGGTGTCTTGTAATAGGGCTATAATTTACAGTTGTGGCATACAATACCCTGTAAAAAAAATAGTCAGATCCAGTGAAGTAACAGTAGACAATTTGTAGGAATATAATTCGAGTGCTGTGTATATGTCACACAGGTCACTACAATAATGTGATTCCTGAGTGGCCGCCGCAGCTGTCCCTACCTGTCCTTCCATTTTCTATTTGCAGAGCTGTATCTGGTGACAGAGTTATGTGATGACACATTGTAACCGCGCGTACTGCTCCTTAGGGAACATTTAAGGTGCTTAAAGCCTTGTCACTTCAGACTTTGTGACACCAAAATGTCACATGTATCATCTGACAGGGAAAGCGTAAAAATAGACCCTGGAAGCAGCGTCACCAGGTCACCATGTATGGCACTAGGTCGTGGCTGCTGGAGGGCGGTATTTTTGTGGCTCCCATGGCACTCCTGTATAATGATGCTATAAAATCTTGACAGCAATATGTCGAACTTCACATCATGTAGACAACTGCAATAAACCGAGTTCAATGATACCTTTATGTTCTGTCATAAATTCTGTAGAGTGGTACAAACTTTCTAAAAATATGTTTCAGCCATTTTGCAAAAAGAAAAAGTTTTCGGGTATATTTCACCAGATTTATCATTTAACCTCAATTATTAGGGAATATGGGCATCATAAACTGGGGTCCCACACTCATCTTTACCACTTGTATAGCCAAGATGGACAGCTCCTGCAAAGAGTGCCTCTAACTCAGGAGGACTCAGCATGACTATGGTAGGCAATTCATTTAACTGTACATCATGTAATACCACATTCTGCCTGTAGTGGCCGCTGCAAGAGAAATATGCATCTGTTTAGAGCGTCCTATTTCCAGGGTGATCAGCTGATCAGAAGCAATTCCTCTCTCAGTTATCCAGAAAACTCCATGGGTGACCACCACTAAAGTCAAATGAGGAACACGGGACCCCATTTTCATGATCGGCGGGGGTCCCAGGGGTCAGATCCCCTCCCTTCAAATGTTTATCTATCACCTATCCTGTGAATAGGTATAAATGTTTTTTGTGGGGCAACCCCTTTAAAGTGGTTCAGGATTCAGAAAACATGTCTACTTTCTTCCAGAAACAGCGCCACACCTGTCCACAGGTTCTATGTGGTATTGCATCTTGGCCCCATTCACTGGAGATGATCTGCAATACTAGACATAACCCATGGACAGGTGTGGAGTTGTTTCTACAAGAAAACAGCCATGTTGTTTGATTTCTATACAACCCCTGTAATGTGAATTGTGTTAATCTGTATGCAGTAACTCCCCCTAGTGTTGGCATCAAATTGCCAATGAAATAGTTAAAAAAGACCTGTCGGCACTCCTATATAAACACTGTCATTGCAACAATTCTGGAGCATCTTTTCTTATAACATGGCAACGTGCTGTTCCTCTGCTGTTCCTCCTGGATATTTATGAATAATTTGACAACTGGGTGCTACCATTTTTCTTGTTAAAAGGGTGTGTCCCTTCACAGTCTAATATTGTCACCACTGATTGGACCATGTCAGACTTTGCAGGGACACACCCCTAACTGGTAGCACCCACCATTTGTCAACTAATTCCTACATTTCTAGGAGGAGTAACAGAGGGACACAAGAAAAGATGCTCCAGAATTATTATTTCATGGGGAGTACAAGTATTTACTAAAATAGACTTATCAGGAAGGGTGACAGGATCTATTTAGTCTTGGTCTTCCTCCCGCCACTGGCCCCATAGTGGACACATACCCCTCACATGGAATTATTTTCTAAGATACTGTTCACATTAAGATGCAATGAAGAGATATACTGTATCACTGCACAGTCAGGAGCGCAGTATCTGCTGATTGTTCCTATGTTCCTGTTGTTCCTACTCCAAAGACATACTGATAGGGAATGTAGATTGTGAGCCCTATATGGGACAGTGACTGTCAATGTCTGTAAAGCGCTGCAGAATATGATGGCGCTATATAAGTAAGCATAATAAATGTGACAGTACAGTCGGATTTTCCCCAGTTCCCGGGCTGATACGCCTCTCCTCGCTTCCTCCGATAATCGTGACTCTGTTCTGCAGATGATTCTTGCTTTGCTCATTTCCTTTTTTCAATCTAACAAGAAAAACAATCCTATTTTGAGAGCCTTTGATTCCAGAAAGTATCATTCACAGGCCTGACCATCATCGGACTATTTTAAGAAGAACAAAGCCCTGGACTTAGATTATATGCCCATCAATAAAGATGATGCCAGCGTTGCCAGGGACCCGGGCATCACTTCTCTTATATACTGCATGATCCTTGTATATTTGTTACTTTTATTTCTCTGCAGAGCTGTATTCACAATTCTGTAGCCTACTCTGCGTAAAACAGAGATAAAGCCTTAGGATTTAGAAACCTATAAACAGAGGACGTGACAACTTTTGCAACTAACTTTTATTGCTCCAATGTATCTATCGTTTTGGGCCTACAGCTCTTATGAAAACCAATGGCAAAAATGGGTCACATTATAACAAGTCTCCTTAGAGCAACGTCTAATCACAGAGAAGACTTGATCGTAAGGAATATTACACACTATTGTATATATGGCATCTATATATAACTGTTCCATCAGGACACCTGCTTTCCAATGTCCATATGAGCTACTAGACATATGGACATTATAGACATATAGGGCAGAATTATTATGACTTGTACGCCAGTTGCAATTTTTTTTTTTTGCACAAATCGGTAGTTTCTGTAAAAGAATTGCAACTTTTTTATTTCTGCGCCAAGAGGGTGTGGCAAGGGAGGGCATGAGGTTTATCAACAGCTATGGCAGAATAAAAATATTTAATATATTAATATTAAATATAAAAACTCGTGTTTTTTGGCAAAAACGGACCATGTGAACGCATCAGCTACTTGGAGGAATGTACAAACTGCCCCATAGACTTCAAGGAACAGTGCTGCAGTACCAACACTCGCCACTACAACGAGTGAGCGACGTAGCATGTGGCGTGTTAACATTACCAAGACCCATGAACATAACCATATTTACATTTGTAGACAATTAATAGTTAAACATTTTTCAAATATAAATCATTAAAAATTTTGCAGAGTTTTAAAGATTTTTTCTAACCATCTTAGTGCTGACAGTCTGTTGTCTTGATCGGTTGCCAATGGATACGACCATGAATGCAGGAACTTTCTATGGTCTGGGACTTGTCAGAAACCCAGCCATGATGTCCTTATTGTGGACAGGTTATCAGGCAGGGACACTACATGTATGAGAAGATAACCCAGCTACAATAAGGAAGTCATGGCTGGGATTCTGATAAGTGCTAGAAGTTCCTCCATTCATGGTCGTATCGACTGGCAACTGATCAAGACAACATTCCTCTAAGATGGTTAGAGGAAATCTTTAAAACTCAGCAAAATGTTTAACATTTCTAAATCTGGTTATGTTTTTGTGATCACCCCTTTAAGACCCTATTACACAGGCCGATGTAGGGGCGGACAAGCCCTGATAAACAATCATTGTTGCTTATTTATTGTCCAGTTTCGCTCCCTATAGTTGGCCCCTGTAATAAGGCATTTACTACATTTGAACCATTGAAAATACATACACACTCGGCCCAATCGAAGGGCACATGTATGGGGGAGTTAGGAGGAATAGCTGTTTCGGAGATGAATGGGAGGCTAACACTTGGGTGGAGGACTTGCACTTGAAAAGAGGATGAAAAGGTTGCTACATCTGGCATTGACACTGCAAAGCAAACACAAGGTGTAAAAAGCAAATCCTACAAGGTGGACTAGAATAACTGAAGACCAGTCGAGCACGTCGTCCTTAACCCCTCAGTGCCCAGACTGCTGACTCTTGCTCTTTTTCCTCCCCATCATGTGGAACTTTGCGTAACCCTGTGTTGTTAGTGTTGTTGTTGTCACAGATGGAGTTACTAGGGAGGAAGCCTTGTCCCAGATAAGACACCACCAGAAGGTATAGGCTGATAAGAGAGGCCGGGCCTGTGTCACTATGTAGATTTATAGCTCTGCTCCATATTATTACACATGGCTGACTATGTAGGGTTGTCTGTGCCTACTAGATTAGGGCCGCAGATCAGCCATAAACTCCTCTTGTATATATTTGTTCACCTAATATTAGAGCCTGCAGTCACCACCTGGAGGTGTATGTAAGGCTGTGTGTACACCAACACAAATCTCAGGGAATGTCTCACAGCTCAGGGTAAATGTCTCTTATTAAAGGGATTTTCCTACAAAAGATATTTCTGTCTGATAGATGCAAACTCCCCCTCTGTGACCCACACCAAAATGATTACCCCCCAGCCTCCATACCCTGGCTCTTACCCCATACCTTACCTCTTAGCTTAACTTTGCCTCAACCTTGCTGAGAACTAGAGATAGACAAACCACTTTATCACCCAATTGTCTCAAACAAACTATACATTAATAATAATACATTTTATTTATATAGCGCCAACATATTCCGCAGAACTGTACAATTTATAGGGTTCAAGTACTGACAAAAAAAATACTTTAAAAAAAATAGTCAATTCACAGAAAGGGACTGAGGGCCCTGCTCGCAAGAGCTTACAATCTATGAGGTAGAGGGGGTGACACAGGAGGTAGCAGGGGCGGCAACAGACGTAGCATTGCTTGTACAATGGTCAGACAATTCTGTAATAGAGGTTACTGTCATTACACATATATAAAGCTGTATGAGCCGTCACCAGTCATGTCCTGTAACGTGCAGATGGTGTCTGGACATATAAAGTTAGTCTGATATGGCATCATATCCTGTGAGGTAATGCGGGAGCGTGAACAGAGGGTACGTTTTAGGGATTCTAACTACGGAAGGGTTAACATTAGGAGTTGTGATAGGCCTGTCTGAAAAGATATGTCTTTAGTTTGCACTTAAAGCTGTAGAAATTGGGGGTTAATCTGATAGTCCGGGATAGAGCATTCAAGAGAAGTGGTGCAACTCGGGACATGCATTGCAGTAAGTTATTATACTCTTGTGTCTCTTCAGACCCCGGGGTATAATAGGTGGAGGCCCACCTATTATACAAAAAACTAAAAACTTTTATACTCACCTTCCCTTTCGTCCTTTGGGACTCTTCAGTGTGTACACGCTCTTCTGGTGACATCAGGTGCCCAGGGTTACCACTGAGGCCTATGATTGGGCCACAGCGGTGACATGGACACAGGAGCATCTTGACATCACGACGCTCAATGTGGTCATGTCACCACTGAGGCCCAGTCACAGGCCTCAGCGGTGACCCCGGCCGAATTACATCACTGAGGAAAATTAGAGACTCATGAGGAGGCCCAAAAGAGGTAAGGGAAGGGAAATATGAAGTCTCCATCTACTATACTCTGAGGTCTGAATGGACATGTTGGGTCCTCCAAAAGAGAGAGATGCACTTGGACATAGCATAAGTTGTATGGAGTAGTCCATGAAACAGCTGGGATAACATTGTTATCCTCATGAAAGGGATTGCCCATTTTTTAGTTAGAAGGTTCCCCCCATGATATGCTGATAGATTGTCTCACTGCTGGGATAGCCCTCAATCAGCTATAACCACTGAGGGAATCTGTCAACCTTTCAATTTCCCTGCAGTGCCACCACTGGGCAAATGAAGAATTGCACAAAATTCTTATTTAAATCAATAGTGTGTCCTTGTATTGAATGGACATGTTGGATCCTCCAGAGAGACAAATGCTCTTTGAACCCTTTCTTCAGTTATAGCCATAGCTGCCAGGTCTCCCAGAAGCTCCAGGAGGCTCCTGCGTGCTGGGGTAGCAGCACATTTAGTGCCCAAGTCAGAAGCAAGGGGGTGTGATAATATACAAAAGGGGGTTTGGTAATGTCCAGAAGGGTCATAGCCACGCCCATATGGAGTGACTGGCACAGTCATAGAGATAAAGCTGTCAATCACTGATAGCACCGCCCACTGGACTCCTAAGCCCAGATTCAGCAGAGATATAAATATATATATATAATATATATATATACACGTGGACAAAATTGTTGGTACCCCTCGTTTAATGAAAGAAAAACCCACAATGGTCACAGAAATAACTTGAATCTGACAAAAGCAATCATATATAAAAATTCTATGAAAATGAACAAATGAAAGTCAGACATTGCTTTTCAACCATGCTTCAACAGAATTTTTAAAAAAAGAAAACTCATGAAACAGGCCTGGACAGAAATGATGGTTCCCTTAATTTAATATTTTGTTGCACAACCTTTTGAGGCAATCCCTGCAATCAAACGATTCCTGTAACTGTCAATGAGACTTCTGCACCTCTCAACAGGTATTTTGGCCTCATGAGCAAACTGCTCCAGTTGTCTCGGGTTTGAAGGAGGCCTTTTCCAGACGGCATGTTTCAGCTCCTTCCAAAGATGCTCAATAGGATTTAGGTCAGGGCTCATAGAAGGCCACTTCAGAATAGTTCAATGTTTTCCTCTTTGCCATTCTTGGGTGTTTTTTAGCTGTGTGTTTTGGGTCATTATCCTGTTGCAAAACCCATGACCTGCGACTGAGACCAAGCTTTCTGACACTGGGCAGCACATTTCTCTCTAGAATCCCTTGATAGTCTTGAGATTTCATTGTACCCTGCACAGATTCAAGACACCCTGTGCCAGATGCAGCAAAGCAGCCCCAGAACATAACAGAGCCTCCTCCATGTTTCACAGTAGGGACAGTGTTCTTTTCAAGATATGCTTCATTTTTCCGTCTGTGAACATAGAACTGATGTGCCTTGCCAAAAATTTTGATTTTTGTCTCATCTGTCCATAGGACATTCTCCCAGAAGCTTTGTAGCTTGTCAACATGTAGTTTGGCAAATTACTTTTGTCAGATTCAAGTTATTTCTGTGACCATTGTGGGTTTTTCTTTCATTAAACGAGGGGTACCAACAATTTTGTCCACGCCTGTATATCAATCTGCTCGGCTCCTCCTGCTCTATAACATGCTGCCGGCAAATAGGACTGACGTACAACATGACAGATTCCCTTTCAGTTCATCCTGAGTCTCTACGACTTATCTGATCTTGTATGTTTATGATAGTTATATCCTTTATCTCACTACCTTTTTCTTAGCTGAATGGGAAACAAGCCCTGGTACACGTATGTGACTTCTCTATTGTCCTAGCATTATTTCAACCTGAAACTTATTTGTAAGGTTTCTCTTCACCTACTGTAAAGGGGATTTCTGAGGTGTAAGAGGTTCCAAGAATCCTCATTGTCCCCTAACAGATGTCTCCACACTTACCTTATTTAGTTAAAGGCACTTTTTGTGGATTTTTAATTTATGGCCTTGACTTGAAGATCCAACCAACACCCAGGACCCCTACAGATCAGTCGTTTTAAACAGCTCAGGGAGCACCGCTTCCGCTTCACAGGCCATGCAATGTCATGTTCTTCAGTCACATGATCTGATCGAAGCTCAGTCTCATTCGAATGAATGGACTGAGCTGCAATACCAAGCAGAGTCGCTGTACAAATGTACTGCACTGTGATTGGTTAGTGCTGAAGAGTGCTCACCCAAACACTGCAGCCTCTTTAAACAGCTCACCCACAGGGTCCCGGGTTTTGGGCCCATGCTGATCTTTAATTGATGGCCTATCCTAAGGATAGATTATCAATTATTTAGCCTGGAAAATTCCTTTAAAGGGGTTGTGCGGTTATGGATAGTTATGCCCTATCCACAGGAGAGGGGATAAGTGTTCGATTGTTGGGGGCCTGATCTCTGGGTCCCCAAGTGATTGGGAGGATGAGGGACCAAAAGTCCCCCTAAGGCCTCCTTATGAATAAAGCACCAGGGCTCCACACACTTCTATGCAGTTGTGGGCTCTTGTAGAGATTACAGTCCCAGCAGCCCCATAGAATCAAATGGAGCGCTGGGCATTCTGCTCGAAGGGACTTTAGGTGCCCTGTCTTTCTGATCACTGGGGGACCCAGCGATTAGACACTTCTCCTGTGGATAGGGGATAAGTGTCCATAATGGCAGAGGCACTTCTTCTGAAACTAATTCAATACAATATTGCAACATGCTAGCAATACCTTTGATACATATAGGATAAACATCTTGTGACAGAATATAAAAAAATTATGTTGTTCAGAAAATCTGGTCATCTCGTGAGAGATATATATGGATATGTTCAGCCAAGAGGAAGACACCTCTGTAGGTGCAGGTCGCAGAGGTGAGGCCCAGACATAAAAATAAATAATCCAACAAACACGTCCTATATCGCCACATCCAAAAATGGCCAAAAAATGCCTGATCTGTTCAAATATAAAAATATTTATCCCATACAGTGAACGAATCAAAATGGCCAAATTCCTGTGTTTTCACAGTTTTGCCTCCCCAAAAATATGTAATAAAAGTGATATAAATATAAACTAAAACTTGCCCCGCAAACAAAAAAAAGACATCTTGGGGTGGGTTCTCACATCCATTTTTAAAAGCCCATTGCTCTTATCTGTCACAGGATGACAGCAACGGACAATAAATGACAGATGCAGGTGCCCGTCTGCATTAAATGTAAAAAACATTACGGAAGCGTTGGCCATGTTGTTTACATTAGAGTCAAGGTCTAGATGTGACTGCTATTTCGGCACCCCCCTAAAGCTACACCCCCTGCCCCTTACTACCTATTTCAGCCACATCACTGGTAACATAGCCTAGACTAGCACCTGTCTGACATCACATAACCCAGATTGTCGCCCCGTTTACACGTTACGTTGCCTGTGCGGCTGATTACAGTTGTCACTGTATTTCCCTATCTCCCTGGTCACAGACCGCACTGCCCATGCTAGTCAGCTGGGTGTAACCATAACCTCACGCGTCTGCTATGGAATAGAAAGTTACAGGAAGGATTCCATTGCATTGTTTCAACATTAGCGTCTCCATTGTAACATCACCTCAGTAATGATTCATGACTATTTGTGCAGGAGGTGTAGCAGGGCTGTGTCTGCAGCGAGGCTCACACTGTAGGCTGCAGGGCTATTCTGGCATCTAGAAGATATGCCATAAATGTCTTATCTACACGCTGCAGAAATTGTCTGCACGGAAATTGACCCTCGGTATGGATTATAGCATTCGCAGTACGTCAATTTGTGAAGCAGATTTTTACTGCAGATTTCACTCTGGTCAATGTGAGGAATAAAATCTGTAGTGAAATTTACAGAAGAATCGGCAACATCTGCATAATAAAAGGCCATTGAAAAGTCCATACAAATATTCTGTGCATTTCTGGCAAAATCTGATTTGCAGCAGATTTTTCTATTCCATCTGCAGCTACCAGGTATACACACGTGGACAAAATTGTTGGTACCCTTCGTTTAATGAAAGAAAAACCCACAATGGTCACAGAAATAACTTGAATCTGACAAAAGTAATCTGCCAAACTACATGTTGACAAGCCACAAAGCTTCTGGGAGAATGTCCTATGGACAGATGAGACAAAAATCTAAATTTTTGGCAAGACACATCAGCTCTATGTTCACAGACGGAAAAATGAAGCATATCTTGAAAAGAACACTGTCCCTACTGTGAAACATGGAGGAGGCTCTGTTATGTTCTGGGGCTGCTTTGCTGTATCTGGCACAGGGTGTCTTGAATCTGTGCAGGGTACAATGAAATCTCAAGACTATTAAGGGATTCTAGAGAGAAATGTGCTGCCCAGTGTCAGAAAGCTTGGTCTCAGTCGCAGGTCATGGGTCTTGCAACAGGATAATGACCCAAAACACACAGCTAAAAACACCCAAGAATGGCTAAGAGGAAAACATTGGACTATTCTGAAGTGGCCTTCTATGAGCCCTGACCTAAATCCTATTGAGCATCTTTGGAAGGAGCTGAAACATGCCGTTTGGAAAAGGCACCTTGAAGCATGGTTGAAAAGCAATGTTTGACTTTCATTTGTTCATTTTCATAGAATTTTTATATATTATTACTTTTGTCAGATTCAAGTTATTTCTGTGACCATTGTGGGTTTTTCTTTCATTAAACGAGGGGTACCAACAATTTTGTCCACCTGTGTGTATAAGTAGATATCTTTAGTTTAAGGACATTAATAAAACTACACCCAGCAAATCTCACACCAAACACAGAACTGGAAAGTTTTATATCCATAACAGCCATGGGCAATTCAGTTAAATAAGACTGAGCTGCAATACCCATAAACAACAGTGGTGCTGTTTCTTTACAAAAAATAAAAACAGGGTTAAATGATAGAGGAGAGAAGCTGAGTTCTGTGATATATAGGGTTATATGACAGAGGAGAGAAGCTGAGCTATGTGATATATAGGGTTATATGATAGAGGAGAGAAGCTGAGCCCTGTGATATATAGGGTTATATGACAGAGCAGAGAAGCTGAGCTCTGTGATATATAAGGTTATATGATAGAGGAGAGAAGCTGAGCCATGTGATATATAGGTTATATGATAGAGGAGAGAAGCTGAGCTCTGTGATATATAGGGTTATATGACAGAGGAGAGAAGCTGAGCTATGTGATATATAGGGTTATATGATAGAGGAGAGAAGCTGAGCCCTGTGATATATAGGGTTATATGATAGAGGAGAGAAGCTGAGCTCTGTGATATATAGGGTTATATGATATAGGAGAGAAGCTGAGCTCTGTGATATATAGGGTTATATGATATAGGAGAGAAGCTGAGCCCTGTGATATATAGGGTTATATGATGGCGAGAAGCTGAGCTCTGTGATATATAGGGTTATATGATAGAGGAGAGAAGCTGAGCTCTGTGATATATAGGGTTATATGATAGAGGAGAGAAGCTGAGCTCTGTGATATATAGGGTTATATGATAGAGGAGAGAAGCTGAGCCCTGTGATATATAGGGTTATATGATGGCGAGAAGCTGAGCTCTGTGATATATAGGGTTATATGATAGAGGAGAGAAGCTGAGCTCTGTGATATATAGGGTTATATGATAGAGGAGAGAAGCTGAGCTCTGTGATATATAGGGTTATATGATACAGGGAGAGAAGCTGAGCTCTGTGATATATAGGGTTATATGATAGAGGAGAGAAGCAGAGCTCTGTGATATATAGGGTTATATGATAGAGGAGAGAAGCTGAGCTCTGTGATATATAGGGTTATATGATAGAGGAGAGAAGCTGAGCTCTGTGATATATAGGTTATATGATAGAGGAGAGAAGCTGAGCTCTGTGATATATAGGTTATATGATAGAGGAGAGAAGCTGAGCTATGTGATATATAGGGTTATATGATAGAGGGAGAGAAGCTGAACTCTGTGATATATAGGGTTATGTGATAGAGGAGAGAAGCTGAGCCCTGTGATATATAGGGTTATATGATAGAGGAGAGAAGCTGAGCTCTGTGATATATAGGGTTATATGATAGAGGAGAGAAGCTGAGCTCTGTGATATATAGGGTTATATGATAGAGGAGAGAAGCTGAGCTCTGTGATATATAGGGTTATATGATAGAGGAGAGAAGCCGAGCTCTGTGATATATAGGTTATATGATAGAGGAGAGAAGCCGAGCTCTGTGATATATAGGTTATATGATAGAGGAGAGAAGCTGAGCTCTGTGATATATAGGTTATATCATAGAGGAGAGAAGCTGAGCTCTGTGATATATAGGTTATATCATAGAGGAGAGAAGCTGAGCTATGTGATATATAGGTTATATGATAGAGGAGAGAAGCTGAGCTCTGTGATATATAGGGTTATATGATAGAGGAGAGAAGCTGAGCTCTGTGATATATAGGGTTATATGATAGAGGAGAGAAGCTGAGCTCTGTGATATATAGGGTTATATGATAGAGGAGAGAAGCTGAGCTCTGTGATATATAGGTTATATGATAGAGGAGAGAAGCTGAGCTCTGTGATATATAGGTTATATCATAGAGGAGAGAAGCTGAGCTATGTGATATATAGGTTATATGATAGAGGGAGAGAAGCTGAGCTATGTGATATATCAAAGTCACCGGTTCTCTTTAAAGATCCCAGGCCTGCGCACGCTTATTATGAGGTGGCCCCTGGGTGTCTTTGACCATTGGGCTGATTTAATGTAAAGAGGGGAGTCCTGCTGTTCTCCTATATATTATAGGAGACCCGGGGTTAGCGCCACACCCCATACAGCTATGCCAATAGAATACACTTCAAATAGAGGATTACACAATATCTCTCCATATTTCATGCAAATACAGAAATTTGGCTGTCGATGTGGTGACTTCTGGGCATGTTCTCCTATCTGTCCGTAGCTGACATCTGCACCTGCATATACTGTAGCAGAGATATTTCCTGTTGTTGGTTCAGACACAGTGTACAAGGTCCAAGACTATGATAGATGAGCACTGGAAAAATAGGATATTATATGCCGGTGTGGAGAGGATACAAGTAGTGTCTGAATCTATTCTAGAGAACATTGCTTTACAGGGACAGGGACAAATAAAAATAAGCTTAAAGTCACACCCTGGAGCCTAAGGGGGCCCTAAAGACTCTTCACTCCAATACGAGTAGAATAATACTGTAAATGGCACATATATATAGATTTTGTATCAGGAGCCCAGTGGCTAAACATGAGGATTTCTGTATACACTGTTCACACTGTACAGCAGGAACACATGATCAGATGGGACCACACAAGGCACTTTTTGGGCACATTTAGTGGGTGCTTTCAATGCTTTCAATGGGATAATCTATAGATGCGAGAGTCAAGTTCCCTTAAAATCCCCTTAAAGGGAGTCTATCAACAAAACCAGCATATTAACCCAGACCTGCAGACAGATAGGTTAGGGTTACCTGAATTAAACAGTATTTTCCCCTTGTGAATCGCTGTCTCTATTGCCAAGAAACCACCTTTTTTATGTCAATGTGCAAACTAAGTCTTTGGAGCAACGAGGGCAGGGGCGTAACTATCAGGGTAGCAGCGGTAGCAGCTGCCACAGGGCCCGGGACATTACGGGGCCCCCGATGCTGCTTTTTTTTATTTTTAATAGTCCGTTACCTGCTGGAGTAACCCCAGCAGGTAACGGGCCCTATATACTTACCGTTCCCCAGGGTCCCGCTCACGGCCGCCTGCGCTTCCGATTCTGCGGAGGCAGCTGTGAGCAGGAGCGGGGATCGGTATGTGAGGCCGCGGGCCAAACACCACAATCTCTGCTATCATCTGTAAAGACCCCGGAGTATAATAATCGGAGGCCCAGAGTTTGTGAGGGAACATAAAAAACAATGTACTTACCTCTCCTGCACTTCTCCAGGCTTCGGGCCTGTTTGGTGACGTCCCCGACGTCATTTTGCGTCGCGACGCCTTGCTCGCATCACGTGACGCCGGCCTGGTCCAACATCGAAAGGCGGCTGAAGCAGTAGGGAGTGGGCCGGAGCGAGGAACAGGTAAGCAACGTTGTATTTTATGTTTCTATCCTCCCCTGGGTCTCCGATCATTATACTCTTTTCAGACCCCAGAGTATAATAATTGTTCATGGGTGGTCCACAATGGGACATATAATAGTGTGTGCAGGGGCCACTATGGGGCAAAATACTCAGTGCAGGGGCCACTATGGGGAATAATAATGTGTACAGGGGTCACTATGGGGAATGATACTTTGTGCAGGGGCCACTATGGGGCATAATACCGTGTGCAGGGGCCACTATGCGGCAAAATACTCAGTGCAGGGGCCACTATGGGGAATAATAGTGTGTGCAGGAGCCACTATGGCACATAATAGTGTGCGCAGGAATGCATTTTTTTTTTGGGGGGGGAGTTGGAGGGGGCGGTCCGGGGGGGGGCGATTGGGGGCAGCGATTCAGGGGGGGGGGGCCCATGTCAAATGTTCGCCTTGGGGCCCAGCCATTCCTAGTTACGCCACTGAATGAGGGTGTAGCCATTGCACCAAAGGGGTAAGCAGCAAGCCATCATTTCTCTACAAAGCTTATTTGTATATTGATATCTTGGCAATAAAGGCATGGGTTCCCAATAGGAAAAGAGTGTTTCATTCAGGCGAACCTAACCTATTTATCTGTGGGGCTGGGTTGATATGTTGAAGTCTGGTGACACTAGCCTATCTATCTCTGGGGCTGGGCTGATATGCTGAAGTCTGGTGACACTAACCTATCTATCTGCAGGGCTGGGGTGATATTCTGGGTTCTGGTGACACTAACCTATCTATCTGCGGGGCTGGGGTGATATGCTGGTTCTGGTGACACTAACCTATCTATCTGCAGGACTAGGTTAATATACTGGGGTCTGGTGACACTAACCTATCTACCTGCGGGGCTGGGCTGATATGCTGGGTCTGGTGACACTAACCTATCTATCTGCAGGACTAGGTTAATATACTGGGGTCTGGTGACACTAACCTATCTACCTGCAGGGCTGGGCTGATATGCTGGGTCTGGTGACACTAACCTATCTATCTGCAGGACTAGGTTAATATACTGGGGTCTGGTGACACTAACCTATCTATCTGCAGGACTGGGTTGATATACTGGGGTCTGGGGACACTAACCTATCTATCTGCAGGACTGGGCTAATATGCTGGTTCTGGTGACACTAACCTATCTATTTGCAGGGCTGGGCTAATATGCTGGTTCTGGTGACACTAACCTATCTATTTGCAGGGCTGGGCTGATATGCTGGTTCTGGTGACAGACTCCCTCTAAATGTGATTTCCCATTTTTAGCAAATTCTTGTAAAAATATAAAAACAAGGAAAGGGAAAAAGTCCTGGAAAATCCGGATACAAAAATTGGCTGATTTCCCTTAGAGATGTCCTGACTGGAGCTGTCAGTACAGGACTAGTCACATGTAATATACTGGATTGCTCTGTATTACTGAAATGTGTACGGGAGGTCATTCTGCAGCCCCGGTTGCCAAACCAGGCACTTGAAAAGGGCATCAAAAATGGGGCTGCTATTTTGGTAAACATGTTGCACATCATGTGACTTGCAAGCCACACACCCTTTTTCAGAGGTTGAATTGGCACAATAGCATTGATAAATATGCCATCCCTCCAAAAAAGCAAAGCAAATGTCAATTTGTTATCTTGGTTTTCCACTGAAACAGGTGCAGGGTTTGTCAGATATCAGAGCCTTCTCTTGCACTGAAGCCTACAGACATGCAAGCAGCATACGATACATAAAGGTTTTCAGACTTCAGATTGAACCAAGAATTGTCTCATTCACTGACATCAAGTGAAACAAAAAGTATATCAAAAAGTTCCAGACTGATTCATCTTATAGCAATTATGTAACTGGAAAAACCCTTTTAAGGGAGTGGTGTGGTTTAGAGATAAAAACCCCCATTAATGAATTCTAAATTAAGGTCGGGGCCCCACATTACGAAAACGCCACTGCAAAAAAACGCAGCTTTTTACATTATCTGCAAATTGGGTGGGAATCAGGCTAATCCCATCCACACATTGCAGAAAAATATCCACAGCGGAAATGCTGCGATTACTATATAGGTACAATAGAGGCATAAAGTCCACTGGGGAAAACTCTTCAGACTTTTTGTGAAAAACGCTATGGAATAAAAATGATGCGTCTCTGCTGCAGTCGTTTTGCAGCGATACACTGTATGGGGCCTTAGTCTAAAGGACTAAAACAACTTATGCCCTATCCATAGGATAGAGGAGAAATAACTGATTGGTGGGGTTTGATGACTAAAATCCCCCACAGATCCTGAGAACGAGGGAGCAGTGGCATAAGTACCAGGGTAGCGACCGTAGTGGCTGAAACAGGGGCCGGGCAGGCCCCTAATGCTTTTTTTTTTTTTTTAATAGGTCCCAGCCCGTAGCAGGTAACGGGCCCTATTTACTTACCGATCCCCGCTCCTGCTCATGGCCTCCTCTCGTGAGCAGAAGCGGGGATCGGTAAGTGAGGGCCGCGGGCCTGCGGCAAGAGTATTTGTTGGACGAACCCCAACAAATACTGCTATTATTATACTCGGGGGACTTTTCAGACCCCAGAGTATAATGATTGGAGGCCCAGGGGAGGTGACAAACATGAAAACCAGTATTACTCACCTCTCCTGCGCTCCGGCGTAACTCCCTGCAATCTTCAGGCCTCTTTGGTGATGTCCCAGACGTCACGTAGGCCAGACCGGCATCATTATGCGTCGCAACGCTGGCCTGGCCCACGTGATGTATGTGCTGACATTGAAGAGGGACGAAAGCAGCAGGGACTGCGGTGGAGCGCAGGAGAGGTAAGTACCACTGGTTGTTATGTTTATCACCTCCCCTAAGCCTCCGATCATTATACTCTGGGGTCTGAAAATAATAGTTTGTGGGTGGTCCACTATGGGGCTTAATACTGTGTGCAGGGGCCACTATGGGGCATAATACTGTTTGCAGGGGCCACTATGGGGCATAATATTGTGTGCAGGGGCCACTATGGGGCATAATACTGTGTGCAGGGGCCACTATGGAGCATAATACTGTGTGCAGGGGCCACTATGGGGCATAATGCTGTTTGCAGGGCCCACTATGGTGCATAATACTGTGTGCAGGGGCCTCTGTGGGACATTATACTGTGTGCAGGGGCTACTGTGGGACATAATATTGTGTGGAGGGGCCACTGTTGACATAATAATGTGTGCAGGGTTCACTGTGGGACATAATACTGTGTGCAGGGACCACTGTGGGACATAATACTGTTTTGAAGGGCCACTATGGGACATTATAATGTGTGAAGGGGCCGCTATGGGACATTATACCATCTGGAGGCCACTTTGAGACATTATACTCTGTGTAAATGGGGAGTTCTACTGTGTGGGGGCCAGGAAAGGGGGCACTATGCCATGGGGGGGGGGGACCAAGTCAAAAGTTTGCTGGGGGGCCCCAGTCTTTGCTAGTTACACCCCTATGGGGGGGTTATTCCTATTAAGTACGTAGCAGCAGTGAATGCAGATATCCCCCCCACTCCATTAATTTAAATGGAAGTGCCTGAAATAGTTGAAGTACAGCACTCGGCTATCTCCGGTGCGCCCATTAAAATGAATGGTGCCTAAATGTGTAATACTTCTTCTCGCTTTTAGTGGTGCTGCATTATAAACAAGCACTTGCTCCTGGGTATCCCCGCAAGTTAAAGAGGTATAGCCTGTTCTGGGATCTAATTTCTAGAGCAACCTTACACACAATGGACGTAACGTCACACGGAAGTTGTATTTTGTGGTATTTGGCGAGATTGCACACCCATAGTGATGAATGAAGAAGAAAACAAGCGCAAGTCCAAGTGCAATGTTTCTGTTCAGGGTAATGTTTGGCGTCTTGGAGTCACATGACCACATTACACATTATTACGTACACGGCATTCCATCGGAGCAAAGTGACAGTCATATGATGAGTCTGACCATGTCAACCTGTGGAATATTCCAGTTACTCTAATAATATGCAGACATCTTTCAGGAAACCAGAAGCTACATGTGATGAGTATATAACCTCTCCATTCACTGAGGTCAACCATGCATGAGACACTTTATACCTCGTGCCTCTCCACAGCCAAAAATCCCAAACAAGTTAGAAAACAGACACTAGCTAAACCATAATAACAAGACCCTAAAACAAAAATCACCTGTCTTAAAGGGAGTCTGTCACCAGAACCTGGCATATCCACCCAACCCTGCAGATAGGTTATGGTCACCAGAACCAGCATATCACTCCAACCCTGCAGATAGATAGGTTAGGGTCACCAGAACCTGACATAACAACCCAACCCTGCAGATAGATAGGTTAGGGTCACCAGAACCTGGCATATCAACCCAACCATACAGATAGATAGGTTAGGGTCACCAGAACCTGGCATATCAACCCAACCCTACAGATAGATAGGTTAGGGTCACCAGAAGCTGACATAACAACCCAACCATGCAGATAGATAGGTTAGGGTCACCAGAACCTGGCATATCAACCCAACCCTGCAGATAGGTTATGGTCACCAGAACCAGCATATCACTCCAACCCTGCAGATAGATAGGTTAGGGTCACCAGAACCTGACATAACAACCCAACCCTGCAGATAGATAGGTTAGGGTCACCAGAACCAGCATATCAACCCAGCCTTGCAGATAGATAGGTTATGGTCACTAGAACCCAGCATATCACTCCAATGCTGCAGATAGATAGGTTATGGTCACCAGAACCAGCATATCAACCCAAATTGGAGATAGATAGGTTAGGGTCACCAGAACCCGGCATAACAACCCAACCCTGCAGATAGATAGGTTAACATCACCTGAATCATACAATGTTTTCCCCTTGTGAATCAGTCTCTTCCTTGCTGAGATATAGCTGTTTTTATCAATATGCAAATGAGCTCTTTGGAGCAATGAGGGTTTGCCATTGCTCCCAAGATGTAAGCGGCAATGCCCTCCAAAGAGCTCATTTACATATTGATAAAAACAGCTATATCTCAGGAACAAAGAGACTGATTCACAAGGGGAAAACATTGTATGATTCAGGTGATGTTAACCTATCTATCTGCGAGCTGGGTTCTGGAGACAGACTACCTTTGGAGGGGTTTTCCAGCAGGATACAGTTTTGGAGCAAAGGGGTAGAATGAGATAAAAAAAAAAAAAAAAAACACCACTGCCTTTTTAATACTTACTAGGGCCGTCTTACTTCCTGATCCAGTCTCGACACACAGGAAACTGAAGTCGTACCACTGGTTGGCTGAGGGGGAATTTCTCAGCACTTCCTGCTGTGTCGAAATGGGACATGGAAGGAGAGACTACCAGGGACCATAACCATCAGGATCAGTGAAAAGTGTAACGCCTCCTTTTATTTTTTTTTTTATCCTATTCTGCCTTTTTGCCAAAAAAAAATTATCCTGCCAGAAAACCCCTTTAAATCCTTATTGTATATAATTCAGCGTCCAGTAAGTGATGTTATATCATTGTTATGATTAGGTTAAAATCTGACAATCCAATATTCCATGCTAGAATTTCATAAGACCATGTGCTACAGACTGGACAGAGAAACTGTGTTATATATATGCAAATGAGGCATCTAGTGCACTGGGGGCGGGTCGTCAGCTCCCTGGAGCACTGTTATTGACACTCAGACCATCCCCTGCCTGCGCCTCCCTATGCACTGCGAGCTGATCCTCCAACTGTTATGACATCACCCATCCTCCTGGAGCAGCAAAAGCAGTCTCTCAGAACTGAAAGCCCGCCCCCAGTGCACCAACTGCCTCATTTGCATAAGACTTAAGTTGTTTTTCTCCAAATCTACAAAAATGACATATATAACAAAGGTACGTTATGTATCACTGTAATGTGGTGGCAGCGACTGAATATACTTGGGGGGAGGTGATAGACCACTTCAAAGGAATTTTACTGTTCTAAAAAAAATGTAAACACTAATATAATACTATTATTATAAAATATCATATTATATTATTAATGTTGTTATTATTATTATTATTTTTATCTTAAAAGTGGTTTTCACGGAGGGGGTCCGATGGGGGTCTGACACCCAGGCCCCCCACCGATCAGCTGTTTGAAGATACTGCTGCATTCATCCGAAAAGAAAACCAAGCACAGAGCGCCGTACACTGTATAGTGGTTGTGCTTGGTATCGCAGCTCAGCCCCATTCACTTGAATGGGACTGAGATGTAAACAGGCTATTTGATTGATGAACGTGATGTCACATGGACTATAAAGTTACTGCAGGGTTCCCAGGTGTCAAACCTCCATTGATTATCAATTGTTGACCCATCCTAAGGATAGGTCATCAAATAATAAGTCCTGAAAAACACCTTTAGACGGAAGCCCCAAGTTGCAAAAATGCTGCAGTTTGGCCGTGGCGGAAACACTGCAGCAAAAACCGCGGCATTTTACAGTTCCTGAAAAGTAGATTGGATTCTAGCAAATCCCATCCACACATTGCAGAAAGATACCCTCAGCAGAAATGATGCGATTTGCAAAACCATTGCGTTTTTGGAAATCGCAGCATGTCAATTATACCTACGGAAACGCCGGCGGTTTCCCTATAGCTATAATTCAAGCAGAACATGTGCAGAGGAAAGCTACGGCTTGCTACATGGGGCCTTTGCCTTAATATTTCTTTATTATACTATTTTTTAGTATATTTTTTGTAAATATGTGTATTATATGTGTGTGCTATTTTGTATATTTATTATTTATAATAATTATTAATATATTATTATTATTAATAATAATAATAATAATAATAATAATAATAATAATAATAATTTGGTCTAAATTGCATTACAGCAAACAATTACATATTCAAGGACTAAATTAGTTAAAAATATTCATCAAAAAAAAAAAATCTGTAAAAAAAAAAAAAATATTAATTAGCAAGTTATATATAAGATACATATAGCATAGGCAGAGCACCTGGATAAAAACTAAGCTGACCCCATCCCCGGTTCCCTCTGCCAACACAGTTCTTGTCTAACATGTAATTAAAATTCTAATGAGCCTAGAAACAAACAGAACTCTGCGCAAACAAAAGACGTCAAAAGCGAACAAAACACAAAAACATAAAAACTGCTTAGTCCACAAAAATAAGGGACTGGAATTCTTGTATGTTTTCCCAATGGGTCAGCCAAGACTCATCCCTGTCAATGATACAACCCAACCTATGGGGCCCGTAGGACTTACCTTTACAAACAGTTCAATTTCTGGGTCCTTATCCTCTCCATTAGTAGGAGCGCAATCGGACATTTTGGTAAAATTTATGTTTTCTTAATTTTTTTTCTCGCAGTAAAAAAAAAAAAAAAAAAAAAGCTAAATAAATTCAATTAAAAATGTATAACCAGTGGAGTTTTTGCAAAAATTATCCTCTCAGTAAGTGAGATTTGGGAGACATCCTCTGGCTTGGGGATCAGCAGAAGACCTGAATGTTTAGCAGAGCAGTCATGATCCAGCTCTGCTTCAATTGCAATCTAAAGAGAGCAACAAGTCCCCAGCTGGATACTGTATCCTCATCTGTCAGTGATCAGTTCACACTGACAGACCAAAATAACCCACAGCAAGAGAGCAGAGGAGTGGTTACAAGGCTGGGGATGGCCGGCTACACCTATGGCAGGACCATGTGCCAAGCAGGCCCTCCTCCCAGTACAGTGTGCACAGTGCTCAGGAAAGCCTGTCCTCAGTGCCTGCCAGAGCAAAGCTGCCAACAGGCATATACACAGGAATATTAATCACATAAATATTTGCACAATCCAGTTATAGCAATATTTGTAAAATTGTAACAGAATTATTACAGGATCCTTTTCCATGTAAATGAAAGTTTTATAATTGTTTTTACACCTTTCTAAATCATATATATAGTTGCAGCCTGATGAAAATATATGTAAAAAGTGATGGAAATAACTTTGGAATGGAAATAGCTGAGAATTTGTAAATTATAGCGGCAGGATTATATTCCTTTTCACCACTGATGATATAAAAGACTTTCCATCCCTTCCAGGGTGTTCTGCAGTAGCTGAGGTGTGTATTATGAGGTTCTGCAGTAGCTGAGGTATGTATTATGAGGTTCTGCAGTAGCTGAGGTGTGTATTATGATGTTCTGCAGTAGCTGAGGTGTGTATTATGATGTTCTGCAGTAGCTGAGGTGTGTATTATGAGGTTCTGCAGTAGCTGAGGTGTGTATTATGATGTTCTGCAGCAGCTGAGGTGTGTATTATGATGTTCTGCAGCAGCTGAGGTGTGTATTATGAGGTTCTGCAGCAGCTGAGGTGTGTATTATGATGTTCTGCAGCAGCTGAGGTGTGTATTATGAGGTTCTGCAGTAGCTGAGGTATGTATTATGAGGTTATGCAGTAGCTGAGGTGTGTATTATGAGGTTCTGCAGTAGCTGAGGTGTGTATTATGAGGTTCTGCAGTAGCTGAGGTGTGTATTATGATGTTCTGCAGTAGCTGAGGTGTGTATTATGATGTTCTGCAGTAGCTGAGGTGTGTATTATGAGGTTCTGCAGTAGCTGAGGTGTGTATTATGATGTTCTGCAGCAGCTGAGGTGTGTATTATGATGTTCTGCAGCAGCTGAGGTGTGTATTATGAGGTTCTGCAGTAGCTGAGGTGTGTATTATGAGGTTATGCAGTAGCTGAGGTGTGTATTATGATGTTCTGCAGCAGCTGAGGTGTGTATTATGAGGTTCTGCAGCAGCTGAGGTGTGTATTATGAGGTTCTGCAGTAGCTGAGGTGTGTATTATGATGTTCTGCAGTAGCTGAGGTGTGTATTATGAGGTTCTGCAGTAGCTGAGGTGTGTATTATGAGGTTCTGCAGCAGCTGAGGTGTGTATTATGAGGTTCTGCAGTAGCTGAGGTGTGTATTATGAGGTTCTGCAGCAGCTGAGATGTGTATTATGATGTTCTGCAGCAGCTGAGGTGTGTATTATGAGGTTCTGCAGTAGCTGAGGTGTGTATTATGAGGTTCTGCAGCAGCTGAGGTGTGTATTATGAGGTTCTGCAGTAGCTGAGGTGTGTATTATGAGGTTCTGCAGCAGCTGAGGTGTGTATTATGAGGTTCTGCAGCAGCTGAGATGTGTATTATGATGTTCTGCAGTAGCTGAGGTGTGTATTATGATGTTCTGCAGCAGCTGAGGTGTGTATTATGAGGTTCTGCAGTAGCTGAGGTGTGTATTATGGTGTTCTGCAGCAGCTGAGGTGTGTATTATGGGGTTCTGCAGTAGCTGAGGTGTGTATTATGGGGTTCTGCAGTAGCTGAGGTGTGTATTATGGTGTTCTGCAGCAGCTGAGGTGTGTATTATGAGGTTCTGCAGCAGCTGAGGTGTGTATTATGGGGTTCTGCAGCAGCTGAGGTGTGTATTATGAGGTTCTGCAGCAGCTGAGGTGTGTATTATGGGGTTCTGCAGCAGCTGAGGTGTGTATTATGAGGTTATGCAGTAGCTGAGGTGTGTATTATGATGTTCTGCAGCAGCTGAGGTGTGTATTATGATGTTCTGCAGTAGCTGAGGTGTGGATTATGATGTTCTGCAGCAGCTGAGGTGTGTATTATGATGTTCTGCAGTAGCTGAGGTGTGTATTATGAGGTTCAGCAGCAGCTGAGGTGTGTATTATGATGTTCTGCAGCAGCTGAGGTGTGTATTATGAGGTTCTGCAGTAGCTGAGGTGTGTATTATGATGTTCTGCAGCAGCTGAGGTGTGTATTATGAGGTTCTGCAGCAGCTGAGGTGTGTATTAAGAGGTTCTGCAGCAGCTGAGGTGTGTATTATGATGTTCTGCAGCAGCTGAGGTGTGTATTATGAGGTTCTGCAGTAGCTGAGGTGTGTATTATGATGTTCTGCAGTAGCTGAGGTGTGTATTATGATGTTCTGCAGTAGCTGAGGTGTGTATTATGATGTTCTGCAGCAGCTGAGGTGTGTATTATGAGGTTCAGCAGCAGCTGAGGTGTGTATTATGAGGTTCTGCAGTAGCTGAGGTGTGTATTATGAGGTTCAGCAGCAGCTGAGGTGTGTATTATGATGTTCTGCAGTAGCTGAGGTGTGTATTATGAGGTTCAGCAGCAGCTGAGGTGTGTATTATGAGGTTCTGCAGTAGCTGAGGTGTGTATTATGAGGTTGTGCAGCAGCTGAGGTGTGTATTATGAGGTTCAGCAGCAGCTGAGGTGTGTATTATGAGGTTCTGCAGTAGCTGAGGTGTGTATTATGAGGTTCTGCAGCAGCTGAGGTGTGTATTATGAGGTTCTGCAGTAGCTGAGGTGTGTATTATGAGGTTCTGCAGTAGCTGAGGTGTGTATTATGATGTTCTGCAGCAGCTGAGGTGTGTATTATGAGGTTCTGCAGTAGCTGAGGTGTGTATTATGATGTTCTGCAGTAGCTGAGGTGTGTATTATGAGGTTCTGCAGTAGCTGAGGTGTGTATTATGAGGTTCTGCAGTAGCTGAGGTGTGTATTATGATGTTCTGCAGCAGCTGAGGTGTGTATTATGAGGTTCTGCAGTAGCTGAGGTGTGTATTATGAGGTTCTGCAGTAGCTGAGGTGTGTATTATGTTCTGCAGCAGCTGAGGTGTGTATTATGATGTTCTGCAGCAGCTGAGGTGTGTATTATGAGGTTCTGCAGTAGCTGAGGTGTGTATTATGATGTTCTGCAGCAGCTGAGGTGTGTATTATGAGGTTCTGCAGCAGCTGAGGTGTGTATTATGATGTTATGCAGCAGCTGAGGTGTGTATTATGAGGTTCTGCAGCAGCTGAGGTTTGTATTATGATGTTCTGCAGTATCTGAGGTGTGTATTATGAGGTTCTGCAGTAGCTGAGGTGTGTATTATGAGGTTCTGCAGTAGCTGAGGTGTGTATTATGATGTTCTGCAGCAGCTGAGGTGTGTATTATGAGGTTCTGCAGTAGCTGAGGTGTGTATTATGAGGTTCTGCAGCAGCTGAGGTTTGTATTATGATGTTCTGCAGTATCTGAGGTGTGTATTATGAGGTTCTGCAGTAGCTGAGGTGTGTATTATGAGGTTCTGCAGCAGCTGAGGTGTGTATTATGATGTTCTGCAGCCGCTGAGGTGTGTATTATGAGGTTCTGCAGTAGCTGAGGTGTGTAATATGAGGTCCTGCAGCAGCTGAGGTGTGTATTATGAGGTTATGCAGTAGCTGAGGTGTGTATTATGAGGTTCTGCAGCAGCTGAGGTGTGTATTATGATGTTCTGCAGCAGCTGAGGTGTGTATTATGAGGTTCTGCAGCAGCTGAGGTGTGTATTATGAGGTTCTGCAGTAGCTGAGGTGTGTATTATGAGGTTCTGCAGTAGCTGAGGCAGGGGCGTAACTACCGGGGTAGCAGCGGTAGCAGCTGCCACAGGGCCCGGGACATTACGGGGCCCGGCGGGCCCCCAATGCGTTTTTTTGTTTTTTTTTATAGTCCGTTATCTGCTGGAGTAACCCCAGCAGGTAACGGGCCCTATATACTTACCGTTCCCCGGGGTCCCGCTCACGGCTGCCTGCGCTTCCGATTCTGCGGAGGCAGCTGTGAGCAGGAGTGGGGATCGGTATGTGAGGCCGCGGGCCGAACACCACAATCTCTGCTATCATCTGAAAAGACCCCGGAGTATAATAATCGGAGGCCCAGAGTTGGTGAGGGAACATAAAAAACTATGTGCTTACCTGTCCTACGCTTCTCCAGGCTTCGGGCCTGTTTGGTGACGTCCCAGACGTCAGCCGACGTCATTTTGCGTCGCGACGCAGGCCCGCGTCACGTGACGCCGGCCTGGTCCAACATTGAAGAAGGCCGGAGTAGCGCACGGGCATGCACCGGAGCGAGGAACAGGTAAGACACATTTTTTTATGTTTCTATCCTCCCCTGGGTCGCCGATCATTATACTCTGGGGTCTGAAAAGACCCCATAGTATAATAATTGTTCATGGGTGGTCCACAATGGGACATATAATAGTGTGTGCAGGGGCCACTATGGGGCAAAATACTCAGTGCAGGGGCCACTATGGGGAATAATAGTGTGTGCAGGGGCCACTATGGGGCAAAATACTCAGTGCAGGGGCCACTATGGGGAATAATAGTGTGTGCAGGGGCCCCTATGGGACATGATACTGTGTGCAGGGGCCCCTATGGGACATGATACTGTGTGCAGGGGCCACTATGGGGCATGATACTGTGTGCAGAGGCCACTATGGGGCATGATACTGTGTGCAGGGGCCACTATGGGACATGATACTGTGTGCAGGGGCCACTATGGGGCATGATACTGTGTGCAGGGGCCACTATGGGACATGATACTGTGTGCAGGGGCCCCTATGTGACATGATACTGTGTGCAGGGGCCACTATGGGGCAGAATACTGTGTGCAGGGGCCACTATGGGACATGATACTGTGTGCAGGGGCCCCTATGGGACATGATACTGTGTGCAGGGGCCACTATGGAGCATGATGCTGTGTGCAGGGGCCACTATGGGGCATGATACTGTGTGCAGGGGCCACTATGGGGCATGATACTGTGTTCAGGGGCCACTATGGGGCATGATACTGTGTGCAGGGGCCACTATGGCACATAATAGTGTACACGTTTTTTTTTGGGGGGGGGGGGGGGGTTGGAAGGGGCGGTCCGGGGGGAGGGGTCGGGGGCGGCGGTTTGGGGGGGCCATGCCAAATGTTTGCCTTGGGGCCCAGCCATTCCTAGTTACGCCACTGAGCTGAGGTGTGTATTATGATGTTCTGCAGCAGCTGAGGTGTGTATTATGATGTTCTGCAGCAGCTGAGGTGTGTATTATGATGTTCTGCAGTAGCTGAGGTGTGTATTATGAGGTTCTGCAGCAGCTGAGGTGTGTATTATGATGTTCTGCAGTAGCTGAGGTGTGTATTATGAGGTTCTGCAGCAGCTGAGGTGTGTATTATGATGTTCTGCAGCAGCTGAATATTATATGTAGCAGCTGTATTATAATGTTTTATAGCAGCCAAAATGTGGATTATATTATTGTTCTGCAGCATTTCACATGTGTATTATGTCAGAGGTGTAACTTGAAGCTCCTGGGCCCCAATACAACATATGTAACGTGGCCTCCACTTGTGCTATCTATAATACCAGTGTCTTCTTCTTGTTGAGAGATCTTTGGGCCCCCCTAAGGCTTCAGGGCCCGGTAGCAATTGCTGTCTCAGCTAACCCTATACTTACGCACTTGTATGAAGTTTTGCAGCAGCTGGGGTGTCTGCTATGAGGTTCTGCAACATTTGAGGCATGTATATAATCTGCAGTTGCCACAAGAGGGAGTCAAAGGACAGGTGAGCTGTAAGTTACAGAAGAAGGCATTGCAAATGGAGATTTAGCCCTGACAAGGAGCTGGTGCGCTGGGAAGTCTAGGACTGGAGAAGTATAAGCCCCCTGAGTCATAATGTGGAGAAAAGGCAGTGGAGCATTAGACCACTCAGCCATGCACTGGCGTCAATGGTAGCAAATGGAGCTGAACGGACTGCGAAAGCCCAGAAGGGGCAAATAAAGTCTCTATTTCAAGGTACATACAAGTCATGGTACTGGTAAAAGGGCACCTGGCGTATGGAGTCTTATACAGTCTGTTCCTTCCCATTATTGAGCTTCAGTAACTTCAGTAATAAATAGTTACAATCTGATAAAAATATTTACAAAGCTGAATGTGATAAAAATATCTACAGATCTGTCAATTTTAGAAATAGTTGAGAATTTGTACATTTTATGCTGTCAGGATTATATTCCTTTTCACCACTGACTGATGTAAAACACTTTAATTCCTCTCATAAAGGGTGTTCTGCAGTATCTAAGATGTGTATTATGATGTTCTGCAGCAGCTGAGGGATGTATTATGTTGTTCTGCAGCAGCTGAGTTATGCATTGTGATGTTCTGCAGCATCTAATGTGTGTATTATGATGTCCTGCAGCAGCTGAGGTGTGTAGTATAATATTCTGGGGCATATAAGGCATGTATTATGATGTTCTGCAGAAGCTGAGGTGTACATTATGATGTCCTGCAGCAGCTGAGGTGTGTATTATGATGTTCTGCAGAAGCTGAGGTGTACATTATGAGGTTCTGCAGCAGCTGAGGTGTGTATTATGAGGTTCTGCAGCAGCTGAGGTGTGTTTTATGAGGTTCTGCAGCAGCTGAGGTGTGTATTATGAGGTTCTGCAGTAGCTGAGGTGTGTATTATGATGTTCTGCAGAAGCTGAGGTGTATATTATGATGCTCTGCAGCATCTAAAGGGTGTATTATTATGTTCTGCAGCAGCTGAGATATGAATTATTTTGTTTTGCAGCAGCCGAGATATTTTTTATGATATTCTGCATCATCTAAGGAGTGTATTATGATGTTCTGCAGCAGCTGAGGTGTGTATTATGAGGTTGTGCAGTAGCTGAGGTGTGTATTATGATGTTCTGCAGCAGCTGAGGTGTGTATTATGATGTTCTGCAGCAGCTGAGGTGTGTATTATGATATTCAAAAGCATCTAAGGGGTGTATTATGATATTCTGCAGCAGCTGAAGTGTGTATTATGATGTCTTGCAGCAGCTGAGGTGTGTATTATGATGTTCTGCAGCAGCTGAGGTGTGTATTATGATGTTCTGCAGCAGCTGAGGTGTGTATTATGAGGTTCTGCAGCAGCTGAGGTGTGTATTATGTGGTTGTGCAGTAGCTGAGGTGTGTATTATGATATTCTGCAGCAGCTGAGGTGTGTATTATGATATTCAGCAGCATCTAAGGGGTGTATTATGATATTCAGCAGCATCTAAGGGGTGTATTATGATATTCAGCAGCATCTAAGGGGTATATTATGATATTCTGCAGCAGCTGAGGTGTGTATTATGATATTCTGCAGCATCTAAGGGGTGTATTATGATATTCTGCAGCAGCTGAGGTGTGTATTATGATATTCTGCAGCATCTAAGGGGTGTATTATGATGTTCTGCAGCAGCTGAGGTGCGTATTGTTTTGCGTGTAATTGTAAAATGATAGAAATAATACTGGCAGATACTACTGAGACATGTCATGTTTAGTACAGAGACATGACAGGTTATAGGTGAAACACTTCATGACTTCCGCAGACGGAGACCTTTCAGAGAACATGAAATATTTAGAGGCAGCGGCTCCTTTCCTTCTTGCTTTTGTTTTGCAGAGTACTGTACAAACTTTAGTTGGGAATTTTTACTGACGTGTTATTTTCTTTTACAATTAGTTACAATTTTAGATACAATCAGTAATTTCCTGACCTTTGACAATGTTGTCTATACTATAGATTAATAATTGTCTATATGGTACTAGACTCCAACCTGTGGGGCAGCGGCTGTTCCTAAACTACAAATCTCAGCAAGCTGGATACCTCCATAAAATATTACTGCCAGGACAATGGGTCAGTCTTTCATTTATTGAAACCAGCCCAGTGCCATGCCATGTATACACAAATCACATACTATATACACCCATGGCCATCTCTATAACTGAAGGATCTAACTCATCTAGTGGGTGAAATCTCTAAATAAGGGTTCATCAGTATACGGTGTATACATTACAAATACAATCCAGCAATGTCGCAAGGGTAGATGCTAGAATGGAGGGGGTAAAATCAGGTGCTGCCTGGTATGTTGTGGATCCAGTAGGTGGCGCTGCCTCCTGGGACTGTTAGTATGAGGCAGCATCTGCTGTATCCATGTCAAACCAGGTGGGTTAGAGTTAGAGTTGCATATAGGAAATGCATAGATAGCCTCAACATCAACAGTGCAATACCCGAAAATGCCGAGGTGTGTTAGCTGTGAAGGACAGAGCCTGCCAGGCCACAAAGCTATCGCACCTGGGTCCTGAGCAGGGCCCCCCATGATATCTATACAAGAATACAATATGGACATACAAATAATATCAGCAGATTGTATGCCATTATTTCATTCTATACTGTTCTATAACTGGTCAATAATCCAGAATATTCATAATCTAGCACCTAGAGATCAGGATTGGAGTAAATTTACTGCACATGTAGAGAAATATACCTCATTATACATAAGTATACCTTATAGCAGCGGTCTGCATCCTGTGCCTCTCCAACTACAAGTCTACTTAGGGATTGTATGGATATAATTTGTCAGTGACTGTCAGTATTCAAGTCAAATATTTGGTTAGAATCTGCCCATGTATCTGTGCCCAGGGCTCCATTTGCTTCATCTCAGCTGTAGTTAATATCATGTGTGTATTTTGTAGTACACACGTATTATGTAGAGCCTATACAGTAAGTAGACTATCCCTCTATTGCATATACTGTATAACATTGCCTGTGTCTGCACTGTTCCAGCACCCCCTGATGAAGCTATTGTGTAACATGTGTTGGTGTGCTGGACAGTGTGGTGGGAAGAGTTAATGGCTACTTGTGGGTAACTGGATTATTTATGTATTTGTTGGATGGCTAGTCTTATCATTTTTTGACTCAGATGTGCTTTATGTGGATTTTCTGATAGAATATTTGATATAATTATAGATTAGTGTTATCGGTGTATATGAATTTTTTGTATATTGGTAAATTCTCTCTTTGCTTATATTTATTTGTCATCAGTTGAGTCCCACCAGCCCTCCCCTCTTCTTCCACACTGTCCTTTGTCCATGTGCTGTTTTTTATTTGTTTTTAATATTGTTTACTTTTTGCTGTATATTTTGGATATAAAATAAAGATAGGATATATTGTTATGGATTTTTTGTATTTATTTATTGGATTAATTGTTATGTGATATAGTATAATATATATAATATTATGGTTTCCAATGTAATAGAAACATTGTGGCCAAGAGAGGAAGCTTTTTATTACGTACTGTATATAATTTGCGGTTTACAGCACAACCAAACAACCAGTGGATTGTGAAAAGAAATTATTCAATGGAAAAATCTACATTAGCTTCAATGAGAAATTTAAAGAGATTGTTTTACATAAACGTTCTCCTGGTTATTGCACTTCTACTGGTTCCTGCTCTTCTGGTTACTATACTTCTCCTGGTTCTTGTCCTTTTCCTAGTTCCTGCACTTTTCCTGGTTCCTGCTCTTCAGGTTCCTGTCCTTTTCCTAGTTCCTGCACTTCTACTTGTTCCTGTCCTTTCCTGGTTCATGCTCTTTTGGTTCCTTCACTTCTCCAGATCCCTGCTCTTTTGGTTCCTGCACTATTCCTGGTTCCTATTATTTTGGTTCCTGTAGGTCTCTTGGTTCATTCTCTTTTTGTAGTTCCTGCTCTTCAGGTTCCTGTACTTCTCATGGCTCCTGTCCTTTTCCTAGTTCCTGCACTTCTACTTGTTCCTGTCCTTTCCTGGTTCATGCTCTTTTGGTTCCTTCACTTCTCCAGATCCCTGCACTTTTGGTTCCTGCACTATTCCTGGTTCCTATTATTTTGGTTCCTGTACGTCTCTTGGTTCATTCTCCTTTTGTAGTTCTTGCTCTTCTGGTTCCTGTATTTTTGGTTACTACTCTTTTCCCGCACTGTATTGTTGGTTCCTGCACTACACGTCTCTCACATTCTGATCTACACTTCTCCTGGTTGTAGTGTTTCTGCGCTTTTTCTGGTTCCTACAATACAATGCTCACAGCTACTGCACTTCTCTGGTTCCTGCACTACACTTTTCCTGGTTTCTGAACTCCTCCTACTTCCTACATTACTCTTTTCCTGGTTCCTTTACAGCTCCTGGTTCCCATAGTACATTTTTCCTGGTTCTTATAGCACACTTTTCCTGGTTTCTGCACTCCTCCTAGTTCCTACACTACACTTTTTCTGGTTCCTGTATAGCTCCTGGTTCCCATAGTACATTTTTTCCTGGTTCCTGCACTCCTAACTTGCCCCATAACAAGGGTACAGTGCATCAGCTTATAGTGGTCACGGGTAAGGCTGACATGATATTTAGTTTCTCATGTCTATGGGAACTAATTCCTATACTATTCTTGTTATGTGATAAGCAGCACCAAACTGGCAGATGCCACTTATCTCCACCCATAGAAATAACATGTCTGCTTGGCTGATAACAATAGAACTTTATTCTGTTACCAACACAACAAAAGAGATCTGTCACAATGGCTTTATGTGAACTGTACGGCTCAGGTCCAGGACGGTTAGCTGAGATGTTTGTTAAAGAGGTATGGACTGTAGACTAACATACAAAGATATGTCATGATAATGTCATACGTTTCACTACAGTCTTATGCCAAACCACAGATAGTCATGTCACTCTGAGTCATGCCATATAACCAACTCAGCTCTGCTACGCCTGTGTGATACTCACTGCTGGAGTGATACTTACTCACTAATACAAGACGATACGATTTATGAGACACAGTTTACACATTCCACCTATGACAACAGCGCCCTCTTAGATGTCTTCATTGCATTGCATGTAAACTCTAAATAGTTAAAGGGGTTGCATGGGATTAGGAAAACATGGCTGCTTTCTTATAGACAATGCTACAGCTGTTCAAAGGTTGTTTGGTATTGCAGCTCAGCTTGGTGGAAGTAAATGGGGCAAATTGTAATACCACTTACAACCTGTGATTCGGTGTGGTGCTGTTTCTGAAATAAATTAGGTTAGTGTCACCAGACCAAAGCATATCAGCCCAGCCCTGCAGATAGATAGGTTAGGGTCACCTGAATCAGACTGCATCTTTTTTATTAATATGCAAATGAGCTTATTGGAATAACGAAGGCATTGCCATTGCTCCAAAAAGCTAATTTGCATATTGACAAAAACAGCAATATCTCGACAACGTAGAAACCAGTTCACAAGAGGAAAACACTGAATGATTCAGTTGACACTAACCTATCTATCTGCAGGGCTGGGTTGATATGCTGAGTCTGGTGACACTAACCTATCTATCTGCGGGGCTGGGGTGATATGCTGGGTCTGGTGACACTATTCTATCTATCTGCAGGGCTGGGGTGATATGCTGGGTCTGGTGACACTAACCTATCTATCTGCTGGACTGGGATGATATGCTGGGTCTGGTGACACTAACCTATCTATCTGCAGGACTGGGGTGATATGCTGGGTCTGGTGACACTAACCTATCTATCTGCAGGGCTGGGGTGATATGCTGGGTGATGGTGACACTAACCTATCTATCTGCAGGGCTGGGATGATATGCTGGGTCTGGTGACACTAACCTATCTATCTGCAGGGCTGGGGTGATATGCTGAGGTCTGGTGACACTAACCTATCTATCTGCAGGGCTGGGGTGATATGCTAGTTCGGGGGACTCTAACCTATCTATCTGCGGGGCTGGGGTGATATACTGGGTCTGGTGACACTATTCTATCTATCTGCAGGGCTGGGGTGATATGCTGGCTCTGGTGACACTAACCTATCTATCTGCAGGACTGAGGTGATATGCTGGTTCTGGTGACACTAACCTATCTATCTGCTGGACTGGGATGATATGCTGGGTCTGGTGACACTAACCTATCTATCTGCAGGGCTGGGGTGATATGCTGAGGTCTGGTGACACTAACCTATCTATCTGCAGGGCTGGGGTGATATGCTAGTTCGGGGGACTCTAACCTATCTATCTGCGGGGCTGGGATGATATGCTGGTTCTGGTGACACTAACTTATCTATCTGCGGGGCTGGGTTGATATGCTCGTTCTGGTGACACTAACTTATATATCTGCGGGGTTGGGGTGATATGCTAGTTTGGGGGACTCTAACCTATCTATCTGCAGGGCTGGGATGATATGCTGGTTCTGGTGACACTATCCTATCTATCTGCAGGGCTGGGATGATATGCTGGGTCTGGTGACACTATTCTATCTATCTGCAGGGCTGGGGTGATATGCTGGCTCTGGTGACACTAACCTATCTATCTGCAGGACTGGGGTGATATGCTGGTTCTGGTGACACTAACCTATCTATCTGCTGGACTGGGATGATATGCTGGGTCTGGTGACACTAACCTATCTATCTGCAGGGCTGGGGTGATATGCTGAGGTCTGGTGACACTAACCTATCTATCTGCAGGGCTGGGGTGATATGCTAGTTCGGGGGGACTCTAATCTATCTATCTGCGGGGCTGGGATGATATGCTGGTTCTGGTGACACTAACCTATCTATCTGCGGGGCTGGGTTGATATGCTCGTTCTGGTGACACTAACTTATCTATCTGCGGGGCTGGGGTGATATGCTAGTTTGGGGGACTCTAACCTATCTATCTGCAGGGCTGTGGTGATATGCTGGTTCTGGTGACACTATCCTATCTATCTGCAGGGCTGGGGTGATATTCTGGGGTCTGGTGACACTAACCTATCTATCTCCAGGGCTGGGGTGATATGCTAGTTCGGGGGACTCTAACCTATCTATCTGCGGGGCTGGGTTGATATGCTCGTTCTGGTGACACTAACTATCTATCTGCGGGGCTGGGGTGATATGCTAGTTTGGGGGACTCTAACCTATCTATCTGCGGGGCTGGGATGATATGCTGGGTCTGGTGACACTAACCTAGCTATCTGCAGGGCTGGGTTGATATGCTGGGTTCTCGTGACAGACTCCCTTTAAATTAAATAGCCTAATAATAAAAAAAAGTGGCTTGGTTAATTTACATAGCATGTGTGTCCAGCGACAACCACTAGAGGGCGGTGCTGCCTATGTAACTGAAGATAAGCAGCACTGGTAAGGCAGGATGCCTATAAGCAGTCAGCACTTAGCCCATCACAATATATTATCATGTTTGGGGTTTTACACATCAATGAAGTGTAAATATTCGGGATCCAGTTCCTGATATCTTATACATAGAAGTAGAAGTTTAATGTGCTACAGTGTGATATCACACATCACAGCAAAAGCCACTGAAAGTCATTGAAAAAGTCAAGTTAAACTGTTTAAGTGTCAAGATAAAGTTTGAACTCTGTTGTGCTGGGGTGTATAGCGCCCACCTGTAAAATTCCACAGCAGCACACCTCAGGCAGCAGCAAAATGGGTGGTGATTTGGCCCCTGCAGTGTGATGAATACCAGGGCCGGACCCAGATTTACGTGGGCCCTTGGGCGACAGAGCCTCAGTGGGCCCCTTTGTGGCAACAATGTTTTCCTCTAAAAGGCGCTGAAGCAAAAAACACCCGAAATTGGGCAGTTTTTGCTGCGGCAACCTGCTGGAGTGCTGTAGGTCTTTGGTAACTTTCAACCTTTGCATTGCTGGAAACAGTGGGTGAAATTTGCAGCTATAAATGACATGCCCCTACATGTATAATGCCCCCCTAGCACCTTCACAGTATAATGGCCTCCTCCTTTTGCCCCCATACAGTACAATGAGCCTCTTATAACCCCATACAGTACAATGTCCCCATATAATGGCCCCTTATACCCCCAGACAGTAACTCCTTAGTCACAGTAAATTTACAGTATTATTTACAGTATCCCTTTATTCCCTCATGTAATGGTTCCTTATCCCCCAATACAGTACAGTACCCTTTATTTCCCCATTATGGCCCATAAATAATCTATCCAGTATATTATACTGACGCATAGCCTGATGTTGTATGATAAGTATCTGTATGAAGTACGATGAGTGTACTGTGCCATGGCAGGGTGAGCTGGGGGCCCATCTGGCTCAGGCGCCCACCGGGGGATTCACCAGTTCATCTGTGGGCCAGTCCGAGCCTGTCTGAACTTGATGGGATAATTTTTCAGTGTATAATATTGATGTCCTGTAATCGTCCAGATCCTATACCTCCATGGGTGATATTTTTAGGCTATGCGACATCTCTGGCCGCCTGGGGGGCTTCTTAGGTTCTGGCTATGACACATAATGGGAGAGGGTCTGATCCATACTGGGATTCCTCTTTACTACTGGAGGTTCCGGACTGGTCAGTCTACAATTTAATCAGTCACAAGTGAATTCTTAGGAATTTTGGAACTAATAAGGACACTGCCAAGATTAAAGGTCACTATTAAAGGCATGATAAGACACAATACAAGTGGTTAATGAAAAACTCCAGCAAACCCAAGAAGTCATTCCACACACCCGAAACTGGCCCCCTACTATGATTTTCTGTTTTCCTCTGTTTCTGTCATCTTGACTGTAGAAACCACTGTCTACAGCCAGGAACTCAGAGAACTACATGTCCCATGATGCCTTGCTCAGCCTTCGTAGAGAGCAGAGAGCCCAGAATCCCATTGATCCAGAGCTAAAGTTGTAAAGATCATTCAAGATTGTGAACAAGATGCTGGAGAGACATAGATGTAGGAATAAGGCCCAGGATAGGCGGCAGAGTCTGCCATGTGCAGCCACATTCATGTCGCAGGAAGTGATGGTTGATGAACAGCCAATGGGTGCAAATATAAACCCATTGACTGCCTAGATTTAGTTTTTATAATCATCACCCATTGTCCAATGAGCCATGTCCCTGATGGCTGTATACGACCTATGGAGGTCTAGAGTGCACATTGACGGTTGTGGTCTACAGTTAGATGGGATCTGTTCCAATAAAGGTAAGTTTTAACTGGTGTTACCTATTTTTGTCTTGTAAAGCTAGCCCTACACTTTCAATAGCCAAATGTCTGCTCAGCCACAAGCTATTCCATCCGACTCCCCATGCATGTGCACACTTAGCTTGGCACAGCAGATAACCATCAAATTCTCCAATAAATATAGTCACTTTTACACTTGCATGAAACCAAGTGGCTCCATAGGATATGACACACTGATACCCACTTTCTGTAGGTGCATACAACAATATATACAGTATACAATGTACATTATATATAATAACAATGTCTGGCCACAGGAGTCAGGACCGCGTCTCTGCTTCTTTTGTACCTTCTGCACAATCCACTCCTGGCTTTGGATCAAAAAATGCAGCTAAATTTGCAACAAAAAAACACTGCATTTCTGCAACGGGGGCTTCAGCCTTACCGCAGTAGATAGATGACAGGTATGAAACTCATTTGCAAGTTCCGCCCAGTTTGTAAGGTTGCAGGCCACAGCAAGGAACAGCATGATGTCACTGTCATGGGGGATGTGCTGACCACCAGAGAGCCTCTTATGCTAGATTCTACTTCACTAGCGTTCAGGTCCGTATGGGAACCCGAAAGATGAGAACCTATCTGCTTCAAAAGTGGTTACCCGTAGACCCCATAGACTATAATAGAGCCCACTGTGTTTCTACCTGGTTTCTGCCTTTTTTATACTAAAACTGGTGGAGAGAAAAGACCACCTTGCAGGGCTTTTCTCTCCGACGATTTTAAGCAGAATCTGTGGCAGAGTCCCAGTGCAGATGACCCCCTGACGAAGCCATTTTTGGCGAAATGCGCGTTGGGGTGCATTTCTTTACGTGGTATGTAGGAAGATTATATAACTATCGTACATACATCCAGGGCTCATCATTATTTTTTCTTTTGGGACCCATTTTTTGGTATTTTTTACCATTAGTGCACTTTTATATTTGAGAATTGTCTCTCTTTTTGCAATAAAATTGGTAATTACTTTGCACACTTGTATGCATTTTCTATGGTAGACTTTTTTGTGTTTTTAATTATAATAAGTGCCTTGTTATTTTGGACCTGTGCACTATTTGCATTATATTTTGTGTTTTGACTCCTGTATGTGTTGCTACAATTTTCGATTTTTTTTGTCAACTTTTTGTGACAATTTACTATACATTACTAATACCACGTTATGATTCTATGTGGATATATTTCTTTGTCTCTTTCAGAGTTTTGTATTTTAAATTATGTACTTAATAAATTATAATATTTTTATCATTATTTGTTTGTGTGGAATTTTTTTTGTTTAATTCAATGCAGATGCGAGCCTAGCCTTACTCACAGAGGTCTGCCTATATGCTGCACTAAACTCTGCTAACACTGCGCTCCCACCATAACTGTGCTCAGTCAGGTCAAGGTTTTAAGCCTTCACGTACAACATGCAACCGTGAGTTTAAGGTATGTGTGCACCTCAATTTGGGAGTATAAGAACTTCCTATATATTTCCCATTCCTTTGGTAGCCATTCTTGGCTTTGGCTCAAAAAAACGCAGCAAAATCTGCAACAAAAAAAGTTGAATTTCTACAACGTGGAGCCTCAGCCTAAAGGGGACTTCAAGGAGAGTGAAGTGTCTGCATCCTTCATCGTCGCTGGGCACTTCAGGTGATTTGCAGGGGTTGGAGTCTCAGAGGCAGGTAAGAAGAAAACAGGTCAGACACAGTGGCGCGTTGGCCGCGGAGAAGTGTAGCATAGTAGATATATTGCCAGTGCCCGATGACTATTTACACTTTCACACTCACAATATCATTTCACATTGATTTACTGCTCAAACTTTGATCATTGTGTTTCGGCTATGAAGTTATCCACCCCACGTACATAGACATTATCACTTATTATAACAAGTATTATGACTCATTTGATAGTATGCACAGGCTAAATAATATCGCCGTAGACCTTGTAGATCAATGAAATAGTTCTCATTACTTTCTGTAACATTGTAAAACAAAGAGGCTTCCATGGAAAATGCCAACTAGAGCCACCTCCATCCTTACTGATGCCAACAACCACCCTGTTGATTCAGAATCTCTGCAATATGGTCATGGCTCCATCGCAATTCTCTGTGTGAAAGGTGATTTGTAAGTCAACCCATAAGACATAAACCCTAGGAGTAAGTGAATGGCTTCAAAGTCTCCAGTCAAGTTGTCTTCTTCTGGATCTTCAAGGCTCATGACTGTGTCAAAGGCCAGCACATAAAGTATCCACGTTGCGAAAAGTGGATGTGTCAAGGTGGAAAGGGAACATGACCCATGAGGGGTGTCATGGCCCTATCCATAGGGGGTGTGGCTTTTCCCCAAAAACAAACATCAACTCATATCTCAGCTTCCCGGACCTCTGAGTGTTACATAGCAGGGAGTCGGATACTGAGGTTAGCGGCAGTCACAACGAAGTCTTCCATTTATGTTATAGATTGCAAAATTGCCTAAGAATACTTAACATAAAGTACAGTATATCTAATATGATAAGATAAGGAGCAAGGTGCCCTGGAATTGCCCCGGACACTGATGTCACGTCAGCTACATCTCATGACACCAAACAGAGATGTAGCTTAAAGCTCTTGGCCCACTTCTGTAATGTAGCACCAGGAGCCTATGACTGTCCTAGTAGTAGGGGCTCCATTGCGACCGCTGCCTATAGCTATACTACAGGAACATGACAACCTTATGGGGGTCCTAAGTTCATTTTTTACTGAACTTAGGACCCCCTGATACTTTTGTACATAAAAATCTGACAGTACACACATGTACGAGGTGCACTGGTTGTCCTGAAGACACATTCAGCCAGTCAGTGTGCAACGCTCTCACAATCTCCCATTACTGTTTATGATTTTAAAAACTTCAAAAACATTCAAAAATTTCCACCGACTCAGTAGTTTCTATGTTGTCAAATTCTATGTTGTCAGATTAATGATAATACACAGTGTTGGTCCACAGCCCTGCTGGAGGATTTATGATGAGGAATTATTCATCATAATTGAGGCAGATCCTATGGCAGTGCAGGGATTTTCAAAGCTTCCAATGCCTAAACTGTAGTGGGGCTCCTTAAATGGTTACTAAATTTTCAGACAACTTAGTCTCATTTAATAGAACATGTGATTCTGGACCAAAATATAATGCACTTTATTTAAAAATATGTCTTCTTTCTGCCTGAAAAACCTCTCTAAAGTCCCTGCCACTAGGTGTCTCCCTTCTAGCTAATTTGCAGTTCACTCCCTGTTACTAAGAAAGTACTGTCCATAGATACCATTAAGAAACAAGACCTCTTCACAGTGAGTGAAAGGGCTAGTCTCTTCACAGATTGAATATAGAGGGGAGGGGCTGTTTTCCTCACTCTCTGTGCATTAGACTGAAGATTTTCTATGTACAGTCATGGCCAAAAGTTTTGAGAATGATACAAATATTATATTTTCACATGATCTGCTGCCCTCTGGTTTTTATGTGTGTTTGTCAGATGTTTTTATCACATACAGAAATATAATTGCATTCATATTATGAGTAACAGAAGCTTATATTGACAGTTAGAATGAGTTAATGCAGCAAGTCAATATTTGCAGTGTTGACCCTTCTTCTTCAGGACCTCTGCAATTCTCCCTGGCATGCTCTCAATCAACTTCTGGACCAAATCCTGACTGATAGCAGTCCATTCTTGCAGAATCAATGCTTTAATTTGGTCTGAATTTGTTGGTTTTTGTTTGTCCACCCGTCTCTTGATGATTGACCACAAGTTCTCAATGGGATTAAGATCTGGGGAGTTTCCAGGCCATGGACCCAAAATCTCTATGTTTTGTTCCCTGAGCCATTTAGTTATCACCTTTGCTTTATGGCAAGGTGCTCCATCATGCTGGAAAAGGCATTGTTGAGCGCTAAACTGCTCTTGGACGGTTGGGAGAAGTTGCTCTTGGAGGACATTCTGGTACCATTCTTTATTCATGGCTGTGTTTTTAGGCAAGACTGTGAGAGAGCCGATTCCCTTGGCTGAGAAGCAACCCCACACATGAATGGTTTCAGGATGCTTTACAGTTGGCATGAGACAAGACTGGTGGTAGCGCTCACCTCTTCTTCTCCGAATAAGCTGTTTTCCAGATGTTCCAAACAATCGAAAAGGGGATTCATCAGAGAAAATGACTTTACCCCAGTCCTCAGCAGTCCACTCCCTGTACCTTTTGCAGAATATCAGTCTGTCCCTGATGTTTTTTCTGGAGAGAAGTGGCTTCTTTGCTGCCCTCCTTGAGACCAGGCCTTGCTCCAAGAGTCTCCGCCTCACAGTGCGTGCAGATGCACTCACACCTGCCTGCTGCCATTCCTCAGCAAGCTCTGCACTGCTGGTAGCCCGATCCCGCAGCTGAAACACTTTTAAGAGACGGTCCTGCCGCTTGCTGGTCTTTCTTGGGCGCCCTGGAGCCTTTTTGGCACCAATGGAAACTCTCTCCTTGAAGTTCTTGATGATGCGATAGATTGTTGACTGAGGTGCAATCTTTCTAGCTGCAATACTCTTCCCAGTTAGGCCATTTTTGTGCAGTGCAATGATGACTGCACATGTTTCTTTAGAGATAACCATGGTTAACAGAAGAGAAACAATGATGGCAAGCACCAGCCTCCTTTTAAAGTGTCCAGTGGTGTCATTCTTACTTAATCATGACAGATTGATCTCCAGCCCTGTCCTCATCAACACCCACACCTGTGTTAATGGAGCAATCACCGAAACGATGTTAGGTGGTCCTTTTAAGGCAGGGCTGCAATGATGTTGAAATGTGTTTTGGGGGATAAAGTTCATTTTCTAGGCAAATATTGACTTTGCAAGTAATTGCTGTTAAACTGATCACTCTTTATAACATTCTGGAGTATATGCAAATTGCCATTAGAAAAACTGAAGCAGTAGACTTTGTAAAAATTAATATTTGTATCATTCTCAAAACTTTTGGCCATGACTGTACTTATATCTACTTCTGGCTGCTTGTGTTGTTACAAACAGGATATTATTCGCAGACAGCAAGCAGCTTTACTGACTGTACTCATAGATTGCTCTTTTCCTGTGTCATGCCTGCATGTATTTGCCCTATATTTACAGTCCAGTGTCTTGGGCTTTTCTTGGTTATTTGACATATATTGTACAATTACTCCTGGCAGAATTACATGTACATAAACCAATAGTAGTAATAATGGATGGGGGGGCACAATGCTACTTATTTTACATTTGCCTCAGAGACAAATGTAAAATGTGCTGTAGCCATAATGGGGATATCAGCTGCAGAAAAACTGATAGAACATCATGTATGAAGATTTATACAGTCATAGAACAGACTGATCAGCAAGACCCTGCACATATTTCAACTTTTCATGAAAACTCAGGTACCCTTTAATAGTGGTATATTTTATGTGTTGAGGGACCTAGAGTTGTAGGCATCTTTGTTAGAGGCTTTATGTACTAAATATCAGTAAACTTCCTCACCAGCAGGGGTCACCAGTACAAAAACAAGTTGTTCAACTCAGCTATATGAAAAGACATTGCATTTGTGTCCCAGTATTCATTAATCAATGTCTTTTTTAGACCTTTAAAGATGAAAATTTCTGTTTTTTTACATAAAATAGTTTTTCTTTCACACCATTAGATGCGTTCAACATATTTATTACATCAACTTTCTTATCCCTTTAAATTTGGAACATTGTCATGATTCTAGCATGGAGGCTCAACTAGTGGAAATTCCAGTTTGTACATCATGTACGAACAATTATGGTAATATCAACTTCATGTGAAAAACACATTTTAGCAGGAAAAAAAACATGAAATGCATTATTTGTCTTCATCTTCATGAATTAGACATGAGGAGACTCCTTTGAAGTTTTTTGGAAGATAATTGGTTACCATGGAAAATTGAGCTTTATGATTATAATTTTATGGTGCGGCTTTGATGCCGCCTAATTTTGCATTGGTAACTCAGGTCAGTGTCGCCCATCCGATTCCCTAATTCACTGTTGCTATGGAGATGTGTCTGTTGTGATCACTTACCTTCAGACTGAATGTAATGGAGTCATTTTATGCGGTTTTTCATTGTGTTGGCGCAGTCAACAACTTTATTAATATTACAGTTAGAGGAAATGTTTCCAATAATTACAGATGTAGCAGAGATGAATTTGTTGCCTGATTCTTTGGTACTGTTTGCAGTCCTATCATTTGTATATACAGTCGACTACACTTTTCTACACCTTAAAAAGGATATTCTGATATATAGCAGTCCAGCAAAAGGACCTCACAGGAGAAGTCAGCCCTATGGATATGTTTGAGATATATGCCAAAAGGTTTCCTGGTGTGACCACAGTGTGAATAGAGGCGTAAAGGGGTTATCCAGCTTCCAAAAATTATCTACAAATACATCCACAGCAGTGCTAAATCCTCACTGTTCCCTTGTGCAGCCTTTGCTTGGCTTTATTTTACTTGCTGCTCCTTATATCCTTATATTTACATGCAGTAAATCTGTGGACAAACTACATTTCCCAGGATTCATCTGCCTGCTGTCACTCTCTGTGTACCCCTGCCTTCTCCACTCTTCCCTGCAATGAAATCACAGGTAATAAATCACTCCCATATCCTAGGTCACATGCTGCTGTCATGTTTAACTGCTCACAGGGAAGGGTAGTGAGCTTGCAAACTAAACGTCACAGCTGTGGTCAATGACCTGAAAATAAATCAGATAAACGGTGCCAAATTTAAACAGAATATATATTAGTGAGTGTCTTGTATTGATGCATCCTGCCTATATTTTTTTTTTTTTTTAAAAAAGGATAACCCCCTTAAAGAGAGTCTGTCACCAGATCCCTGTATATCAGCCCAGCCATGGAGATAGATTTGGGTCACCTGAATCAAACAGTGTTCCCCTTGTGAATCGGATCTTCTGTCATTTCAATATGCAAATGAGCTCTATAGAGCAATGAGGGCGTAACCATTGCTCCAAAGAGGTAAACGACAACGCCCTCGTTGCTCCAAAGAGCTTATTTTCGTATTGAGAAAAATGATATCTCGGCATTGGAAACAGCAATTTAAAAGGGGAAAATACTGTATGATTCAGGTGACTCTAACCTATCCCTCTGGGCTGTTATGTTGGGTTCTGGTGAAAGCCAAATTTGATACTGATACCTATGCTCAGGATAAATCATCAGTATTACAGTAGTGGGGGGTCCAACATCTGAATCCCACATGGACTAGCTATTCTGGACTGCCAATGGTGCCAGGGATAGGAGCAGAGCTTCAGTACTCCAACATGACTAATACACAGAGCTTTCTTCTTCTGGCTCTGTCCATTGTACTGGTTCCTGCAGCCCAGAACAGCTGTTGCATGTGGGCTCCTGGAGTTGGAGTTACAATAGGGCCCCCCATGTGCTGGGTTATACCACTACTCAGTGTTATAAGGTGTGATGATGAGTCCCTCAATTTATGTATCTTTCTTGGACATGTATCATTCCTCATTCCTATCAGTCACCTATCTGTAGGAATGTAAAGCTGTGTTTACATTGGTGGTCAATTCGCTCCAATGGTTTTATGTGCATACCATGGAGAGAGGGCCGGTCTGGCTCGTCAGTGTGATATCCCAGATGTCCATCCTTCCCCCACTGGTTGGAATGTGGTGCCTACCCATCTGTCCGAGGATTCTGCAAAGGAGAGAGAGGGAGGGCTGGCTAAGGGGGAGGTGAAGGGTGTAGATGGGGGGGGTCACACACTGAGGTGAGAGTGAGTTTTTAGTATTCATTGTGCTGAGCATGGAAGAGAGACAGCTAGGACAAAGCTGTGTGCTCAGGTATCTTTTCTAAACTTTTATTTCCCTTTTACTTTGTTTTGTATGGTATCATCGCTCTTTTGCTTGTATGTTTATGCTTGATCATATTAATATTGTATATTTCTGTATATGCTATTAATCCATACCGACCCACTTGGGTTATTAAATATATAAAATTTATATCGCTCGTTTCGTTTTTATCCTATGACCCGGTCTACTCACGGTGTGTGAGTGGGAGGTTAAAAAAAGAAGTTTGATCGCAGGCGTGCCAGGCGGCTGGGCGAGGCGATATTCTTCACATAAGGGTTAGGTGACAAATCTTTGTAGAAGAAGTTGGTGAAGTCCCAATTGTCCAGTTCCTTCTTATGTGGTTGAGGGAGGACCCTGTGTATTATCTCTTCACCTATTGGGCTATCCATAGTAGTCACAGGAACCATATCTACTGTAAGTGAGTGTAGGACAATAGTATACTATGAAAAGAACCCAAAAAACCCTAAATAATCTGTTTCACACTACAGGTTAAATATGAAATTCTGGCACCCCTAGAGGGAGCTTAAAGAAAAAGGGATGAGCTGAATACTAAATATGTATGCAGTAAGATGCTAGGATCCCCCTAGTGGTGGCTACAGGCATAGCCAGACCTGAATAGTTATCTGGGCTCCTGATGGGTGGAGTCACTACAACTACTCATTGTTTTAAGGATGCAATTTTGTGGCCCTCAGAAAATCCAGTTAGAAAGTATCATATTACCTATACATTAATCACTCATCTGAACACTCCCCTAATGGAGACTCTCCTGGGGGCAAATTGCCTTCAAAAAGGAATGTTTCACCCACCAGAAAGCTACCTTTTATTTTTAACCAAGTTTTTATTAATTTTATAAGAAAATTTTCCATCTTATTATATATATTTAGAAAACAAGCCTAATAGTAGACAGACAATTGCCAATTCTATAAGGGTTTTCTTTCAGCAGTCACCTGATTCACATCACAGACAGGAATACAATAGAAGATAGCACCTCTATAGATAACTCAACTGACCCAGCAATACATCCATTACTGACGATAGATGATGTCACAACTTACCTCCTCCTCCTTCTCCCTGAACAGAGTATGTCTATAAAACACTCCCATAGACCTCAATGAGTTAACGCCACACTATTGCTGCCTATGGCCATGAGACTGCTGTAAAGCATATCACTAAATGCTGTTAACAGAGCAAAGGAGAAGATCTGTCAAGATGGCCGGCCCCCATAATCATGTACTGTATATGTTGACACTTTCCTTTTAAAAGAAAGTTTTCATCTTATTACATGAATGTTTCCAAGGCTAATGTATTCAGGAGGTGTATTATGGAGGTGCTGCTTAAAACAAATACATTGCTAATTTTTTAATTTATTTATTAAAGCCAGATGTTGAAATTTAAGACTTTTTTCAAATCTGTTATTTTCTGATTCTGTTATTTTTTTTTTTCTGTTTTCTGTACGTGATTAAGTTGGTGGCCATCTTGCCTTAGCTTTTCCTCATTTACATTAGTCTCATGGCCATAGGCAATAGACCAGAACCAACTTATTGAAGTCTATGGGAGAGTTTTCTAGGCATGCTCTGTACAGGGATGGGGAGTAGATAAGTTACATCATCATATTGTCAGTAGTGGATGCAATGATGGGTGGTTTTATCTAGATAGGTGTGATCTTCTATTGTAATCCTGTCTGTGGTATAAATGAGGTGACCACTGCAAGGAAAACCCCTACATAATTGGCAAATATTGTTCTATTATTAGGTTTAGTGGCCAGATTGAAAATTGTAGGCTATAGTACTTTTTTAAAAATAGAATACATAGTGACATGGAAAATGTAAAAAAACAATATATATTTATAATTATTTAAAATATGTTTAACATGAAGACTCAGATATATTCCCTTCAAGTAGTTTCCTAAAGGCAATGCAATTGCTTTTTAAGCAATATCCTTTTTAGCAGATAACTGAGAGGACCATGAAACCACAGAAAAACAAGCTACTGATAATAATACACTTCCAGGAATGCTAGTCACCAGAACCTTCCGCAAGGCAGGATGGACTTTACAGGTACATTTGTAGACCAGAACAGAAACCCTATTGCAGGCAAGAGAGTGATAGACAAACCAGGGTCAAAATCAGGACAGTACATTAATAACCAAAATGAAAGCAGGGGGATATCAGAAATCAAGGGTACAATCATGTCCAGGAGGTCATCAAGCCAAATCAGCAAGATAGGGGAAAAACCAGGAGAGCAAGCCAAAATCAGTAAACCAGGGAAGCAGCACAAAAAAGGAAAGATACTGTGAGTAAGTTCTGAGAATACAGAGCCTAGAAAACTAATCACAGGCAGGCGATAAGTGTCAGGGTTATATCATCCACCTCAAACCTTGATTGGATGCTGAAGTACAGCCCTGATTCTGCATATCAAACCACTGACTGGCTGCACCAACCCTGGCAAAGCTTGACTAGTAGGGATAGCAACAAGAGCCATGTGGAAAATGCAGATGCTGTACAGGTAAGAATGACGAGTGCAGGGTGGAGAAGTGGGAATGTGAATATTTAGATTCCTGACAAAGGGTGAGAAATGGTTTCTGATCGTAACTTCTCTTTTTCTATATTTAGTATCATTTATGTTGATAAAGTGATTTAAGATGTGCTATTAATATGGAAACCAAAATACTGCTCAATGTATCATATGTAAATGGGTGTTCTCACCGTCTAAGGAAGCAATTTACCCATACGTTGTGTTACTTATCACCTGATCCCACGCAACAAGTGTATGTACACAGTGACTGCACCAGCAGAATAGTGAGTGCAGCTCTGGAATATAATAGAGGATGTAACTCAGGATCAGTACAGGATAAGTAATGTAATGTATGTACACAGTGACTGCACCAGCAGAATAGTGAGTGCAGCTCTGGAGTATAATACAGGATGTAACTCAGGATCAGTACAGGATAAGTAATGTAATGTATGTACACAGTGACTGCTCCAGCAGAATAGTGAGTGCAGCTCTGGAGTATAATACAGGATGTAACTCAGGATCAGTACAGGATAAGTAATGTAATGTATGTACACAGTGACTGCACCAGCAGAATAGTGAGTGCAGCTCTGGAGTATAATACAGGATGTAACTCAGGATCAGTACAGGATAAGTAATGTAATGTATGTACACAGTGACTGCACCAGCAGAATAGTGAGTGCAGCTCTGGAGTATAATACAGGATGTAACTCAGGATCAGTACAGGATAAGTAATGTAATGTATGTACACAGTGACTGCTCCAGCAGAATAGTGAGCGCAGCTCTGGAGTATAATACAGGATGTAACTCAAGATCAGTACAGGATAAGTAATGTAATGTATGTACACAGTGACTGTACCAGCAAAATAGTGAGTGCAGCTCTGGAATATAATAGAGGATGTAACTCAGGATCAGTACAGGATAAGTAATGTAATGTATGTACACAGTGACTCCACCAGCAGAATAGTGAGCACAGCTCTGGAGTATAATACAGGATGTAACTCAGGATCAGTACAGGATAAGTAATGTAATGTATGTACACAGTGACTGTACCAGCAAAATAGTGAGTGCAGCTCTGGAATATAATAGAGGATGTAACTCAGGATCAGTACAGGATAAGTAATGTAATGTATGTACACAGTGACTGCTCCAGCAGAATAGTGAGTGCAGCTCTGGAGTATAATACAGGATGTAACTCAGGATCAGTACAGGATAAGTAATGTAATGTATGTACACAGTGACTGCACCAGCAGAATAGTGAGTGCAGCTCTGGATGATAATACAGGATATAATGCAATGTATTTATCTGTATGCATATTACATACTGACTCAGCCTCACATGTATATTCTATCTCTATGCGTACTGTAAATGGTGTTAAGTTTTGTCTGACTACAGCTTATACAAGGAAACAATGGAGTATATAGATAACATGTTGCTTGCTATGCTCTGGCAATAATTTTTACTTCCACAACAAATATTCGTCAGTACTTTCCAGGGAGCTGGCTGTGACTTCTTGTGTATTTGCACTGACTACAGGTATAGCACAATGCAGGGGATGACAGGTGCATGTTCTGACTTGTTTGAGTTACTATATCGCCATTATGTCTATTGTATCCACAATCTCTGATAATACCTTTATATTTGATATCATCAGCGACAGGGCCAGTGTACATAAACAGTGCGCTGATGTGGAGCCGGCCATCTAGCCAGGGCCACATATTTATCGTATTACAAATAAATGATGTCATGTCAGTGGTGATGGATAACAGCGAATGATATATTACAAGGTTGGCTTTATACGCAGTGTTAAATTCTGAAAACGACAAATAAAACTCAATTTGTTACCTAAAATTACAGGTGTGACTCCACTCACCCCCATATTACTCTCACAGGGGTCCGGGCAGCCCAGATATGAGTTTCTGTAAAGTCCTTATATTGCAGAGCTACGTTACTAAATTTGGTATTTCTTTCCAAGTATATCTATATAGGTGATGGAGCTCCAAATCCCCCATATAGACATAGCATTAAATAATAGCATTCTGGTTACCTGCAGTCTCCACTAGAGGGAGCTAAACACTTAAGCCCCCCCTAGTGGCAGCTGGAGGAGGCATATTTCTTGTTATGTAACTATGTATAGCTGAAATCAGTGTAAAATATGGATATTCACTTTAAGCTTAGATATCCAGGGGGCTACCATGACCAACGATAATCCCGTGAATTCCATGTATCACCAGGAGAAGATGGCACCATATTGTAGTTGTTGACATTGTCGTGCAACTTTTGCCACACAGTAAAATTTGACTGTGCCAGGTATTGCAACTCAGCCCCATACAAGTGAATGTAACTGAGCTGTAATGCCAGGCACAGCCACTACCGAAAGTATGGCGCTGTTCCTAGTAAACAATAAAAGGGATTTGCTGGTCACTGAAGCTCCGTGGCCCCTTCAATGAGCTGGTCAGTGGGGGTCCGAGATTCAGACTTCCATTGATCTGATATTGTTATTCTAAGGATGGGTCATCAATTTTATAGTCTTTTTATTAAAAACAGTACAATTTCATCTACTAGAAATAAAAGAAACACAAAGTTTCACATTACTTCAGTCTTACAATACCGCTCTTCCCCAGAACTTTGTCCTCCTGACATTTACCAAGTCCTGTATCTCCGAGGTCATAAATAGTAATATACTGTAAGCTATCAGGTCTCATTTACAAGAAAAACTATTACAAACCACACCCTATCTCCCTTCTGTAACCTCTATCAATAGGCGGTAATCTGTGGGGAACCAGGCAGCAAGTGCTCAATTTCCCTGCAGCGCCACAACAGGAAAAAACTGGAATTACACAGTGTCCATTCAAATCAATGGTGCCTGTGTAATGCAGGACAGGATAAGTCCTCCAGAAGGAGAGACACTCTTGGTAACAGTCTTGAGCAGTGAACCCTTTCTATAAACTCATAATTCCCTGATAAGGTGTATCTCTACTGGACGACCCCTTTAAGTGTAGTATATTTACATAGGTAAAGGAAATGTAGCAATATCCCCAAATTTTTTTAGGTCCCCAAATTCCATCTTGATCTGAGTCTAGCATGGCCACAAATAGTAAGATCACTCAGCATACGGCTCCATTCACACCTGTGCTGTTACTTCTATTGTTCAAAAAACAAAGATAACTGTGCTGCCGACATATCTCATTGACTATAATTTAATATAATGGGTTTCTGTCATTTTATGCTAGGTTTACACCTGCATTCCTGTTTGCATTCTTTGTGTTTGCTTGGGGACCGGAAACACGAAAACCCAATCCACTTAAATAGACTATAATGGGGTCCACCAGTTTTCCACCTTAAAGGGAGTCTATCATTACCAAAAACACTTTTAAGCTAATGTCATGTTGGAATGGCCTTTAAAAAGGCCAATCTTCTGCTACATTTCCTTGTTTTATTTCTCCCAGCTGATTCCAAGATAATTTGTTTCTTCATGTATGCACCATGGAGCACCTGGGGCGTTCCTCCACTTCTGCGAGCACCCTTCTCGTCATCGCTTATCACCGCCCCTTTGTCCGTTGCGGTGACTCCCCTCTTGGCCTTCTTTCTTCTCAGTTCTCGCCGGCAGCACTGTATGGCAGCAAATTCTCGCAACTGAGCATGCGAAATCGAGCCGCCATTTTCCAGTGGTCTGTCACAAGAGCATACTGTGGCAGAGCCGATTACGCATGCGCACAGCGCTGCGTACAAGGACTTAGAAGAAAGAAGATACAGAGAAGACCAAGAGGGGAGTCACCGCAACAGAAGAAGGGGTGATGAAAAGCGATGGCGAGGCGGGTGCTTGCAGAAGAGGAGGAACGCCCCGGGTGCTCCGTGGTGTTCATTTACATACATGAAGAAACAAATTATCTTGGAATCGGCTGGGAGAAGAAAACAAGGAAAGGTAGGAGTAGAATGGCCTTTTTAAAGGACATTCCAACGTGCCATTAGCTTAAAAGTGGTTTTGCGAATGATAGACTCCCTTTAAAAATGCGGAAAAATGCAGAGAAAAAAGTCCTGCCTGCAACTTTTCTCTCCAAATTTTTCTAGCGGATTTGGGGACGTAATATCCTGACGGAGACCGGGCACAGGTGTGAACCTAGCCTTACTGGATAAAACAGCACAGCATGCTCGCTATTTTGTCAGCCATTTTGATGGAACAGAGCCCCCAATGCAGATGTCAACATAACCTAACAAAGTAAGGTTGTATCTTACCCCATGTGCCTAACTTCTGAGACGTCCACCTGGGTGATTTATGAATGGCAAGTTGCAGCAAAAGCGGGAGTGGCCAGACCCCATAAACATATTAGACCCCATTACTAGTTAATTCAAATAAATATTTGCAGCATTTTTATTTACATCATTTAGTGATCACTTTAAATATCTTTTGGCGATATTGAAAAAAAAAAAAAAAAAAAAAAAAAAAAATATATATATATATATATATATATATATATATACAGTATATATAGATAGATATCTCATTTTTAATAGTAAGTAGCAGTGACTCTGATAGAGCTTGTGGCTCAGTCATTAGGGTAACCACCTTACATACTCTGTTTTCTGGGTTCAAATCCCTTCCCTAAAGTTAAACTTTAAACTGAGTAAGGATATTCCAGCATCCTGAATACTAATGAACTGGCAGCCGGGTGAAAGGGGCTACTGCTCAGGTGGGGGGACCTGAAAACCAGAAGGCTCCTGGGAATCCCATGTGAGTTGTTATGTCTGTAGTCTTGGGCCCCTTAGACTCTAGGGCCCATGTGTGACTGCAGCCCCTAGGCATATTCCTGATTATTACATAGAATTTATAGAATTCTCTTACATATCTCTATGGTAGAATTACATGTTACAGGGCTACTCCCCCCATGGATAACAGTGAACCATAGGAGGTTTCACAAGGAGTTCATCTCCGTCTTAGTCTAGGGGTTGGTCAATGTGGACCATCCCTAAGACTTACCTTGGCAGACAGTAGACATTTCTATATTGAAGAGGAGCTTTCCCCTCTCCTGACATGCCTGTTTTAGAAAATACCTGTGAAACATCTTTTCATATAACTCTATGCTGTGCTGTTCCTCTGTTATTCCTCCTGAATATTTATGAAGAAATTAACAAATGGACATTACCATTTCCCTGGTAAAGGAGGTGTGTCCCTCCACAGCTTGACACTGACAGCACTGATTGGACAATGTCAGAGCAAGCAGAGACCCACCCCCAATTGATAACACCCAGTTGTCAATTTATTCATAAATTTCCAGGAGGAATAACAGAGGAGTGAAACAACACTGAGTTATGAGAAAAGAGATGTTCCAGAATTGTTATTTTGTGGGGATTGCAAGTATTACTAAAACAGACAGGGGATGAGACAGGTCCCCTTTAATATGAGAGATTAGGGTTAGTATTACCCTAGTTCTCTATGGCAAATGATTATGTAGACGTATCGAACATAAATTATATCCATAGTAATAATTATACAAGAGGGACACTTGTCTTCCTATACTGTATGCACCAATAAAGACTAACATGTGGATCTGTAATAAAAGCCCACTGTTTTATAGGGGGGATATCCTTTCATAGTAGGATATAGACAAGGAGGCACATTTTCCCAATTTTGTTAGTCAACAATACTGATTATGCTAATAATTTCATCTATAAATATCCAGTTCACACTTGCCTTATGTTGACCTAATGGAAGGGCAAATTCCCTTCTGGCCTCCTATCAGTTAGTTGAAAGTTCTTTCCACTATCTCTATATTGAAGAACCACAGGACTTGAAATCAATAGATGCCGTGTTTGCCCATCATCGGGAGACCTGTTATGCCTTGTTTTCCTTTGGACATGCTGGCAAAATAGGAACTTAGTTACATTGTGGTTTCCCGGCTTATATTTAGGTTGCAATAAAAAAAACAAAAAACCATCATGGTTAGAACAGAATGTCTAGGAGGAACCCAAATAAAGGTGAACTAGTCTAGACTTCAAATATATCTCAAACGACATTAAAGACACTTAAGATGTTTCTAAGGGTTGCCTTCTACCACATCAGACATTTTACCTACCTTGACATAGAGAGAGATGTCAGTTTCTAGCTCTTCGTAGTCTACTTCGTCAACATTTTTGTTGTTGTTGTACATTTGCCCAGTGGGGTCCAAGACTCTTGTGTGCAGACCATGGGGTTCGATGTACTCTCGCGGAGAGGTCGGAGATGTTGGGTTTGATGAAGAGTTGACACTCGGTGAAAATGGTGACTTTGAAGTATAAGGAGATGTTGGAGTTGTAGATATTGGAGAAAGGGATGAGCTGTGGTTTAGGGGATTGTCGTCAATGATCAAGTGTAAACTACGTTTGGTTGAAGAGCCATTCTCCACAACGTCATACACATCATCATCATTGGGTTGAGAAGATGGGTTGGTTGATGTTGTGCTTAAGGGATGCTCAGGAGCTAGATCCATACTGTCTGGGCTACTAGGGATGGAGCTGATTTTCTCTTTATTCATCCACTGCTGGGGCATTGCTGTTTCATACAGATCTTCAGCCTCCTGCATGATGGCCTCTTGATGGATCCCAGTTTTTGGAAACTTGCAGAAAGAGAGCTCAAGTCTTGAGGATCCAAGATACAAGTGGAATCTCCCAAGAATCTTCTAGTTATATAAAATAATCATTGACAAGCACTCCCCCCCTTCCCCTTCTCCTCCTCCTCTTCTCGAGCTACAGAGATCAATGTGCAAAGAAAAGGCTGACTATACTGACTATAAACTGTGCCCAAGGGAGGGGCGAGCCCGCACTGCTTACCTAGGAGCTGGGCACAGTCCGACCATGCAACACACATAAACACAGACTCTTACATGCTTGATAGAGCAGTGCTAAGGCTCCCTGGTGGAACAGTTGCTATGTGTATGTGAATATATTAATTACAAGGTCTCCGATGGCAATTATATACCTGCGGGGATCAAGGAAGGAAGTAAATAAGTACAAAGAGCATGGAAGAATGAGGATTTACTGACGTATACAAATCAACAATAGGCTAATTAACGTACAAGATAATACAGGTGTGTAGCTATAGGTGGCGCCAAGGTAGATGTCTCACCTTTGCTCTTAAGTGGCCCAAAAGTTCCCCTAATGCATAAGACGACACATAAAGGGTGCTACATATTCCCCAGTGGGACCCAAGAGCTTATATTATATAAAGAGAGAGTGCCAAAAGAATGGGACAGATACCCGATTGTGTCCAGGCTTATACAACACTGTGCAAAAGTTTCAGGCAGGTGTGGAACAAAAGCCGCAAAGTAAGAATACGGTGTTTATTTTTGTCAATTAACAAAATGAAGTGAATGAAGAAAAGAGAAATGTAAATTACATCAATATTTGGTGTGACCTTTGCCCTTTGCCTTCCATCATTTCTTCTTGTTACACTTGTAGACAGTTTTGGAAGGAACTCGGCAGGGAGGTTGTTCCCGCCATCTTGGAGAACTAAGCACAGATCTTCTGTGGATGTAGGCTTGCTCCAATCCTTCTGTCTCTTCCTGTAATCCCAGACAGACTGGATGATGAGATCAGGGCTATATCTGTGGGGGCCAAATCATCACTTCCAGGACTCCTCCTCCAAAGGGCAAAGGTCTCACCAAATATTAGATTTCTCCTTTCCTCATTCACTTTATTTTGTTAATCAACAAAAATAAAACTATTAACACTTCTATTTTAAAAGCATGTTTACTTTGCAGCATTTTCCCACACCTGCCTAAAACTTTTGCACTTTATTGTTTATATAGACTAATAAAAGTCTGGGTATTTATCACTTCCACCAAAACAACTATGTCTTTCAGGGTGGTCAAGACGTACTTATACTAGGCAATTCTCATCACTATTGTCAACCCTTTGCTGTTACAGCCCATTTTCATTTTTTTATCCCCTCCCCCCATTTAAGAGCACTTTTTAATTTTGTTATGCCCGCATAGACATATAATGGCTTATATTATATAAAGTGTAGAGGTAAATAAATTATTTGTGGGGTAGAATAGAAAAACCACAATTCTGCTATAGTTTTATTCGGTTTAGTTTTTGCAGGGGTCACTACATGGTAGAAATGACATGTTACCTATATTTTGCGGCATGGTTATTTTGATAACCAACTTATATACTTCATGTAGTGTTTACTACTAATTGAAAAACTAGAATAAAAATTATTTGAACCACCTCATTCTGATACCCGCATTTATTTTATTTTAATGTTGATACATTTGTTCACGGGCTTGTTTTTTGCAGGGTGACCTGAAGTTGTTAATGGGTGAATTGGTATTGGAATAACGGTATTTGGAGATATACAGAATGTAGAATAAGATAGAAATTTTAATATCTATGTTTTTTTTATATTTTAAAGTGTTACATTCCTTGCAACGTTGTAGGGCAACAAAGTGATTTGGGGTCAAACCATGGGTGTCATGGCCAAGTTTGTAATATAGCCCCAAGCTAGAAATCCCACAGCGCCCAAGCCATCAAAACTACATCATTTATTAAATAAGAAAAAAAATTAGCTCCCCATAGAGTCAGAATGTGAAATTAATTATAATGTAGCTTTCATTTGCCAATGGACCACTAAGATAAGCACTGATGAACTTACAATGTGGCTCAACCATATATATATAAAATGATCACTGCAAAGATCAGTGGTAAGAGGAAGGTGCCCATTGTTTAACCCCCTTGACCCCCCCTGTGACAAAATTGCAGGGTTCCAAGGGGTTGCCTAGCATTGGCCTCCAGGCTGTCATGTATGAATGGATGCCTATTAGGTCCTGCAAGAAACATGATGTAACAGGCTTTATAATGAATGCTATTAAAAAAAAAAAAAAAAAAATGCAAGATTTTTTGTTTTTTGCTCACCTCACCTCCCTTCTCCCAAAGCAGGACTGAAAAGTGATCAAAAAGTTGTAAGTACCAATAAAAACTATAGCTTGAACCACAAAAAAAGAAGCCCATAGCTCTATCAACAAAAAAAATCAAGGTGTCAGAATACTAGAAAAAGTGGTAAAATATAACAAAACCTATATAAATATGGTATCGTCCTAGTCGTAATGATCTGTAGAAAAAAGTTACCATGTCATTTTCAATGCAGAGTGAATGTCATAAAAACGTAACCTAGAAAATAATGATGATGAAATAGCATTTTTTCATGGAGTAAACAAAAAAATACAAACACATATATATATATATATATATATATATATATATATATATATATAATAAAATAAATAAATCAAATAAAAATATATACATACACATATATGTGTATATAGAGTGGGGAAAAAAGTATTTAGTCAGCCACCAATTGTGCAAGTTCTCCCACTTAAAAAGATGAGGCCGGCCTGTAATTGTCATCATAGGTAGACCTCAACTATGAGAGACAAAATGAGAAAACTTATCTAGAAAATCACATTGTCTGATTTTTAAAGAATTTATTTGCAAATTATGGTGGAAAATAAGTATTTGGTCAATTACAAAAGTTCATCTCAATACTTTGTTATATATCCTTTGTTGGCAATGACAGAGGTCAAACGTTTTCTGTAAGTCTTCACAAGGTTGGCACACACTGTTGCTGGTATGTTGGCCCATTCCTCCATGCAGATCTCCTCTAGAGCAGGGATGTTTTGGGGCTGTCGCTGGGCAACACGGACTTTCAACTCCCTCCAAAGGTTTTCTATGGGGTTGAGATCTGGAGACTGGCTAGGCCACTCCAGGACCTTGAAATGCTTCTTACGAAGCCTCTCCTTCGTTGCCCTGGCAGTGTGCTTGGGATCATTGTCATGCTGAAAGACCCAGCCACGTTTTATCTTCAATGCCCTTGCTGATGGAAGGAGGTTTGCACTCAAAATCTCACGATACATGGCCCCATTCATTCTTTCATGTACACAGATCAGTCGTCCTGGTCCCTTTGCAGAGAAACAGCCCCAAAGCATGATGTTGCCACCCCCATGCTTCACAGTAGGTATGGTGTTCTTTGGATGCAACTCAGCATTCACTCTCCTCCAAACACCACGAGTTGTGTTTCTACCAAACAGTTCTACTTTGGTTTCATCTGACCATATGACATTCTCCCAATACTCTTCTGGAACATCCAAATGCTCTCTAGCAAACTTCAGACGGGCCCGGATATGTACTGGCTTAAGCAGGGGGACACGTCTGGCACTGCAGGATATGAGTCCCTGGCGGCGTAGTGTGTTACTGACGGTAGCCTTTGTTACGTTAGTCTCAGCTTTCTTCAGGTCATTCACTAGGTCCGCCCATGTGGTTCTGGGATTTTTGTTCACCGTTCTTGCGATCATTTTGATCCCACGGGGTGAGATCTTGCGTGGAGCCCCTGATGGAGGGAGATTATCAGTGGTCTTGTATGTCTTCCATTTTCTAATTATTGCTCCCACAGGTGATTTCTTCACACCAAGCTGCTTGCCTATTGCAGATTCAGTCTTCCCAGCCTGGTGCAGGTCTACAATTTTGTTTCTGATGTCCTTCCACAGCTCTTTGGTTTTCACCATAGTGGAGTTTGGAGTGTGACTGTTTGAGGTTGTGGACAGGTGTCTTTTATACTGATAACAATGTCAAACAGGAGCCATTACTACAGGTAATGAGTGGAGGACAGAGGAGCCTCTTAAAGAAGAAGTTACAGGTCTGTGAGAGCCAGAAATCTTGCTTGTTTGTAGGTGACCAAATACTTATTTTCCACAATAATTTGCAAATAAATTCTTAAAAAATCAGATAATGTGGTTTTCTGGATTTGTTTTCTCATTTTGTCTCTCATAGTTGAGGTCTACCTATGATGTCAATTACAGGCCGGCCTCATCTTTTTAAGTGGGAGAACTTGCACAATTGGTGGCTGACTAAATACTTTTTTTCCCCACTGTATATATATATATATATATAACACACAAAAAAGATTCAGACAGCACATCCCAATGTGAACAGGTGCAAGCTACTGTGGTAAAATGTATAAAAACAAAATAGTGTGCCAATAATAGCAATAATGCTATCTCTGTTCTCTATATACTCTTGTGCTGTGTCAGAGTGCTGCTACACTTTTTTGTTTATATATATATATATATATACTGTATATACATATATATATATATATATATATATATATATATAACACGTGGACAAAATTGTTGATACCCTTCGTTTAATGAAAGAAAAACCCACAATGGTCACAGAAATAACGTGAATCTGACAAAAGTAATAATATATAAAAATTCTATGAAAATGAAGAAATGAAAGTCAGACATTGCTTTTCAACCATGCTTCAACAGAATTTTTAAAAAAAGAAAACTCCTGAAACAGGCCTGGACAGAAATGCTGGTTCCCTTAACTTAGTATTTTGTTGCACAACCTTTTGAGGCAATCCCTGCAATCAAACGATTCCTGTAACTGTCAATGAGACTTCTGCACATCTCAGCAGGTATTTTGGCCACTCCTCATGTGCAAACTGCTCCAGTTGTATCGGGTTTGAAGGGTGCCTTTTCCAGATGGCATGTTTCAGCTCCTTCCAAAGATGCTCAATAGGATTTAGGTCAGGGCTCATAGAAGGACACTTCAGAATAGTCCAATGTTTTCCTCTTAGCCATTCTTGGGTGTTTTTAGCTGTGTGTTTTGGGTCATTATCCTGTTGCAAGACCCATGACCTGTGACTGAGACCAAGCTTTCTGACACTGGGCAGCACATTTCTCTCTAGAATCCCTTGATAGTCTTGAGATTTCACTGTACCCTGCACAGATTCAAGACACCCTGTGCCAGATGCAGCAAAGCAGCCCTAGAACATAACAGATCCTCCTCCATGTTTCACAGTAGGGACAGTGTTCTTTTCGTGATATGCTTCATTTTTCCATCTGTGAACATAGAGCTGATGTGCCTTGCCAAAAATTTTGATTTTTGTCTCATCTGTCCATAGGACATTCTCCCAGAAGCTTTGTGGCTTGTCAACATGTAGTTTGGCAAATTACTTTTGTCATATTCAAGTTATTTCTGTGACCATTGTGGGTTTTTCTTTCATTAAACGAGGGGTATCAACAATTTTGTCCACGTCTACATATATATATATATATATATATATATATATATATATAACAGTACAGACCAAAAGTTTGGACACACCTTCTCATTCCAAGAGTTTTCTGTATTTTCATGACTATAAAAATTGTACATTCACACTGAAGGCATCAAAACTATGAATTAACACATGTGGAATTATATACTTAACAAAAAAGTGTGAAACAACTGAAAATATGTCTTATATTCTAGGTTCTTCAAAGTAGCCACCTTTTGCTTAGATTACTGCTTTGCACACTCTTGGCATTCTCTTGATGAGCTTTAAGAGGTAGTCACCTGAAATGGTTTTCACTTCACAGGTGTGCCCTGTCAGGTTTAATAAGTGGGATTTCTTGCCTTATAAATGGTGTTGGGACCATCAGTTGTGTTGTTCAGAAGTCAGGTGGATACAAAGCTGATAGTCCTACTGAATGGAGTGTTAGAATGTGTATTATGGCAAGAAAAAAGCAGCTAAGTAAAGAAAAACGAGTGGCCATCATTACTTTAAGAAATGAAGGTCAGTCAGTCCGAAAAATTGGGAAAACTTTGAAAGTGTCCCTAAGTGCAGTGGCCAAAACCATCAAGCGCTACAAAGAAACTGGCTCACATGAGGACCGCCCCAGGAAAGGAAGACCAAGAGTCACCTCTGCTGTGGAGGATAAGTTCATCCGAGTCACCAGCCTCAGAAATCGCAGGTTAACAGCAGCTCAGATTAGAGACCAGGTCAATGCCACACAGAGTTCTAGCAGCAGACACATCTCTACAACAACTGTTAAGAGGAGACTGTGTGCAGCAGGCCTTCATGGTAAAATAGCTGCTAGGAAACCACTGCTAAGGACAGTCAACAAGCACAAGAGACTTGTTTGGACTAAAGAACACAAGGAATGGGCATTAAACCTGTGGAAATCTGTGCTTTGGTCTGATGAGTCCAAATTTGAGATCTTTGGTTCCAACCACCGTGTCTTTGTGCGACGCAGAAAAGGTGAACGAATGGACTCTACATGCCTGGTTCCCACCATGAAGCATGGAGGAGGAGGTGTGATGGTGTGGGGGTGCTTTGCTGGTGACACTGTTGGGGATTTATTCTAAATTGAAGGAATACTGAACCAGCATGGTTACCACAGCATCTTGCAGCGGCATGCTATTCCATCCAGTTTGCGTTTAATTGGACCATCATTTATTTTTCAACAGGACAATGACCCCAAACACACCTCCAGACTGTGTAAGGGCTATTTGACCAAGAAGGAGAGTGATGGGGTCCTACGCCAGATGACCTGGCCTCCACAGTCACCAGACCTGAACCCAATCGAGATGGTTTGGGGTGAGCTGGACAGCAGCGAAGGCAAAAGGGCCAACAAGTGCTAAGCATCTCTGGGAACTCCTTCAAGACTGTTGGAAGACCATTTCAGATGACTACCTCTTGAAGCTCATCAAGAGAATGCCAAGAGTGTGCAAAGCAGTAATCAAAGCAAAAGGTGGCAACTTTGAAGAACCTAGAATATAAGACATATTTTCAGTTGTTTCACACTTTTTTGTTAAGTATATAATTCCACATGTGTTAATTCATAGTTTTGATGCCTTCAGTGTGAATGTACAATTTTTATAGTCATGAAAATGAAGAAAACTCTTGGAATGAGAAGGTGTGTCCAAACTTTTGGTCTGTACTGTATATATATATATATATATATATATATATATATATATATATACTTGAAATGGTGCCGTCTAAAAATGCAATGAATTAGCCCTCACATGGCTGTGTCAACAGAAACAATGACAACTATGGTTTCATATGAGGAGATGGAAAAACAGAACCTAGACTCCAACCTTAAGGAGTTAAACTAAGACGCTGCATCTCTGTCCCTCTGATTTTCTTCCATGTGTACCAGTGTGCATTAATGTCCTGTTACCTAACTATACTGAGTCATCCGCAGCCTCGGGTCAGACTGAACTAGTAATAGACACCACAGACACTGTGTACAGAAGATCTGCCATCATTAGAGATGAGTGAAATGTTAGTTATATAATATAGTAAGTTTCGGGGACAGATGATGATACGGATGACGATATTCTGTAAATGGAAAGATTCTGCTCTGGTCCATGTGCAGTACAACTATATCCCTTTGGTACAACTTGTCCTTATATGACTATATAGATGGCAAAAAATTTAATGTGTTAGTTCTTGGGATGCTGCAGTGAAAAAAAGAAAAATTGCTTGCTCAGACCTTAAAAGGATTGTCCAATTTAAAAAAACCAAAATATTTTCATACAAAAGGACATCAAGGAAATTTCAATGTGGAAATTACAAAACAGTAAGAAAATTGTGCTGTGTAGAAGTTTTGGAGTTTTTGCTCCAGCCATTTTCAAAATACACAACGCCAACATATGTTATTTAAATTACTTATGGTACATATGATATGACCGTGGAGGTTGAGGCCAGTTTTGGGTAGAGTCAGTGTCAGAATCGTAAAAAAGTCACCGACTCCAGCTTCTAAATAAATTGAATAATAATTTTGAATTATATTATACAATTATTAATATTGTATAGTTAATTATGTTTCCCATATATATGTAACAAATTATATATCTAATTAATTATACAGTATCAATAATTGTATAATATAATTCAAAATAATCCATCATTTTATTTTTATAGTAATTCAATCACTAGATTTAATGGCTTTATAGTTCCCTCTTGTACAGCTACCTCTATATTCAGGCTCTGATGATACCCTCCTGTATTCAGACTCCCAAGTGGGACCTTTATGTAGACCCCAAACCTTGAGGTCTATACATAGGTCTGTCCTGGGATCTGTTTACCTTCAGATTAAAGTACCCGTCTTCAGACACATCATATGTGTAGAACCTGGGATCTGGAGATCTTCTGGAGGTCCAGGTCTTTCTATTTTCCGAGAGTCTTCTAGACATTTTGGGGGAGTTGGCAAGTATGTCATATACCCTATTGGTGAATTCTGAAGTAATAAATGTCTCTTTTGTTCAAGACCCTCATCTCTTGGCCATAGTAGTGAGCAGTTACAAAGATCTCCTCTTACCCTGGAAGACTTGTCCTGAATTGCACATTAGTCTTTAGAAGGCCCTTTTAAGCGACACTACACATATCTGTTCTTACTATTGCCACCAAGCCACGACTACACAGTACTAGTCCAGCACGACTCCTCCAGTTTGTACAGTCTTTGGTGGAGATTTATGAAAACTGCCATACTCAATGCCAGTCTTCATATCCCCTGCACCTCATTTATGAGGAGGTGCACGCATCTTCATTACTCAGACACATCCTCCACCGCGCCATGGGACTGCTCACTGAACTCTACATTAGCTTATAGCCATGCCCATCCATGTAGCTCCATGAAATTAAAAAAAATTGCAAATTTTTGCGCAAAATCCAAATTGTGTAAAAAATTTGCAACTTTTTATGCCTTCCACACTGGATAACTCATGTACAAGGCATATTGCTTTGCTCCTTTCTAGTATTAAAATTCCATTAAAAACAAGGTCTAAGCCACAAATGATAAGTATCCAAATCAGAGCATGTACACGAGGGGAAATCCCTCGTCTACTCCGTTCAGACAGCACTAGTCCTTATTCATGACCTCTGATTCTGTTTCTATCTCTCCCTCCTTCTGCTCACTTCTTCCACTTCTCCTCTCTATAGACATGTACATATGCATCTCAATAAATTAGAATATCTTTGAAACGTTTATTCCCCTTACGTCCGACAGCAGCACAATATGGGGTATCCCTGCCCCTGTGTGTTGTTTAGGACAGGTGGAACCTTTAATTAGCACCAAAAAGGTGCCTCCTACTAGCCCTATAAGAGGGCACAAGAGACCTCCCTCCACTGTGTTTTTTTCTGTCCTGTGTGGAACAGGTGGACGGAGGTCTCTTGTGACCTCCCGTTGCTAGGGGTTTTATTTACTCCTGGCTTACCTTTTTGGGGTACCTCGGTCCCAAAGAGAAAACCTCCGGTCCTTCGGGCCTTCGCACCGCAGCGCAGCGTTATCCGGCATCCATCTGCAGGCAGCGCGATCCCGGAAGTAAGCGGGGAACCTCCTTGGCCGGAACTTTTCTCCGGTCCCGTGTTCCCAGGGAAAGGAAGCCTTTGCGCACCACTGCGCCCTACTTCCGGTTTTCTCGGAAAAAGTGCGGTAAGTTTGGAAATTTAAAATTTAAAGGCAAAATATAGAATTGATTTTTGCTGCTTGTATTTTGAGCCTCTGGCTTAGGCTTATGCTCCTCTATGTTCCATTATGGCGTTTGACTTGTTTTGGTGCTGTATAAATGTTTCTTTGTTGGCTTCCTCCCCTCGCTGCTGGATTACATTTAAAAGGTCTGATTGCAGTCCTTTATTTGTTGAGTGAGTGGTTTCTAGCTCCTCTGCTGCGGGTTGCGGTGGCTGTTTTTTTTTCTGACGGTTTTTTTCTCTCTTCAAGTGACCGATTTAAAAAAAAAAAAAAAAAAGAGGTACCCCTTGGTTTTTTATGCAATGCTTGGCGATCTTCCCTGTTTCAGTGTCACGTGGCTGTTTGATGTTTCAGATGTCATCTTCTGCATCACGTAATGGCGATGCGCTTAGGAGGAAAAATTCCTCTAAACTTGAACACCTAACGTGTTTGGATTGCAATACCCCTTTACCTGATGGCTAAGATTTTACCCGCTGTCACCAGTGTCGCGGACCTCCGCCGGAAGTACCTTCTATAAGAGGTTGTTACTTGGGTAAAGGACTATATGAGGAGTCTCTTAAGGAGATTCGTTCTTCCATCGCCCAGATTGCCAAGAGACCGCATATTGAGACACAATCTTCCTTACGGATCTCTGATGAAGATTATCAGATAGTGGACGAGACACTCTCATCTGACGATTCCACTGAAGATCCCAGCAGGCCGTGCTTCCACTCGAAAAATTAAGCCGGCTGCTGAAGTCCATCCGGTCTAAGGATCGTGATGTTGACGGGGAAGCCTCCGCGTCCACCTATAGAGGGCCTAGGGTCTTCCAAGTGGACCAGACATTACAAAAGTTAATGTCCTCAGAGTGGAGAAGTCCTGAAAAACCTCTTGTGGTTCCTAGGAGGTTCAGCGCTTTATTCCCAGTTGCTCAATGGGATCAATGGGGTCCTCCTCCCAAGGTGGATATGGCGGTGGCTAAACTGTCCTGCCGCACTAAGGTACCATCAGATGATGGAGCAAATTTGCACGACGCCATGGCAGGCGCTTCGACAATACCTTCAAGAAGGCTTATTCAGCTGCCTCGCCCAAGACCGCTGTGGTGGTTGCGTCCTGTGAAGTGTCAGCCAAATTATGTACTGACCTGGTCCACCTCGAAAGTGACCGACTCTGGAAGTCTCCAGAGATGAGCTGCTAGGGTTTCTAGGCTCAGTTTCCCTAGCAGCTGAATATTTAACGGAAGCCTCCCACCATCAATTAAGGCTGGCGGCCAAATCCCTGGCACTTACCAAGAACACTGCAGCAGGAAGACCTCTATGGTTAAAACCTTGGAGAGCTGTGTTCCCCTCAAAGTATAATTTGTGCGCATTACCCTTTGAGCCGGGTAGAGTCTTTGGCTGTGCCCTAGACGAGATCCTAGAGGGCTTGGCCGACAAGAAGGGTAAACCTTTACCCCAGGCCTTCAGAGGTAGGTCTGGCTCTGGCCGTGGTAGAGGCTATCCGCCTCGTCGTGGAAGGCAGTCCAGAGAGGCTCTAGTTATTCCTCTAGAGGCGCCGGCCGGAGATTCCGAAGTCTGATGATAAAAAAGTCAAGCCTAGCTTTTGACATCAGAAGCAGTTTTCCTGTGGCCGAGATTCCTGTCGGAGGTCGTGTCTCCCACTTTCTCAACTGCTGGCAGGAAAAAATTCGAGACCCATGGGTCCGGTAGGTAATCCAAAGAGGTTATGCAATCGAGTTCCTCCGTCCTCCTCAGGATCGGTTTGTGTTAACTCGCAGCCTCCCTACAATGCAGCAGACTATATTGGAATGCTCCATCCGAGAGTACATTCACAAGGGAGCCCTGGTGGAAGTCCCTTCTCTAGAAGAAGGATCCCGTGTCTATTCTCCCGTCTTCCTGATGCCAAAACTGGCAGACAAGTGGAGAATGATCATAGACTTAAGGTACCTCAACCGCTTCATCAAAAAGAAGCGCTTCCGTAGGGAAACCATAAAGTCTGTCACCACCTTTCTCTTCTAAGGCGATGTTGTTTGTGACTTTGGATATAAAAGATGCCTATTTGCATATTTCTATTTACCTCCACACAGAAGGTTCTTTTCTAAGGATTGCCGTAGTATTTTCCGGCCACAGGAAGCACTTTCAATTCACAGCACTACCCTTCGGGATCTCCTCTGCTTCCCACACCTTTACAAAGGTAGTGGCCCCCATAACGGCCACCCTCAGGCTTCAGGGGATATTCTTGGTGCCTTATCTAGACGACTGGTTGATAAAGGCCCAGTCAGAGTTTGTTCTGCTCCAGTAACTACAGACAGCCTTCAGAGTCTGTGATGGCTTATAAACTGGGAGAAGTCAAAAACGATCCCTTCAACTCGAAGGAAGTTCTTCTGAGAAAACTACTTCCTAGATTCAGTCCGCCTGCAAATCTCCTTGACACCAGCAAGGAAGGAGAAGCTGGTTGCGGCAGTCCGGCACCTCTTCAAAAAGCCGATAGCCTCCATCAGAACATTGATGAAGATCCTGGGCTTGATGTCTTCCTCAGTGGAGGCAGTCCCATGGGCCTTGTGGCACTTACGTCCCCTCCAGAAGGAGTTACTAGAGGCTTGGGATCGCTCCCTTCTTACATTCAGCAAGAAGATTCGACTCTCCCCCAGGACCCGTCTTTCCCTCAAGTGGTGGTTGCACCTGAAAGACGGAAGGTCCACGGTCCAACCTTCTTGGACCCTGTTGACTACAGATGCATCCCTCTCGGGATGGGGAGCCCATTGGACGAAAACTCCATAAAGGGAGTCTGGAGCGCTCCTGAAAAAAGGACCTCGTCCAACTGGAAGGAGCTCAGAGCCGTATATTGTGCCTTACTCTATTTCTTGCCTCTTCCCAGGGGAAGAGCAGTCTAAATCCGGTCAGACAACATGACCACAGTGCTGTACGTGAACAGACAGGGAGGCACCAGATCACCAACCCTCCTTAGGGAGGCAGATCTGATATTTACATGGGCAGAGAAAAATCATAGTAGCGGATCGGTTGAGTCGGGGTTATGCCGTATCAGGAGAATGGTCACTCAATCCAGAAGTCTTTCATCAGATTACCCTGAACAGGGGTCTTCCAGAAATAGACCTCATGGCAACCCGACTCAACGCCAAGGTGGAGAAGTTCTGTTCCCTTTACCAGGAGGACAATCCCTTGGCAGTGGATGCCCTGTCCATCCCTTGGAGGTCCAGGCTGGCATACATCTTCCCTCCAATTCCAATAATACCAAAGGTATTAATGAAAATCAGACAGGACCAAGTCTCTGTGACAGCCATCATTCCATTCTGGCCAAAAAGAGCTTGGTTTTTCCCAACTCATGGAGATGAGTCGAGGGATATATTGGAGGCTTCCCCCCATCCAGAACCTGGTTTCCCAAGGATCTCTGAAGTGCCAGGATCTCTGGAGATTCAACCTGACAGCCTGGAGGTTGAGCAGTCCCTACAGCAGGATAGAGGACTGTCAGAGGCCGTCCTGAAGACCCTTTATTCTGCAAGAGCAGAATCTACCAATAAGAACTACCAGAGGACAGCCAAGATTTTCATGGAGTGGTGCTCCAAGAAGGGTATTAATAATCTAGAACCTTCAACGGCTGATATTTTAAATTTTCTTCAGGACGGTTTGGATAAGGGCCTTGCCCCTGCCACTTTGAAAGTGCAGATTGCGGCCCTCTCCGCTTATTTGAACAGACGTCTGTCTCAGGATCCTCTGGTTGCAAGGTTCCTTAAAGGGGCAATGAGGCTAAAGCCATCAGTATCATCCCCAGTGGGACCTTGCGGTAGTCATTACAGGCCTGTGCGGTCCTCCATTTGGACCCTTGGAGACTACGGAGATACAATATTTAGCCTACAAAACCACTTTTTTGTTGGCTAGTATATCTGCCAAAGAGTAGGGGTGCTCCAGGCCCTCTCTTCTAGAGAACTGTTCATTTTGTTTTTGCAGATAGGGTACACCTTATGTTTGCCTGGGTTTATCCCTAAGGTCCCCTCATACTATAATAGCAATCAGCTAATTTCGTTACCTGTGTTTTTCCCCTCTCCAACCTCTGAGGAGGAAGAAAAGCTCAACACCTTAGATGTGGTAAGGTGTCTGTGGATTTACCTATTCCACACTCAACCGCTTAAGAAGGCCGAAAGCCTACTTATTGATATGCAGGGTAAAAACAGAGGCCTCAAGGCTTCCAAGCCTACTCTATCCACATGGATCAAGGAGACAATTAAGTCTTCCTTTCTTATTCAGGAGTTATTCCCTCCAGTCTTTCTACGGCCACTCGACCTGGGTTGTCGACTTCTTTGGCTGAGTATCGGTCCTTACCATTGGACCAGATTTGTGCGGCTGTATCATGGTCATCTCAGTTGACCTTTTGTTAAAAATTATCATTGGACATCCGCAGTTTCCAGACAACTGCCTTTGGTCAGTCAGTCCTTGACGTTGTAAAGCGAGGAAACCCTCCCTAGGGGAATTACTTGCTATCTCCCCATATTGTGCTGCTGTCGGACGTAAGGGGAATCGTTGATTGTAATGTCAATCTGTATTCCCTTAGTCCAGACAGCAGCACAAGGCTTCCCTCCCTAGAAGATTGTTTCCTGTTACTTTATAATTTACACAGTGGAGGGAGGTCTCTTGTGCCCTCTTATAGGGCTAGTAGGAGGCACCTTTTTGGTGCTAATTAAAGGTTCCACCTGTCCTAAACAACACACAGGGGCAGAGATACCCCATATTGTGCTGCTGTCTGGACTAAGGGAATACAGATTGACATTACAATCAACGATTCATTTCAGTAATTCAGTAATACAATCCATAATCTGCGTCTTCCATGATTGTGTATCCTACTGAACCAGACTGAGGGACCATTTAAAGGCTTAGGAAACCTTGGCCGGTGACACTGAATTTACAATACTGAACTTTTTTACAATATTCTAATTTTCTTAGATTTGGGTTTTCATTACCTGTAATCCATAATCAACATTTACAGAAATAAAACGCTTGAAATAGAAGACTCTGTGTGTAAAGAATCTAGAAAATATAGGAGGTCACTTTTCTATTTAATTACTGAAAGAAACAAATGTTTCAAAGATATTCTAATTTATTGAGATGCGCCTGTATAATCATAGTCCAGAGACCTCCAGTCTTTTATAAGAGGGATATAGCAGAATTTTCAGAGTGGGAATCAGTTCATCAGAGCGAGGGAGCAGGGAAACAGCACACAAAGCACATCTAATGAAATGAATGAGCAACTATGTAATACATGGTCTAAGTGAGTCCTCCAGGGCAAACGTTACTCCTTACATTGACTCTCAACAGTCTGTCATAGAATGGATCTCTACCGTTATAAGACTTCATAGGTTTCCCACCAGACTAACAACTGTAATGAGCTGCTATGGGGCGCTTGGAGAGATGGAGCCCAGTACTGTTTGGTCCTACCTGCTATGCTACTGGGCACTGATAATAATGTGTGTGACTCTCCTTCTTCAAAGAAGTTTCTTTAATTAAAAAAAAAAAAAAAAAATAGGGTATAAATGGCCTAATAGTCATGGACAGGTTATGGGTTAGAACCAGATACTAGTCCCTTCTGTTCCCAATGGCAGCTCTTCTACATCTGTCCCTATCATCCACATACTCAAGTCTTCAGAGAATTCCAGATCACAGAAGTTGCTGGAGTAACAGACCGAGGATGGAGTGACTATTACTGTCTACAGGTCCTGGCTGATCATTATCAGGTCTTATCTGGTTCTCGGCCGTGGCTGAACTTTGACTTGACATTTCTTGAGCTTAATTATTATTATTGTCATGGAGCAGAGGTAGATATTAACAGCCCCGCATACTCTGCCCTGACCTTGGGCACCGTCTTACTGCCAAGCCATAAATACAATAGCAAAATAGCAATGATACCAGCCTGAAATGTGTGTAATGTGGGTTTATGGCCTCTAAATTGGAGGCTGTTCAGATGTTAATGTTACTAATTACCCTGGTATTAGATAGTCATTCTCCAGGGTTCTATTCTGCCCTGCTAGGCAGGGGATCTAAAGCAGTGGTTCCCAAGAATGGGGTCTGAATTTATACGAGTGAGCGCCATGTAATACCACATTTCTCCTGCAGGGGCAATGTGAGGATGGCGGCTACTCCTGGTGCTAATAGCTAGTCATAGTTGCTTTCAGCTGTCAAACTCATTGGGGGTGATTTATGGAAACTGGCGTTGCTATTTTCAATGCCAGTCTTCACATCTCTTGCACTGGTGGAGGGTGCATTCAGTTATGACAAGGCGCACCCTCCTCATAAATCAGTTTTTGCCAGGGGGTTTCTTTTAAGTGGCATTTTCACTCCTGGGTCCAATGTCCAGTATTAGGTAGATAAAGTAATTGTATAGCGGAAAGTTCTGAAATTTTTTAGTATACTTTGGGGCGGAAGACTTATTAAACTGGCGATTCTTACGTCTGTCGTAATTTGCCTGATCTCATATCTACAGCATAGTTTTGTGATGCGATAATTCATGCCGGCTTTCTGCCGTAAGTTATAGTATATCTGGTGGAATACGGGATCCCCCCACCCCACTCTGCTAGATTCAGCTGCATTTTTGGGCACTTTCTAGGCACATCTCAGAAAGTAAATCTGGACCTTTGAATTTCTCACCAGTTTCAAAATCTCTGCTTGCTGTGTGTGAACGGACATCTACATTGTTTACATTGAGAGGCCGGGATTCTTACTTTATACAGTATGTATGATGGCAGAGGGTAGTGGGGAGAACAATAATGACCAGTAGGACTATCAGATATTTGGGTGAGTCCTCCACCCTCAGCATGTTGTATCATCTCCCTTCATTATTGGGCACATTAATGGTACAGTATTCACCATCTAGTAACCTGGTACCTGCTATGGACAAATCATGGCTCCTCTGCAGATAATACAGGACACAGGACTATACGCTATTGACAGATTCTTCACATATTTTACATTCATTTTCCTTAATAACTTCCAAAGTCCGCAGCTTAGATGACTGATCCACCGATGTCTATGGGTGATATATTATATGAGGTGTCATTCTATACCTGCCGACACTGGGATGTTTAGAAGGTGGTTACTGTAACATGAGAGCTCAATGAGGCAAATTGTCCAACTTTTATTATACATGAATACCATCATGATATAATATATAGAGGATATAACCTGTTCATATAACCTGATGATATTTATAGAGGGTATAACCTGATGCTATAACATGTGGGGGATATAACCTGATGATATAATATATAGGAGGTATAACCTGATCATATTGTATGTAGGGGATATAACCTGATGTAATATATAGGGGATATAACTTGATGTAATATATAGGGGATATCACCTGATGCTATAATATATAGGACGTATAACCTGATCATATTGTATGTAGGGGATATAACCTGATGTAATATATAGGGGATATAACTTGATGTAATATATAGGGGATATCACCTGATGCTATAATATATAGGACGTATAACCTGATCATATTGTATGTAGGAGATATAACGTGATGATATAATATATACGAGGTATAACTTGATCATATTGTATGTAGGGTATATTCCCTGATGATATAATATATAGGGGAAGTAACCTGATGCTATAATATGTAGGGAATATAACCTGATGATATAATATTTGGGGTATATATCCGGATGTAATGATATATAGGAGGTATACCCTGATGCTTTAATATGTAGGGGATATACCTTCATGCTTTAGACCACCATGGACACTGATAACACTTGTTCACTAGACCACCAGTGATCCAGACATTATTAACTCATTCACTGTCCTAGACAACTAAAAATGCAGCCATTAACTCCTTTGGTCACCCCTGACACTTTAAGGGGTTTGTCCCACCTTAACACCTTATCACCTACTAACAGGACAGTAGATAAATGTTTGCTCCCCCCAATCATGACAAGAGTCCCATGTTCTCCATCAGAATGGCGTCATGGCCCTATATGTGCACTGCCACTCCTTTTACTCTCTGTTATGTACTACTCTACTATCTCTGTCAGTCCCATAGAGAATGAACATAGCAGCACGGCGCACGTAGGGGCCTGACGCCATTCTGATGGGGACCATGGGACTACTGTTGTCATGAATGGTTGGAATGTGAGATTTGGCAAACAGGACTCCTGTTCACATGAATGGTGGAGGTCTCAGCGGTGGGACCCCAGGGATCAGATAGGGTGTTATGGTGGGACAACCCCTTTTACTATCTTTGACTATGTGAGCTATGACCTTGTCATGAGACCTAGTATTTCTATAGGCTAGCTAGAATAAGTGCAAAGGCTTGAAAGGAACATGGCGGGTGACATACACAGCTGATATAACCACCATTACATCTCCCCTGCTGATGTGCTATTAGGTAAGTCTTCAATTATATTAAGCATTACATAATGTACAGATGGGCCAGATCCTCGCGGGTGATGGCCGCTCTCTGCATAGTATCCTGAGCGGAGACTTCCCTCTATGAAATCCATATACCCCAATATGACATAGGGAGATGGATAGGAATAAATGACATACAATCCATTTAATGATGAGGATAAGAAATCCTGCAGAAGACTCTTCACCAGAACAGTAAGATGTATTAGTACGCCATCTAGTGGCTAAAAATCAGTAATGCAGAGTACACCAATTATACATTCAACATGGAAGTGTAACAAACATCCGCTTTTACAGATTACAGGGAACTTTGAGTCTGCTGTTCAGTCTATTCCCCATACTTTACACTGCCACTCTGTTAAGATTGGCTTGGGAATGTATTGAGATTATTAATACAAGTATATAATAAGAAGAAACTCCAAGCACTAAAAATAAAAAAATTAAGGTATAGGGAGTCATCAGAGAGAGGCAGAGCCCTCCTTATTATCTATGCATTGCAGAGGCACCCAATGATTTCAGCGGGCACCATTTCGTGTAATAAGGATATTATGGATTTTGTGTATTTTCACAGAATCACAAATACAACAAAGTATTAAGATGGGCAGACATGACGTTCATCTTTATTGAGAAGGAGAGGGAAACATTTTCATCACCAACACACTTCATCCTTTTATTAATACTGTGTCACAAACTGATTGATTCCTGTTCACATTGTGGACATCCCATACCCTAGTTGTTGGCATTTGTTAAGAAAATGTAATTTTGTGCGCACAAGATTTATTTTATGATTCAGTGGTAACAAAATTGAATTCTATATAACAAAATTAATTCCATGAGACAAGAACAATTTTGTACGATAAAATTATGTTTTGTACACAAAAATAGGTTTTGTGACCCAAAATGAATTCTGTGCACACAAAATAAACAGCATCACAAACTGTATACACAGCCTGCAATAAGCTCCTGAGCTCCCTCTAGTGGTGGTTGCTGGCAGCTTTACCCCTCTTATATTTTGGCGACTGCCTCTAGTGTGGACGCCGCGTTGTCCACAGCCTGGATGGCGATGGTTAGCTGTTTATGGACCTGATCCCAGTGGTGTCTGAGGTCGCCTTCAATGGCCGTCTGATAGGCATCGGCAAGCCCGGGGAAGGTAGACACAGAGGAAGTACGGGTGGCCCAGAGAACATGGCTAGACATAAAAAAAAAGGGCATGACAAGCATGAAAAACAAGGACTTGAGATGACGGTGAAACATTTAGTGATCTGTTCATAAGTGTAAAAATTGTATCAATTTACACAATTATTTTTGTAAAGTGTGTCTGTGCTACATAATATCCAGGCGTACCTAAACCTATATTATCAAGCTATATATAATGTTCACATCTAGCAATGGTTGGGTGTACCTGAAGTACAGTCGGTCTGGAAAAGCGAAATTATTGATGAACGCTCTATCCAGGAGCATAAGCTGGTCATTTATCATCCGTATCTTCAGGGGCCTGGAAGTAGAGACAGACAAAGCAGTGTAGTAACATGCACAATGTAACAGCATAATATCACCGCTATATACAGAACTGTGAAGGGGACACGGCATAATAATATCCCTTCATCTAATGTGGGGTGGCTATCCTAGGTTCTAATAACCCTCACTGGTTGTTGCCACAAGAGGGCATAAAACTGCTTCCTCTGCTGTCCTGTAAAAAGGCTCTCAGAGGCTACTATTGGGTAGTGTACCTCTTGGTAACATGACCGCTTGATATGACTACAACACATTCAAAGACATTTTGCACAGTTCACAGACTTTGAGAGGGGGCAAATAATTGGACTAAGAGATGCAGGATGGCTGTTTTGAGGAATTGCCCACCATTGAGACTGTTCAGACCTAGCTGTTAGGAGTTGGGAGCAGTGGTTACGTGAGGGCACGCGCACCTGGTGGGTGAACAGGCCCCATACGGCCCGTATTGACCACCAGCAGAGAGGATAGTTGGATCCGACAACAAGCATGAGCTGTTCCACAGTTTCCTTGTCCACCATGCAGACACAGGTGGCGCCTTCTTTACACACCCCTGTCTCTGGCCGGACCAGTTCCATCAGCTTAGCAGAAGGAAATTTGGTGTCATGGTGCCCATTACATGTCCTGCCATTGACAGACACTGTCGCCTTCATTTGCAGTGGTGTCGTGAAGGAGATACCTGGACTGCTACAGACTAGAACTGTATTGTCTTTAGGGATGAATCCAGGTTGTATTTGGGATCCCACGACAGTCTGGTTCAGGTATGGAGGCCTCACGGTGAGCGCTTCAATCCTGCCTTTACTATATGGAGCGACACACTGCCCCAACTATTGGTGTGATTATCTAAGAAGCTATGGCATACGACAGTCGGTCACCCCTAGTAGTGATACAAGGACACTAACAGCTCAGTGATATGTACGGGACATCCTACAGCCACTTGTGTTGTCTCTCATGGCAGGACGGACAGCAGGCATTTTTCAGCAGGATAATACTCACCTGCACACAGCAAGGGTTTCCCTGGAATATCCCCGCCAGTTTACAACACTTCCTTGGTCTAGTCAGCCACTAAATTTATTGCCAATCGATCATTTATAGGACCAGCCGTGACCCCAGCTTCTGCAACCTACAAGTGCACAGGATCCACAGGCTCACCTGCAATGTCTGTGAGCAAATGTGTCACAGGATACCATACAGAACCTGTATACCTCCATGTCCTACCGTATCTCATCTTGTATCCAGACTAGAAGTGCCCAACAGAGTACTAGAGCCTCCGCTCAATTGTACACTTTTCCCCAATAAACTTCTCCTTTGGCTCTATTATTGTAATCACTTCCATAGATCATCATTACATTCCAACAACTCCTTGGTGCGGTATTTTTTTCAATGAGTGTATTTCCAAAGCAAGGGTACGTTCACACAGAGGAATTTGGAACTGATTTTGAGGCAGATTCTGAGGTAATGCTTCCTGAAACTCCCAGTGAAATTAATGAGACAGTGGTGAAATAGTGCCCCTAGTGGTCATTACAGCTAATAAAGGGGGTACAACTGCGGTACAGACTGGGGAGATTGTTGCTATCGATGCAGCGGCACATACATACAATCACATAAATGGAGGGGGACTGCATTAGCAGGTAAAGTACAGTATGGATGGAGAGCTGTACCTGGAGAACATGGAGAGGTGCAGTGCTCCAGATGGCGGCACAATTCCTGCATTCTGCTTATTGGTGGAGCAATAACAATGCCCCCAACCATGAGCTCTCCTAAGGACATCACTTATCAATAGAAGAAGAGGGCTCGGTATACAGGGTAGATTATTACACTCATGTGACACTTACGTCTTTTCTAAATCCGGTAGATTCTTAATGGCTTCTTCCAGAGACTCAGCTGCCGCCTTGTATCGATTAATAGCCCATCTTAGCGGCTCTATAAAACACATTCATTTACATAATACAGGCAGCCATTTTGAACTTGGTCATGTGATACATATAAAGTCAGCCATTTTTAATTCCTCAAGGAGCTATGAGTCATGTGGTCCATATACAGGCAAACTAGAAAGACTATCGAAAACTGATACGTAAAGGCTAATCAATGTCATAAATATATTATTAACTCCTTATGATGGGAATTAAAGGGGTTGTCCACTTTCAGACCAATATTATTGTTTGTAAATATAAAAGTTGTACAATTCTCCAATATACTTTCTGTATCAATTCATCACATTTTTCTAGATCTCTGCTTGCTGTCATTCATTCTGCTTACTCCCAGAGGATAAAAATCAGTCCATGGTCATGTGATGGACATACAGGTGCAGGGCTCGTCACAGTCACCATGGACTGTATATCACATGACCATGGACTATATATCACATGACCATGGACCGTACCCTAATTTTCCCCTGGGACTGGGAACGGCAGTCAGGAGGATTGGCCAAGACAAGACTTCGAAGTTGGTAAGGACTGAATATTAGCTGGGCTGATGGACTATAAACCTCATATTCATAGCAAATAGTGCGCTAATGCAATATAGATACACCTCATATATATAGTATTCGTGCATTTCATAGCTCACAATTGCTGCAGTTTTTGTCTGTTTGTTTCATCTGTTTTCTTTCCTTTACCTAGAGACATGTTATACTTGCTCAGACTGGTCTGGAATCTTTCCGCTTCCTTGTAATACCCATCCAATGTTTCTCCATAGTCTCTCGCCCCCAGTGGCAGGATGAGACTGTCTGATAACCGCAGCAGGATATTTCCAGCGGTACGTGCCACCGTCTGATGGCTGATAAAACCTACATGGAAGAACCACACATGCATGGTGACATTGTGCAATGGTTTGGATGTAAATTATGACTTACTATCTTAAAGTAGAACTGTAACCATCAAATGGGGTGTCTGCCGGAGACTATAACCATTAAGTTGTGTATTTGCTGAAGACTGTAACCACTCAGATGTGTGCCTTCTGGAGACTGCACCCACTAAGATGTGTTCCCACCAGAGATGGTAACCACTAAGCTGTGTGCCTGCCGGAGACAGTTACCACTATGATGTGTGCCTGCTGAAGACTGTAACCACTAAGCTATGTGCCTGGAAAATACTTTAACCACTAAGCTATGTGCCTGTCAAAGACTGTAACCACTAAACTGTATGCTTGTTAAGGACGGTAACTGCTAAGTTGTGTGCCTGTCCAAAACAGTAATTAATAAGCTCTGTGCTTGTCCAAGATGGTAACCACTAAGCTGTGTGCCTGCTGGAGACAGTTACCACTAAGCTGTGTGCCTGCTGTAGACAGTTACCACTATGCTGTGTGCCTTCTGGAGACAGTTACCACTATGCTGTGTGCCTTCTGGAGACAGTTACCACTAAGCTGTGTGCCTGCTGGAGACAATTAGCACTATGCTGTGTGCCTGCTGGAGACTGTAACCACTAAGCTATGTGCCTGCTGTAGACAGTTACCACTATGCTGTGTGCCTTCTGGAGACAGTTACCACTATGCTGTGTGCCTTCTGGAGACAGTTACCACTAAGCTGTGTGCCTGCTGGAGACAATTAGCACTATGCTGTGTGCCTGCTGGAGACTGTAACCACTAAGCTGAGTGCCTGTTAAATACAGTAACCACTTCCAGTTAGGTGAAGAGACAACCTGTCTAAATATTACAGAATTGTTGTGTTATTCTTTGTCCCCAGGGATTTAGGGTTCATGCACGTGGTTGTATTAAGGCTCCTTTCTGTATGGAGCTATAACAGAGCTTGAGGGGTATAGACTCTCTTCTATACCTACCTATGACCCTGAAATGACTCTATATACATACATATAAATCCAACAAAAAATCCATCATACTTTGTATGTACAAGGATAAAAGGAAGCAATGCTCCTAAGGAGCTTGTACAGCTTCATGACTAAAGGAACTGTACTTGCCCCATGTATATTGCTCCATGCAGTTGGCTGTGTTGTGTATATGAGTCCTCACCCTGAGGAAACTTGCTCTGCTGCATAGTTATGATACCTTGATACTATTTTAAAAGGCTGGATTTACATAGTCACTGGCATGTAGCCACTAGCCACCATTTAGTGTCCATATTGTGACCGTGCTGAACTGAATCATGCTATACTTACTTGACTGTGCTAATGTTGTGCATGCCTGTGTGAAGCCAACCTTAGGTACAGTATTATTTTACTTTGTTATAATTTTCAGTATACCTGGATCTATATATTTATCTGCATAATCAAAAGTGTCAAATGCCGTGTGGTAGGCAGGATATATACGAGCCGAGGTCACATTCTGTAAGTTTCAAAGAATACAAACAGAGTTAGAACATGTGCCAAATATACATAGTAATTTAAAGTACTATATTTTATGAATGGCTTACAGTATATTCTTGTACATAGGGGCAGGATTATAGTAGTTATATTCTTGTACATAGGAGCAGTATTATAGTAGTTATATTCTTCTACATAGGAGCAGTATTATAGTAGTTATATTCTTGTACATAGGAGCAGTATTATAGTAGTTATATTCTTGTACATAGGAGGCAGTATTATAGTAGTTATATTCTTGTACATAGGAGAAGTATTATAGTAGTTATATTCTTGTACATAGGGGATAGTATTATAGTAGTTATATTCTTGTACATAGGAGCAGTATTATGGTAGTTATATTCTTGTACATAGGAGGCAGTATTATAGTAGTTATATTCTTGTACATAGGAGCAGTATTATAGTAGTTATATTCTTGTACATAGGAGCAGTATTATAGTAGTTATATTCTTGTACATAGGAGAAGTATTATAGTAGTTATATTCTTGTACATAGGGGATAGTATTATAGTAGTTATATTCTTGTACATAGGAGCAGTATTATGGTAGTTATATTCTTGTACATAGGAGGCAGTATTATAGTAGTTATATTCTTGTACATAGGAGCAGTATTATAGTAGTTATATTCTTGTACATAGGAGCAGTATTATAGTAGTTATATTCTTGTACATAGGAGGCAGTATTATAGTAGTTATATTCTTGTACATAGGAGAAGTATTATAGTAGTTATATTCTTGTACATAGGGGATAGTATTATAGTAGTTATATTCTTGTACATAGGAGCAGTATTATGGTAGTTATATTCTTGTACATAGGAGGCAGTATTATAGTAGTTATATTCTTGTACATAGGAGCAGTATTATAGTAGTTATATTCTTGTACATAGGAGCAGTATTATAGTAGTTATATTCTTGTACATAGGAGCAGTATTATAGTAGTTATATTCTTGTACATAGGAGCAGTATTATAGTAGTTATATTCTTGTACATAGGAGCAGTATTATAGTAGTTATATTCTTGTACATAGGAGAAGTATTATAGTAGTTATATTCTTGTACATAGGAGCAGTATTATAGTAGTTATATTCTTGTACATAGGAGCAGTATTATAGTAGTTATATTCTTGTACATAGGCGATAGTATTATAGTAGTTATATTCTTGTACATAGGAGCAGTATTATAGTAGTTATATTCTTGTACATAGGAGGCAGTATTATAGTAGTTATATTCTTGTACATAGGAGCAGTATTATAGTAGTTATATTCTTGTACATAGGGGCAGTATTATAGTAGTTATATTCTTGTACATAGGAGCAGTATTATAGTAGTTATATTCTTGTACATAGGAGCAGTATTATAGTCGTTATATACTTGTACATAGGAGCAGTATTATAGCAGTTACATTCTTGTACATAGGAGCAGTATTATAGTAGTTATAGTCTTGTACATAGGAGCAGTATTATAGTAGTTATATTCTTGTACATAGGAGCAGTATTATAGTAGTTATATTTTTGTACATAAGAGCAGTATTATAGTAGTTATATTTTTGTACATAGGAGCAGTATTATAGTAGTTATATTCTTGTACATAGGAGCAGTATTATAGTAGTTATATTCTTGTACATAGGAGCAGTATTATAGTAGTTATATTCTTGTACATAGGAGCAGTATTATAGTAGTTATATTCTTGTACATAGGAGCAGTATTATAGTAGTTAAATTCTTGTACATAGGAGCAGTATTATAGTAGTTATATACTTATACATAGGGGCAGTATTATAGTAGTTATATTCTTGTACATAGGAGCAGTATTATAGTAGTTATATTCTTGTACATAGGAGCAGTATTATAGTAGTTATATTCTTGTACATAGGGGATAGTATTATAGTAGTTATATTCTTGTACATAGGAGCAGTATTATAGTAGTTATATTCTTGTACATAGGAGGCAGTATTATAGTAGTTATATTCTTGTACATAGGGGGCAGTATTATAGTAGTTATATTCTTGTACATAGGAGAAGTATTATAGTAGTTATATTCTTGTATATAGGGGGCAGTATTATAGTAGTTATATTCTTGTACATAGGGGATAGTATTATAGTAGTTATTTACTTATACATAGGAGGCAGTATTATAGTAGTTATATTCTTGTACATAGGAGCAGTATTATAGCAGTTATATTCTTGTACATAGGAGCAGTATTATAGTAGTTATATTCTTGTACATAGGAGCAGTATTATAGTAGTTATATTTTTATACATAGGAACAGTATTATAGTAATTATATTCTTGTACATAGCAGCAGTATTATAGTAGTTATATTCTTGTACTTATATACTTGAATTGCCAGGGAAGTTGCTATATGGATTGTGAAGTGACAATTCCGGTATTATTCAAAGATCAGAAAAGTGCTAACATGAGTTGCCATTTCCCCTCCCCCACCTCTATTGGCATTGCATACAAAGTACATTACTTAGTAGAAGACTACAGTAAGCACAGAACACAATATATTGCTATTATATTTGGATTATTATGCACTTTTACCCTGTCATAGGTGTATGAAAGGTCCATGCATGTTATCCCCAAGTAATGTAGAAATGGGGCATAGTCGCTGCCAATTCCCAGTGTTCCAATTCTATAAGGAAAGTAATGTAAATTTAAGTAACATCACCAAGAAGCAATAACATTACATGAAATAAACATTTACATATGTGAATGTCATATTATAATATTACATACAGGACTGAAATTTTAGCCTAATACAAATGAATAGGATGTTCTAATCAATGACAATATTCACTGGTTCAGCAATTAACCACTTCATGACCGAGCCGTTTCCCTTGGTTCATGACCAGACACCTTTTTTTTTTCAGTTTCATTGGTACATGCAGTTTTGAAGTCTAATTTTTTTTAAATATCCAGATAAAGGTAGAAAAAAAAGGGAGGGAAATGTGTCTATTTTTCACATTCAGTTTTTTGTTTTTTTTTAATAGCACAAAGTACTACTACATTTTTTGTTAATAATTTTCCCTCTCTCTAATGGAGATTTTTATGTAGGTGACACATAGGTTTTGTCACTGGGGGGTGACAATTCGATGTATCAAATCGCACATTTCTGACCAGGGGTTTTAACCCCTTGGATGCCACGGTCAAACATGACCTCGGCATCCAAGGAGTTCCACCAAGCTACATGTCCCCCTCGGCACCCCCTGCGGTGATTAAAAATAAAAAAAAAAAATCTGATACTCACCTGTCCTGGGCTCAGCAGTAACCCCAGAGCTCTTCCTCCCCAGGCCTTACTGCTGGGGCCTGTGATTGGGCGTAATAACGTCATCACGCCCCCACTTGACCACTGAAGCCCAATCACAGGCCCCAGCATTGACGTCTGGGGAGCAGGACTTCATTCGCAAGGAAGAAGAGGAGCGAGGAGGACAGTCAGACAGCCGGATTCCCAGGAGAGGTGAGGTAAGGTGAGTATAAGTGTTTGTTATTTTTAATCACTTCCCCTGGGCTTCTGATTATTATACTCTTGGATCTGAGCACCAGCTCTGGAGGGGGGGGGGGGGTGAAGTAGCGATATCTGATCGTTGCTTCAATGGGGGGGATTGAAACAGCGTGTATTGCAGTGCATAGGAGGCTGTCAACCCGTGCAGATGCATAGGCTGACAGTCTCCATTCAAGGCAGGATCAACCAGGTACGCGGAGGGACAGTGATGAGGCAGACCCAGGGTCACTGGTCAGACCCCGGGCTGCCAAATAGGAGCTGCGGCACCCCCCCGAAAATGTAGCGGGGGGTGCAATCGGGACCCCAATATATAATAAAAACCCTGAGATGCCGTGGTCATGTTTGACTGCGGCATCTCAGGGGTTAACACATGCGATCGGAGCTCAGCTCCGACCGGGTGTGTTAGAGGACAGTGTCAGCCGTTACATACGGCTGACACCCACAAAGCAGTTTCTGTGTTTCGCACCATGCTTCCGCCGTGGTTTGCGGGAAGTCCTTCCCGGCAGTGTCTTACTATTAGGGTGGATGTCGGGAAGGGGTTAACGTGATTCGCCGCAAATTAATTCGGATTAAATCGAATTGTTTTGGAAACTTTGGAGAATTGGTCGAATCGAATTTTTTAAAAATTCGCTCATCTCTAGTGGTGACCTATCCATTGAACAGTTCATCATTATCAGAATGGTGGGGTCTGACACCCGGTACCCCCATGATCAGATATTCTGTATAGTTATGGTGGGGGTGCCAGGTGTTGGACCCTCACCAATCTGATATTGATGGCCTATGCTAATATCCTAAGGATAGCTAATCAATAGTAATATGTATATTAATGTGTATATTCCTATGGAGGTTTTGATTAGGCAGAATAAAAATCTGCTTCACATTTTTGAAGAAGATTTTGGAAGTGTTTTTTCAAAGCCTTGTGGAGTTTTGAGACTCTTTTGGGAGTTTTTGGCCCCACGATGCAGAAAAGCGGCTTTTTTTTTGTTGCAGATTTTGCTGCAGTTTTTTGAGCCAAAGCCAGGAGTTACTTTAGCAGAAGGAGAAAGACCTTCCTATATATGTCCCATTCCTGTTGAACCCACTTTTGGGTTTGGCTGCAAAATCTGCAAGGAGAAAAAAATTGTCTTCCATTGGAATGAATGACAGATTTCAGGCATTTTTTAGGCAAATTGTGAAGTGGAAAATGCCTCAAAATGTATCCAAAAAGCTCAGTAAACATACCCTTAGGATAAAGTCACACAGATTAATTTGCCGCGGATTTGGGGACGGATTATGTGGTTCCGATGCCCTGCATTTTCCACCATGTGAATTTACCCTTAGAGTTACTTGCTGGAATAAAAATAAAAATACATAAAGATGGAGAACTCACTGGGGAATGATGCCATGCAGTGAGCTGTTGCGTCTGGAGTGACTTTTCCAGTTCTCATACACTGTGAGGTCATTACTTGGATTTTTCACCTGGCGCAAAAGCAGAATATAAGACGTAAAAAAACAATATTTTACTGTCCTTAGAATACTAAAAATGAAATGCTAGCTTCCTTAGGGTATGTTCACACAGAGTTTTTTGCAGGCTGAAAAATTCTACTTCAGGAATTAGGAAATATCTTTTGACGCATTTTTTACACTATGCGGTTTTTAACACGTTATTTTACTCCAGCACACTGTTTGGTAGTGGTTTTTGATGAGTTTTTTGCAAAAAAAAAAAATGTGTCAAATATCACATCAAAAATTGCATCACGTTTTTTTCCACGGATTAATTTCAATGGAATTTGCCTGAAGATAGGTCATGTCGCTTTTTTTTTGTTAGAGGAAAAAATCTGCAACTGACTACCATTCAAAAAAATGGAAGACATTTTTGAAGCAGATTCTGCCTCAAAATCTTCCTGCAAAAAACTCAGTGTGAACTCAACCTTATTAAAATACATACTCCCCTGTCCCCGATACACCAGTGTCCTCCCACGCATCCCGGTTCTTCTGCTTTGGCGGGTCTCTTCAGTGGTCACGTGACTGCTGAGGGCAATCAGCGGCCTCAGCAGGCCTCAGGAAGAGGACCCGTGATGTCACAGGAAGTGACATTGCAAGCCCTTCGCTGATTGGCCTCAGTGGTCACGTGACCGCTGAGGCCAATCAGCGGCTTCAGTGGAACTTTGGAAGAGATCTGGTAGAGCAGAAGAATTGGGACGCGTGGGAGGACACCGGAGCAACAGTGATAGGTGAGTATGCATTTTTTTTATTTTATTCACTGTCCTCCGCTGATTTAAATGTCAAAAGGGTTGTCCATTTTTGCATGGACAACCCCTTTAAGATTGTGCTCACAAGAACTTACAATCTATGAGGAACTAGTGGTGACACGAAAGCTATAACTGCTTGCACAACAGCCCAGCCATCTTTTACACATACAAGGTAGTACACATAAAATGGCATGAGACTGTCACTAGCTGGTTTCTTTGAATTAACCTGATTGTCTGGGGTAGCGCATTCCAGAGAACAGGTGCAGCATGAGAAAAGTCTTGTAGATGGACCATGTTCATCGTAGATCACTGGCAGAACAGAGAGCACAGGTATACTGGTAAACAGAATTGGGGGGGAGAAGATGTAGAGAAGTGAAGCACTGCGAATAGTTCTCTTAGGCTGTGTTCACACGGCGGAAAATAATCTTCATTTTCCGCCGCCGGAATTTCGCCGCGGTCTGCCGCAACAGGATGCCAATCCTGCTCCTCATTAGGTCCGAATGAATGGGCCTAATCAGGAGGGCATCTCGAGCCGCGGGCAGAATCCACGGAAAGATTGAGCAGGACGCTTCTTTTTTCTGCATCCTGCTGCGATCTCTGCCTCCCATTGTTTTCAATGTAAAAGATATATACTATTTTTCCACTTATATGCATAACTGCTTTTAAAATATTGCCGATTGCCCTTGGAAACAGACATCTGTCAGCTCCACCCTCTTAGCAGTCATGTGACCTAAAAGTTCATCTCTAAATATGTCTGCTGTTTTAGCTCCCACAATGCATTGCTCTTTGGTAACAGAAAACCAGCCGATTTGGGAATTTGGGTCTATGTTGTAGATGTTTGATAAGTTGGTCTTTCTCTCATCAGATAATGGAGTTACCTGTTTAGATGCATCAAATATGACACCTTGTGCTGGAGGAGTCCCCTGTACCCTCAGTGTTGCATTAGCTGAAAGAGGAAAATTAGTTGTTAGGATTTAAAACGGGGCAATTTTGGACACTAAGCCCCCATCCCATAAGGGCCTGTGGGTGGTCTAGTGTCCCAAATCACCCTGACAGATTCCTTTAAGGGCACTTATGAGATACTTAAAGTAGAACTCCCTCCACTCCTCATGTCACACAACGCAGTTAAAACTGTATCAAAACTGCATCAGAAAAAATGCATCCAGTATTGCAAATTCTGGGGAGGTTTTCTAATTTTAGATAAGCAAGTTTATTTAACATGATCTATAAATTCAAAAGCTGCACTAAAAAAACTGCAGGTTTTTGTCTTTTAACTAAAAAAGTATTTTTTGGTATGGGTACCCCAGGAAAATTTTATTTTTTTCAGGGGTGCCCCATGTCTGAAAGGGTTGGGAAACATTACTTTAGACTCTTTACAAACCAATCCTCCATTTGTTGCCTCAGCCAATAGTATAGCTACAAGATCCTCAACCTGAACAATCCCAAAGGAAACTATCAGTATTGTCTGTACTGACTGGGAGCGCACTAGAGAAGAAGCCGGGTGTACAGATTACATATTGACCTCAATATCAGGATTAACTCACCAAACACAGAGATGTCCACATTGATATAAGCCACAGCCCTCTCCCTTAGTTTGCTGTAGTAATCCTTAAATGTAACGAAACAGTCATTATATATAAGAAATTGTAGTAAAAGGGTTTTCTGATGTATGAAAATACTCATTGAAAGTAAGGTAGCTTCCCTAATATACTATTTGCAGCAATTTCTCACTATATTCAAGAGATCGATTTTCTGTCGGTGAATGAAAACATTAAGACCTCGTGCATACACATCTGCAGGCCGAGGGCATTCCAGTTTTTTAATGGAAGCCACTCGGATGACAGCCTTCTGTGCTCTGTTGATTTCAATGGGGGGGGGGGGGGTTCCGCTGTTCCGTTGTCATGGAGCTGAATAGGACATGCTCCATACTCCAGGGAATGGAGTATTGGACCCCCCCAAAAAATAAAAAAAAGAAGTGATACTCACCTACCCCTGGTCCCTGCATCCCCCACTCCCTCCGCTCCACAGATGGCCAAGGTCAGAAGTGCAGTGGGCCAAGTGAAAACTTCAGCCAATCACTGACCTCAGCAGTCACATGTTGAGTAAAGGTGATGTCACTGCTGATATGTCACCAGTACCCAATAGGTGACCACTGAGGTCAGTGATTGGCCACAGCAGTCACCTGACCCTCTGCACTTCTGGTCTGGACAGAATGTGGAGTGGAGTGATCAGGGGACCAGGGGTAGGTGAGTATCATTTCATGTTTTATTTTGACCCTGTCCCCAGTGAGTTTACAATTTATCCCAGAAAACCCCTTAAAGAGCACCATTCACTACCAACGCCAACTCTTTCCAATAATCGCTGCTCCACTGATTCCGACACAGTTGGATTTTTTTCTCTAGCCCATACCATTGCAGAGCAATCATTAATGTTAGATTTAGCACAATTATGCTCTCTACTGTCAGGTGGGCGGTCCTAGGCTGGAGCAGACAGTCTGGGACCACCCACCTGACCACAGAGAGCATAATCATGCTAAAACTATAACTGCACTGATTGTTTGGAAACAATGTGGGTTAGAGAAAAAATTCCAAATGCACCAGAATCAGTGGAGCAGTGCCTATTGAAGGATGCAATGAGTTGGAATGGGGAGTGAAAGGTCCTCTTGGACATTTGGACATACAGCCATGCTCCCGAGGTAACAACCTGCATCTGGGAAAGACCTAATGAGATCTACGGTGAGTCATCCCAAAGACCTCAGTGATAAGTGATTGGCTTTAAAGTCACCTCAAATTGGGGTCGTCTTCTGCTAGACCTTTAAGGCCCATTAATATGTTAGAACTTGGGCCTACTGGAGGATTATCTGGTACTCTGGTGGGCCAGTCCAATCCTTACCACACCCTAGGCAGGTGTATTATCACCTGACCAATTATTTTCTCTTTCCATTGTTACTGTAAATTCATTTTACACCATTAAATTACCTCAGCAAACTCAGTTGAGCCAACCAGTCCAAATTCTTCTGCTCCCCAGCTGCCAAAAATGATGGTTCTACGAGGGCGCCAATTCCCTAAAATATTTCATAATATTAACAAAGCACCATTGTTTCTGTTTAGAAGTCAGGAAACATATGTGTGTCACTGGATGACCAGCTTTCCAAAAGATGATTTTGTGATACTCTGTCGCGAGATGTCTATCCTATATGTGTCCTCGTGGTTGTGACTTTCAGCCTGTCAGGGGTTTTGCTAACATGTTCTGAGTCCTTTAAAGGCTTTTTAGGATAGGTTATAAATTGAAGATCAGTGGGGATTCGAACCCGGGACCCTGCCAATCAGCCACTACATACCAAGCACAGCACCATACATTGCATAGCGCCTATGATTGGTATCGCATCCCACTCCATTCACTTAAAAGGGACTGAGTTGCGAACAGGCCACATAATCGATGATGTCACATGGCCTGTGAAACGAGGTGGCACTCAGGGAATACTGCTGCTGATCTGCAGGGGTCCAAGGTGTTAGACCCTGCTGATCTTAAATTGATGTCCTATCCTAAGGGGTGATTTTACCAAGACTGATGAGCTGAGCATAAACAAGAAAAAATGTGCAACTTTTTTATGCCCCAAAACTAGAATTTAAGATTTTAATCAATTCCCCCCATTGCCCCCAGCAAAAATAACTTAAAAAATACTGTGTATTATACATTCCCCCAGCTGAGATAGAATTTGAGGAATCATACCACTTTTTAGCTTTGTGCCCAAAATTCTGGTTATCTCCAGCATGACCGCAGTTCCACTGCTTGGGTCGATGGCTCCATGTACCCAGCTGTCTCTGTGGTTACCATACAGTACATACCTGTCTGGATATAGAGAAGTTACCATTATAGCAGAATTATTGTTGAAGGGTTTTTTCGGGCTAAAAGTATTGATGACCTATTCAAAGGATATGTCATCAATATCAGGTTAGTGTGGGTCCGACACCTGGAACCCCAATGATCAGCTGTTCTCAGCAGCTGGTACACAGAAAATGGAGCATGAAGCAGACAGCTCTGTACTCTGTGTAGTGGCCAGACCAGGTACTGTAGATCAGCTCCTATTCACTTGAATGTGAGCTGATCTGCCGTGACTTTGCTCAGCCACTACACAAAGAACCGCGCTGTCTACTGTCCTGCTCCATTCTCTGTGTATCAGCTTCTGAGAATAGCTGATCGCTGGGGGTCCCTGGTGTCGGACCCACACTAATTTAAAACTGATGACCTTCCTTTGAATAGGAAATCAATATAATTAGACTGGAAAACCCTTTAATAACTAATATATCAGAGACACAACATAACACTATTGCAGCCAGTGCTTCATATTTCAGTCCAAGGCCTCTTGTAGTATAGGAGTTGACAGACTCTCTTATCTTTATTGGTTATTACATAGGGTACACACCCATTGACTCATTTCCACATTAGGATAATCTCACCCGGCTCTATGGCTCCTCTGATCAGTCCCATCACATTCGCTGAAGATCGTATCATTCGCTGGTTGTAAACATTAACTTGCACAGCACTAAAACAGAAGTTCAAAGGTGATAATGGAATTATAGCGGTATTATGTAACAGGCCTCTATATAACTGCACCTATGTGGAGAACAGGGTCCGTCTGGTGAGCTGGATTCCAACTATCTGGAATGAAGAGGTGGCTGCGCATGTATGCGGCTCTGTCCATTCATCCTTAAGCAAGCAGCTCCGACACACCATTTATTTACTGCCTGGATGTGGCAGCCAGCTACTGGCCAAAAAACTCTATTCTCCACATACTATAGGTGATTGTTCTGGACCTATCAGTCAAGAACAGCCCTGTTTCTAACTTTCTTAAATTACACTTACAACTTTTCCGCTATACCCTTTTTGCTCTTACACTGCTTCTTTGAATAAGTGCCAATGCTGCTGGGATCACAGGACTTTACAAACATACAGACAGCTTGTAATTCCCAGTTGGTTAAATTATTACATTTATTTTAGCTACATCTGTCTCAGTCTCTCTCTTAGAGTAACAATACTATAAAAAGAGACCATTAAAATGAATTGGTGGCCAGTAAAAACATTGTCTTGTCCCAGTTATCCGCCACAGCTAATAAAAGGACTTCTGCTGCAGGAGATTCCCATTTATGATGTCTATTTGTAGCATCCTAGTGGAACGCTAAGAAAAGTACAGATTTATCTGCATTTGTTTACTGTCACTTTAAGTGAATTTGCTCTGCAATATGTGTTAAGTGTCTGAAGCCCTCCATTTAGGACATTTTATTTAGGCGAGGAGACTAGTCAGTCTTCTCCTTCCTTAGTCAGGGAGAAGGAGGAAGATTATGCTGGAGCACCCTGGTCAGATGACCCCAGCTTGTCAGTGTAAGTCAGCCCTAGTATCATTTTGCAGTCAGGAGATGGGCCATAGCCCTGCTTACTTTATGGGACTTTGTGTGTTACAATGACTTTGAGGGTAATTTTGGACAGACCTCATGGCTACAATCCAGCCTATGAACCACAGGCCAGGTTGGACACCCATTTTAGGGCAATTTATGGTGTTTTGTGATAAACTTGAAGCACACTTTTTGAGAACAAAGCTGTCCCAACAAGGGAGATCTTGACTGACCCCAGGGAGTTCCCTCACTTAGCCACAGCTCCAGCCTCCTGTTCCTAAGAACTGTGCCTCCTTCAGTTAGACAATTGCAAATGTATGTGATTGGTTTAGGTGTGATACTGCCTCTGGACATCTTAGAGTGTTGCACTCTCTCCACAGCCAGAAAACATATATTGTATAATGCAGGAGACAAGCACCAATACCTGTTATTGAAATTACCTGGCCGAAAGCCAGGTCCTATTTTATAGGGACATCCGAGAGCTCCTTGCCAGCTATTTGGTGCTTCTGGTCCATCCAGCTCACTGTGGAAAGTATAACATAAAAAACACTCAAATAAGCACAGTATAGGATCACAGTACTAAAAAATGCTAAGAATATGGCTGCATTGACATCTCGATTAAAAGACAAATCTGGAGCCTCTGGACACTGAAGTCCAAAGACCCACCAAACTGGATGGCAGGTTGAGGGAAATATTACATGTTCAGAGAAAGGCTTGCCACTGTACACTATATCCTTCTGGTGGCAGCAGATCACTTTCCAGTTCTCTGAGGCTTCCCACACTCTAAAAGGATAACCCGATTCTAATTTTTTCTTATATGGCAGAGGGGGCATTTGCCACCTCAGGCAACTGGGCTCGGTGGGGATGCTCTGTTTGCACTGCTAAAGTTACACTCCTTAGCTCTATCTTGAGGAAAGCTAACTCCTCTCTTCACACATATCGCCTTGTGCAGATGACCAGCCTCATACCGAACTGCTTTCCTTGGTGCCCTCTGAGACTATGACATGAGATTAATTCCCAATTCCCACTTTTTCATAGATGTGTGTCTTTCCCTATCACTTCTCCCATTGTCTCTCCCCTTCACCTGATGTCATCGTCAAGCTCAGATCTGATACTATCGGCTCACTATCGCTCTTCTAAGTTGTTTTCCCTTGGGAATGTTTGACTATCTTCCTCTCCCAAAATATAAAACCTTCATCACTCAATATACAGATGTGTCCTTCCTTACCTTTCCTTTCAGCTGGACATATGTAGATATGTGTATCACAAGATGACCAGCCTTTCAAGACAATACTGTTTTGTGATAATGTACCATGAAGTGATATGCTATATGTGTCTCTGTATGGTCACCCAGTGGTTGTGTTGTGAATTGCAGCTTTTGCTAGCATGTCATGATATTATATTAAACTGGTATCCTGAGAAATTGGAGTGCTTAACCAAATTCAGATGAGATAATCCAGTTTGTTAAATAATGGGGCAGATTTACAAATCCTGTTCTAATAATAAGGCAGTGTAAGCTTAGACTTAGTCTATACCAGTGATGGCGAACCTTTTAGAGACCAAGTGCCCAAACTGTAACCCAAAACCTACTAATTTATCGCAAAGTGCCAACATGGCAATTTAACCTTAATACTGTCGTGTGAATGGGGCTTTACAGAGCTTTCAATGATACAAATAACGTTATACTGAAAAGTAAAAGTTTGCATTTAGTATACTTTTATATATTTACAAATAATGTTCTCTATTTACATTGCACAGGATCTATTTTATAGTGACCGTGCAATGTTATTACAGCCTGTAATAATATCACGTCTGCTATAAAACAGATAAATAGTGAAGGGCTCCCACACAGTCCAATGTTCTCCACGGTGGCCGCCACACAGTCCAATGTGCTCCACGGTGGCCCCCACACAGTCCAATGTGCTCCACGGTGGCCCCCACAGAGTATATTATGCTCCCAGTACAGTATAATGTGCTCCACAGTGGCCCCCAATGCAGTATAATATGCTCCACAGTGGCCCCCACACAGTATTATATGCTCCTGTACTTACCTGCACTCCCATGAAGAGCAGCTGGTTGGCCTCCTTCATCCACGTGGCCACACCCTACACTGACAGTTTTCAGGAGTATGTGCATTTGCACTCCTGAAAAAAGCGATCGCCGGGGGATCTGGGACAGCTGTCCAGGATTCTCCGTTAGCGAGCAATCCAGGAGTGGCTGGGGTGACGGCGCGTGCTTACAGAGAGAGCCCTGAGTGCCCTCTGTGGCATGCGTGCCATAGGTTCACCACCACTGGTCTATACCTTTATACCACCTATTAGTTGGCTTAGTTTACGCCAGAAAATGCATTTTGCATCTTAGGTCATACCGCTTCCTGCTAAGGCTACGTTCACACATGCATTGGAGTCTCCATTTGGTGAATACGTTGCACTGTCCATTGAAAATCAGCAACAAAAAAGGATGGCAAGTCTGAGATTTTTGTCCAGTAGTTTCAGTTTAAAAGAACACCGATGGATCCCATTATAGTCAATAGGGTCCATTGAGCTCCATAGTTGTCTGCTATTTTAGTGGTCCATGTGTCAGTTGTTCTAGTCCTCTGACAGACCAGAACAATGGACACACCAGCACAGGTGTGAACATAGCATAAGCCACATCCCCTTGCCAGAAGAAGCATAAAAAGTGTCTAAAAACAATACATGTAGTCAAATTATGCAAGCAATTTGCAGTTTTTTGGTAAAATTATGCAGGAATTGTATCAAATTTTTGTGTAAATTTGCCCCATTCTGTTATATAGGGTTTATTATTGTATATAACTGTTCTGTAAGCTCTTCTTTCCATAAAGTATCATATTACCAGATCAAAGTCCGCGCATCTTCAAAGCCAATTGGCTGCGCTGGTATATCGGAAATACCTTTTATCTCGGACTCTGGAATTCTGTAAGTAAATTCTGAGAAATACATAGCAAATAAGAAGAAGTGAGGCATTGTGAGATAGAAGCATTTACTCAATATGGACAATTAAAGCTGGGCACTTTAAGAGAAAGACGATGAAGCCAATGGCTCCCATACCAATGTCACAGCCTCAGTGCCCTTGCACCATTACCTTTTGCTGGGAAGTAGGGAGTGAGCTGGTCTCCAAAGTTCTCCTTGAATGAACCCCGCTCTACACCAGATGGGGGCATATACCAGGAGTTGGGGTAGGTTTCAGCAGGGTTGGACTTTCCATCATTGATATCTTTGGGATCAGTGTATATGACTACACCGATAACACCAAATTTGGCCGCATTTATTGCCTAGAAATCCATAAAGATATCATTAAGCTTTGTTGCACATACTTTCCTGGGGTAACAGTGCTGCTGTGGGGAAAAGGAGCCATGTGTGGGCTCATGCCAGCTATTGGACAATGGGATTGGACAACCTGAAATGGTGCTCCGATGTCTACATTATAATAGGCAAGCGGCAGTAATGGTGTGTGTGGGGGGGGGGGGGTGTACCATGTCAATGCATTATGGCTATACAAATGTCAACTTCTGCTCTATTCCCATTACATAGAAGAGGTTTAGTTACCTGTGTGTGTATACAAAATATGTCTAAGCATACCACTAATAAAAAAAAAAGCTTCGGTGTTCTTAGATAATCAGCACAGTATCTTTGTGAAACACTTCCCTTCAGGGATCAGATATGTGTGCTGCAGACCTATCCTTCCTCCTTATTCTCTAGCAGGAAGTTAGCATTGTCTGCCATGTTACACATACAGTAACTTACATTACACTCTCCTCTCCCCTCTACCTCCCCTCTAACACTGCAGAGAATGAGAAACTGGCATTTTGGATATTGCTGATGCTGCTGTAATCACAGGACTTTATTAGCCAACAGACATACAGACAGCCTGATGTACATTGCTAGGAAAATATAATAGTTATTTTAGCTACAATCTTCCCAATACTGATCTCTCTCTCTCTCTATCTCTCTCCCCAGGGAAAAAAATACATGAATGCAGTAACTTAAGTCTTTGCCTACTCTGCCCCATATTGCTATTAATGGAGCATGTAGCCTGCAATGAAATGAAGCTAATAAAGAGCATAGCTCACTAACAGTTTAATTCTATATTACTGTATATTTACATATGGTAGATGGATCACTGGCGCGATATATATACATCAGTTTATTTTCAGCATAGTCATTTCTATATGTCATGTTACTAAATATACAGTATTAATACTTTCAGACATATCTCACCTTATTTACTCTGCCTGTTCCTCCATAACGTACAATTGCAATGGTGCCGTTCAGATTTATAATATTAGCCAGGTACTGAAAATCACTTATTTTGCCTTCATTAGCATATACAAGCTTTCCCTGAAGAATAACGTCAAAGAGAAGAGATGATGAAGACTAAGTGACCCTTGGAATGAGAAATTCAGTAATGGAAACCCAGATTTATCAATACTGTGGAAAGCAATATGTCACATCATCCAAGGGTGATCATTAAACTTAAAAAAAAGTCTACCGTTTTCTGTATACAGCATTTATGCAGAGCAAAGCATCTGCATGGTTACAGACTACAAATAAACACTGTGTAGTCTGATCCTTCAGTCATGTGTTACTGTAACGTCTCTGTCTGTTCAGGTCTCTGCACCACCCTCTGCTCACACGCTGCGGCACAGGAGGCGTGTTCAGTTTGATTCCTTGCTTATGGTTCTTGTTGCTCTGTCTGAACACTGGTCTATTACCTCTTCTCTGTAATTGAATTTCCGCCACACCCATCTCCTGCACCTTTGTTATCCTCTGCTCCTCAAATAGTTAATCTTAGCCTTGCCTATGTGATTGACAGCTTATCTACCAATCAAGTCTGGGACAGATTCTGGACTTCCTATAAACAGGTCATCTGCTCACACATGTTTGCTGGCTATTGTGACTTGTCTTTTGCTAAGTGCTTCTCTTGTTATTTGTTTCCTGTATTCATATTCCTGACCTCTGGCTTACCCTTTGACTATTCTCTCGGATTTCGATTTGGTACTGTTTGTCTATCCGGTTTGACCTGGGCTTGATGACTCCGCTTTTGTGTTGTTTGTTTTGTCCTGTTCTGTGTACACTTATATAGAGAAGGGATCACCACCCAGTTGTCCCTGTCATTAGGACAGTTGTGGCAATTAGGTAGGGTCAGTGGCTGGGTCGTTTAAGCAGCAGTACTGTGGAATCGCTCAACTAGCAATTCCCTTAGAAATTCTTCTGTCTCACCCCTATTCTAATATCTGTAAGATAACAAGAAGCCCAATAGGTGAAATCATATACCAAGCATACCTTAACAGTACCATTGGGTGCAAATGCAAGAAATGGCCGTAAAATATTTGGGTCTTTCTGGTCATTGGTGAGTGGGGACTCTGTTTCTTGTGATGTGAAGTTGCTGATACCATCTGGATTCACTATGCAAAAAAAAAAAAAAAAAATATAAAAAGATCACAATGTGCGGAATTTGCTGGTGTTAATATTTGACGGTGTGCCCTGGCCTGCCTTGATTCTGGTTAATCCCATCCACACATTGCAAAAAAATATCCACAGCGGAAATGCTGCGATTTCAAAAACTGTTGCATTTTTGTAAATCACAGCCTGTCAATTGTACATACGGAAACGCTGGTGTTTTCCGTATAGGTATAATAGGGTCAGAAAGTCTGGAGAGGAAAACTCGGCAGACTTTCTGTGAAAAGCGCTGCGGAAAAAAATTGTCATGCGTTCCAACGCATTTTTTTCTGCAGTGCATTTTGGCTGTGGCACGCTACGTGGGACCTTAGCCTTAAACAGTTTTTCAGGACTGCAATATTTGAGAGATTTTCTCCTTCATTGTTTAATAGGCAAAGCTCAGCAACTTTAAGAGGTATTCTGACCTTAAGTTGCAAATTGGTGGAGTCCGACCTCTTAGAACACCGCTGATCAGGAGAACCTCGTTCCGAATGAAGCGGTGACCAATCTGGTGCATGTGCGTGTCATTCATTTCAATGAGAGCGCAGCAAATAACCAAGCACTGTAATTCAGCTATCTCCTGCACTCCCATTGAAATGAATGGAGCGTTGCGTTCACCAACCCAATCACCACTCCATTGAGAATCGGGGACAAAATTCACAGGTTCTCCTGATTGGTGGGGGTCTCAATGGTTGGACTCCCACTGAACTGCAAGTTATCCCCTATCCTATGGCTAGAGGATAAAGTGATAAGATGGGAATACCTCTTTAAGTCCCATAGCCTGTAGTCAGCATGAGCAGGAGTGCAAGGAGTCACCAGTCTGATAAACTAATGGCCTATCCTAAGTATAGGATAGCATTTTGCATGACACTTGTAGATGGCTCCACATGTACACTGATGGAAGCCACCACTTTCCACAAGTATGGCTTTAGGTGGGAGACTGTGTCCTCACTTACAACAGGTCAAGTGCATTTTATATATTGTCTATATGCTGTTTATGTGCATAAGTATTTGCATAAGTATTTGTCTTCACGCCTTTTTCGATCTTTTGGAAAGTTCTGTCCAAATATACAGAACACGATTGTGTCCATTGGCTGTGCAGGGGACTGTGTAGTGGCAAGAAACACTAGACTGAGAGGAACTGTGAAAAGTTTGTTATGGATGAGCACCCGACATTACCCCTGCTGTGTCCGAACAACTGCTGTTAACTTGTCCTGTACCAAATTACTACCTCAAGGAAACTACTGCGATTAACAGATCTGCGAGTGGGTATGTGCGCTTTTTGCAGCCATCTTGTAGGACACCAGAGACCCAGCTACCCTGTCCTTACGTAGGCTGGTTTACAGAGGGAGCCATATCTACACACTCATGTTTACCACAACAATGATAGGCGGGTTCCCACCCAGTTACACACTTACAAACTTTGACGCTGTTTGGATTCTTCTGATCTGGAAATGACAGGAACACTTTATATCTTTCTTCCTTGGCTTCATCTAGGCCACTTTTTGGGTCATTCCAGCGAGATAGCATAAAACGGACCAGTTCTTCATCTGCCTCACTTGTGGCTACATGGGGCTTGCTGGAAAGGTATCTGCAGAAAAGAAAAGAGATAATTGTGATGTATAAATTACATACTGAGAAATATAACTACTATAATACTGCTCCTATGTACAAGAATATAACTACTATAATGCTGCTCCTATGTACAAGAATATAACTACTATAATACTACCTCCTATGTACAAGAATATAACTACTATAATACTACCTCCTATGTACAAGAATATAACTACTATAATACTGCTCCTATGTACAAGAATATAACTACTATAATGCTGCTCCTATGTACAAGAATATAACTACTATAATACTGCCTCTATGTACAAGAATATAACTACTATAATACTACCTCCTATGTACAAGAATATAACTACTATAATACTGCTCCTATTTACAAGAATATAACTACTATAATACTGTCTCCTATGTACAAGAATATAACTACTATAATACTGCTCCTATGTACAAGAATATAACTACTATAATACTGCCTGCTATGTGCAAGAATATAACTACTATTATACTGTCTCCTATGTACAAGAATATAACTACTATAATACTGCTCCTATGTACAAGAATATAACTACTATAATACTGCCTCTATGTACAAGAATATAACTACTATAATACTACCTCCTATGTACAAGAATATAACTACTATAATACTGCTCCTGTTTACAAGAATATAACTACTATAATACTGTCTCCTATGTACAAGAATATAACTACTATAATACTGCTCCTATGTGCAAGAATATAACTACTATAATAATGCCCCTATGTACAAGAATATAACTACTATAATACTGCTCCTATGTACAAGAATATAACTACTATAATACTACCTCCTATGTACAAGAATATACCTACTATAATACTACTCCTATGTACAAGAATATAACTACTATAATACTGCCTCCTATGTACAAGAATATAACTACTATAATACTACCTCCTATGTACAAGAATATAACTACTATAATACTGCTCCTATGTACAAGAATATAACTACTATAATACTGCTCCTATGTACAAGTATATAACTACTATAATACTACCTCCTATGTACAAGAATATAACTACTATAATACTGCTCCTATGTACAAGAATATAACTACTATAATACTGCTCCTATGTACAAGAATATAACTACTATAATACTGCTCCTATGTAAAAGAATATAACTACTTTAATACTGCCTCCTATGTACAAGAATATAACTACTATAATACTACCTCCTATGTACAAGAATATAACTACTATAATACTGCTCCTATGTACAAGAATACACTACTATAATACTGCTCCTATGTACAAGTATATAACTACTATAATACTACCTCCTATGTACAAGAATATAACTACTATAATACTACTCCTATGTACAAGAATATAACTACTATAATACTGCTCCTATGTACAAGAATATAACTACTATAATACTGCTCCTATGTAAAAGAATATAACTACTTTAATACTGCTCTCCTATGTACAAGAATATAACTACTATAATACTGCCTCCTATGTACACGAATATAACTACTATAATACTGCCCCATGTACAAGAATATAACTACTATAACACTACCCCCATGTAGAAGAATATAACTACTACAGTATAATACTACTCCAATATACAAGAATATAACTACTATAATACTGCTCCTATGTATAAGAATATAACTACTATAATACTGCTCCTATGTATAAGTATATAACTACTATAATACTGCTCCTATGTACAAGAATTTAACTACTATAATACTGCTCCTATGTACAAGAATATAACTACTATAATACTGCTCCTATGTACAAGAATATAACTACTATAATACTGCTCCTATGTACAAGAATATAACTACTATAATACTGCTCCTATGTACAAGAATATAACTACTATAATACTGCTCCTATGTACAAGAATATAACTACTATAATACTGCCTCTATGTACAAGAATATAACTACTATAATACTACCTCCTATGTACAAGAATATAACTACTATAATTCTGCTCCTGTTTACAAGAATATAACTACTATAATACTACTCCTATGTACAAGAATATAACTACTATAATACTGCCTCCTATGTACAAGAATATAACTACTATAATACTACCTCCTATGTACAAGAATATAACTACTATAATACTGCTCCTATGTACAAGAATATAACTACTATAATACTGCTCCTATGTACAAGTATATAACTACTATAATACTACCTCCTATGTACATGAATATAACTACTATAATACTGCTCCTATGTACAAGAATATAACTACTATAATACTGCTCCTATGTACAAGAATATAACTACTATAATACTACTCCTATGTACAAGAATATAACTACTATAACATTACCCCCATGTAGAAGAATATAACTACTATAATACTGCTCCTATGTACAAGAATATAACTACTATAATACTGCTCCTATGTAAAAGAATATAACTACTTTAATACTGCCTCCTATGTACAAGAATATAACTACTATAATACTGCCCCCTATGTACAAGAATATAACTACTATAATACTGCCTCCTATGTACACGAATATAACTACTATAATACTGCCCCATGTACAAGAATATAACTACTATAACACTACCCCCATGTAGAAGAATATAACTACTGCAGTATAATACTACTCCAATATACAAGAATATAACTACTATAATACTGCTCCTATGTATAAGAATATAACTACTATAATACTGCTCCTATGTACAAGAATATAACTACTATAATACTGCTCCTATGTACAAGAATATAAATACTATAATACTGTTCCTACGTACAAGAATATAACTACTATAATACTGCCCTCTATGTACAAGAATATAACTACTATAATACTGCTCCTATGTACAAGAATATAACTACTATAATACTGCTCCTATGTACAAGAATATAACTACTATAATACTACCTCCTATGTACAAGAATATAACTACTATAATACTACCTCCTATGTACAAGAATATAACTACTATAATACTGCTCCTATGTACAAGAATATAACTACTATAATACTGCCCTCTATGTACAAGAATATAACTACTATAATACTGCTCCTATGTACAAGAATATAACTACTATAATACTGCCTCCTATGTAAAAGAATATAACTACTATAATACTGCTCCTATGTACAAGAATATAACTACTATAATACTGTCATTTGTGTACAAGAATATTATTAGTACAGAGGAGACAGCATTATCATATAACTACTATAATACTTGATGTATATACAAGAGTATAACTTCAATAAAATTGCCCCATGAAGAAAAAATAAATAAATAAATAAATATTGAATTAAATAGAAGGAGCCAAAACATCTGTTTCGAGGGGCTTTAGAACTCGAAATGATGGGCCTCACCTCAGGTTATTCCTGATCCTCTCCTTATCCACCTCTTTCATGAATTGCTGTATAAATTTTTCATCGAGATCTTGAGCAAGATCTTTCACCCACTCTGGCTCAACATTCTTTGAAATACCAAAATGGCCGATCAAGAGTCCGATGGCTAATATCAGTGCCCCTCCGAAAATAATCCCCACCACCTTCCACCAGTTCATGGTCCTTCAGACTTGGAGAAGTCTCTGAAAATGTGCTTCCGTCTATATTGTCTCCCTTTATGGTTGCCCTATGGTCGAATGTCATCAGCAGATCAACGTAGTTAAAGATTATCAAGATGAATTCCTACATTACTGTGCCCTTTGCACATTGGCAGCCGAATTATGGATGTAAAATTAAGCTAAAAGTGTAATCATTTTATTAAGGCCATAAAATAGTTACTTAAACAAACCTGTCACAAGAGATTCTTCATGAACTATGACATATCTCAAATGCCCTTAAGGTGACTGTCCAGAATTATAAATAAATGGATGTTTTCTCCCAAAACAGCACCACCCATGGGTTTGTGGTTGTGTCTGGTATTGTAGCTTATCTCTAATGAAGTGAATTAGACCTCTTGTCACTATCCTTTGCATTTAAATATGCACCATAGGAAGGCGTGGAATAGTGCCTGCTCCTAAAGGGAGTCTGTCAACAGATCCCAGCATATCAACCCAGCCACAAGGATAGGTTAGGGTCACCTGAATCAAACTGTGTTTCCTCTTGTGCATCGTAGCTTCCGTTGCAGATATTGTTGTTTTTGACAATATGCAAGTGAGCTCTTTGATACTACGAGGGTGTTGCCATTGCTCCAAAGAGCTCATTTGCATATTGACAAAAAAGTGATATCTGCAACAGTGACGCAGATTCACCTTAACCTATCTATCTGCTGGGTTGATATGTTGGGTTCTGATGACAGAATCCCTTTAGTTAGCGCAGTGAAAATACAGAAGAGACACAGTAACAGTGTAAGTCTCGGTTCACATCTTTGTTGGAGTCTCTGTACAAGACTCTGTCGCATATTCCACTTAAAATCGGCCCTGCAAGGTTCCTAGGAGTCCTAAGAGTGTTCTACACTATGTTTTATAGATAGGTTCCTAGGAGTCCTAAGAGTGTTCTACACTATGTTTTATAGATAGGTTCATAGGAGCCCTAAGAGTATTCTACACTCACACTCCAAAGACATATTGAGAGGGAATATAGATTGTGAGCCATATATGGGACAGTGACTGTCAATGTCTGTAAAGCGCTGCGTAATATGATGGCGCTATATAAGTAAATAAATAAATAATAAATAATGTTTTATAGATAAATTCCTAGGAGCCCTAAGAGTGTTCTACACTATGTTTTATAGATAGGTTCCTAGGAGCCCTGAGAGTATTCTACACTATGTTTTATAGATAGGTTCCTAGGAGCCCTAAGAGTGTTCTACACTATGTTTTATAGATAGGTTCTTAGGAGCTCTGAGAGTGTTCTACACTATGTTTTATAGATAGGTTCCTAGGAGCCCTGAGAGTATTCTACACTATGTTTTATAGATAGGTTCCTAGGAGCCCTGAGAGTATTCTACACTATGTTTTATAGATAGGTTCCTAGGAGCCCTAAGAGTGTTCTACACTATGTTTTATAGATAGGTTCCTAGGAGCCCTAAGAGTGTTCTACACTATGTTTTATAGATAGGTTCCTAGGAGCCCTGAGAATATTCTACACTATGTTTTAAGCCAATTTACTTGTTAGACCCGAAACGAATCTTGGTCCCAAACCACCCAAACACTAAACAAAACGAATCTTGAGAGGTTCATCCATCTTTAACCAATACTCATTGTTACTGGAAGGTCTTCTCCATATGTGCACTTTGTCTAAGGGGGCACTTTGTAGGTAGTACTCTTAGCGTGGGACAATCTGTTCGGCACTGATGCTTATGGGAAGCGTCTCACCACTGAGATTTGCAGTGCACATGTTCACACTGATGCTATGTTCAAATCTGCACCTTGTATGCAATTCCAACTAAAAAAAACAACAGATTTGTCAAAAAAAGGGACACAAACACAGCACATACCATAATCCATCCTTCTTGATGGATTCGTCAATGGGTATCTGTCATAAAAAATGTCCGTTAGTGTCCGTTTTTGGCGAATCCGTTCCCCCCCACCCCCATCCCTTCATCTTCATTCTTCATTCTGAGCATGTACAGAGAAGAATGAAGAGGGAAAATCGTGGAACAACATTGATGTGAACCCAGCCTTACAGGCTTTTTCTATGGTTCATAACGATTTTCTTCACTGCAAATGTAATGCAAAAAAACAAGCTGTAAAGAGAACATAAAAGGAGTCACTGAAGTAAAAAGATAAGGAAGGAGGACGTGCAGCAGCAGCAAGATAAGATAAGAAGGGGCAGGTTACATTCACACTGCAAGGTGCCACACTATGGGAGTTGTAGCAGATTACACCTACCATGTCCATTGTTCTTTGCAGACTTTTTGGAAATGTTTCCCATTGCTTTAAATGAGCACAAGTAACAATTCACTTTTTCATTGTGATGCTGCCAACAGAGGCCCAGGTGTAAGGACCCACTATTCTTTAGATATGTAATGTTCAGGGATCGGACACAGTAATGACAACCGGCTTTGAGGTTTTGATTTCATAAGTAACTTTCACAAATGGTCTTCAGCCGCCCAGTCATTGGCAGCCTCCATCTCCCTTACACAAGGTGAGATGAGGGATTCGCTGGGTACCCCTGTCCTTGAGCAGACTGTGCACCAACAACAACCAAGAGCACACCAGAAGCCAGACTCCTAATCTCCCTTGGCTACACTTCTCTCAGGCTACTTAGTAGGTTGACAGCCAACCGTAGGACCATCGCTATTTAGGGCCAAGGGGTGTACACTCAGCACTTCAGTTTTCCCCTACTATCCAAAGGCCAATCCAGCCAAGAAGAGGTGGTTACTCATAAGTGGTTCGGTGTTCTCCATATACCTCAGTGGAGAGGGCCACACACAAGCAGTGATGGATTGAACCTTGTGAGATTTGTTTCAGACAAACATGTTTGGTCCAAGCCAAAAGTTCTATTAGTATATTCAGGGGTCTTTTCAGGCCCTAGAGTATAATAATTGGGACGCTGCATAGAAATAAAAAAAAAAAAACCTTATACTCACCTTTCCTGGGCTCTGGTCTTCTTCGTCAGGTCTACTCGAGGAGGCCTAGGAAAGGTAAATATAAGTGGAGGATTTTTATGCAACTTCCCTGGGTTCCGATTATACTCAGTGTCAGGAAACGGGGTCTCACACCCAAGATATATCCACTCACTGTATACCAATTCTGTGGGGTATCCATAAACCTTACTCACCCACACACATACACACACACATTTGACCCTAGATGCAATCATAATGGGGTACTCCGCTTCCACACTCCAGCTCAGCTGTCACACCAGACTGCATAGGAGTGAAGCGTCCTTTTCACTCATACATCCATACAAAGTTGCCACCACTCTCCACTTTACGGTAAGATGAGGCACCAGCATACCCACACCACGCACAAATAGCACACAAAAGGGGTAACACGGTTAGCAATATTTACTCTTGGGGAACGTTAGAGCCAAAGGACAAACTTCTTGAATTTTAGATTTATCATACATAAAAAAGTACAGTGCATTAACCATAAAAAGATGGAATAAAACAAAGACAAGTCTTGGACAGAATTCACACTCTAGGCTCAAAAGAATTTGACAACAGGGTTCTGTGCCACATGGCTTTTTATGGACTTTTAGCTCTCCTCACTTCCTCTAACCCCCCCACCTGTGATGTCATAATTTTTCTTTGATCAAAATACAGAGCTTTTGATCAGCCAGGTCCGGTGTCGCAATGTCTGCGATGGTCAGTAACCCTGGATTGCTAGTTAGATTGACTATAATTAAATAATCACTTGGGACTAGTTATCTCTGTGAGCTTCATGGATTGCGTACTACGCACAAATTACACTGAGCTTCCTAGATTACGCATCACAATGACTATACCAATTATACAGACTGCGCTGACACATTGGAGCGAACTCATCTGCGACACTGAGTACACCAATTAAAACACATCATTTGTACAGTATGATATATACACATTTCATCGCACTCATGGGCCTGAAGAGACCCCATAGTATAATAATCAACTTTAGTGGATTTGTGGGTGGTGAACCCCAAAAATTTCCAGTTCAGCTGACCTCAAAATTTTTGGAAAATTCAGAACAAACCCATTTCACTCATTTCTACTAACAAGTACTTGGCCACTTCTTCTTTATGTGGCTGATATATGTGGTATAGCTAGGTGAAATGGGGGTCTTCACTAAATTTTTACCCCAGGATCCTCCAGATTATTGATTTGGTTTGTTCATTAGGAATATATGGAGCTAGCAAGAAATTCCATACCATGAGGAATGCTGCGCAAACATCATACTGAACTAGGCAAAGCAACCAGTTCGACCAGTCACTGCAGCTTATCAGTCACTATCAGGTATATAATTACAGATGTAGCAGATAGGCAGTATGTGTTATAACAGTGTGACTACTAGAAGACAGCTACATGACAAAAAATGTTATATGACCACGTGGTTATGCAGTAAAAGCTGACCTACATATTGGTGATCTTTTCATCTATGTCCTGCGTAGAGATGGACGAACTTCTCAAGATTCGGTTTGTGTTCGTCAGCTCGGGACCCTGATTCATTTTGGGTTGAACAAGTTCATTATGAACCACACCTTAAAGGGGTTGTCCACGTAAAAATGGACAACCCCTTTAACTTTTAAATCAGCCGGGGGCAGTTAAAAAAAAAAAAATGCATACTCACTTGTCCCCAATGCTCCGGTGTCCTTCTGGCGTGTTCTGATCCTTCTGCTCAAGGGGTCTCTTCCGGAGTGCTGCTGAAGCCGCTGATTGGCCTCAGCGGTCACGTGACCACTGAGGCCAATTAGCGAAGGGAATGCGGGTCTCTTCCTGAAGCCAATCAATGGCTTCAACGGAACTCAGGAAGAGACCCAGGAGAAGCTGGAGCATTTTTTTTAACTGCCCCAGGCTGATTTAAAAGTTAAAGGGGTTGTCCAATTTTGCCAGGACAACCCCTTTAAATTGGCTTAAAACATATTGTAGAACACTCTTAGGGCCACTTGTAACCTATCTATAAAACATAGTGTAGAATACTCTTAGGACTCCTAGGAACCTATCTATAAAACATAGTGTAGAACACTCTTAGGACTCCTAGGAACCTATCTATAAGACATAGTGTAGAACACTCTTAGGGCTCCTAGGAACGTATCTATAAAACATAGTGTGTAATACTCTTAGGACTCCTGAGGAACCGATCTATAAAACATAGTGTGTAATACTCTTAGGGCTCCTAGGATCAGTCTGGAGTACCTAATAGACTTGAGGCCAGTAGTGCAAGAGTGGAAAAAGAAGACTTCACACCATCATCAGTACAGTCCTTGTCTTATGACACTCCTTAGTGATGCTGTGCCTAACCATGCCCATTTCTGCCCAGTACTATTTGTGTCCTACTTGCGTAATACACAGTAATGGTGCCCCCGTTGTCACCTCCACACAGAAAGGATGCCCTCTTAGTGCCCTCTTTAGTGATGCACAGGTAAACATGTGTCCTATAGCAGAACAATGCACGAAGCCCAAACATGAGGTGGAAGTATTATAGTAGTTATATTCTTGTACATAGGAGCAGTACAGTGGGGAAAAAAAAGTATTTAGTCAGCCACCAATTGTGCAAGTTCTCCCACTTAAAAAGATGAGGCCGGTCTGTAATTGTCATCATAGGTAGACCTCAACTATGAGAGACAAAATGAGAAAACAAATACAGAAAATCACATTATCTGATTTTTTAAGAATTTATTTACAAATTATGATGGAAAATAAGTTTTTGGTCACTTACAAACAAGCAAGATTTCTGGTTCTCACAGACCTGTAACTTCTTCTTTAAGAGGCTCCTCTGTCCTCCACTCATTACCTGTAGTAATGGCTCCTGTTTGACATTGTTATCAGTATAAAAGACACCTGTCCACAACCTCAAACAGTCACATTCCAAACTCCACTATGGTGAAGACCAAAGAGCTGTGGAAGGACACCAGAAACAAAATGGTAGACCTGCACCAGGCTGGGAAGACTGAATCTGCAATAGGCAAGCAGCTTGGTGTGAAGAAATCACCTGTGGGAGCAATAATTAGAAAATGGAAGACATACAAGACCACTGATAATCTCCCTCCATCAGGGGCTCCACGCAAGATCTCACCCCGTGGGGTCAAAATGATCACAAGAACGGTGAGCAAAAATCCCAGAACCACACAGGGGACCTAGTGAATGACCTGCAGAAAGCTGGGACTAACGTAACAAAGGCTACCGTCAGTAACATACTACGCCGCCAGGGACTCAGATCCTGCAGTGCCAGACGTGTCCCCCTGCTTAAGCCAGTACATATCCGGGCCCGTCTGAAGTTTGCTAGAGAGCATTTGGATGTTCCAGAAGAGTATTGGGAGAATGTCATATGGTCAGATGAAACCAAAGTAGAACTGTTTGGTAGAAACACAACCCGTCGTGTTTGGAGGAGAGTGAATGCTGAGTTGCATCCAAAGAACACCATACCTACTCTGAAGCATGGGGGTGGCAACATCATGCTTTGGGACTGTTTCTCTGCAAAGGGTCCAGGACGAATGATCCGTGTACATGAAAGAATAAATGGGGCCATGTATTGTGAGACTTTGAGTGCAAACCTCCTTCCATCAGTAAGGGCATTGCAGATGAAACGTGGCTGGGTCTTTCAGCATGACAATGATCCCAAGCACACCGCCAGGGCAACGAAGGAGCGGCTTCATAAGAAGCATTTCAAGGTCCTGGAGTGGCCTAGCCAGTCTCCAGATCTCAACCCCATAGAAAACCTTTGGAGGGAGTTGAAAGCCCGTGTTGCCCAGCGACAGCCCCAAAACATCCCTGCTCTAGAGGAGATCTGCATGGAGGAATGGGCCAACATACCAGCAACAGTGTGTGCCAACCTTGTGAAGACTTACAGAAAACGTTTGACCTCTGTCATTGCCAACAAAGGATATATAACAAAGTATTGGGATGAACTTTTGTTATTGACCAAATACTTATTTTCCACCATAATTTACAAATAAATTCTTTAAAAATCAGACAATGCGATTTTCTGGATTTGTTTTCTCATTTTGTCTCTCATAGTTGAGGTCTACCTATGATGACAATTACAGACCGGCCTCATCTTTTTAAGTGGGAGAACTTGCACAATTGGTGGCTGACTAAATACATTTTCCCCACTGTATAAAAGTTATATTCTTGTACATAGGGGGCAGTATTATAGTAGTTATATTCTTGTACATAGGAGCAGTATTATAGTAGTTATATTCTTGTACATAGGGGTCAGTATTATAGTAGTTATATTCTTGTACATAGGAGGTAGTATTATAGTAGTTATATTCTTGTACATAGGAGCAGTATTATAGTAGTTATATTCTTGTACATAGGAGCAGTATTATAGTAGTTATATTCTTGTACATAGGAGCAGTATTATAGTAGTTATATTCTTGTACATAGGAGCAGTATTATAGTAGTTATATTCTTGTACATAGGAGCAATATTATAGTAGTTATATTCTTGTACATAGGGAGCAGTATTATAGTAGTTATATTCTTGTACATAGGGGCAGTATTATAGTAGTTATATTCTTGTACATAGGGGGCAGTATTATAGTAATTATATTCTTGTACATAGAGGCAGTATTATAGTAGTTATATTCTTGTACATAGGAGCAGTATTATAGTAGTTATATTCTTGTACATAGGAGCAGTAATATAGTATATTCTTGTATATATAGGATAGTATAAATGTAGTTATATTCTTATATTTAAGCAGCAATATAAAATAAGGTGTAAATAAAACTGTCCAGCCAGGAAGTGGTTAAATAACAGAGACAGCCACTGGTGAGATAATTCTAGACACCAGGTTACACCTCCTATCAATCAATCATCCAGAGGACACAGTGACGTCACCTGCCGCATCACGTGTCCACAACACAACCCGCTGTCAGTCGCACTACCACGGTCGTCAGAGACGTCATCCCACCTAGACCAATTAGCTGCAGGTTTCTGACATGCCTCCCCCGCCTTCCCGACTAAAGGGCCCGCCCAGTGAGGTCGTCGGCAGTAAGTCTGTGGAGTTGTGTGACGGGGTCTCCGCGGCTTTGTGAGTATATCAGTGTGTATGCGACCTGAGCCCGCTGCGCAGCTTACGAGCAGTTAAAGCAGGCATTGCGGGTGTTGTATTGAGGCGAGGGCCGGGGTTGACGACGAGTTTTGGGTGTAGCAGAGTTGTGTTTGCTGATTGAAGTTGCAGGTTATGGAGGATACTGTGTTGTGTTGTGTTACAGTCAGTCTCTTGACTCTGTAATACCTGGCATGTGACTTGGTATTGGAGTCACAGTCCTGTAGCAGTTATGGTAAAGGTCACAGGTAAATGTTGTCCTGCGCCAAAGTTACTCTGCCTAAACTTTTCTGTCCTTCATTGGATTGCTTGCATTGTTCTAGTTTCTATGTCGCGGTGACCATGACTTGGTTTATAACACATTTGGATTAGTCCAAGACCAGGACCGCCAACTAACCTGCATCATTTTAGCATTGGCTCCAGGGTCTGTGTGCGACCCCAATCTCTGCACCCCCTATTGTTACCAAAATGCCCCACCCCTGCAGGCTATAGGTTGCTTTGCACTAAGCTGCATGCCATCATTGAGTACTGCATCCAGTATTGGAGAAGCCCTCCTCTTCGTTTGGTTGGGTTAAGCGACCAAAATGGACAAGAGGGACAGTATATGCACCCCTATATCCACAAGTAATAATGAGCTTGTGTCTATCCCATAATCCCCCACATATTTGATCCCTCACCGGGTCCCATCCCACCAAGTATGGCTATCCTGGTGCATGGTCGGTCTTACTGCTGTATATTATAACGTCACTTTACTTCCTGCCTGCTGCAGTCATGTAGACACCTGTCATTGTCACCTCCCCTTACTGAACCTTGAACGACAATAACAACCATATATAACAGTCATGTGTCTTGCCCGGAGCACCCAAGATGAAGGTGCCCATTGCATGTTGCTGGAAGTACACACGTGGACAAAATTGTTGGTACCCCTCGTTTAATGAAAGAAAAACCCACAATGGTCACAGAAATAACTTGAATCTGACAAAAGTAATAATATATAAAAATTCTATGAAAATGAACAAATGAAAGTCAGACATTGCTTTTCAACCATGCTTCAACAGGATTTAAAAAAAAAGAAAACTCATGAAACAGGCCTGGACAGAAATGATGGTTCCCTTAACTTAATATTTTGTTGCACAACCTTTTAAGGCAATCCCTGCAATCAAACGATTCCTGTAACTGTCAATGAGACTTCTGCACCTCTCAGCAGGTATTTTGGCCACTCCTCATGACCAAACTGCTCCAGTTGTCTCAGGTTTGAAGGGTGCCTTTTCCAGACGGCATGTTTCAGCTCCTTTCAAAGATGCTCAATAGGATTTAGGTCGGGGCTCATAGAAGGCCACTTCAGAATAGTCCAATGTTTTCCTCTTAGCCATTCTTGGGTGTTTTTAGCTGTGTTTTGGGTCATTATCCTGTTGCAAGACCCATGACCTGCGACTGAGACCAAGCTTTCTGACACTGGGCAGCACATTTCTCTCTAGAATCCCTTCATAGTCTTCAGATTTCATTGTACCCTGCACAGATTCAAGACACCCTGTGCCAGATGCAGCAAAGCAGCCCCAGAACATAACAGAGCCTCCTCCATGTTTCACAGTAGGGACAGTGTTCTTTTCAAGATATGCTTCATTTTTCTGTCTGTGAACATAGAGCTGATGTGCCTTGCCAAAAATTTTGATTTGTCTCATCTGTCCATAGGACATTCTCCCAGAAGCTTTGTGGCTTGTCAACATGTAGTTTGGCAAATTACTTGTCAGATTCAAGTTATTTCTGTGACCATTGTGGGTTTTTCTTTCATTAAACGAGGGGTACTAACAATTTTGTCCACGTGGGTATATTCAATGTAGCAACCAATTACTCAGTTATGTGATGTTTTCTTCTCCAGTCACATCCAAAGCTAAAATCAGATTCTTCTGGTAACCAGAGAGCAGTGCACTGTGGCAGCCGAGACAAGTGGTCCAGGTAGCGTTTACCTACAACATGATTGACACCTCTAGTGTGCAGAATTTTGTAAGGCAGCTCTGGAGATGAATGGAGCACATGAAAAAACCCCAAAAATCAATAAGAAAACTATAAACCAAACTCTTTACAAAGTTGCTCAACCTTTTGAGTTAGAAATAGAAATAGCCTTTTTTTGTCTTGTTGTCAGTTGTCACTGCAGAATCCCCCAGCAGACCCATCGTCGCCATCTGCAGCATGGCTCAGTGTACCCTACTTCCCAGTAAGTTAAAGCAAGGCGTCTAGTGTGTACACGGCTCCTGCACATTCCCTCAGTGTCACATGTTGATGACTGCGGTGTGTAGTCTTTGCAAAGGGAGAATAATGGCTGAGGAGCACAAGGCACTGAGGTTATATGTGCTTTAACTGCTGGCAGGAGTGGTCTGTGACCGCTTGTGAGGGAGAGATGGAGCTTGTGTGGTCAGTGACTACATCCATGTTTTAGGCATTGGGAAGTAGCACCCCCGATAGATGGAATCTAAATAAATTGTACATGTGAATACAATCTGTTTAGGCCATCTTAGGTCACCATTTTGGCCCCAATCATAGGGGGTCATCACTCTGGCCCCAGCCACTCAATGTCACTGCTTTAGCCCCTCCCACCAGAGGTTACCGTTGTGACTCTGACCACTGGAGGTCCCCCTTCGCACCCAAGACCACCCAAGCTCACCACTCTTGTCCTCAACCACCCGAATTCACTGCACTGTCCCTGAGGTCACCTCTGCTGCTTGACCATCTGAGGTCACCACTATGACCCCATCCACCCAAGATCCCTCCTCTGGCCCCAGTCACTCGATGTCACTGCTCTCACTCCGACCACCAGAGGTTACCACTCTGACCATGACCACTGGAGGTCCTTACTCTCACCCAAGACCAACCAAGGTCAACACTCCTGCCCACAACCATCTATATTCACCACGCTGGCCCCAACCACCTGATGTCACCACTCTTGCACATGACCATCCGAGGTCCCTGCACTGGCCCTGACCACCTGAAGTCACCTCTCTGAGTCTTCATAGTCTTTAGTAGACCATTAAGGTTTTCTGTTAAGAGCTGGAAGTGTGTATTGTGAATTCTCTACTAGAATCAGTTGGCCTATATTTATACTACTAAAACAATCATGTCGTATGGATATGTGACTGCTACAGTAGGCACCTGGCGTCCAGACTGGTATGGCAACAGCTGCCACCTGTCTGTATGACACATCATCATTTTCTTCAATATAAAAACATAGAAACACAATTGCCTGCATAGGAGCTGTAGACTTAAAACAGAAGCAAATTTTTAACCAAGAAATTTTTGCAAGTTTGTTCATATATTTTTTTCAAGTGTGAGCATAGCCTAATATAAAGTCTCAGTATGTGGTCAGACTCTGCTCCGGTTGCTCTGTTTGTAGATCATTCGGGAGATATCTTTCTTCTCGGCTGCAGAATAGTCCATTATCATTGCCGCCATGTAAATTTAATACTCGTGGTGACACTATGTAAATGGTCTCAATGACTGGGCTTATTGTGTAAAAGTCTGTTCCTCTTATCTAAACCTGGTCGAAAGATTTAAAGAGACGTGAACCAGGAAGTCACCAGGAAGTGGTGGAGCTAGTGATGTAGCCTAGACCGGTGCAAATGTAGACGTGCTGAATGTGTCTTTTAATGTAAACCCTACACAAGTTGCCAGCTGATGTAAGTCACTGCTTTCTATCAGTTGGGTCACTCTTGGCAGGCACATGCATCACAATTTAGGTTTAACAGGTGATAGAGGTCTAGACTTTGTAGCAAATGGGGCTAAATTTGTAGGTCATCATTTTCAAATAGTTGGAACCAGATGTTGAGATTTTGCACCAGATGTACTGTCACATCTTTAAAGGCAATGTCTCGCATAGACATAACCTACCTATCTCTAGGATATGCCACCAATGTTCAACGGGCAGGGGGCATCACTAATGTGAAGCCTGCCAATCACTCCAGTGAAGTAGCAATGGTGCTAGGAAAATGCCTTGACACTTTTATCTCCTTCGATGCTTACTTCTGCTTTTCGCAGGTTACCACCTGGTTAGCCATTGACTACAACAGGCCTACCATTCAACCTCCAAAGACTACCAAGAGACGAAAGTGCATGGTGCTTTCTGAGTGCTTCTGCCACTTTGTTCTGCAGGTTTACCACTGTGGACTCTCCCAGTTGGACGATGATGGCATATCCTAGCTCTAACGTGTACCATAAGTCAACACCTTGTAAGGTCCAACCCCAATTTGTTAGACGCATCATTAGTTGTGAAGATTTCCATTATCAGGTGGTTGACGTGAACATATAGTAAGTGGCCAAAACAATGGACCTACTTGGAGTTGCTTCACTCTTTGCAAGTATTTTCTACTTTTTGGGGCGGCCTTTGTGCTAAAGGGTATAATTGAAATCAGTGGTACGTTAATGAGTTAATACGATCATCATGTTGACTCATCCTGTAACATAAAGCAGAATGTTGCTGCCTTAACCCAGTTTACTCACGTGGCAAACTGGAATTTCTCGTTCTGGTTATAGTTGGGCTTCTGTAACAATGTGTTGTGTATTGTTGAGTAGTGGATTAACAGAATTTGCCAGTCTTCACAGCTCTCTGGACTTGGCATGACCAGTTGGCAGATTATTTGTGGTGTACTTAGCAGCGTTGGTGGTCTGCAACCAGCTCTGTAGAAACTACAACTACCAGCATTCCCTGACAGCTTGTAGTATCTGTAGCTCCACTATGGTTGGAGATCCTCCATTGTACAAAGTTATTGGTTAGATTCTGTGTATTTTGACTTGTAACCAATGGGTATCAAAGCTGAAATGGGTATAGATTAAGAACCTGAAGTCCATAAACACTGGGTATAGGCTCAGCATCTATCATGGACGTGGACTGGTCATTAGCTTGGCATCTAAAGTGAATATAGAAGGATTGTTACATCCAACAGAGGGCGCATGAGCTCCCCAGCTCCTTTCCCATAATGTCTTGTGATATGTAGATGCTAAGTAGAGGGCAAAAGGCAATTAAAATCTCTACACACCTTCACTGGTGCTCTCCTCAATGTGAGAGATTCTTGTCCCTAACCCACTCATTGCCTCCCACTAAGCCAGCCAATTCACTTTGCTCTGTACTGATGAAGGACAACAATCCGGAAACAGCGCTGTATGCAGATAAGTGAAATTGGCTTGGCTAAGATCCCTTTTGCTGTCTCAAGGCTCGGTGAGTCAAAAGCAAATTGAGGATCTGTTACATCCAACAGAGGGCGCATGAGCTCCCCAGCTCCTTTCCCATAATGCCTTGTGATATATAGAAGGATTGTAGAATAGATATGGCCCTGGCACACTGAAAGAGCTGTATAAGCTGGGCAAGGAATGGCATGGAATGATTATGGGTCAAGCTTCTGGAATGGGTATGCAATGGATGTAACCTGGCCATTTAGAATAAATATGTAATAGGTGGAACTGGGCATCTACAATGCTCATAGAATGGGTATGGCCTGGGCATCCAGAATAAGTATTTACGGTAATTTGTTAAAGCTGGTAATCTGAAATACGCATGGCTGGGTATAAATATGAAATGGGTATAAGCTGGGCATCTAGAGAGACTGTAATGGATATTGGGTAGACATCTAGAATGAGTATGTACTAAATGTGTATATAACTGATGTTGGGTTTCTAGATGCTTCTAGACATTTAATATACTTGAGCTAAGTGTCTAGAATGTAACGTGTCTGAGTTGGGCCGGCTAGAGTCAGTGTGTAATGTGTGCGAGTTAGACATCTAAAATGAGCATGTAATGTATGTGACCTGGACATCTAGAATAAGTGTGTTGTGAGTGAGCTGGATATTTAGAATGAGTGTGATGTGGGCATCTAGAATAAGTGTGTAATGGCTGTTGAGCATCTAGATCCTTCTACTGACATTTAATATGCGTGAGTTGGGCAGGAGTGTGTAATAGATGTGAATCTAGAATAAGTGTGATGTGCGTGAGTTGGGTTTCTAGAATGAGTGTAATGGATTACGGATGTGAGTTGCTCATTAGAATGGGTGTTTTAACGGTTGGGATTTGAGCATCTATAATAAGCGTGTAATGTACGTAAACTGGGTATCTAGAAAAAGTGTGTAAAGGGTGTTATGTGGGCATTTAGAGTGTGTTATTGGATGTGAGGTCTGGTTGAGACACCTAGAATGGGTGTGTAATGAGTGTGATTTAGGCATCTTTAGCTGGTCCTTTCTTTTAATGTACTTTTCTTTTTAAAATTCTTGAACTTTTGTTTTTATTTTCCAGATATATCTTTCTAGACGGGCATTCAGGATGCACTTGTTGGCGTTCCTGCTCATCCTGGTGCATGGCACAGTTGTATGCTATGGGGAATCATCTGGTAACAGTTCTGTGCCCCGGTTAATCCTTGTGTCTTTTGATGGATTCAGAGCGGACTATTTAGTAAATTACTCGTTTCCTAAACTCCAGGAGTTTATCGATGATGGCGTCTTGGTGAGGGAGGTCAAGAACGTTTTCATCACAAAGACCTTCCCTAATCATTATTCCTTAGTCACTGGTCTATATGCCGAGAGCCACGGGATGGTAGCCAACTCTATGTATGACAATGCCACAGGCCTAACCTTCAGTCCATCCAACTTTAGCTCCAAGACCAACCCAATGTGGTGGAACGAAGCTACCCCTATCTGGGTAACAAACAGTCTTGCAGGACGGAGGAGTGGCTCCGCCATGTGGCCAGGGAGTGACGTGAAATTCGAGAACACCTCCATAGACTATTTACCGTACAATTCATCAGTATCCTTTGAAGAACGAGTGAATAACATCACCTCATGGTTCACAAGGGCTGAGAATCCCATCAACTTTGCAACGTTGTACTTCGAAGAACCAGACCACAGTGGGCACACATTTGGGCCTGAAGACACAGTAAACATGACTAATGCGTTGCGCATCGTGGACAAAAATATAGGATACTTGGTGGCCAAGCTTAAAGAGTCGAAACTTTGGGACACAGTCAATGTAATAATCACCAGTGATCATGGGATGGCTCAATGCTCAAAGGATAGAGTCATTGTGCTGGATAAATGTATTGGTCGAGGAAACTACACCTGGGTGGACTCCACTCCGGTGACAGCCATATTTCCCCTTAAAGGTGTGTGTGGTCATATAGTATAATTTTATTTAGGTGTATATGCTTTCTTGTATGATTGGGAATGGACAAATCTTACCTACAGGAGAGGTGGCTAGAGGAGATTCCAATTCTTTGTTGAACCCACCTCCAGATGTCACACTATAATTTTTATGGAAGAGTAAAAATACTCTTATCGCTTTTGAGGAGTATGTTTAGCCATAGAGGAATATGAAGTTAGCAATAATGGAAAGAAATTATATGTAGGCATAATAATGCTAAGATCTTGCTATTTAAGCAGGGAAACCATTGCTGTAACTTAGTAACAGTCTTCCATGTATAAATGGGGCATTTTTAGGGTCCAATTTTTACTGTGTTCACTGTGTGGTAAAAATATGTTCCTTATATTCTTTGGATCAGCACGATCACAGCGATACCAACCTTACATTGCTATGAGTGTTGGCATTCCTGACATTTTCCAGAAGATGAAGTATTTCTCCCAGAAAACTATTGCAAATAAACATGTTTTGTTACACACATTTTATTTCCTATGTGTGTAATGGAACAACACAAAACATGGGTTAAAAAAAAGCCAAAAATAATACAATTTCACGCAAAACTCCAGAAATGGGCCAGACACTGGCACCCTCAATTTAATATTTGGTTCCACATCCTTTGGAAAAAATAAGCAAAATCAATCGCTTCCTATAACCATCAACAAGCTTCTTACACCTCTCAACTGGAATTTTGGACCCCTCTTCTTTTTACAGACTGCTCCAGGTGTCTCATATTTGGAGGGCACCTTCTCTTTTCCCAACAGCAATTTTACGATCTCTCCACAGGTGTTCATAGGATTTAGATCCGGACCCATTGCTGGCCACTTCAGAACGCTCCAGCGCTTTGTTTCCATCCATTTCTGGGTTCTTTTTGAATTATGTTTTGAGTCATTGTCCTGCTGGAAGATCCATGACCTAGGACGCAAACCATGGATTCTGACACTGGACCCTACATTGAGACCCACAATCCTTGGTAATCTTCAGATTTCATGATTCCTTATGCACACTCAAGGCGCCCAGTGCCAGAGGCAGCAAAACAACCCCAAAACATCTTTGAACCTCCACCATATCTGACTGTCGATACTATGTTCTTTTCTTTGTAGGCTTCATTCCGTTTTTGGTAAACAGTAGAATGATGTGCTTTACCAAAAAGCTCTATCTTGGTCTCATCTGTCCACAAGACGTTTTCCCAGATGAATTTTGGCTTACTCATGTACATTTTGGCAGACTGCAGTTGATCTTTTTTGTCTCTGTGTCAGCAGTGGGTTCTCCTGTGTCTTCTGCCATAGCGTTTCATATCATTCAAATATTGATGTTGGCGTTGAAATGGTGAATAACTGCCTGTCTAAACACTTAAAATATAATTTTATTAATATAAGTTATAGTTTGCGCTGACAATGATGCACCCTGAGCCTGCAGAACAGCTTGAATGTCTTTGGGACTTGATTGGGGCTGCTTATCCACCATCCGGACTGTCCTGCGTTGCAACCTTTCAGCAATTTTTCTCTTCCATCCACGTCCAGGGAGATTAGCTACAGTGCCATGGGTTGTAAACTTCTTGATTATGTTGTGCGCGCCATGGACTAAAGAACATCAAGATCTCTGGAGATGGACTAACCTTGAGATTGTTGATATTTTTCCACAGTTTTGCTTCTCAAGTCCCCAGACAGTTCTCTTCTCCTCTTTCTGTTCTCCATGCTTAGTGTGGCACACAATGCAAAGATTGAGTTAACCTTTTTATCTGGTTTCAGGTGTGATTTTTATATTGCCCACACCTGTTACTTGCCACAGGTAGGTTTGAATGAGCATCACATGCTTGAAACAAAGTATTTACCCACAATTTTTGAAAAGGTGGCAACAATTTTGTCTGCCCCATTTTTGGAGTTTTGTGTGAAATTATGTCCAATAAACGTGGAGGTGGGCTTCAGATGTCCTAAATGGCCACGATCAGAGAAGACTAACCCTTGAACGACTTTATGATGGGCCATTTACCCTGGTTTGTGACCAGACACATATTTAATTTTATTTTTTTTTTAACTGTAATTTTTATTAAGTTTTATAAATGTTACAAAACAACACAGACAGAATAAACCATAAAAAACAGAGCAATAACAGCAAAACCGTCATGAATAATAGGCCAACACAGGAATAAGAAACTCACAAGACAGGACAGAATGGGAGGAGGAATATGACAAGACAAAAGGAGGGTAAAGGGTAGGAGAGGTCAGAGACCTTGGAGGCTACAATATGTATCCCAAAGGGACCAAATAGACTGGAAGACCTCTATCTTATTGTTGAGAATGGCAGTGAGGAGCTGCTTTCTCTGTGGGATGTCTGGCTGTCACTGACAGTCCACTCCCTGCTCCTGCAGCTGCTAACTCTGCAAGGATGTGCAGGTACATCCTTGCAGATTTAATTTCCGGCCACCTAGATGTCAGTGGGCATTTGACAAGCAGTTAAATTGGTGCTACATCTGTATTAGATATATTTAGAGATTAGTACAAGTTCTGTTATATTTGGAGGGTTAAATCCACGAATATATTTTTCTCCATTTCCTAGATACAAAAGTAGTTTACGATCTGCTGAAAAACTGCTCCGATCACGCGAAGGTCTACCTGAAAGAAGACATCCCCGATCGCTATCACTACAAGCACAACAGCCGCATCCAACCTATAATCGTAGTGGCTGACGAGGGCTGGACCATAGTGCAGGATGCATCAGCACATGTATCAAGTAAGATGTCACCTAATTGTAGAAGTCTGTAGATTGACCTTAGCTGAGCCTATCAGGTCAAAAACATTTCTCAGCACCTTTTTGTATTACTTATTGTATCAGTGGTTTGTGGACTTCTTCAGGTCAGGGAACTCCAAACCAGCTAGAGACCCTATTATAGTAATCAGAACTTCCGTCCAAAAATTTAATTAGCACCCTGACTTTAGACCTAGTATAATGCAGAACAGGATGGAGGGCAGAGTCAATAGTGATCAAGTGGACCAGCCAGAAAGCGTAGCACTCCAGTGTTCTGGTTTTGTACATGTTGTCAAATAGTATCAGCGATACATACAGAACCAGGGTTGCCGAGATGGAGTCAGTTGGGGCAATTTTTGGTGGAGTCAGAACAAAAGCTTCTGACTTCGGCTTCTGAAGGTGTTCTTTGGACTCTTTTGTCTCAGGGACATTAAAGTCTGTGGTCTGCATTTCACTTGCATTATTACAATCGCTTGCTTATTCAGGAAGTGGAGGAGCTTTTGCTGCTCCTGTCTGACCATGGCTGTCAGCCATTTACAAAAGAATCGGAGCTGTAGTCGTAGTCAGAGTCCGGCTGTGGAAGAATAGAGGAGCCGGAGTTAGTCGTTTGGCCTACTGACTCCGCAGCCCTGCAAAGAACCCCAGAGATCCTGCCACAAAACTTTGCCTTTTCCTATGAAACCTGTTTGGATGTCCTGATGACTATATTTTATCTTTCAGAGGGAGACCATGGCTACGACAACAGCCTACACAGTATGCATCCTTTCCTAGCGGCACACGGACCGGCCTTCCACAAGAAATTCAAGATGAGCACCATAAACAGCGTGGACATCTACCCCATGATGTGCCATATCCTCAACTTAAAGGCAGAGCCCAACAATGGCACCCTGTCCAGCACCAAGTGCTTGTTAGCCGACCAGTGGTGTATCCAAATCCCAGAAGCCATCGGCATCGTCGTGGGTGGGATCCTGGTGCTCGCCACTGTATCCTGCGTGATAATAATGTTACTGAAGAAGAAGATGCCCTCCCCGCGCCAGTTCACACGGCTGCAGTTCCAGGATGATGATGATCCTTTAATTGGCTGAGGTTCATTAGTTGACAGTAAACGTGGTAGCACTGATTTAACCCTTTACATGTTCTTCCATGCAAGGCCTGTGTGTGCTGGATGCAGTGAGTTTTTCTATCTAGTGGGGGGGGGGGGGGGTTGTAATTAAAAACCAAATCATAGGATTAAAGGGAAAATTACCAAATACAGACCACTGCTGGGTTGGGTGGATCTTCTGTTTAAAGGGGTTTGCTTATATATGCCTTTACTGGGACCCTCACCTGTTGGGAAAATGGAAGTCCTGTAAACCCATTAGCCAATCCATGCCGGTGAATGGAGAGGTGTATATACCATAAATGTTGAAAACGGGAGTACCCCTTTAGACACTCATGGTAATTTTAACACTGCAGTTTCCACTACAAGTAGTTGCACATCATGAAGGCTTAAAGGGATTTCCCTCAAATTACTTTTAGCAGTGGATGTAGTGGGGTCTGCCCGCTGAGTCCTTACTTATCCAAATAGGTAGGCGTTATTTTGGTGAAATCACCTTTAAAGGATCCATAGTTTAACAAAAAGTTACAGTTTATAAAAAACAAAAAAAAAAAAAGTTGGGTAAGTTTGTACAAACATTAAATTAATTCTATTAAGTCCCGTCCATGTACGACCTTGGAAACGATCAGCAAGGTTTTACAAGCCCTTACTAGCTGTTCTAATGTAGTGCATTGTTTGGTAAAGGTGACACACACCGGAACAAAGCACAAGCAAGATATGCTGGAAGAATTCAGCTCTGAGGCCTAGGGAATAATGAGTGCAGCTCAATACTACAATACAGGCTGTAACTCAAGATGAAAACATACTTCATTTTCATATATCCTGCTAAAAGAAATCTTGCTATGGTGGACTTCGGTCTGTCATTCTGAACATTTATGAACCATTGCCTTTAATCAATTGTGTAATACTTAATTTACCCTGCGGTGGCGCTTCATAGGGATTGATTACTTACCGATCACTGGGATTCCAAGCAACAGATCACACTGGGGCTGATTCACTAATCATGTCTAATTTTGAGACCGGGAAAAATTTACACCAGATAGTCAAAAAGTTCTGAAAATTTCGGTGCACATGCCTTTTCCCACTAAGCCATATCCACTCCCCCCAATCTCTCCTGCCTCCTGTTGGGTAAGGTGAAAAAAGTGTATACAACACCTTTTCTTTAGTAAATCTCCTTCCATGTAATAGAAACAATAACGCCCTCTAGGTCAGCATTGCTAGGACATTGTACAGGTGCGCTGATATAAATCCTATGATGTCCGGTGTGATTTTTACAGGTTTATACCCTCTGTAGACTGCAATACACATTATATAAAGTGCCTTCTCTAAACTGCATAGGTAGTATAGGTGAATTGAAGTTGCTATCCAACAGTTCCCCACTGTCAGGCTGCTGTATACCCTAGCCGTGGCCATCTCCTCTATACCCTAGCCGTGGCCATCTCCTCTATACCCTAGCCGTGGCCATCTCTGTATGTACTCTAGCCGTGGCCATCTCTGTATGTACTCTAACCGTGGCCATCTACTGTAACCTCTAGTTGAGGCCTTCTACCATATACACTCACAAAGGCCATATATTGTATAACCTAGCTGAGACCATCTATAATATGCACTAGCTGAATTCATCTACTTTATACTGTAGTCAAGGCCTTCTGCTGTATACCCTAGTCAAGGTCATCTGCTGTATACCTTAGCCAAGGCCATCTACTATATTCCCTAGTTGAGACCATCTACTCTCCACCCTAGCTGTGGCCTACTGTATATCATAGATGTGGCCATCTACCATATACCCTAGCTGGAGCCATGTACTATATATACTGGTCACGACCATCTGCTGTATACCCTAGTTGAGGCCACATACTCTATACACTAGCTATAGCCATCTACCGTATACCCTAGTTGAGGCCACATACTCTATACCTTAGCTATAGCCATCTACCGTATACCCTAGTTGAGGCCATATACCATATATCCTGGCGCCCATCTACTGTATACGTTTAACTTGAGGGCAGTGCTGTGGGGAGATGACTGTCATCTTATAACTAATGACTTCTAAAGAAAGTTTTGGACATCAGATTATACTACAACTCCCAGCGTGCTCTGTTAGCATTTTAGTATAAAAGATGGTTATTATGTTATATGTAGTTCTCCTCCCCCTTGAGGTGTATTGTTCATCCATGCAGATATCTATCCCATTTTAGGCAGACTGTGACCTGTGGCTCTTAAAGGCATTTTCCAAGGAGAAAAAAATTTTAAGGGATTGCACTAAATAACACAAACATGACTTTTACTTTTACCCGGAAACAGCACCGCACCTGTCTATGGGTTGTGTTTTGGTTTTGCTTTTCAGATCCATTGATGGGAATGGGGTTGAACTTGCAATACCATGTACAACCTTTGGACAGGTTCAAGAAAGCAGCCATGTTTTTCTAGCCCTGTACCTATCCTTGCATTTCTGTCCTGTGCACTATTATAGCTGTAATGCCTTGATAGTGGCTCATAGAGTATATTGCTTCCATAGCTATTACCCTAGTATACTCTTCATGTAACGCCCCCTTGTGTCCCAAGCCCTGTACAGAACATTCTTTAACCCCCAATTTATGTCACTCTGTTTACTTGTCGCTTACGTTCTATTTGCCATTGGAAAGTGAAGTACCTGTTACCGCACCTGCAGGTCCTGTATCTTGCGGCCTCCATTAGAGAGGTAATAAATCTACCTTTGGAAACTTTGTATCAAACAGGAAGCACATTAAGGGGTTAATTTTATCTCAGCAATTGCCTGCCAAGATGGGAATAATTGCTCCCTGTCCCAACTCCTACATTGCCGATCCCATAAGTCCCGGCCGTAGAGCTCTAGACTTCTCCCATGGAGGAGAATGGCAACTACAGAAACCGCATGGCTGTCCCCATGAATCCCAGCCATAGGGGTTGGGACAGGAAGCATCTTGGAAGGAATTTGCCAAGATAGCAATAACCTTGTAAAGTTTTTACGGGGTTAGAAATAGGCAGGGAAGCAAGCTGACCCTCTCACAGGTAGAAAAAAGAAGGAAATTTCCAACATGGACAGGGCTAACAGAGCCACAGAAAAAGTACTCAAATAGTGAATAAATACTCTAATGTATAGATTATTGGTAAAGAAATGTCATTTTCTCCAGAAATAGCACTGAAATGAGGCTGAACTGCAGTACCAGACGTAGCCTGTGGACAAGAGTGGCAGTATTCCTGGAAAATGCAGACCCTTCCTCCATGTCATTGTGTAGTTTTTAGCACTTGTTGGTACATAGGGACTGCTGGAGAGCCACAGGTCACAGACCACTGCTTTAGCACAGAGCACTTTGTGTAGATTATATGATGGTTAAAGGGGTTTTCTGGGACAGAATTATTGATTCTTTCCTTAGGATAGGTTGTAAATATCAGATCAGTGGGGGTATGTCTCCCTTCGACCTGACTGCAGTGTTTGTAGGAGCACTGCAGCCTCATCACTGCTTACCGAGCACAGCGCCGTATATGGGATAGTGGCTGTGCATGGTATTGCAGCTCAGCCCCATTCCCTCGAATGGGACTGAGCTTCAAGCAGGGCAGGTGACCAATAAATGTGATATCCCTTGGCCTGTGAAGTGGAAGTGGCACTTAAAAAGCTGATTTGTGGGGGGTCCCAGTTGTTAGACCCCTGCAGTCTAATATTGGTGATCTAGTCTAAGGCTAAGTCATTATTATTTTAGTCCCAGAAAACCCCCTTTAATTGAGAGAACCTCAATACTGGGTCACATTTGGCCGCTGATTTGGTAGAGGTGTCACAAGGCATGCATATATACTTTATGGCCCCAGATTTCGCTTTATGAGAACCTAGTCCTATCTACCACTAACTCGTCCATGGGTCGTATACACTGCACTGATGGTATAGAAGGAAGTATATACTGTAGGATATCCCCCCCCCCCCACAATTGCACTAATATGTATATTTATCAGCACTTTCCTATATATTGCAGTTTTATATAGACAGTTTCTACAGATTATATAGTTTAGTGACCTGAAAGTTTTATACCTATATACCTAGTGAGCCATGCTTCTATATAAAGTATTGGGGAGCCATATAATACTGTACATAAAGATCCGCGTGTACCCGCTGCGATACAGCCTCTCTGCGGACATGTACATATGGTACTACGATAAGGGGCCCCAGTGTCCTGCTAATCATTGGGGGCCCAGAGCAGGAAGGGGATCCAATACTGATCTGACATTAAGTCAGAAAAGTCATCAAAAAGCACTTTTCCTCCACAATATTAATCAGTTTTTCCTTTTATTTATTTTGGTGAAGTTGCTTTTTTTTTTTTTTTCCCCTGAAAAGGTTGCCCCCTTATGACCATAGGCTGTGCATGGTATTACATCTCATTTTTATTCAAGTGAAAAAAAATGGGTTGCATTACCAGAAACAGTCTGTGGACTAGAGTGGCGCTATTTCAATGGTAAAAGGCAGATTGTCCATAATATATGGAGCTGGATGAGATGCAATGCGGGCCTGGTGTGGAAACCCCATCACTCTCAGATTGCTGACCTGTCCCAAGAATAGGACTTTTTTGGTCTCGGATAACCCGAATTGGATTTATACGATCACACAGCTGATAGGTTGTTACACCATATCCATGCAGATTAGAATAATCCATACAAAGTCCTGGACAGATGAGAGATTTTTGCCGCCAGTGTGTTTCAGTCACTGACTGCTGTCTACACTGGTACATAGTAACAAACCACCAACTGTTTGAGCGGTACAACTTCAGGACAGGTGTTCTATTATAGGATTGTCTGGCTTTGTAGGGCTCCTTATACAGCACTCCATATATTTATATGATAAAGGGAGATATTTATTTGTGTATATCAGGCGGTTTATTTTATTTGTATTTGGAAATCGCAACTTGTCAATTACACCTACGGAAATGCCGGTGGTTTCCTCATAGGTATAATTGAAACAAAGTCCACAGAGGTTTTTCCTGCAGCGCTTTTTTGCTGCGGGACGCCACACGGCCTGAAACAGTAAAATTACATCTTTGGTGCTTTTAGTCAAAGTTGCATGAAGGTGCAGTCCAGAATAACGATGTTATCAATGATTTCTCCACAGAAAACCAATCCCAACTGTAAATACTGTTTGGGTCTGTCGATAATGAAAAATATTGGAACCCTCATACGACTTATACTGTCCATGTCTCTATCTCTTTGTGATTGTGTGAGGAGCAGCATCTGATGACTTGTATCTGGCCTATAATCATGTTCAATAGAAGCAAAGTTTGGATCTGGGGGGTATTTAATATGGTGGGGGGTTTACTCATTCTATAATACTTGTCTTCACTGAAGAATGGAGAAGCACAGATTGTCTACATGTTTTCTTGAAGAGCTTTACTTGTAGGAAATAGATGTAACCACTTCAGATTTTTCTGATATATTTTTGTAATAAAAAAAAAAAAAAAAAAACTTAATTGGAGCCTTTGTGTCATTCATTTTCTTAGTATATGGGAAAACGTGTAAGACTGACAATAAGTAAAATTCCACTTGTTTATAAGAAATCTTATCTACTGTTGTCCATAGAGGGCAGTATTATAGTAGTTATATTCTTGTACATAGGAGGTAGTATTATAGTAGTTATATTCTTGTACATAGGAGGTAGTATTATAGTAGTTATATTCTTGTACATAGGAGCAGTATTATAGTAGTTATATTCTTGTACATAGGAGCAGTATTATAGTAGTTATATTCTTGTACATAGGAGCAGTATTATAGTAGTTATATTCTTGTACATAGGAGCAGTATTATAGTAGTTATATTCTTGTACATAGGAGCAGTATTATAGTAGTTATATTCTTGTACATAAGAGCAGTATTATAGTAATATTCTTGTACATAGGAGCAGTATTATAGTAGTTATATTCTTGTACATAGGAGCAGTATTATAGTAGTTATATTCTTGTACATAGGTAGTATTATAGTAGTTCTATTCTTGTACATAGGAGGCAGTATTATAGTAGTTATATTCTTGTACATAGGAGCAGTATTATAGTAGTTATATTCTTGTACATAGGAGCAGTATTATAGTAGTTATATTCTTGTACATAGGAGCAGTATTATAGTAGTTATATTCTTGTACATAAGAGCAGTATTATAGTAATATTCTTGTACATAGGAGCAGTATTATAGTAGTTATATTCTTGTACATAGGAGCAGTATTATAGTATATTCTTGTACATAAGAGCAGTATTATAGTAATATTGTACATAGGAGCAGTATTATAGTAGTTATATTCTTGTACATAGGAGCAGTATTATAGTAGTTATATTCTTGTACATAGGGGGCAGTATTATAGTAGTTATATTCTTGTACATAGGAGCAGTATTATAGTAGTTATATTCTTGTACATAGGAGCAGTATTATAGTAGTTATATTCTTGTACATAGGAGCAGTATTATAGTAGTTATATTCTCGTACATAGGAGCAGTATTATAGTAGTTATATTGTTGTATATAGATAGGAGGTAGTATTATAGTAGTTATATAACTACTATAATACTGCCTCCTATGTAAAAGAATATACTTGTACATAGGAGCAGTATTATAGTGGTTATATTTTTGTACATAATTATAGTAGCTACTACAGATCAGCTGTTTTAAATAGATTATACAGTGAAAATGGAGCAGGAAACAGATAGCTATGTTTTTGTTTTGTGTTTTTGTATGCAGTGGCCAGACCAAGTACCACATATGAACTCCCATTTATTTGAATGGAACTGAAGCTGCAGTTACTCAGTTCCGCCACTACACAGAGAACAGCGCTGTCTGCTTCCTGCTCAGTCAGCTGCTAATCGATGGAGGTGGCAGACCCCCACAGATCTGATATCAGACATCTTTGTTTAGCATAGGTCATAAATATTTTAAGCCCAGAAAACCCCTTTAGGCAAACACAGCTTTTTTGATGCGGTTTTTGGAGCCAAAGCCAGGAATGGATTGAGCTGAAGATAGGCGTATAAGAACTTCCTATATACTTCCCATTCCTTTTGTAGCCGTTCTTCGCTTTGGCATAAAAAAAAAAAAAACGCAACATCTGCAACAAAAAAAAGCTGCGTTTCCACAACGTGGGGCCTCAGCCAAAATATATACAGTACAGACCAAAAGTTTGGACACACCTTCTCATTCCAAGAGTTTTCTGTATTTTCATGACTATAAAAATTGTAGATTCACACTGAAGGCATCAAAACTATGAATTAACACATGTGGAATTATATACTTAACAAAAAAGTGTGAAACAACTGAAAATATGTCTTATATTCTAGGTTCTTCAAAGTAGCCACCTTTTGCTTTGATTACTGCTTTGCACACTCTTGGCATTCTCTTGATGAGCTTGAAGGGGAAGTCACCTGAAATGGTCTTCCAACAGTCTTGAAGGAGTTCCCAGAGATGCTTAGCACTTGTTGGCCCTTTTGCCATCACTCTGCGGTCCAGCTCACCCCAAACCATGTCGATTGGGTTCAGGTCTGGTGACTGTGGAGGCCAGGTCATCTGGCGTAGCACCCCATCACTCTCCTTCTTGGTCAAATAGCCCTTACACAGTCTGGAGGTGTGTTTGGGGTCATTGTCCTGTTGAAAAATAAATGATGGTCCAACTAAACGCAAACCGGATGGAATAGCATGCCGCTGCAAGATGCTGTGGTAACCATGCTGGTTCAGTATTCCTTCAATTTTGAATAAATCCCCAACAGTGTCCCCAGCAAAGCACCCCCACACCATCACACCTCCTCCTCCATGCTTCACGGTGGGAACCAGGCATGTAGAGTCCATTCGTTTACCTTTTCTGTGTCGCACAAAGACATGGTGGTTGGAACCAAAGATCTCAAATTTGGACTCATCAGACCAAAGCACAGATTTCCACAGGTCTAATGTCCATTCCTTGTGTTCTTTAGCCCAAACAAGTCTCTTGTGCTTGTTGCCTGTCCTTAGCAGTGGTTTCCTAGCAGCTATTTTACCATGAAGGCCTGCTGCACACAGTCTCCTCTTAACAGTTGTTGTAGAGATGTGTCTGCTGCTAGAACTCTGTGTGGCATTGACCTGGTCTCTAATCTGAGCTGCTGTTAACCTGCGATTTCTGAGGCTGGTGACTCGGATGAACTTATCCTCCGCAGCAGAGGTGACTCTTGGTCTTCCTTTCCTGGGGCGGTCCTCATGTGAGCCAGTTTCTTTGTAGCGCTTGATGGTTTTGGCCACTGCACTTGGGGACATTTTCAAAGTTTTCCCAATTTTTCGGACTGACTGACCTTCATTTCTTAAAGTAATGATGGCCACTCGTTTTTCTTTACTTAGCTGCTTTTTTCTTGCCATAATACAAATTCTAACACTCCATTCAGTAGGACTATCAGCTGTGTATCCACCTGACTTCTGAACAACACAACTGATGATCCCAACCCCATTTATAAGGCAAGAAATCCCACTTATTAAACCTGACAGGGCACACCTGTTAAGTGAAAACCATTTCAGGTGACTACCTCTTGAAGCTCATCAAGAGAATGCCAAGAGTGTGCAAAGCAGTAATCTAAGCAAAAGGTGGCTACTTTGAAGAACCTAGAATATAAGACATATTTTCAGTTGTTTCACACTTTTTTGTTAAGTATATAATTCCACATGTGTTAATTCATAGTTTTGATGCCTTCAGTGTGAATCTACAATTTTTATAGTCATGAAAATACAGAAAACTCTTGGAATGAGAAGGTGTGTCCAAACTTTTGGTCTGTACTGTATATATTTTGGCTGAGGCCCCACGTTGTGGAAACGCAGCTTTTTTTTGTTGCAGATGTTGCGTTTTTTTTTTTTTTTTATGCCAAAGCGAAGAACGGCTACAAAAGGAATGGGAAGTATATAGGAAGTTCTTATACGCCTATCTTCAGCTCAATCCATTCCTGGCTTTGGCTCCAAAAACCGCATCAAAAAAGCTGTGTTTGCCTAAAGGGGTTTTCTGGGCTTAAAATATTTATGACCTATGCTAAACAAAGATGTCTGATATCAGATCTGTGGGGGTCTGCCACCTCCATCGATTAGCAGCTGACTGAGCAGGAAGCAGACAGCGCTGTTCTCTGTGTAGTTGCAGTTGGATTTGATGTACATGGAGGTGTCTTTGTGATGCGGTCACTTACAGGTGCGGTCTCCTGTTATGAGCGCACCCCGGGAGTTGTCATGCTGGACACGTGCTGATCATTCAGAGGTAGTGTCATTGAAATCAAAGCGTCGATATTGAAAAGAGCAGAACAAACAGATGTCTCCTCCATCTGCCCACAATTATCTCCCAGTTATCAGCAAATTGTAGTTAAACAGAGAAGCGGGCGACGTGATGTTCACCGCTGTACTGTAGATGTGCACGAAATACAAATGGAAAGCTCTGGAATTTTATGGCCATATCCACACTAGGTTAATATTGGATGTCCTAATACTCCACTAAGGCCTTATTCACACCTCATTGTTTCAGTCAGTCATTTCCATCAGTGATTTTGAGCCAAAATGAAGAGTGGAGACTGCACAGGTAAGGAATAATAGAAAGATTTGTATCGTTTTGTGTTTTTGTTCCTGGTTTTGGCACACAATCACATATGTGTGAATGATGCCCCATGCACTTGACAATTGGGGATCCAATGCATGATTCTGATCCGATAATTATAGAGCAGGTCCTATCCTGCTCCGGCATATCAGAATGGGATGTAACCTCCCATAGGAAAGAAAGAATCATGGAAGGAACTATGATGACACTCGGATGTCATCTTAGTGTGATCCAAGTGCCTTTCGTAAAAAAAAAAAATCAGCACCCATTCTGCCTGCACATTCGGTTGTGTGCATAAGGCCTAAGTATCAATTTACATGCCCAAAAATGGCCTGGCCTCATACATAGGCAAGTACTCATGATGATGTACGGAGCAACCACTCCTTTGGGTTATACGTATTGCCAGGAGCTTGAACAGCAGCCCTCAATGCCAAGCAGGAGCTGCAAAAGCATATGCAATTTTAGGGTACATTAAAAAAACAAACCTGTGATTGAAATATAATATTGCCCATCCTTTGTAAGATGATCTGCTATATAGATGGGGGTAGTTTTGGGAACTGTGCTGTAAAAAGAATATAGAAGTTATACAACTGGTTTAATAAAAGGAGTGGGAAGTATTCCATACGCAACAGGCTAGAGAATGTAGGCTTGGTCAAAGTAAGAAAAGCGGGTCTGGGGTTGTGGCCTTAAAGGGGTTTTCTGGCCCCCTGGTGGTCATCAATACCAATCGGTGGAAGTCTGACACAAGAGGTAGCAGGGGCGACATAGGAGGTAGCATTGCTTATACAGTGGTCCAGCCCAGGGCCGTTTTAACCCATTGGGCCCAGTGCAAAAGTTTCATAAGTGGTCCCCCCCATCACCACCACTTAAACATACCTGACCCACCCAAATTAAAATGGCCCCCACATAGTATAACTCCTCACCTTATAAATAATAGTTCCTGTTCACTCTTATCAATAATATTTATAAGGCAGTCATTATTTATAAGCAGGGACTATTATTTAAAAGGGGGGCTAAGATTCCTTGCTTATAAATAATAATACCCCCATATAAATAATAACCCCTTCTTATAAATAATAATCCCTGCTTATACATAATTATACCCCCTTATAAATAAGGGTCCCTGCTTATAAATAGTGCCCCTTATCAGTAATTGTCCCTCCTTATAATAGTCCCCCTTATTACTAATAATTCTCCCTTCTAAATAGTTCCCTCTTATAAATAATAGTCCGCATTATCAATAATAGCTCCCCCTTTATAAATAATAGTACTATCTTATAGTTCCCCCTTTTAAATAATAGTCCCCATTTATAACTAATAGACCCCCTCCCTGTTATAAATAATAGTTCCCCTTTATTTATAAAGAAAGGAACTATTATTTATACAGGGGAACTATTATTCATGAGGACTATTATTTATAAGGGAGAACGATTATGAGGGGGGAATTTATTTTTAAGGGCCTTTTTAAGGGGGAACTATTGTTTATAAGAGGAAAACTTTTATTTTTAGGGGTTTTTATTTAATAATATTCTGCCCTTGTAAATAATAGTTCCTCCCTTATAATAACCCTCCTTAAAAATAATAGTTCCCCCCACTATAGATAATACCCCCTTATAAATAATGTGTCCATGTTCTGAAGTGCCCCCTCAGCAGTAACTACTCTCTTTGTCTTTAAAAACAAAAAAACAATAAATCTTATACTCTCCTTACCCCGATCCCACGATGAGTGGAGCAGCTAACATCTTCTCCTGTAGTTGCAGGTCCGGGCCCGGCGTAGGTGACATGATACAGTGACATCATCAGCTGTGCTGGGACATCCTGCCCATCACTGTAAGTCTTCTATGACAGAGCAAGGACTTTATAGCTCCCTGCTTTGTGATAGGGATCAATTGTATATGCACGCCAATACAGTTGTGAATGGAGCTCTCCCAGGCAGAAAGTCTTGTATCCAGATCCGGGGCCCCCGCAACCATAGGGCCCAGTGCAAGTACACCGTTTGACCTATGGATAAAGCGGCCCTGGTCCAGCCGTTTATGTGATAGAGGTTACTTTCATTACACATAAATAAAGCTGTATGAGCCGTCACCAGTCGTGTCCTTTAATGTGCAGATGGTGCCTGGACATATAAAGTTAGTCTGATACGGCATCATATCCTGTGAGGTAATGCAGGAGCGTGAACAGAGGAGGGTATGTTTTAGGGATTCTAACTATGGAAGGGTTTACATTAGGAGTTGTGATAGACCTGTCTGAAGAGAGGTGTTTTTAGTTTGTGCTTGAAGCTGTAGAAGTTGTGAGATAATCTGATTGTCTGGGGTAGAGCATTCCAGAGAAGTGGTGCAACTCGGGAGAAGACTTGTATACGAGCGTGGGAGGTTCTGATAATAGAGGATGTTAGTCTTAGGTCAATGAGTGAACGCAGAGTACGGGTTGGGCGATAGACAGAGATGAGGGAGAAAATGTAGGGAGGTGCAGCATTATGGAGAGCCTTGTGGATGTGGGTGATAAGTAGTAGTGCAGAGGGGATGTTATGAGAAGAGGTATGTAGTTGGGTGTCATCAGCATAAAGAGGGTAAGCATGCTAAGGATGGGAGTAGAGTAGTCATTTGGGCAACTTGGCTACATTGACAGGTGTCTCCCTATATGTGTAAAAAGTGAGAATTGTCAATTTAGCTGAGGTGGGTAGGGAGAAGATGGTGGCGAGCCACCCAGATGGCTCTTCTTCTCGTTCATGTCATGTTTTTAACTGTTTAACCTGAGCAGAACAATAGGTTGTGTTACTGCAGGGGGAGGCATTGACTGGCACATCACTTTTGGGATGAGCCTTAACCTACATTCACACAATAATGAAAATTGGCTGCATTAAATTCACGGTATGTGAATGGGGTTATTCACACGACCGTTTTTTTAAGGTCCGTTTTTAAGGACTATCAAAAAATAGGTCATGTCCTATTTTTGTACATTTTCACAGATCCCTCAAAACACTCAAATGTATGAGGATCCGTAAAAACAGACGCCCCTGTTTTTTACCACGGTCGTGTGAATCTAGGTCAATACCGATTTTTTTCTTACAGCCGCCATCCTCTATTATTATTGCTTGTTTATATAGCACCATTAATTCCATGGTGCTGTACATTATTATATTAATTCCATGGTGCCTTACATTTGTGGATTTACATACAGTACACAAGATGTACAAAACAGATAATACTAACAGTGACCAACTGGCACAGTGGGATATAGGGCCCTGCCCGCAAGGGCTTACAATCTATGAGGGAAGAGGGATAGAGACAGAAGGTGGGGGTAGAGGCTGTACAGATGGTGGTGTGGTGACAGTAGCGTTTTTGGAGGTTGTAGTCCTTCCTGAATAGGTGAGTCTTCAGGGCCTTCTTGAAGCTTGTGTTTGTGGTGTTCAGTCTTATGTGTCTTGGTAATGAGTTCCAGAGTATGGGGATGCACGGGAGATGTCTTGGAGACGATTGTGTGAAGAGCGGATGAGAGCAGAGCGGAGTAGGAGGTCTTTGGAAGATCGGAGGTTACGTGTGGGCAGGTAGCGGGAGATTAAGTTGGAGATATATGGAGGGGACAGGTTGTGGATGGCTTTGTATGTCAGCGTTAGTAATTTGAACTCTATTCACTGGGCAACGGGTAGCCAGTGAAGGGATTGGCAGAGGGGGGCGGCCAATGAAGAACGGGGGGAGAGGTGTATTAAGCGAGCAGCACAGTTTAAGGTGGACTGGAGGCGGGAGATTATGAGGACGTGGACTAGTATCTTTGTGGTTTCAGGGGTGAGGAAAGAGCGGATTCGGTGGATGTTCTTGAGTTGGAGGCGGCAGGAGGTGTTGATGGTTTGAATTTGCGGATTGAAGGATAGGTCAGTCTAAGGTTATCCCAAGCCAGTGGGCCTGTGGGACTGGGGTGAGAGTGGTTCCATTAATTTTGATAGATGGGTCAGGTAGGGGGGCCGTGTGAGGACGGGTGAAGATTATGAACTCCGTTTTCTCCATGTTGAGTTTGAGAAAGCGGGAGGAGAGAAAGGAGGCTATGGCTGCTAGACATTCTGGGACTCTGGACAACAGAGAAGTAATGTCTGGTCCAGAGAGATATATTTGGGTGTTGTCAGCATAGCAATGGTAATGGAAACCATGAGATTCTATGAGTTGGCCAATGCTGAGGGTGTAGATGGAGAACAGGAGGGGTCCTAGGACGGAGCCTTGGGGGACACCTACAGAAAGAGGGCATGGCGGGGAGGTGGTGTGCGAGTGGGAGACGCTGAATGTGCGGTTGGTGAGGTATGAGGAGATCCAGGAAAGGGCCAGGTCTAAGATGCCGAGGGATGAGAGAGTTTCTAGCAGGAGGGAATGGTCGACTGTGTCAAAGGCAGAGGAGAGGTCGAGGAGGAGGAGGACAGAGTAGTGACACTTGGCTTTGGCAGTTAGAAGGTCGTTAGTGACCTTAGTTAGGGCAGTTTCTGTGGAGTGATGGGGTCTGAAGCCTGACTGTAGTATTGGACGAGAGATAGGAGGATAGTTTGGAGTGGACGTGTTGCTCCAGCAATTTAGAGGCGTACGGGAGCAGTGAGATGGGGCGATAGTTGGCTGGAGAGGATGGGTTGAGGGAGGGTTTCTTAAGTATAGATGTGACGGTAGCATGTTTGAAGGTGGAAGGGAAGGATCCATTGGTTAGGGATAGGTTGAAGAGATGGGTTAGGGCAGGAGTAATGACTTCAGAGAGTTTGAGGATGAGATGTGACTGGATCAGGTCAAGCATGCAGGAGGTGAGGTGGGATTTAGAGATTAGGGTGGAGAGCTTTTCATCAGTGACGGTGGAGAAACAGGTTAAAGAAGAGCGCCGAGCAGTTGGATAGAGTGGTTGACGGGGGTGTAGGGTGAGACTGTCTCTGATGGTGTCAATTTTGCTTTTGAAATAAGAGGCAAAGTCATCAGCTGTGATAAGTGGTGTCAGAGGGGGCGCAGGAGGACAGAGAAGGGAGTTGAAGGTAGTCAATAGCTGTTTGGGGTTGCGGGATAGGGCAGATATTAGTGTGGTGAAGTAGACCTGCTTTGCAGAGGTGAGTGCGTTCTTGAATGTGAGAACTGCATCTTTGTACCCTCTTTGGAAGTCCTCCTAGGAGTGGCTTTTCTTCCGGTGGCATTCTGCAACCCGTGAGGGGCACGTCTCAGTCTTTTAGTCAGGTCAGTATGCCAGGGTTTCCTATTGATCGGTCGGGCTCTGGTGTTAGTGAAGGGGGCTACAGAGTCAAGGGCTGAAGTAATAGTGGTATTGTAGAAGTCAGCGGTGGTTTCTGCATCCTGGAGTGAGGATATTTCAGTAAGCGGTCGGAGAGAGTCTGAGAGCGTGCGGATGTCAAGGCGATTAAGGTTCCTGCGGGGGCGTGTTGGTTTAGGGGTTGGGGGTCTATTACAGAGGAGAGGGCAAAGAATGTCAACAGGTTGTTGTCAGAGAGAGTGGGCGGAGAGTTAGAGAGGTTGACTAGAGAGCAGAGGCGGGTGAATATGAGGTCCAGCGTGTGCCCCTGTGTGTGGGTGGCAGAGGAGGACCATTGAGAGAGACCAAAGGAGGCAGTGAGGGAGAGGAGACTGGAAGCAGGGGGTGGTTTGTGTTAATGGGGATGTTGAAATCACCCATGATGATGGTCGGGGTGTTAGTGGATAGGAAATGCATTAGCCAGGTGGTGAAGTGGTCAGTAAAGGCAGCAGTAGGTCCTGGCGGTCGATATATGACGGCCAGTTGGAGGTTGGAGGGCGAGTAAATGTGAACAGAGTGCACTTCAAAGGTGGGGAGGGTGAGAGCAGGTAATATTTGGATTGGGGTGAAGGAGCAATGGTCAGACAGGAGTACGCCTATGCCTCCACCAGGTTTATTGTTGGGGCGGGGAGTGTGAGAGAATTGCAGACCTCCATACGAGAGGGCAGCAGGGGAGGTGGTGTCTGAGGGTGTTAGCCACGTTTCTGTGATACCAAGAAATTATAGTTTATGAGAGATGAAGAGGTCATGGATGTAGTCATAGTGCACCGGAGAGGGGCAGGAGCGGGTAAGATAGGTGTAAGATTTAGGGGGTTCCGTGTGCTGATGGCGGTTGTGTGGAAAGATCCGCCTGCAGGGAAGTGCTGAGGTGGTCCAGGATTAGGAGATATGTCACCAGAAGTGAGGAGTAGCAAGGAGAGGGATAGCAGGTGTAAATAGGAGAGAGTGTGGGGAGGTTGTGTGTGGCGGAAAGCTTGCGGGTGTGTGAGTAGCTGTGCAGAGAAGGTCAGATGGTGGGGTAGAATAGATGGAGAGATAAAGACATTCTTAGTGACATGGCTGGTTTGGGGTGGAAAAGTGGTTTTTACAAGTATGGGAAGAACAACAGTGATTATAGTGAGAAGCATTTCTATAGTGAATAGCTAGGTTTTGGTTTTTAGTGGCTTATTGTTATCTTCTGTTCCCTTCTGGCCTAATTCTGGTCTGTACACTTTAAAGCTGCACTTTAGAAGCTGCAAAATAACCAGAGGCCTTAAATGTATACTAACTAGGAATACATTTGTTTCATGTGTATCAGGTGTGAATAGGGGGTGTGGAAACATGCAGATAGAATCACAGACATCAGGAAGGGACAGGTGAGAAACCAGCAGGGGGATGGAGACAGTGGTTTCAACGATAATACAATTACAAAGTGGAAAATAGCATACCAGCAGATTATTGATATATCTTTTCTGCCTCCTTTTATAGCTCACCTTGCAATTTCAGACAAGAATTCATGGCAGAAAAACTCTCAGCCCATCACTAGCCAACAAACTATTTCAACAAAGAGTTACCGACATTACATTATAAGAGTAGTGGGAACTTCCGTGAATATTGCTTACCAGTAAGGCCCAGAGAGTGAGTGGTGAGTATGGGGCTCAGTACTCACTGCTCTTAGGACTTTCTGCTCCTTATCTGCATCAAGCCCTGGTGCAAACAACATATCAGCACTGGCACCAGGGAGTCCGAAAGGCGGTGAGTACTTAGAACCATACTCACCGCTCACTCCCTGGGCCCTCATTTTGCTAACTATATATATGTATATATATATATATGTTCTAATCGCTAGCAGAGAACTGCTGCAACTTTTTTTTGTTTGCATGCGTATTGTATATTCGGCGTGTACCTACACACGTTACAAATTGTTTGGCAGGGCTAACCACTCTGTGGGCCCTGTACTGTGTAGGCGCTGGGGCATTATACTATGCAGGGTCTGAACTGTGGGAATTGTACTGTGTGAAGGGCATGAAGGGTGCATTATAATGAGAAAAGTACGTTAACGCATCGTGCCCATCACAATCATAATAGATTAGGGCCAAGTTCATATCTCCAAGTCTCCAACGGATCTGCAGAAAACGCCAGGAATCGGTGGAGAGAAGTCTTGCACAGAGGACTTTTCTCCCCACCACTTTGAGTATGAAAATGATGGACACCTGGCAGACCCTATTAGAGTCTATGGTGTCTGCGGGAAACCACTGCTTTAGCAGTCCAGCTCTCCGTCGTTCAGGTCTGCTGGGGAGAGCCTGGCGTAGATGTGAACCTAGACTTACCTGTCCCAAAGCCAAGGCTACGAAAGGAATGGAACATATATACAGTAGAAAGTTCTTATACTTCTCCCTTCTGCTCAGTCCACTCCTGGCCTTGGCTCAAAAAACTCAACAAAATCTGTAACAAAAAAAGCTGCGTTAGCTGCTAAGGGGGCCCTAGTCTAAGGCAAAGGGTAGGTAGCAGGGTAATACCCAGGAGGCAGGTGATGTTTGCATTTAGCAGCTGGGCCTGCAGAATGAATTTTACTGATGGACCCTAGGCACCCCAGGCCAACACTGCTCCTTCCCCTTCCCTCTCTATAGACTTTATTGTAAACATACACCGCTTGTATACGGAGATACGAAGTAAAGACGGGAGAAATTATTCCAGACACAGACACTTTTCTTTAGTGCAGTCTATTGCAAAGTTTGTTCCTTTCCTCTACACTATCGATTTATGAAACCTAAAATATGTACTTGCGCTTTAACTCCCATTTATTGCAGCTGCCATAAAGCAAACGCCCTCTGCTGCGCTCTCTACTGTAGAGGAAGTCCATGTGTCTCCAATAGGATGATGTTCATTAGACCAGAAATGACAGGATGCAGGAGGCATAAATAATCACAGTTTATTTTTTTTTTTCTACTCAAATTGTAACTAATTTATACAAAACACCATACTCAGGCGATTATACAAATGTACAAAAATGCATTTGCTTGAACACATTGTAACTGGATCTAGTAACAATCGCAGTTCATTTTAGGCTACGGTGAAATGCGTCAGTGCGTTATTAACAAAGACCTGTACTGTCGGAACAAAGGACCCAACACATTGTTTAGTTTTTCTAATTATTACACAAAAAGAAGACGTTGCCGTGCTGAAAATCTGCAACATGCAAATGTTAGATGTACGCAGGATGGTGGTGATCCGGACTAAGTATTACACAGCCTACCCAGACGGTACAAACCATGATCCACAGTGCTGAATCCCCTATACAGATACATACTGAATGCAAATATGGCCGTTCCATCATCCACCTGCGATGTTCAATGCCGTACATACGCTCAGGTGACTGCTGTGAGGCCTGACTCTGAACTGCTTCCCCTGCTTGCCATCACATTGTTTTGCAGATACCTGCAGTCGCCACTAGAGGGCACCCAATACATACAGATTTAGACAGCTCCCATAAACCAGACAGTCCAGTTTCAGCAAGAACATTGCATAAATGAATAGTACAGATGAATAGAAGAAACTTTGTAATATATCTTATTAAGGAGATCTGTTTCCTTCTCCACTTATTAGGCTCCTCTCCTCCTCCTTAGCTTCACTCAGACTGTTTATTTAGATAGAGTCTGGCTTTCTATCCAACTCACACACAGAAGTCTATGGGGAGGAGGAGGCGGTTATTGGTTTACTGCCTTATTCTGTGCAATGGTAGACTCTTATCTTGAAACACAGCAGTGTTAGAAGAGCTCTATCACTCACAGAGTAGCAGAGCTTAGCACCGCAGTTCTGTCTTTTCCAGCAGTCTCTGCCATCTACTCTCCATAGACTGCTATGTAAAAAAAAATATCAATCTGATAACTGGAATATGAAACATATTTCCTTCACAAGCTATATTACAAAGTTTACCTGTATAGTCACCCTTACTATTCCCAATCTCCCAGTATACTTTCTGTATCAATATCTCTGCTTGCTGTCATTATTTTGGATGGACACACATGTGCAGAACTCATTACAATAATCAGAGCTGTGTACTGTAACAAGCTGTGCAGTCTAATATTTTAATAAAATAATAATAATTTTCCCTTCCTTAATACCCCTTTAAGTTCTTGATATCCATATACAGTTAGTGCCCTCTAGTGGTGATTGCAAGCAGCCAGAATTATACTATTTATTAAAGGGGTATTCTGGTCAGAACAAGGATAGGGGGTAGCTTGCAGTCGGTGGGGGTCTGGTTGCTGGGATCCCCACTGACCACGAGAACAGTGCATACACACTGTACATTATTGGGGGGACAGATATTATTCAGGACAGGATTTTGGACCTAAAAATGGAATGGTGGACAATTTATAAATACACAACTCAGGGGGGAGGCCGATTTGATTTTTGCTATGGTAGCCAATGATATGGTTATTTGTGGATATTTTATTGTATTTACTTAGGAAGCCATAACTATAATACTGAAATGATCCTATTTTAACTTTCAGAACACTAGGCAAAAAAACCCCACTTTGGGCAAACTTAAAGGGGATTTTCACCCAAAAAATAAATTAGTAAATATCTGTGAAAATCAAAAGTTAGAAGAGGAGCAAAAATGTGGCCATTCGGTTTGCTTTACTTACAGAGGTATTGCCATTTTTCAGCCTTGATGCGGCGGCCATTTGCAAAATAGAAGACAGGAAGTGCAAACATATTGTTTGTATTCTTTTAATTATCTTCTCTGTATTTGATGCTAAAACTTTATAGACTAAACATACTTACAAACTTAATTTTACCATTAGGTAAAGATAACTCAAATGTGACATCCAATATGGCTAAACTTTCTGCTGCCTATTTTGCAAAGTGGCTGCTGCAAAGGAATACAAAAATACAGCTGTAAGTAAATGACATTTTAGTACCGAACCTTGGCTGCTGCCCCAACTTCTGATGTATTCGTATATATTTTCTGGTCTCAGGTGGGCAAACCTAGTAGACTGTGTCATGCCTAGATCAGAGCCTAAGGGGGGGGTGCCATGACACAGTCATTCTCTTTGGTATTCTCTGAATCTCTGAGTCATGCCCCGTCCTCTAAGGCCCTGCACTAGGCATAACACAATTTAGCCATTCTTCCTGGAGTGTTCCTTTAAGTAAAACAGCTTATTGCTTTTATAACATGGCCGTCAATAGAAGAGAGATTGTCTTACTTAAAGGTGCTGTCAGCCAAAACACATAAGCAGTTCTGTATTATATACCTGCTGGTCTCTCCCTGCAAATCTTAAAGGGATGTTCAATCATTAAAATAATGAAAAATTCTGCAGCTCTCTAATATACTGTGTATCAATTCGAAATTTCCAAGATCTCCGCTTGCTGTCAATGAATTCCGGTTTAAACATAGAGGCTGGAATCCCCTAAGAGACCTAATACTTCTCACAGCTGAAAGTTTGGTACAATTGCTTTCAGGCATGACTATCCTGGGGTCCAGACTCGTACATTTTACCTGCGCTGAAACATTGCAACAAACCATCAGGACAGTAGAGAGATTTGTGCTGTTGATGTATTTAGCTCGCAGAGGATTGCCTAGGGTAGAAACAATTGTAGAAAACGCTCCATAATATGTCTGTATGACATTTAAGGCTACGTTCACATCAGCGTAGAGTCTCTGTTAGGACACTGAACGCACAATTTTTTTCGTCTGCTGATTTTAGTTTAAAAACAAAGGACACCCAATGGACCTCATTATATTCAATGGGGTGCGTCAGGCTCCGTATGAGACTGCTATTTTAGCGGAACGCTTGTGTGTGAACCTAGCGTCAGCATCTGGGTGTAACAGCATGGTTTCCATTCACTGACATATGGTGCGGAATTGAAATCCGTTACATAAATTTTCATTATATCATGATTTAGCTTTTGTTTATATTGAAAAATGGAAAATTCCTTTAAGGTTTGTATTGAGAGACATATATAATACAGGACAGCCGGTCTTCAATGACTTAGAACTACCAGGATCAACGGCCATTTGATTCAGTAATGCTATATGGATCCTTAAAGAGGTTGTCCCACAAAGTAACCTCAGCAGTCCTGCTCCACATTCAACCTGACCACAACCTAGCTGAATGTGGGTGGGACTGGTGGTGGTCGGTGCTCCCATAGCAATCCCATTGTCACTTCAATGGGAGCGCCGACTGTTGCCAGCCTCGCCGATGTTCAGCCTGGCTGTGCTCAACTGTCAACATTTGGAAAATTGGATGCACAAAAATTTTCAGGCGAGACCATGCCCTTACTGTCATGGTCCTGCACCCTTTTTAGTGACGTGGACGAGCAATGTGCTGGCCATGCCCCTTTATGGGATGTAATCGTCACATGAAGTGCCCATAACAGCTGTAAAACGAGAGAGACCCAGCGATTGTGGGTCCATTCCGCCAGGCCTGGGACCTCTGTCCACGCTTCCGGGAGTCCAGGAGGTCTCCCCCTCTTTTCGGGAGCCTCCAGGGTGTTCTGAGATAGGGGCGGAGCATGACACGGGGATTCTATCTTTTGTGTTCTTTCTATTCATATCGTGCTCCGCCCCTTCTAGCCCTGCACTAAGCATAACCTAGTTTTGTCTGGAGTGCTCCTTTAACGGTCATTAAATCAGTCCCGGCACCTGCACAAAATCGGCAGACATTTTGTAACATGACCCAGCATTCAATAAAACACAGCCTATTAACCACTGCATCACCCTGCGGTCATTACCTTCTTGCTATTGGACCATTCACAGATATATTTCTGATTGACATGAAACACGCAACTTTTCACGAAATGCGTTGACGACTCACAATATATCCGCAACGTGATGTGCAAACATTAAACAAAACAGGAAACACTTTTTTTTTTTTTTGCCTTTGATATGTTATCAATATCAATAGAGAAACCCTGTCTCCAGCCCTTTAAGAACTCACTCGGTGTCAGAAGGACTTAGAAGATGACGAGACGCGTTTCAAGTCGTCACTGGCACGCGGCAAGTTTACGAAGGCTTTACTACAGCTTTCATATGGACACATGCTAATATGACCGTGTAGCAGTAACATCCCTATAAAAAGGAAAAAATCCTACTGTCTATAGGAGAAGGAGAGAGCGGGATAGAAATCAGTGTTAGAAAGGTCGGTGGTAACACTGTGTGAGGGGGGCGGGTCAGTTGGATTGGGTGGGGGGCAGGCCGGGGCGCCGTGTTGGGATGATTCGAGGTTTGGGTGAAGTTTTTGTGTCCTCTTCGTCTTCCAGATCACTGTCGCATACATGGACTACAACGCTGGGGGTAGACTCTGTCCCTGCATGAAGCTCGTACTTCTGACCTGCAGGGAGAAAACAAAAAAATCACTTGTAAGGGTCAATCCTGCATGGTTAAAGGCATTTTACAGTATTTATTTTTATAAAATACATGAATATAATATATATGACCTCACTGTCCAGTAAATTGGGAGTGGCCTATGTAAATTAGCTTTCCTCCAGAAGGAAGAAAAATGTCTCTCTTGTGCCACCTACAGATAGCTACCCAATGTCCAACCCATTAAGAACGATAATTTGCATATTTTTTGTTTCCTGAGGAGCACTGGCTGGAAAATTTGGTACACTAGGTGGATCTCCCCAATGAGAACCAGTATCTCCACACATTAAACCCCTCTTCCAGTGAGTCATAGGCATACTTTCTAACTCTCCCCAAAGCTCCAATGGCTCCCCAAAAAAAAAGGATGACCTCCCAGAAGAACAGGCAAATCTCCAAAGTGTTAGCAGTCACTTGTGCCAGTCACATCAGAATTGGGGGCATGGCCATCTTATTTAGTGCCTACCCCACAAGAAAGGAGTGTGGCCACTTTCAGAGGGTGTGTGAACCGAGAGCAAGGCAGGTGGTTTGGACTCCGCAACCAGAAATGAACGCACACGCGGTAGTTCAAGAAAAGAATATATATTTACTATAAGTTAATAAAGGCTATTTGAAGGTAAAATGACAGGGATAAAGACAAGCAAAATATACAATATAGAATGAACAATTTCAAGGCAAATTCTGCAATGGTTTCTACTTTTACTCTGTCCACTTCTGCAGTATGGACACTGAATGAACAATATACTCAAAACTATCCCTAACTGACCCTGACATCACATTTGGGTGCACCCCCTTTTCCCCAGTGGTCCAGGTGGACCGCTTACAGTCCGTAGAAGCGCGCGGTGGGGCCCAAAGTAGTTCCTTTCTTTTATAGTGAAGCGTCCTCTCCTCACTGTTATCAGGATCTCAGGAGAAATGAAGTCCTCTTTAACAGGGAAACCCAATGAATGCAATGTAATCCAACAGCAGATTCCACTCAGCACACTGACAGTCCTGCCGAATCCATACACTGAGCTGGGATGTAAGCCGGGATTTAGCAGGTGCTGTCCAGTACATCAACAGCACTGCGAGTCTCTATCTGTGGTTTCCATATACACAGTCACAATGTCAGTCTCACTGATCAGCCACTGAGCACAGTTCCTTTCACGTGGACTCACTAGTCCTGTTGTCTCTTTACACTCTGTTTGTCTCTAGACCAAGATACAGCTTAGCTGTACAGAAAAATATCCACACCAGTTCAACACAGCACAGAAACCTGTCTTCTCTCTTGCCAAGATGGCTGCTGCTCTCTGTCTCGTCACTTCCTGCTTCTCTGCTCACACTCTGTCTGCAGAACAGGCAGGCTGACATAAAAGGGGGGGGGGGTCTCACTCCAGCATCATGTCACAATTACAATGGCTGCTGTCTTAAAGTAACAGAATCACAGAAATACATTCAACATTAACAATTTATACAGACAAATAAAGCTTAGGACAACATTGGCTGTCTCTTACATATTCCCCCCCACTTTAAGATTGGCAGTCCCTGCCTATGACTGTATATCCAGAGGGTTGTACTTTTATGCACAGGGTGGTAGTATACCGATGTATGGCAGGCCAAACAAACTCATCCTGCGCATACCGAACAGGGGGAATACCAGCATTTGGCCTAGTGGTCCGTCTGAGGACCGGTGGTATATTATGGGGTGCTGCAGCTATGGGCTGAGAAGGACCAGTGGATTCCGCACCAGAGGGGGCACAGGCCGGAGATACAGTAGTCACAGGTGGAACATCCCCAGGAGCAGGGATCGGCCAACAATCATCCTCCTCGTCGGAGGCCCATTCCGCACCTCCATTCTCTGACTGTGGGAGCTCATTCACATTGGCAGGCCCATCATGATTTGTCCCTTCAGAATGACACAGGCGCAACATATTTCGGTGAAGTACTCGAACACAATCAGTTCCTTCTTTCTGGACCTGGTACACTGGCCCATTCGCATACTTGCGGCCAACAACACGATACGGCAAAGCCTCCCATCGGCTTTCCAATTTCCCTTGGGGTTTCTTGACACGAACTAGCACCAGGTCGCCTGGTTGCAATGGTGCTTCTTGCACTGGGGTCTTATCAGGATGGGGATGTTCTTGCAGGCGCTGCCGCACCAATCGATGGATTGTCTCAAGTCTCTGCCGGTGCGCCCGCACCCAAGAGGTTGGATCCCTCGGAGGGAACCCATCCACATCATCCAACTGTAATTCTCCTATACTTCGCCCAGACCGCCCAAAGAGAAGTGTATAAGGAGAGTACCCCGTTGTAGAATGGACCTGATTGTTATAGGCCCACACCATTCGACAAGAACTGAGGCCACTGTAACTTCTTGTCTTCCTCCAGAGTCCGCAGCGTCTGTAGCAGAGTTCTGTTGAATCTTTCACAGGCCCCATTTCCCTGAGGGTGGTATGGAGTTGTGTGCGACTTCTTTATCCCGTAGATACGTTGAACTTCTTTCATTACGTGTCCCTCAAAGCAGGCGCCCTGGTCGGAGTGGATGCGTTGGGGACACCCATATACTCGAATGAAATCTTGGCACAGAGCACGAGCTGCTGACTCAGCTGTCTGGTCCTTGGTGGCGGTTACCACCGCAAATTTGGTGAAGTGATCCACCATTACGAGGCAATACTGGTGTCCGCTATTGATTGGGCCAACCATTAGATAGTCTATCATGACGATTTCTAAAGGTTCCTGGGTCACGATGGTTTGCAGGGGAGCTCTCTGTTCTATTGCCTTATGGATCTCACAAGTTCGACAGCTGCGGCATACTTCTTCGACCATTTGACGAAGACCAGGGCAGTAAATCAGTCGCTGTAACCAACGAAAGGTCTTCTCATGACCAAAATGTCCATTCTTATTATGAGCCTCAACTGCCAACGAGCGAGCCAGTTCACTAGGCACCACAATTTGGTATCGAATGTCGATCTCAGAAGGTAAATAGACCTTTCGGCATAGCACTCCATTTTTCATCTCCAACTTTTCCCACTGACTCAGAACAGATAATATCTCACGTGTCAGTCGTTCTCTTTCCTCTCTACAGGGCTTCTGGCCTTTCTCAACACACTTGATCATCTGCGCCAGCCCCTCATGGGTCTGTTGTATCTGTGCCCATTCCTGTCGTGAGGGACCAAAGAAAGGAGCCGTTTCAGTCCCCTCCATCTCAAACTGATTAGCGGCGGCCAAGACCTGTGAAAATCTGCTGAAGTCGGGCACCTCCACATGCTCCAACTCATGATCCACGTCTACTGTGGGGGTCTGGGCGGTTACCCTAGAAAGTCCGTCAGCATTCTGGTTCTCTGTCTTGGACCGATACTTAATGCGGTAATTGAACTTAGACATTCGGGCTATCCACCTCTGCTCTAACGCCCCGAGCTTGGCATTTTCCAGGTGAGCTAGTGGGTTGTTGTCAGTCAGTACTAAAACTTCAGCACCGGTCAAATATTCAGAGAATTTCTCGGTCATGGCCCATACCAGTGCCAACAGCTCCAACTTAAATGAACTATAATTCTCGGGGTTTCTTTCAGAATCTCTCAAAGACCGGCTGCCGTACGCTATGACCCTCTCCTGGCCATCCTGAAGCTGGGAAAGCACTGCTCCAAGACCATACAGGCTTGCATCTGTATACAGCTGGAACGGCAAGTGGTAATCAGCATATGCCAAGATTGGGGCTGTTGTCAGTGCATCCTTCAATGCCTGGAAGGCTTGTTCCTGTTCAGGTCCCCACTTCACGGACCGGTTCTTTGGACCACCAGATGTGCCTCGTAGGAGAGCATTAAGTGGTGCCGCTACCTTGGCGAAATCCTTAATAAACCGTCGATAGTAACCGGCTACTCCAAGGAACGCCCTCACTTCTCGCAGGGTAGTCGGTATTGGCCAATCTTGAACAGCCGCTATCTTGTCTCTTGATGGTCTCACCCCTTCTCCTGATACGCGGTGACCCAAGTAATCAATTTCAGATTGGAACAACCGACATTTACTGGGTTTCAATTTGAGCCCATGTTCCCGCAATCTTCGAAATACTTGCCCCAACTGGTGGAGATGGTCTTCAAAGGTTGCAGAATACACTATAATGTCATCCAAGTAGATGAGAGTGAACTCAAAGTTGAAGTCACCGAGACATTTCTCCATCAACCGCTGAAACGTTCCGGGTGCATTTGTCAACCCGAAGGGCATCCGGTTAAATTCGTATAGTCCCATGGGCAAGATGAATGCCGTCTTCTCCTTGTCTTTTGTGGCCATCGGCACCTGCCAATACCCACTAGCCAGATCTAGTGAGGAGAAGTACCGGGCTCTCCCCAGCGCTGAGAGAGACTCCTCAATCCGTGGCAAGGGGTAGGAATCTCGAACGGTGCAAGCGTTTAACTTCCGATAGTCTACGCAAAATCGGATGGACCCATCTTTCTTTCTTACTAACACCACAGGAGCCGCCCAGGGACTTTGGCTTTCTTGGATGATCCCACCCTGTAGCATCTTAGCTAACAGTTCTTTCACTTCCTGATACAACTGTGGAGGAATTTGTCGGTAGCGCTCTCTAATTGGAGGGGTGTCTCCTGTGGGAATCTCATGGTAGATCTCTGTGGTACATCCAAAATCTTCAGTATACCGTGCAAAGGCGGCTCGGTTCTCCCACAACAGCTCATCTACCTTCTGCACCCATTCCAGAGAACATGAACTTGCATCCATCTTCATCTGTTCTCGAATTGCACGGCCATTCCATTCAGAGGTGGGTTCCTCATCTTCTCCCATGGACACAGTTACGGTCCACTCATCCCTTTCAGTCGGCTTCAGCTGCATTGGAGTTACTTTCCTTACTTCCTCCGGAGTCACATAGATGTTAGCCAGCTGCCTCCCTGGGGTCAGGTCCACACTCTGGTCCTGAGTGTTTACACATCGAAGTGGTACTCTTCCATTGCGAACTATTGCCAAGGAACGGGCCACTAGCGGATCAACACCTCCTTCGGCTGCCTGCAGTGGTTCTACCAACACAGCTATGCCCTCTAGTTTCCGACAGGTGCCTACGGGCATGGACACTATTGTCTCCCGACTGGGTGGCAGTGTAACTTTTGTATGCAAAGGAACTGAAATTCGAGCCAGAGGACGCTGTGCATCTGAACTTTTCTGTAAGCCACATGTCCGGATCAGCCGCTGGAAAGCTGTTTGAGTAGGCCGATGGGTGGTGGTTTCTTTCCAATAACCGTGACCTTTCTTTTCAAAGAGGATCTGATCTAATTCTTTTAACACATTCATCCCCAAAATGACAGGGACCTTTACTTCATTTGACTCCTGTACCACCACAATGCCTTTCCTACCTAGATCTTGGCCACATACCCGGACATTCATCCAGGCCACTCCCACGACTGGAACTGGTAACTGGTTAGCTGCGACCACTCGTACGAATGTATGGGGATCATATTTCACATGTTGCTGGAAGTACCGTTCATAACAGTCTCTACTCAAGGTCGTTACTTGGGAACCCGTGTCAATCATCCCGGTAACCGGAATACCCTCCATTTCCACCTGTATAACAGGACTTGCAGCGATCAGGTCATCATTAGGGCATTCTCCCCACATAGTCTTCTTGTCAGTCTCCCCTACTACACGCCCTACAGCAGCAGGGGACTTCAGTTTAACGGCGGTCTCTCATAAGTTTGTCGCTGCTCTGGACATCTAGCAGCAACGTGGCCCATCCGTCCACACTCCCAGCAGCGTATCTCCCGTCGTTCTGGCCATCTATTTGGGCCCCTTCGGTAAGCCCCTTCGATTTCTCCTGAGCACTGCACTAAATGATTTGGACCCCTTCGGTAGGTCCTATCCTCATCCCTCCAGCGGGGGTGGTGGGTGATTCTGATTTTCTGGGTATGGACGGCTCACCCTTTCACCTCCAGTTTTCTGGAAGTCTGCAATTTTCATAGACTGTTCATCACAACGGGTGTGCAAGTGTTCCATTTGCTCTTGCAGTTTCTGCATTACTGTGAGAATTTCTTTAACCGTCCCTTTTTCTACTGTCTCTGAGCCAGAACTAGCCCCCTGTGACAAAGTAACTCCAACTGCAGTCTGGGGCCTCGGGACCATACTATTGGCACGGGAGATGGCCTCTACCTGTACATCATGGAATTTAGCATCAGTCTCTCGTCGTATAAAATCCTGCATAGTCACAGTTAAACTGCCGTCACGTATCCCCAGGACAAACTGGTCACGGAGAGTCCGATCAGGGTTACAGAAGGCTGGCGAGCCCCCTCTTTCCTTCCCTTGAATATCTCGGAGCAGTTCTTGTAGGGCATTTGCATATTGGGGAAGGCTTTCATTCTCCTGTTGTACCCTCTGGAAGAACCGAGCCTGCAGAGACCCCAGCAATGCAGTTTCTCCATAGATGGTTTCTAGAATCTGGACTACTTGCTCAAATGTCTGCCTTTGTTCAAATGGCCTCAGTATCACCGTGGTCTTAGCATCCCCTTGTAATGTCAATATTGCTAGCTCTACTAGTACTTCTGGTGTGGTCTGGTACATTCGCTGTATCATTCGTATCTGTTCCACCCACATACTCACTGACATATTATTGCCATCAAATTTAGCTAACTGACTCATTATAGCCCCTGCTGGCATTCTTCCTCCAGCACCATTCTCCCGAACGGGTGCGTCACCGTCCATTCTGGTAAGCGGATCCTGCCGACTACGCCAATTTGTGAACCGAGAGCAAGGCAGGTGGTTTGGACTCCGCAACCAGAAATGAACGCACACGCGGTAGTTCAAGAAAAGAATATATATTTACTATAAGTTAATAAAGGCTATTTGAAGGTAAAATGACAGGGATAAAGACAAGCAAAATATACAATATAGCATGAACAATTTCAAGGCAAATTCTGCAATGGTTTCTACTTTTACTCTGTCCACTTCTGCAGTATGGACACTGAATGAACAATATACTCAAAACTATCCCTAACTGACCCTGACATCACATTTGGGTGCACCCCCTTTTCCCCAGTGGTCCAGGTGGACCGCTTACAGTCCGTAGAAGCGCGCGGTGGGGCCCAAAGTAGTTCCTTTCTTTTATAGTGAAGCGTCCTCTCCTCACTGTTATCAGGATCTCAGGAGAAATGAAGTCCTCTTTAACAGGGAAACCCAATGAATGCAATGTAATCCAACAGCAGATTCCACTCAGCACACTGACAGTCCTGCCGAATCCATACACTGAGCTGGGATGTAAGCCGGGATTTAGCAGGTGCTGTCCAGTACATCAACAGCACTGCGAGTCTCTATCTGTGGTTTCCATATACACAGTCACAATGTCAGTCTCACTGATCAGCCACTGAGCACAGTTCCTTTCACGTGGACTCACTAGTCCTGTTGTCTCTTTACACTCTGTTTGTCTCTAGACCAAGATACAGCTTAGCTGTACAGAAAAATATCCACACCAGTTCAACACAGCACAGAAACCTGTCTTCTCTCTTGCCAAGATGGCTGCTGCTCTCTGTCTCGTCACTTCCTGCTTCTCTGCTCACACTCTGTCTGCAGAACAGGCAGGCTGAAATCAAAGGGGGGTCTCACTCCAGCATCATGTCACAATTACAATGGCTGCTGTCTTAAAGTAACAGAATCACAGAAATACATTCAACATTAACAATTTATACAGACAAATAAAGCTTAGGACAACATTGGCTGTCTCTTACAGGTGCATGGCTTCACATGGAAAATTTCACAGCACACTGTGTGACCTCTTCTTCCTGAAGACCTGAGCCAAATTTTGGCAAGTATGGTCATAGGCAGACCAAGGGATAGCTAAACAGGGCCATAATCACAGTGCACATTCATTTACAGGAGGACTAAAGGGTGCAGTGCCCTTTTTGACCCTCCCAAAGTCTAAGGCCCTGTAAAATCAGTTGCAGAATCTGCCCTGTGAATGGGGCCTAAAGGAAGGAGTTGTGTGGCCATATAGGTTCCCTATTCCCCTGCAACTCCGAACCCCTTGTTCTTCTGCGGCAGCGTGTGCAAGTAGACTCACGGCTCCATGGTGGATACCAGGGTCATAAAGCTAAGGAGGAAGTTGGGGCAAGATGTATCCTGACCCTCTAAAGTCAACCTGGCTTAGAGGGTTGGGGACTAGTTTATGGGGGCCTGCGATGAAGCACATCTTTGTGCACTTTTTTGTACGGCACCCCTACACTTTTTTTCATTTGGTTATAGAAAGCAATAAAAGAGTTACAGTTTTAGGACCCCACCAAACAGCTCCTCCTATCTAAGCTTCCGAGATACCTGTAAGTACAGGGATGGGTAATTAACCTAGTTATGCAATAATCCCATTCCTTCTGCCATATTTGGGCAGGTTTGCCATTCACAGATCTAGAAAATCTGAGAACTCTTATTGGATTTACAATGGCCTGTATATCAGTTGTCACCCAGCATTCTCAAAAATAGATCATTTTTAACCATTTGTTAAATCAATAACTTGCAATATTATAGAAGTTGTATCTAGTAAACATATCTACTTTCTCCCGGACACAGCGCCACACATGTCCATGGGTTGCTCCTGGTACTGCAATTCAGTTCTATTCACTTCAATGGAGACTAGCTGCAATATCAGACACTGCCCATGGATAGATGTGGTGCGGTTTAAGCAACCGATGGTATTGGCAATGTGACCCGATACACCTCTGCGTGCGAATCCCACAATATCTGGTAAATGTCTCATTAACACTGGACGTAAAATAATTAGAGGTACAACCTTTAATGATGCAGCTGGCAGAATGCCAGCATTATATACCCAGTATAGGAGACGTGCAGGTCGGCATTACAGAATGGAAATAATTAGAGGATTGTGTCCAACAAGCCGGCCCTGAATCACCCACTAAGTCACTCAAGCACGTAGGACTGAAAGCAGAGCGTCTCCATTGTGACGAGATGCAGAAGATTAACGCGTTGTCAGGAACACTGTGTGGTGAGGACAAGTCACACAAAAGAAATTGGGAACAATGCATTCAGTCTTTCACTCTCTAAAACTGTTTTCTGAGAAATTGCAGGGGGCTGGTACAAAAAGTAAAGAACACCAAGATACAAAAATTTACAATAAAGCCCAACGCAATGGTCGGAAAAATCCTTAGGCAAGTGTGGTGCCTGGACTGCCCCTACACGCCACACTCTCCTGCCCTGTTCATCAGATCTGTAGTGATGTGAGTGCTGGGTGGCACCTTGACTATCCCCTAAAGTAGAAGGGTCTTTTGGATGGGTTAGTGTTGTGGGGTTTGCATACAGGCACCTGTACTGGGTTATGTAACAATCTGACCCATGCCCAGTAATAGGAAGAGACTGCTGTTCCTGATGCCTAGAGAGGCACCTCGTGGGAGAGTACAGACTAAGCGGGGGCGGGACCAACAGCAGGAAGTAGCTTATTATGCTATTTGCATAGTCCACATAACCACTGTATTCTGCTCCTGTAAAAAGTCTATAGCCTAGAATGCTAGAAGTCTAAAGCCTAGAAAGTCTATACCCTAGAAAAACAATCCTAGGGCTCCATACTCCATACATGATTTTTTGACACTTGGTCTTACTTGAGGTCACATAACATAAAGAAGGATTCATATATGTGCGAGTGAATAGCATTCATATTAACTCGTACAACTTGCCAACCACGGTGCTGACCACAATGCCCCATATTGGCAGCCACAGTGCTCCAGAATCAGCTGCTGTGCCCACAGTACCAGCAATAGCACAGAATCTCCAGTACCAGTGAAAGAGTTCTCAGTAAGTGCCATACCTGCCCGGAAGAAGCAATTTGTTAGCAATTCCTTCTGCCAAGATAGCAGGATTGTCCTTGTGAATCATGGGAAGAGGAGCCTCATGAAAAAGGGGGGCCTCAAAGCCTAAGAAAATCTGGCATACACACAAAGATTCCTAGCTACGCACACTCCACAATGGGGATTAGCCGCAAATTTTTGGAAGCGGTTGGACCTATCACATTGAATTTTATGGCATGCCACGCTTGTCCCTCATGTTCATGCCCTTCTCCTTCTAGTGGTGCATGCACCCATAGGGTATGTGCGTTGTCTGAATCTTACAGGATCAGAGCATGCATAGGCTAAAGAGTCCCCAGCCAATCTGAAGCCAACCCTGGTTCTACAAGTCACTGTCTTCCATAGGAAGGTGCCTGAGCAATATAGGTTCCTAATTCATGTTCATGCCCTTCTCCTTCTAGTGGTGCATGCACCCATAGGGTATGTGCGCTGTCTGAATCTTACAGGATCAGAGCATGCATAGGCTAAAGTGTCCCCAGCCAATCTGAAGCCAACCCTGGTTCTACAAGTCACTGTCCTCCATAGGAAGGTGACTGAGCAATATAGGTTCCTAATTTGCGAGTTCTTGAAAAGGTACACCTGTCAATGTGCCTTGATGTTTAAACATGTTTGATCTTAGCCTGTTCTTTGACTTTGATCCCGTGCTGCCTGGCTTGACTTCTACTTGCACTGCTGTAATGATTCTGTGCAGCCTCACTGACCTCTGCTTGGAATACAGTACTGATTTTGCACCACGAGTCCTGATCTCTAACTACCTGGGTTACTGTTACCCAAAAACTCTGATGGCCCTAACCTGGACCTGTACCTCAATCATGCTCTTGCCTGATCCCTTGGTGCCACTCATCGTTGTCTCTAGACTTGCCTGGATCAGCTGTCAATTACACCAACACCAGGACTACTCCTAGAGGTAGCAACCTGGTGGTCAACATGCAGCGAAGTCCAGATCCCCGTATGGGGGGTTAAAGGGTGAAAACCAGAGGACCACTTAGACAACAGCCTTAGGAGTAACCCAAAATCACACCAGTTAGGTGACACAGACTGGTCCACACCGGCTGTACATTACATTAGCACAAGCTTGACAGGAAATCAGTGAATGAAGAGCTCATTCCTATTTCAGCAATAGCAGAATGATTAATAAACCTGTTAAGGACGTGTTCACATCTGCATCACTTTGTCTGTTCTTATGGTCCATCACAGGACTAGAAGAGCAAAAAACTGTCCACCTAATGACGGACAACAATGGATTCCAAAGGACATTTGACTACAATGGGGTCCATCGAGTGTCTGTTATTTTGTCCCTAACATCGCTGGACAAAAAAGTCGCCCTTGTACGACTCTGCACAGAACGGACACCCATCACAGCATTCAGTTTTTCCTACCTGTAACATCAAGGACTGCACCCTGATATCACTGTGTAACCCCCGGAATAAAAGTCTGAGCTCATGACATTAGGAATGTTCACCATCTCGGGACTTACATTTTCTGCTGATCCTAAAAGGACCTTGATATGAGTCACACCAATACTACAGATTAATTGAGGTTTCCAAAAATAATTCCCATGCTCTGACTGACAGTGTGGATTACGCTGCATGCCATGCATCCTCAGGGGAGCAGCAGGACTGCGTCATGGCAGCGGCGGGTGTCACTACAGATCATCTGGAATGATGCACTTTTCACCCAGTTATCTCAGTCTGTCGCACGGGGCCTTATACACTTTGCAGGCTCTCAAGAAATAAAAGAAGACGAAGGCAATGGAAGGTGGGGGGAGCGGAGGCTGAATGGAGAACATACTGTAGTGATTGAAGCAGATTATGGAGCAGTCAGCTCCGGGCTCTGCTGTTAGAGGAAATTATTTGATTCCTCCGTGCTCCGCTGCCCTCCAGGCTCCAGCTCATTTTTCAGCCACAAGCTGACGTCAACTCCGCCGGCAAAGCCCCACCAGCCAATGGCTCTCTGATGGATGCAGCAAGCAACTTAATGGCTATGTAGACACAAAGAGGATCGTCCCTGAGCACAGCAAGTCCCGCTAGCTGGCTGATAAAATCCACCGAAATGTCACATTTTCTCCCCAAACACTTGTTTATTATGTGAACAGTTTTTATCTACTGCCTCCTGCTACTCGTTCTCCTGTACAGATGTAGCAGAGCTAAGAATGTCTGCTCTGTGCAAGGTTTGCGTGCTGGCTTCACTGTTATATTATAGGTTGCAGTCCTATGGAAAACCATAAAGAACACATCATGGCATTACAATGGGTTGCAGACAAACTCGGCTCTGCTACACCAGTAAATAAGAGAACAGTGGCTATCGTGGTTGGGTCTATGAAGAGATCTCCAGTCTCCACATTGATCTATTGAGGGTCCTATCTAATACATTGATAAGTTGTATCTATATTGTATACCACCGGTCGCTGAAATCTACTGTAAGTCACATACATATTCTGTGTGTATTCTGGTCTATGATCTGTATGTGATTTTGGGTCCAGTCTGTGATCTGTATATAATTCCGGGGTCTGGTCTGTGATCTGTATTTGATTGCTGGGTCTGGCCTGTGATCTGTATTTGATTGCTGGGTCTGGCCTGTGATCTGTATGTGATTCCTGGGTTTGGTCTGTGATCTGTATGTGATTCCTGGGTCTGGTCTGTGATCTGTATGTGATTCCTGGGTCTGGTCTGTGATCTGTATGTGATTTGGGATCTGGCCTGTGATCTGTATATGATTCCGGGGTCTGGTCTGTGATCTGTATATGATTCCTGGGTCTGGTCTGTGATCTGTATGTGATTCCTGGGTCTGGTCTGTGATCTGTATGTGATTTGGGATCTGGCCTGTGATCTGTATATGATTCCGGGGTCTGGTCTGTGATCTGTATATAATTCTGGGGTCTGGTCTGTGATCTGTATATGATTGCTGGGTCTGGCCTGTGATCTGTATATGATTCCTGGGTCTGGTCTGTGATCTGTATGTGATTCCGGGGTCTGGCCTGTGATCTGTATGTGATTCCTGGGTCTGGTCTGTGATCTGTATGTGATTTTGGATCTGGCCTGTGATCTGTATATGATTTCTGGGTCTGGTCTGTGGTCTGTATGTGATTCCGGGGTCTGGTCTGTGATCTGTATATGATTCCTGGGTCTGGTCTGTGATCTGTATGTGATTCCGGGGTCTGGTCTGTGATCTGTATGTGATTCCTGGGTCTGGTCTGTGGTCTGTATGTGATTCCGGGGTCTGGTCTGTGGTCTGTATGTGATTCCTGGGTCTGGTCTGTGGTCTGTATGTGATTCCGGGGTCTGGTCTGTGGTCTGTATGTGATTCCGGGGTCTGGTCTGTGGTCTGTATATGATTCCTGGGTCTGGTCTGTGATCTGTATATGATTCCTGGGTCTGGTCTGTGATCTGTATGTGATTCCGTGGTCTGGTCTGTGATCTGTATATGATTCCTGGGTCTGGTCTGTCGTCTGTATGTGATTCCTGGGTCTGGTCTGTGATCTGTATGTGATTCCGGGGTCTGGTCTGTGGTCTGTATGTGATTCTGGGATCTGGCCTGTGATCTGTATGTGATTCCTGGGTCTGGTCTGTGATCTGTATGTGATTTGGGGTCTGGCCTGTGATCTGTATATGATTGCTGGCCTGGTCTGTGGTCTGTATGTGATTCCGGGGTCTGGCCTGTGATCTGTATGTGATTCTGGGATCTGGCCTGTGATCTGTATATGATTCCTGGGTCTGGTCTGTGATCTGTATGTGATTCCTGGGTCTGGTCTGTGATCTGTATGTGATTCCGGGGTCTGGTCTGTGATCTGTATGTGATTTGGGGTCTGGCCTCTGATCTGTATATGATTGCTGGCCTGGTCTGTGGTCTGTATGTGATTCTGGGATCTGGCCTGTGATCTGTATATGATTCTGGGATCTGGCCTGTGATCTGTATATGATTCCTGGGTCTGGTCTGTGATCTGTATATGATTCCTGGGTCTGGTCTGTGATCTGTATGTGACTCCGGGGTCTGGTCTGTGATCTGTATATGATTCCTGGGTCTGGTCTGTGATCTGTATATGATTCCTGGGTCTGGTCTGTGATCTGTATGTGATTCCTGGGTCTGGTCTGTGATCTGTATATGATTCCTGGGTCTGCTCTGTGATCTGTATGTGATTCTGGGATCTGGCCTGTGATCTGTATATAATTCCTGGGTCTGGTCTGTCGTCTGTATGTGATTTGGGATCTGGCCTGTGATCTGTATGTGATTCCGGGGTCTGGTCTGTGATCTGTATATGATTCATGGGTCTGGCCTTTGGTCTGTATGTGATTCCTGGGTCTGGTCTGTGATCTGTATATGATTCCTGGGTCTGGTCTGTGATCTGTATGTGATTTGGGGTCTGGTCTGTGATTTGTATATGATTGCTGGCCTGGTCTGTGGTCTGTATGTGATTCTGGGATCTGGCCTGTGATCTGTATATGATTCCTGGGTCTGGTCTGTGATCTGTATATGATTCCTGGGTCTGGTCTGTGATCTGTATGTGATTCCGGGGTCTGGTCTGTGATCTGTATGTGATTCCGGGGTCTGGTCTGTGATCTGTATGTGATTCCGGGGTCTGGCCTGTGATCTGTATGTGATTCCTGGGTCTGGCCTGTGATCTGTATGTGATTCCTGGGTCTGGTCTGTGGTCTGTATATGATTCCTGGGTCTGGTCTGTGGTCTGTATGTGATTCCTGGGTCTGGTCTGTGGTCTGTATATGATTCCTGGGTCTGGTCTGTGGTCTGTATATGATTCCTGGGTCTGGTCTGTGATCTGTATATGATTCCTGGGTCTGGTCTGCCATCTGCATTCATTTTGGGGTGTACTTTTAGGGGTCATATATTATTTGTAAAAACTCTTTGGAATGTCCTTGATGTCCCTTTTTAAAAATGGTCAAATACCCTCAAAGAACTGAATCCTATATGGTCTCTGGAGACTGCCCCCCATATATACAGTTAGTTTCTATGAGCTGCTTCCTATACATACTACTTACTGGCTTGCATTGACTTCTTTCTATACACACTACTGGCCTATAAGAACCATTTTCTATACATAGCACTAGTCTATATAGACTTGTTACTGTATATACCACATGGACTTGTTCTCACGTATACTGCTGACCTCCATGGACTATATATATATATATACACACACACACACACACACACGACCATATGACCCATATTGTTACAATAGCCTGTTATTTCCACATAGATGGATTGCGACAGGTTGTGCGGCAAGAAACACTCAACTCTGGTGCAAAGGACATACTCAGCTCTGCTACATCATTACATGCTTAGGTTTTATGATGTTTATAGGATAATATTGATTATAAGACACCTGGTAAAATACATCTATATACTCCAATCTGTAATAAATGAATGAGTATTACATACGACACAGTTCAGATTTACTATATCTGCAGCCGGGCAGCAGACGGAAATGTTCTAGAGCGTAATGGAGAGAGATTACGGTGACACAGAGCCGCCTGCTGAGTTTATTGCAGTAAAAGTCACTCAGACCTCGGAGGTCCCATCGCCTGACAAGATTTCTGCTCCGTGACTGTGATTAATAAGTGATAATGTTGGCGCGGCACACTCTTCCCAGACTCGCTGCTCTCATTTGTACACGATGATGAGTTACCTCAAAAATACATCAGCCAGAACATTAAAACCATCTGCCTGATATTATGTAGGTCTTGTGCTGCCAAGACCGCGCTGACTTATGGATATATGGACCATACAAGACTTCTAAAGGTGCCCTGTGGTATCCGGCACCAAGATGTTAGGGTAGATTCACACTACCATTATTTAATGTCCATTGCTCTAATAATCCGTCAGATGCACACAAAGGCCCGTTCGTCAGGTGTCTATCGGCATTCGCCACAAGTCATCCGCCATGTTGTTTACATTATAGTCAACAATGACAGGAATGACGGTAGTGCGAACATACCCTTAGTAGAAGATCCTTTATGTCCTGTAAATTGCAAGGTGCGGCCAATATGGCTTGGACTTGTTTTTCCACCACATCCCAAAGATGATCAATCATACTGAGATCTGGAGAACTTTTTGTCATGTTCCATTTCTGCAGTGTGGCAAGGCACATTATCCTGCTGAAAGAGGCCACTGCCATTAGGGGGCACCACTGCTAAGAAGGGGAGTACTTGGTCTGTATAATGTTTAGGTAGAGGGTATATGCCTAAACATGAATGGCTTGGTCTCTGAATATAACATTGCCTCAGCCAGGTAAGTGACGCACATACAACCGACCATATACTGTATATGATGCAGAAAAAAAACATGGTTTCTCAGACCAGGCCACCTTCTTCTTTTGCTCCCTGATCCAGTTCTGATGCTCGCCTGTCAATTGTAGGTACTTTTAGAGTTTGTCAGCAGTCTGCATGGGCACGCAACACAGCACCAAACAGGTCAGCTGTGACGCCTTCACTTCCCACACTCATCAATGCTCCTTGGGCGGCCATGACCCTGTTGCCAGTTCACAAAGTATCCTTCCTTGGGCCATTTTTGTTAGGTACGAATGACTGCATACCTAAGACACCCCACCTGCCATTTTGGAGATACTGTAGTCTGACTCCGTCATCTAGCAATCACCATTTGGCGCTTGTCACATTGGTCCTATCCTTACAACTGCCCATTTTTCCGACTTTCAACACATCAACTTCAAGAACTGACTGTTCCCTTCCTGCCTTATATACCTTTCCCTTTGACAAACGCCATTGTGGTAAGATTATCAATGTTACTCCCGTCCCTGGTTTTAATGTTTTGGCTGATAAGTGTATATTGTGGTCTATGAAATCCAGGGAAGGTATTATTTAAAATACAGATATAGCTATACAGGACCAAAAGAAAAAAAAAAAAAAAACACATTCACCTAATACTACACATTGTAGGAAGCTGAGATATGATGAGCTGAATATCGTGGTCCACTCACTGCTGGTGCCTGGTAGTGATATGGAGGTAAAACCCTTGTCACCGGTAAATTTCCTATTGGATCTGCTTCTTGGCAGTAAAGGAAACTCCATTTGCAATACATGTGGTCACATAGACGGCTAAATCAGTATTAGAATATGAGGATCCCACCAAACAACACCTCATATCTCAGCATCCTGGTGAATGTAACATGGGTCACTACTGGAATTTTCTCCAGAAACATTGAAGTTTATGGCTTTTTGGTGAATTTTGGCAAGCCATGAGGCTAACAGAGACGGAAGAATTTTCTATAGTGCTGCAGAATAAAGCCTCTTAATGGTCACCACAAAAACATTGGATGGAAGTAATTTAAGGGTTAACATTCCAGCATGCCATAAACCTCCATAGGCCAGACACCCTATAAAATAGCACTGGTCAACCAGAGTAGCTGTGGTGGGCCCAGGTTAAGGCACAGTAATGGGCCCCTTGTGTCTAGCAGAAAACAAGTCCATTTGGAGGTGACTTTGGAGCAATCATTTGCCCCTAGGGTCTATTTCCTATGGACTGATCACAAAAAACCTATTAGATCTTACTGATGAGATGTGATTACAAAAAGGATTACAAGAAACAGACGTGTAAATGGAGGATGGCCCTCAGAATAATCTTCTCTAGAGCATTTAAGGAACCCCCTTCCCATAGTAAAGTCATTGGAAGCCAGATCATTTCTGAATGAAGGACATTAGATAGTTAAATCTGCTATAAAAAGACAGTGATATTGTGCCTGTAGCCAACTTCAGTCGCAAACTTCTGGCAGACCTGAAGATGAGACCTTACAATATGCAATTGGCTTCTCCATGGGGTGCCTGGTACAGTGACAGTCTGCTGACTCACAGAGTGCGTCATGTAAAACAAAAATCACAGAGACCCCTCTAATACAGCCAAGTGCTAGATCCAAGACTACAGAGAAACATTAAAGGAGAAGTCCACCTAATGCACATTATGTAGTCCTGTGTTTCTTTGGGAGCCTTCTGGAGGTAAGTCCTTGCCCTAGTGTGAAAGGTCTATGGGGTTAGTGTAGCATAAGATCGCAAGTACTGTCTGTTACATATTGGAGAGGGGAGTGACATGGGGCATCGATAGGCCAAAAAACATATAGCTCAATGCTGGGTACAAGCTGGGCCACCTACAGTGAAGGAACTGGTCTCTAGACAACCATAATATTAGACTGAAGAGGAGGATATATATGAAAAGGCATGTGGAGTCGAAGTTTGAATCCATTTAGGGGCCATGGCTGGATGCCCCGCACTTGCCATCTAGTCATCTTAAGAGAAACTTCTTCGGGGGAGCATTCCCCATTTGAATCCTTCATACCAACTAGGAGAAATTGCTGTAAAATCAAAGAACATGGTACAGTGGAGAAAAAAAAGTATTTAGTCAGCCACCAATTGTGCAAGTTCTCCCACTTAAAAAGATGAGGCCGGCCTGTAATTGTCATCATAGGTAGACCTCAACTATGAGAGACAAAATGAGAAAACATATCTAGAAAATCACATTGTCTGATTTTTTAAGAATTTATTTGCAAATTATGGTGGAAAATAAGTATTTGGTCAATAACAAAAGTTCATCTCAATACTTTGTTGTATCCTTTGTTGGCAATGACAGAGGTCGAACGTTTTCTGTAAGTCTTCACAAGGTTGGCACACACTGTTGCTGGTATGTTGGCCCATTCCTCCATGCAGATCTCCTCTAGAGCAGGGATGTTTTGGGGCTGTCGCTGGGCAACACGGACTTTCAACTCCCTCCAAAGGTTTTCTATGGGGTTGAGATCTGGAGACTGGCCTGGCCACTCCAGGACCTTGAAATGCTTCTTACGAAGCCGCTCCTTCGTTGCCCTGTCGGTGTGCTTGGGATCATTGTCATGCTGAAAGACCCAGCCACGTTTCATCTTCAAAGCCCTTGCTGATGGAAGGAGGTTTGCACTCAAAATCTCATGATACATGGCCCCATTCATTCTTTCATGTACACGGATCAGTCGTCCTGGTCCCTTTGCAGAGAAACAGCCCCAAAGCATGATGTTGCCACCCCCATGCTTCACAGTAGGTATGGTGTTCTTTGGATGCAATTCAGCATTCACTCTCCTCCAAACACGACGAGTTGTGTTTCTACCAAACAGTTCTACTTTGGTTTCATCTGACCATATGACATTCTCCCAATACTCTTCTGGAACATCCAAATGCTCTCTAGCAAACTTCAGATGGGCCCGGATATGTACTGGCTTAAGCAGGGGGACACGTCTGGCACTGCAGGATCTGAGTCCCTGGCGGTGTAGTGTGTTACTGACGGTAGCCTTTGTTACGTTAGTCCCAGCTTTCTGCAGGTCAGTCACTAGGTCCCCCCTTGTGGTTCTGGGATTCTTACTCACCATTCTTGTGATCATTTTGACCCCACGGGGTGAGATCTTGCGTGGAGCCCCTGATGGAGGGAGATTATCAGTGGTCTTGTATGTCTTCCATTTTCTAATTATTGCTCCCAAAGTTGATTTCTTCACACCAAACTGCTTGCCTATTGCAGATTCAGTCTTCCCAGCCTGGTGCAGGGCTACCATTTTGTTTCTGGTGTCCTTCCACAGCTCTTTGGTCTTCACCATAGTGGAGTTTGGAGTGTGACTGTTTGAGGTTGTGGACAGGTGTCTTTTATACTGATAACAATGTCAAACAGGAGCCATTACTACAGGTAATGAGTGGAGGACAGAGGAGCCTCTTAAAGAAGAAGTTACAGTTTTGTGAGACCAAATGCTTATTTTCCACCATAATTTGCAAATAAATTCTTAAAAAATCAGACAATGTGACTTTCTGGATTTGTTTTCTCATTTTGTCTCTCATAGTTGAGGTCTACCTATGATGACAATTACAGGCCGGCCTCATTTTTTTAAGTGGGAGAACTTGCACAATTGGTGGCTGACTAAATACTTTTTTTCCCCACTGTATATGTAGATGACTTCTGACAGATATCCATCCCATAACTGACCACTGAGCCCTGTAGGTGGGGTTCATGTGGGTGCCCTATTGTTGGTGGTCCATATTGCTGGGAAAGTTCATCCACACAGTATAATGCCCCCTTAGTGCCCGTTACACACTATAATGCTCTCCTTAATGACCCTACATAGTATATTGTCCCCAGCTTCCCAAACTGTATAATGTCTCCAGGATCTACACAGTATGTGGCTCGGTGAGTGAGCGGAGAGTGCGATTCTCAGTATTCACTGCTCCAAGAAGCCCGACTCCATCTCTGGTCCTAGCATTTATGTCAAAGAGTGGGAAGTCCTCGGAGCAATGAGTACTGTAAATTGTACTTGCCACTCATTACCCGGGCCCTGCTGGTAACCAATGGACACTTCAAGGAGGGGGGGGGGGATCATAGATTTTTTTTTATTCAGGCCCATGAGCATATACCCTTGTTTAGACGGGAGCTCATGTTTTGGCTCCAATAGAGCAACAGACTCTTTTGCTCATCGGACAAAGCAGACTCCTTGACCTCATGTCACACTTGATCTTTGCAGACTACCTTTGCAAAAGTAAAAATTATATTGCTTACCTGGGCCTAGCTTAGCAACTGCATAAAGGAGGTCGTAATTGATGACTGGTGTAGCATCATCTATAGGCTTCCAACCAACTGGCGGGGACACGGGAGGAGAGATGAGGAATTGTTTAGCAGGCTGTGGGGGTGCCAGGTGGAGTTTGTCTCCATCTGTCTCTGTTGTTTGGACCTGTGTGTGACATTACAGACATCTATATGAGATGTGCATTATTACATTTGAACACTTTGAGGTTGGCTTTTAAAAAAAAAAAAAAAAAAAAAAAAATTCCATACGAATTTACAGACTTGCTGTAATACAATTTACTGACCTGTGCAAAATAAAGTTTTAATTTCTTCCCTCTGAACTGTGTCTCGTGTAGCTCTATCCTTGCCCGTGCTGCTGCCTTGGGGTTACTGAAGTTTATTCGGACTCGTCGGAAGCTCTTGAAGAGTTGTAAGGTGACACAGTCGTCGTATGCTCGGAAAAGACCCTCAAATTTCTCCTAGAGGAAAAATAAATAGGAAAAATCTCAATCAAAGTTCACATGATCCTAAATGTCTGAGCCAGCATAGGGTGGATTCTGGGGGCAACCTAGTGTACCATGCTAGATGCTAACCTCTGTCCAGTCCCTATATTAGAAACCTCTATCCAGTCTCTGTGTTAGATAGCTAACCTCTATCCAGTCCCAGTGCTAGATAGCTAACCTCTATCCAGTCCCAGTGCTAGATAGCTAACCTCTATCCAGTCCAAGTGCTAGATAACTAACCTCTATCCAGTCCCAGTTCTAGATACCTAACCTCTATCCAGTCCCTATGTCAGATAGCTAACCTCTATCCAGTCTCTATGTTAGATAGCTAACCTTTACCAGTCTCAGTGCTAGATAGCTAACCTCTATCCAGTCCCTATGTTGGATAGCTAACTTCACAAAACCACTAGACACCAGGGACTGCCTTAGCCACAAACCACTGAACACCAGGGACTGCTTTAGCCACAAAACCATTGGACATCAGGGACTGCCTTAGCCACAAAACTACTAGACACCAGAGACTGCCTTCACCACGAAACCACTGGAAACCAGGGACTGCCTTAGCTACAAAACCACTGGACACCAGGGACTTTCTGTACCACTAAACCAGCTAACAGCAAGAACAGTTTAAGCTACCAAACCACTGGACATCATAGTCTGGAATTGGAAAACAGGTCAATGGCAAAGAAAGGGCAACACTTAGGCTAAGATTTTCTGTATCTTATACTTCCATGATGTTTTTGAAAAACCTCTTTAAACCCACAAAAAAAGTTCTTATCTGGATTTCTGGTCTTGATGAGACAAGCTATAATGGAGCAGTACTTGACTAAATGGCACAATGACACCTTGAAATAATCCAATGTTCTTCAAAAATGGAGGATAACCCAGGTGGAAGGGTTAAGTCTCAGTTGTGCTATGAGATGTTCAGCTGAAGGCTTGGAACATTTAGGGTAGAAGTAAAATTTTAGGTTCTCATCTAGAATGAAAATGTCAAGTTGTTGTGTTGGCACTTATCAGCATAGCACCACTAAATACCATCTCCCAGCACCTGCATCTGATATTTACAGATCCCTGAAGAAGCAAACAATCACCTTCACTCTAGATAAGTCTGACCTTAAGGCCCTTCCACTTAAAAACAAGGGGCCAACCTTGGCAAAAGGGGGGGCAGGCACACCACAGGGGGGAGGGGTTTGTTTTAAAAAAAAAAAAATTATTTTTTAATACAAAATTTTTTATTTTATTTTTTTTTTTTTTTAAAATAATATATATATAAATAACAAATTATATAATTTATTAAAGGATTATTATTCTTTTATAAAAAGAGGGAAAAAAGAGCTTTTAAAGGGCACTTTTAGGTCAAAATTTATAAAACAACAATTATAAGTAAAAATGTTTTTGGTCATTCATCTTTTGTTCTGACCGACCAAGTACAATTTTTTTTTCTAAATAAGCACTATTACAATACCGCCCCCTATGCACAAAAATATAACTACTATAATATCACCCCTATACACAAGAATATAACTACTATAATACCGCTCCTATGCACAAGAATATAACTATAATACTGCTCCTATATACAAGAATATAACTACTATAATACCGCTCCTATGCACAAGAATATAACTACTATAATACTGCTCCTATATACAAGAATATAACTACTATAATACCGCTCCTATGCACAAGAATATAACTACTATAATAATATAACTACTATAATACTGCCCCCTATGTACAAGAATATAACTACTATAATACTGCCTCCTATATACAAGAATATAACTACTATAATACCGCTCCTATGCACAAGAATATAACTACTATAATAATATAACTACTATAATACTGCTCCTATGTACAAGAATATAACTACTATAATACTGCTCCTATGTACAAGAATATAACTACTATAATACTGCTCCTATGTACAAGAATATAACTACTATAATACTGCCCCCTATGTACATGAATATAACTACTATAATACTGCCCTCTATGTACAAGAATATAACTACTATAATACTGCCTCCTATGTACAAGAATATAACTACTGTTATACTGCCCCCTATGTACATGAATATAACTACTATAATACTGCCCTCTATGTACAAGAATATAACTACTATAATACTGCCCCCTATGTACAAGAATATAACTACTATAATACTGCTCCTATGTACATGAATATAACTACTATAATACTGCTCCCTATGTACAAGAATATAACTACTATAATACTGCTCCTATGTACAAGAATATAACTACTATAATACTGCCCCCTATGTACATGAATATAACTACTATAATACTGCCCTCTATGTACAAGAATATGACTACTATAAGTGTGGGAAGGCCGGTCATGTGGCGAGTGTGTGCACCATGATAAAGTGCAACTTGTGTAACGAAATGGGCCATGTGAGCGCTACCTGACAGAACATCAGGTGTAATCTGTGTGGTAAGATCGGTCACCCCCACAGGGACTGTCCTGATGCTTGGCATAACATCCGTAAGGGATATCCCTGATGAGGACTTGCTGGCAGCGGCTGATGACATACAGGAGGAGGAGGAGGCGCTGTTGTCAGGGTCAGTAGTCACTGAGCCAGAGCATCAACCAGATACTGGTGATACCACCAAAGACCAAGCCCAATCAGGACCCATTGAGGCGACCATGGAGGTTGTTGAGCAGGTTGTACAACCCTCAGTGGCATCTCTTCTACTGCCCCAAAACCCACCAGTAGTAAGAGAAGAAAGAAAGATAAATCCAGCCGTAAGCCTGGAGGGTGAGCAGACCACTGTCCAAAAATCAACCAGGGTAAGAGTAGATAAAACGGGCGATGTCACATCAACAGCAAATAGGTTCAGTATCCTATCAGATTCAGACGTAGAAGAAGAAATAGACAGAAAGATCCAACAAATGATGGCAGAGTATGATGAGGAACCAGAGGAGACCCTGCCGAGCTGAGATGCAGTCCGAATCGGACATGGAAACAGTAGGTCACGAGGACAGCTCTGACTCTGATCTATGATGGAGGAAAGTGGATCTAGTTTAAGTTTGATCTATTTATTTTTACTGTATGTTCTTTAAATTTTCTTCTCCAACAGGTACGGACTGTTTAAGTTGATTTTGCTTTAAGTATTTTCTTGTTTGATCCTTCTTTGTACATATAAAATGTCTGAAATTACTGGAAGAATTTTTGTTTAATTGTATTTATGTTGGTTTTTACTTTAATAAAAATTGCCTCCTATGTACAAGAATAGAACTACTATAATACTGCTCCTATGTACAAGAATATAACTACTATAATACTACTCCTATGTACAAGAATATAACTACTATAATACTGCCCCTATGTACAAGAATATAAGTACTATAATACTGCTCCTATGTACAAGAATATAACTACTATAATCCTGCTCCTATGTACAAGAATATAACTACTATAATACTGCCTCCTATGTACAAGAATATAACTACTATAATACTGCCCCCTATGCACAAGAATATAACTACTATAATACTGCCCCTACGTACAAGAATATAACTACTATAATACTACCTCCTATGTACAAGAATATAACTACTATAATACTACCTCCTATGTACAAGAATATAACTACTATAATACTACCCTATGTACAAGAATATAACTACTATAATACTGCCTCCTATGTACAAGAATATAACTACTATAATACTGCCTCCTATGTACAAGAATATAACTACTATAATACTGCCCCTACGTACAAGAATATAACTACTATAATACTACCCTATGTACAAGAATATAACTACTATAATACTGCCTCCTATGTACAAGAATATAACTACTATAATACTGCTCCTATGTACAAGAATATAACTACTATAATACTACCTCCTATGTACAAGAATATAACTACTATAATACTGCTCCTATGTACAAGAATATAACTACTATAATACTGCTCCTATGTACAAGAATATAACTACTATAATACTACTCCTATATACAAGAATATAACTACTATAATACTACCCTATGTACAAGAATATAACTACTATAATACTGCCTCCTATGTACAAGAATATAACTACTATAATACTGCCTCTATGTACAAGAATATACAGTGGGTACGGAAAGTATTCAGACCCCTTTAAGTTTTTCACTCTTTGTTTCACTGCAGCCATTTGCTAAAAGCAAAAAAGTTCATTTTATTTCTCATTAATGTACACTCAGCACCCCATCTTGACAGAAAAAAACAGAAATGTAGATATTTTTGCAAATTTATTAAAAAAGAAAAACTAAAATATCACATGGTCATAAGTATTCAGACCCTTTGCTCAGTATTGAGTAGAAGCCGCTTCCTTTTGAGCTAGTACAGCCAGGAGTCTTCTTAGGAATGATGCAATAAGTTTTCACATCTGGATTTGGGGATCCTCTGCCATTCTTCCTTGCAGATCCTCTCCAGTTCTGTCAGGTTTGATGGTGAACGTTGGTGGAGCCATTTTCAGGTCTCTCCAGAGATGCTCAATTGGGTTGAGGTCCGGGCTCTGGCTGGGCCAGTCAGGAATGGTCACAGAGTTGTTCTGAAGCCTCTCCTTTGTTATTTTAGCTGTGTGCTTAGGGTCATTGTCTTGTTGGAAGGTGAACCTTCGTCCCAATCTGAGGTCCAGAGCACTCTGGAAGAGGTTTTCTTCCAGGATGTCGCTGTACTTGGCCGCATTCATCTTTCCTTCAATTGCAACCAGTTGTCTTGTCCCTGCAGCTGAAAAACACCCCCATAGCATGATGCTGCCGCCACCATGTTTCACTGTTGGGATTGTATTGGGCAGGTGATGAGCAGTGCCTGGTTTTCTCCACACATACCGCTTAGAATTAACGCCAAAAAGTTCAATCTTCGTCTCATCAGACCAGAGAATCTTATTTCTCATAGTCTGGGAGTCCTTTATGTGGTTTTTGGTAAACTCTATGCGGGCTTTCATATGTCTTGCACTGAGGAGAGGCTTCCTTCGGGCCACTCTGCCATAAAGCCCCGACTGGTGGAGGGCTGCAGTGATAGGTGACTTTGTGGAACTTTCTCCCATCTCCCTACTGCATCTCTGGAGCTCAGCCACAGTGATCTTTGGGTTCTTCTTTACCTCTCTCACCAAGGCTCTTCTCCCAAGATTGCTCAGTTTGGCTGGACAGCTAGGTCTAAGAAGAGTTCTAGTCGTCCCAAACTTCTTCCAGTTAAGGATTATGGAGGCCACTGTGCTCTTAGGAACCTTGAGTGCTGCAGAAATTCTTTTGTAACCTTGGCCATATCTGTGCCTTGCCACAATTCTGTCTCTGAGCTCCTTAGGTAGTTCCTTTGACCTCATGATTCTCATTTGCTCTGACATGTACTGTGAGCTGTGAGGTCTTATATAGACAGGTGTGTGCCTTTCCTAATCAAGGCCAATCAGTTTAATTAAACACAGCTGGACTCGAATGAAGGAGTAGAACCATCTCAAGGAGGATCAGAAGGAAATGGACAGCATGTGAGTTAAATATGTCACAGCAAAGGGTCTGAATACTTATGACCATGTGATATTTCAGTTTTTCTTTTTTAATAAATTTGCAAAAATATCTACAGTTCTGTTTTTTTTCTGTCAAGATGGGGTGCTGAGTGTACATTAATGAGAAAGAAAATGAACTTTTTTGCTTTTAGCAAATGGCTGCAATGAAACAAAGAGTGAAAAATTTAAAGGGGTCTGAATACTTTCCGTACCCACTGTAACTACTATAATACTGCCTCCTATGTACAAGAATATAACTACTATAATACTGCTCCTATGTACAAGAATATAACTACTGTAATACCGCTCCTATGCACAAGAATATAACTACTATAATACTGCCCCCTATGTATAAGAATATAACTATTATAATACTGCCCCTATGTATAAGAATATAACTACTATAATACTGCCCCCTATGTACAAGAATATAACTATTATAATACTGCCCCCTATGCATAAGAATATAACTACTATAATACTGCCCCCTATGTACAAGAATATAACTACTATAATACTGCCCCTATGTACAAGAATATAACTACTAGAATACTGCCTCCTATGTACAAGAATAGAACTACTATAATACTACTCCTATGTACAAGAATATAACTACTAGAATACTGCCTCCTATATATAAGAATATAACTACTATAATACTGCCCCCTATGTACAAGAATATAACTACTATAATACTGCCACTATGTACAAGAATATAACTACTATAATACTGCCCCTATGTACAAGAATATAACTACTATAATACTTCTCCTATGTACAAGAATATAACTACTATAATACTGCCTCCTGTGTACAAGAATATAACTACTATAATACTTCTCCTATGTACAAGAATATAACTACTATAATACTGCACCCTATGTACAAGAATATAACTACTATAATACTGCCCCTATGTACAAGAATATAACTACTAGAATACTGCTCCTATGTACAAGAATATTACTACTATAATACTACTCCTATGTACAAGAATATAACTACTATAATACTACCTCCTATGTACAAGAATATAACTACTATAATAATGCTCCTATGTACAAGAATATAACTACTATAATACTGCTCCTATGTACAAGAATATAACTACTATAATACTGCTCCTATGTACAAGAATATAACTACTATAATACTGCTCCTATGTACAAGAATATAACTACTATAATACTGCCCCCTATGTACAAGAATATACCTACTATAATACTGCCCCTATGTACAAGAATATAACTACTATAATACTGCCTCCTATGTACAAGAATATAACTACTATAATACTACCTCCTATGTACAAGAATATAACTACTATAATACTGCTCCTATGTACAAGAATATAACTACTATAATACTACCTCCTATGTACAAGAATATAACTACTATAATACTGCTCCTATGTACAAGAATATAACTACTAGAATACTGCCTCCTATATATAAGAATGTAACTACTACAATACGGCTGTTATGTATTTGGAGCTGCTACAAAGATCTATTAATAAGTTAATCACAGAAATATTGCTATATGTTATATATCACCTATATTCTAAAATTTTCTAAATGACCCCTAGATTACTTGTTACTTTGCTAAACATGAAGCCCACTTTGCGTCTGAGGTTATATGCAGATGCCTGGCAGATAATGTGTAGCTGAAGCTTTAATCTGGAGTCAATTGTATCAATGAAGCCATAACCATGTGGATATTTCTATCTATCGTGGGCATTTAGTGATTTTTGCATCACTATGGCAACCATATAAAACCTTGATGCACGTGACCCGAGTAAAGTGTCCTAATCTAGCAATTTGTATGCAGGAACCGTATCCCGCTCGGCTCATTTTCCCTTCACTATAGACGCCGGTAGAGACGATGCGCCACAGCTCATTTACATATCACCCATGTAGAAGCTGGGTCTGCTTACTTATTCTATAAGGAGGGGGTATAATTATTTTTTTTTATATGCAGCAATGGGAAGAGGTGATGCATCAGCAGCGGCAGGTGAGACAAAGCAATGGAAGTCTAAAAAATTGCTGCAACGTTGTGACCAATAATGTGCATGCCCTATAGGTGTGGCTTCTAGATGAGACTGCAAAAGGAAGATACGACACTGGTCAAAGATTAAAAGTATACATAGAGGAAACCTGAATGGGTGTCATCATAGCACTGCTATGGGGTCCTAAAATAGGGCCCCATATGACTCCCCTCTTTAGAGGAAGTACCCTGTTAGAAAGCAGGGTGGTGAGAAAATAGTCCAAGGGTCATGGCAAGGGGGAGAACGGGTGAAGAAGCACCTTTGTAGTTTAGTTGTTGTGTGGTGCTTAGATTTTTCTGCTGTGGGAGGGGAAGTGAGAGCTGCATCAGCCAGTGTCTGGATAGAGAGCTATTCCTATGTTTGGTTTACAGTGCATGTTAGTAACATGACATTAAATAATTACAGGGATTTATACAGATTGCCAGATTTGGAGTCTGGATTTTTTTTTCCTTGACATGGGGCAATGATCTTTAAAGACCCTGTGAATGTCCCTGGAACCGCCAGAGATCAGCAGTATAGCACTCTATATTGACAGATTGTGACGGTGCTGTAGGTGCAAAATGTTAGCATTTAGGGCCCAACTTTTTAATTTTGCCCAGGGCCATACTTTGTCTAAATCCAGCATTGACGCATGTATGTGTGTATGTACATGCTTGGGAGAATGAACATATAAATATATACACAAATCAGGCACAACATTAACACAACTGACAAGTAAAATGAATCACATGATCTTATGACATCCGCGCCTGTCAGGGGGCAGCAATTGAACAGTCAGTTCTTGACGTTGATGTGTAGGAAGCAGGAAAAATGGGCAAGCGTAGAGATCTGAATGACTTTGACATAATTCTGATGGCTAAACAACTAGGACAGAGAATTTCCAAAACGGGGGGTGTTCACAGTGTGCAGTGGTTAGTACCTACCAATAGGGGTCAAAGAAAGGAACTGGCAAGAAGGTCCTCATTGATGTTCATGGGGAGTGAAGACAAGCCCATCTGGTCTGATCTGAGAGAACAGCTACTGTAGAGTAACCTTAAACTTATGGTCTGGCGGCGTGGGAATGGTGAAGTCCCTGCCCTGACTGTGCTATATGAGTGTGGTGAGAGTGCGGTGTGAGTAAAGTTAATGTGTGCCAGCTTTGCATTGTATGGTTCATGAGTTAGGATGTACTTACGCTACGTTTTATGTGCATGCTTGTGTCTATTTAATTGGTGTGGGTCATGGTATGATCAGTGTTCTAGTACCTTCTCAAAGCTGTATCACGTGGAATGTAGTTGTGCCAGTGAGTTGCACTGTGGGAAATGTTTGTTGCTCCCCGTGGCGCGACTTGCTGACGTCCTGGTTAACCATGGTGGGAATATCTCCCTATTTGCCAACCTGCTCCCGTAATCTCTGTGAGAGTGCTGGCTTGGAAGACAACTTGGCAGAAGACAAGGTCATTATGCTGCTTTCTAGGTTCCTTGTCACTTTGATGCTCAACCTTTGTGTGTGATGTAACTTTAAGTGGCGTGAGAGTGAAAATGGTACGACCATGACTTAGGAACCTCTAGTTGGGGTGGAGGAGACAGCTTTCTCTTCCTTCATGAGTTAGGAGAAGGAAGTAAGAGAGTAAAGAGACTGAATTAGAATTCCTTGATAGGTTGGTCCCAAGCCAACTCCAAGTCAGCCATTGTGTTGCTCAACATTCAGGAGATGGGAGAAAACCCTGCTCATTTTTGTGGAAGTTGTGTGCAAGAGAGGGCTGAGGGTAACGCTATATGGACCTCATAGCGATGACCCTGTTTTTAGCCAGAGGTCAGACAGGGCAACTCATTTAAAATCTATACCATTATAGACTCACTATACTGAGGAAGACTGCCCCAGCAAGGGAGACACAGACTGATCAGGAGGTACCATCTTAACACTGAGCGCTATTCAATGGATGCTCTGAACTACACTACTCTTACTACAACATCTTGAAGAAATTGTTATTCCCTGTTCTTCATCAGTAAACCCTGATTTTCTTCATTTGCAAACCTGTCTCCTGAGTCTCATTCCTGCACCTACCATCAAGGGCACTCGAACCACCATCAGGCTAAGGGAGGCTTACCACCAGAACATAGCCTGAGGGAACATTACTACCACCATAATACACTCTGAAGGCCCCCTCAGCACTGCACCAGCCTTTGAGGAGCTCCAGAGGTTTTGGTAGAGGCCTTTGCCACCATAACCACATCTACAACTATTCACAACCTCCTAGCTTTCCTTCCAGCGGTAGGAAAGCGGGTGGCAACGGCTCACCTAGGACTTGCTTACACTAGCGCAAATTTCTAGAAAAGTTTCATATGGCTATGATATAGGGCATAAAAGCTTAGCCACATAACCTCAGAACAGTCAGTGTATCCATGCTGACAAGTGTCCACTGCCAAAAGTGCCTACAATGGGCACAGGCACATCAGAACTGGAGCATGGAGTGATGTAAGAAGGTGACCTGGTCTGATGAATCACAATTTCTAATTACCCATCACAAAGTAAAACAATGGTGTGTGATGAACATTCAGCCGGGAGGAAGCGCAGGCACACACAATGTCCTGAATGGCAATAAGGCGGCATGCAGGTCAATGTTTGTAGCACCAGCACCACACGGTCTCACTGAGCGCGCTCCTTCTCACTTCATTATGAACCATGGCATCACAACAGCAATTAAAGGGAATGTTCTCTCCAGGGAAACTTCTGTCTATGAGGCGGAGGTGAAAAAATATAAAATTCTATAATATCTAGTTACTGGTACAATGTAGTGCTCTTCTTTCTAAGCCTAGTTATATACTGGAGGAACTGGCTAGGGAAGTGGGTGGGCTAATATCAAAAATCTATTATATCAACCCACCCCTGCAGATAGATAGGTTAGTGTCACCTGCATCAAATCGTGTTTTACCCTTGTAAATCACAGCCTCAGTGGCCAGAATACCACTGTCTTTGTCAATATGTCAATGAGCTCTGTATTTTGCCTTTATTGGGAAGTACCAAATTCCAAGCTGATGGAAATGTGTATTTTCTGCCTCCCATTCATTTCAATGGGAGTTGACTCCTGAAGAATGAGCAGGATGCTTATGTTTCCCGCTAGCTTCAAAAAAATCAGCTACTGCCTCCCATTGAAATGAATGGGAGGCAGATTTTAGTCAGAATTGGAGGTGGATTTTGAGGCAGATTCTGGGATACCCCTTAACATTCACAGGCTACCAGTAACAGCAACAACCATAGTATCCCAGGTGATGGCAACAGCTGCAGAACCCACAGTCACAGTCATAAGCACCAAGTTACAGGGACATCCATCGGACCCACAGTAATGGTAATCTCTAGCAAGGAACTGCGGCTTTGGAGCTCTGTATCAGAAAACCACAGCTCTGACCTCTGTGGAACAAGTACACTACCCTAGACCACCAGGGACAACACCATCACCATTCTTAATCATATGGTATCATTATAATAACTGTATAATTATATAAATATATGCTATTAAATGTTAACTGATAAACCACCCTAGACCACCTGGGACATTAGATATTAATATATGCCCACCCTAGACCACCTGGGACATTAGATATTAATATATGCCCACCCTAGACCACCTGGGACATTAGATATTAATATATGCCCACCCTAGACCACCTGGAACATTAGATATTAAGGTATAGATATCAAAGAATTTGTCCTGGAATTAGAAATGTATGGCCCAGCCTCAGGATAAGCCATAAATATCTGATTGGTGGGAGGACTGAAGGATGACTCCTGCATGGATAATTTGTACGGCGTCGCTTCCAGCACCCATACTATACACAACATGGGGCCATTGTGGGAGCTAAGCTTCAGTACTGATGTCTGTACTATCCACCCTAGGCCACCTGGGTAACCACCCTAGTCAACCACCTGGGGCATCAGATATTAATATATAACCCCTAGATTACCTGTGACATTGGATATAAATTTATACTCACTCTAGACCACCTGGGACATTAGATATTAAGTCATGCTTCCTATATCACCATGAATAACATATATAAATACAATGTACACATTGGTTTCCCTCCAGGTCCTACTCCCTGGATATGTATCACAGTATTATGGTTCCCACTATACAGGCACTGTATATCCTGGTCACATCTTTGCCCTGTGCTATGTATAGTGATAAATATTCTACACCTACAGGAATTTATCTTACTCATAAATGAGGGGGCAGAGCATGACACTATTAGAGTACGTCTGTACCAAGGTTAGAGGCGCCATGTCATACTCATTCATAAAATATAGGTTTAACATATAAATTATACAAAAATATGAATGCACCGTCACCTATAGCCTGACCACTGTGACTATGTATAGTGTGTCAGCAGAGAGCAAGCAGTGGGCAGGCATGAATCACAGTATAGTAGACATGGTCACCTACACAAGACGCTGCTGCACGTACCTCAACACACTATAGTACTCCAACAAAGGAGCATGGATGGAGGGATAGATAGATATGATATATATAGATAGATGGACAGACAGATAGATAGATATTAGATAGATGGATAGATAGATAGATAGATAGATATGAGATAGACATTAGATAGATAAATATGAAACAGATAGATAGATAGATAGATAGATCGATAGATATGAGGTAGATAGATAGATAGATAGATAGATAGGAGATAGATAGATATGAGACAGATAGATAGATAGATAGATAGATAGATAGATAGATAGATATGAGATAGACATTAGATAGATAAATATGAAACAGATAGATAGATCGATAGATATGAGATAGATAGATAGATAGATAGATAGGAGATAGATAGATATGAGATAGATAGATATGAGATAGATAGATAGATAGATGGATAGATAGATAGATAGATAGATAGATAGATAGATAGATAAATAGGAGATAGATAGATAGATAGATAGGAGACAGATAGATAGATAGATAGATAGATAGATAAATAGGAGATAGATAGATAGATAGATAGATAGATAGATAGGAGATAGATAGATATGAGACAGATAGATAGATAGATAGATAGGTAGATAGATAGATAGATAGATAGATAGATAGATAGATAGATAGAATCATGTAATAGAGTATAGCTGGATGTGTCTGGCCACACAAAAAAATCTAAGGAAACCCATGTATACTTTGATGCTTTTTGGGTCCACTTGCTAGACAAGAAACAGGTAATACATTTACCTCAGATAAGAGATAGTGATAACACAAGGGGTTGTGCACACTGACAAATCCAGCTCACCTACATCTGTATTCTTTATAGAGTAAAACCTAAGCTGAGAAGCAGTGATAATACCAGACAACTGATATCCTAAAGATATTTATAGCCGAAATCAAAGGCAACATTTACCTATGCTGTCCAAGTGGAGGACTGCAAGTCCCAGCACGGATGGCAGACTATATGGGGACTTGTAGTTCACCTTCCCTAAAACTCACAGGCTAAAAAGAAAAGTTGTGTAAAACAAATGACCCATTCTACTCTGCTCCTAAAGAGAGCTTGGTTCCTTGGATGTAGCAGAGCTGAGTTTGTTACGTGCGATAAGTCATTATACTATACTAATGTGTTATCCGTCGCTGCATAAAGAATTTGATTTATATACTCTAACAAGATGGCCCCTTCTATGACAACCTCAACTCTGCTACATCTGTATACTGTTCTGTACTTACCTGTATGCTGCGGTTGGTGAATACCTCCATGTCTGGCACACATGCCACCAGAGTGGTGATATCGAAGTCCATACTACGGACAGGCATTTCAGAATGTAGAGGGGTAAACAGGCCAGAGAGATGTGTGGGGAGGGCAAAGTCTAGGGTGGCAGATCCTCAGAGCCAGGACCAGCAGGGGATTAGGGGACGCTCGCTGCCTGGTACAGCCGTGCCACTCTCTGCCTTGTGTGCGTCTACACTGATCACACAGCGTAGTAACAACTCCCAGCAGTGACATCACCGGCAGCACTGACATAAGCCACATCTATTTTCTGAAGCCTTTTATCTGCAGGCAGCACAGCGGAGCAAACACAATGTGATTATGTACTAAGGCTCCACTCAGTCCTCGCCAGTCACTAACAGGGCACTGTGACTGCGGCCGCACCGTGCCAAGGGGCACATCAAAAACAGGGCACACTCAGCACTTCCAAGAGCTATAATCTATGGACAAATGCAGCAGAGCTGAGTCTGTCATTCTGCACCATAAATTTTATATATATATATATATATATACAGTACAGACCAAAAGTTTGGACACCTTCTCATTCCAAGAGTTTTCTGTATTTTCATGACTATAAAAATTGTACATTCACACTGAAGGCATCAAAACTATGAATTAACACATGTGGAATTATATACTTAACAAAAAAGTGTGAAACAACTGAAAATATGTCTTATATTCTAGGTTCTTCAAAGTAGCCACCTTTTGCTTTGATTACTGCTTTGCACACTCTTGGCATTCTCTTGATGAGCTTCAAGAGGTAGTCACCTGAAATGGTTTTCACTTCACAGGTGTGCCCTGTCAGGTTTAATAAGTGGGATTTCTTGCCTTATAAATGGGGTTGGGACCATCAGTTGTGTTGTTCAGAAGTCAGGTGGATACACAGCTGATAGTCCTACTGAATGGAGTGTTAGAATTTGTATTATGGCAAGAAAAAAGCTGCTAAGTAAAGAAAAACGAGTGGCCATCATTACTTTAAGAAATGAAGGTCAGTCAGTCCGAAAAATTGGGAAAACTTTGAAAGTGTCCCCAAGTGCAGTGGCCAAAACCATCAAGCGCTACAAAGAAACTGGCTCACATGAGGACCGCCCCAGGAAAGGAAGACCAAGAGTCACCTCTGCTGCGGAGGATAAGTTCATCCGAGTCACCAGCCTCAGAAATCGCAGGTTAACAGCAGCCTAGATTAGAGACCAGGTCAATGCCACACAGAGTTCTAGCAGCAGACACATCCCTACAACAACTGTTAAGAGGAGACTGTGCGCAGCAGGCCTTCATGGTAAAATAGCTGCTAGGAAACCACTGCTAAGGACAGGCAACAAGCACAAGAGACTTGTTTGGGCTAAAGAACACAAGGAATGGACGTTAGACCTGTGGAAATCTGTGCTTTGGTCTCATGAGTCCAAATTTGAGATCTTTGGTTCCAACCACCGTGTCCTTGTGCGACGCAGAAAAGGTGAACGAATGGACTCTACATGCCTGGTTCCCACCGTGAAGCATGGAGGAGGAGGTGTGATGGTGTGGGGGCGCTTTGCTGGTGACACTGTTGGGGATTTATTCAAAATTGAAGGAATACTGAACCAGCATGGTTACCACAGCATCTTGCAGCGGCATGCTATTCCATCCGGTTTGCGTTTAGTTGGACCATCATTTATTTTTCAACAGGACAATGACCCCAAACACACCTCCAGACTGTGCAAGGGCTATTTGACCAAGAAGAAGAGTGATGGGGTGCTACGCCAGATGACCTGGCCTCCACAGTCACCAGACCTGAACCCAATCGAGATGTTTTGGGGTGAGCTGGACCGCAGAGTGATGGCAAAAGGGCCAACAAGTGCTAAGCATCTCTGGGAACTCCTTCAAGACTGTTGGAAGACCATTTCAGGTGACTACCTCTTGAAGCTCATCAAGAGAATGCCAAGAGTGTGCAAAGCAGTAATCAAAGCAAAAGGTGGCTACTTTGAAGAACCTAGAATATAAGACATATTTTCAGTTGTTTCACACTTTTTTGTTAAGTATATAATTCCATATGTGTTAATTCATAGTTTTGATGCCTTCAGTGTGAATGTACAATTTTTATAGTCATGAAAATACAGAAAACTCTTGGAATGAGAAGGTGTGTCCAAACTTTTGGTCTGTACTGTGTATATATATATATATATATATATATATATATATATATATATATACACACACGTGGACAAAATTGTTGGTGCCCCTCGTTTAATGAAAGAAAAACCCACAATGGTCACAGAATTAACTTGAATCTGACAAAAGTAATAATATATAAAAATTCTATGAAAATGAACAAATGAAAGTCAGACATTGCTTTTCAACCATGCTTCAACAGAATTTTTTAAAAAAGAAAACTCATGAAACAGGCCTGGACCTCTCAGCAGGTATTTTGGCCTCATGAGCAAACTGCTCCAGTTGTCTCGGGTGTGAAGGGTGCCTTTTCCAGACGGCATGTTTCAGCTCCTTCCAAAGATGCTCAATAGGATTTAGGTCGGGGCTCATAGAAGGCCACTTCAGAATAGTCCAATGTTTTTCCTCTTAGCCATTCTTGGGTGTTTTTAGCTGTGTGTTTTGGGTCATTATCCTGTTGCAAGACCCATGACCTGCGACTGAGACTAAGCTTTCTGACACTGGGCAGCACATGTCTCTGTAGAATCCCTTGATAGTCTTGAGATTTCATTGTACCCTGCACAGATTCAAGACACCGTGTGCCAGATGCAGCAAAGCAGCCCCAGAACATAACAGAGCCTCTTCCATGTCTTACAGTAGGGACAGTGTTCTTTTCAAGATATGCTTCATTTTTCCGTCTGTGAACATAGAGCTGATGTGCCTTGCCAAAAATTTTGATTTTTGTCTCATCTGTCCATAGGACATTCTCCCAGAAGCTTTGTGGCTTGTCAACATGTAGTTTGGCAAATTCCAAACTGACTTTTCTAAGTTATTTCTGTGACCATTGTGGGTTTTTCTTTCATTAAACGAGGGGTACCGACAATTTTGTCCACGTGTGTGTATATATATATATATATATATATATATATATATATATATATATACACACAGCTAAAGAAGCTGAATTTGCAAATTATCACGTGTTTTTTTTTTTTTTGCACTTTTTTGCTGCGTTTCGCTATGTGGGGCCTCAGCCTTAGGTTGAGGCTCCACATTGTGGAAACACAGCTTTTTTTGTTGCAGATTTTGTTGCAGTTTTTTGAGCCAAAGCCAGGAGTGGACTGAGTAAAGGTAGAAGTATAAGTACTTCCTATGTATTTCCCATTCCTTTTGTAAGCATTCTTGGCTTTGGCTCAAAAAACCACAACTAAATCTGCAACAAAAAAAAGCTACTTTTCCGCAACGTTGTGCCTCAGCCTTAAGTAGGTTTCCTTTAATTGGGCTCACCTGGCAAACTAATTATCACAGGTGTCTGAGATTGTTTTCAGTAATCCAAATAGCCCCGAGACACAAAACCATCCAGGAGTTTACTTGAAAAACTAAAAATTACATCTTTGACACTTAAATCCGATTTGCATCATAGTTTGGAACACGGTATATATTTCATACGTTCAGATGTAGCAGAGTTAACCCAAACTTCTGCAATTGGTTAAACTGCTGCAGAAGACAACAAAACCAGTGGAAAAACATTTATGTTCATTCATAAAAGTAATGTAAATAATAAGGAATTTGGGACCCCCATGTCACTTCCACTTTAAAAAAAAGTGGTTCGGCTGGTGCAAAAACACCACTTGTGACTATTTGTTTCACTAAATAGTTGCAAACAACAAGTTTTTGACTATTTTAAGCCAAAAATAATAATGAATGCCCACCAATGTGTTATGTCCCACGTTACCTGGGACTGCAGTTAAACCTAAAGACTCTCATAACTCAGTATCATGCACAACAAATAGTGTAGCTTCAAAAAGATACATGACTAACTCAGCTCTGCTACATCTAAAATCTATGTATCTGACCTATAAAACTCACCTCACCAATCAGCAGCACCACAGCGCCACTATCATCTCTGTGGCTTTGCTTGGTACTTCCTTCTTGCAGGGTACCAAAAACCAGCTGAATTTTCATGGCTCTGCTGGTTAGAGGAGGTCCCGGTGTCAAGATTTTTTTCACTAGGCACTAATAGAATATCAGGTTACAAAATTTGAATCTAAAGATACTGTATATTCTTAAGTAACTGCTCTACTCCATTCACCACCAGAGCTGCGTGAACTTGGATTGCAGCTTTGGATGTGAATAGAGCCTTGGATGAAATTTTAGAGCAGTATGGCAATTTATTTGTAATTTTTGTTAATAATTAGATATGACTGGCTGCCCAGAAGGCAGCGGATGAGCGGCCATACACCCCCCCCCAATACAAAACCGGACCCCTCTATATACCGCTCGCTCATTATCAGTAGTGAACAAGTGGCAGCTGCAAGTCATTCACATGCATTAGTCGGATTTGTTAAGCCCAGAAAAGGGCAGTGCGTCTCCTCAGCCAGCGGAAAGGTTAATTGCTTCCCGAAACCTACAGTAGATTCATCAGCAGACAGCAAAGAGCGCTGTATGCGGCTGTACAACAAAGCGTGTCAGCTGTTATCACACCGCATGCAATATGGAGCGTTCCCAGGAAAGAAGAAAGATACGCTCAAGAAAATAACATGAAGCCAATACAATAATCACTGAGCGCAGCAGGAATCCTGTAATATCTATCGCCACATACATACACTATATACTGTACACATACACACTATATACTGTACACATACACACACCTTCTACCTTATCTTTGATCCAATTTTTCATGACAGCAATTCAATACAATAAAAAAAAAAACCCTGGACAGGCTGCAATTTATAATACAACCACTGGGTGGACACAGAGAGACATATGGTATAAACATCTCATGACAGAATATCAGAAAACCATGTTGTTTTGAAAAGCTGCTCATCTTGTGACATGTCCTGCTAAGAGGAAAAGGCAGGGGTGTAACTAAAGTCTCACGTGCCCTGGGGCAAAACTCAGCTTGGTCCCCCCTTTGTAACTTCTTACTACCATCAGCCATGTCCCATCCATACATTATTGCAGCATTTATATTTCTCTTTCTTTCTCTATTTGGGCCCAGACCTCCATGAAGACTTCTGTCTGTGCACACAAGTTTCCCATCATCCCCATCTCCTGTTGATGCCCCCCACATAGTACTTATACTGCCCACAGAATCCCTCCTTCACTATATGCTGCTGACCAATTCCGATTTTTTTTGCCATAAGAGAGTTAATTCTCTCCTTTCTGACAGTGGAAGGCGGTGTATCATAAATCATCTCACAGCAGTGCACCAGAGGACAATATATATTTATGATGCACAGAGTTGTGTTTTAGGGCTTCTAGGCCCGGCGGCAGCTGTGACCACAGTGACCCCTAGAGTTATGCCAGTGGGAAAAAGTATGGAAAGACAAATCTGTGGAAAAAGACAGTAGTCAGAATATCTGCAAACTGAGAGGGGTGAGAAGGTGAGTGTAGTCTGGTCCTGCCATGGTGTGTTACTCTTTTCACTCTGATCCATCTTCTACATTGATGAGTGAATGCAGGATCAGACTACACAAGTAGCTGTAACCTAGGAGACACACAGATCTACATGGGAGCTGTATGCAGGAAACGGTACATAATTTATAATCAAACATATTTTCAAATGCTTTTTTTTTTATTTTATTTTAGATGAATGGGATCAATAAAAAAAACATCATTGTAAAAGTATACATACCCTTTAGTATCTTGGACTACATGCAGCCCGATGTTTTGCAGGGAAATGGGAGAAAACAGCATTATCCAGATGTGCTGATGTGATAGACATGCCTACAGGCAGTCATTCAGCTCATATCAGCTCCCAGTGTACAGAGTACACAGCTCCATACAGTATGCAGTGGCAGAGCCGGGTTACTGCAGCTCAGCTCCCATTCAAACTAAAGCAAAGTAACCTGGCTTGGCAACTATACAGTTTACGGAGCTGTCCACTTACGGCTCTGTACACTACATAGTGTGTGTGTGTTTTCGACAGCATAAGCTGATCAGCGGGGATGCCAGTTGTCAGAACCCCACTGATTGGATATTCATCACCTAAACAGTGACTGACAGCTATGAGCACTCACGGGTAGTCCAGTGGATGGGCTCATAAACCCGGAGGGAGCAGGCATCTAAATCAATAAATGACAACTTATGCTGAAGGCAGCCATCTTGGCTCACAGAAAGGAGATCAGGTGATACGAAAGAAGTGGAGGTTTCATGTGGATATGCTTTAAAGGGAATGTCTATCAGAAAATTACTTTAGTCTAAACTCCTTTTGTCAAACAAAATCCTAAAATCTTGTTTTCACATTGGCCACATAGCTTCAGAAGAAGCTGGCACTCCCTGTTCTGTAGAGATCTCTTCTCAGATGTCACAGGCATGATTACAATGAGAGGTAACACCTATATACAGATATAGAATTTACTTTCATTTGTATTATATATGTGATACATTCCCTTTTAAGCATTGTATTGATGGTTGATTTATCAGACAGACATGTCAACTTGGCCAAGTAAAAAGCCTTGTAGTGTTTATGTATAGACATACTAAAAGAGTTGTGGCAACAGGAAACGTTCTTTAAAGGGGATGTCCACTTTGAAAATGAAGCATTACATACTGTAATCCCCAGGGCTGATATCAGAAATTTCAGGGCCCCATATAGGCAAAATTTATAAAAATGTATTACATTTACTGTCCTTTGAGCCTCACATATTATAATGCTTCCCAGTAGCCCTCCACACACAGTATAATATTGCACAGTGGTCCCACACAGTATAAAATGCTCCCCAATGGGTCCACACAGTATACTCTATAGAGGATACTTACTTACTGTCTGATCGGTGGGGTCTGACCACTAGGACCCCCAGCAATAACCAGAATCGGGGTTCACTCGCCTGTCTGAATGAAGTGAAGTGGCAGGTCGCACATGTGCTGCCACTTTATTCATTCATTTTTTTTTCTCCAGAACACTCGGCTATGTCCAACAGTCCCATAGAATTGAATAGCGCAGCCAAGCATGTGTGGCCAGCCATGTTCTCTCAGTCGTTCTCGCCATCGGTGGGGTCCCAGTATTCGGACCCCCACTGATAAGAAATGTATACCCTGTTCAGGGAATAACTTCAAACTACCAGAATACCCCTTTAATTTTACAGTCTGATATCTTAGGTCCCTAGAGGGTTCCCCAGGATGTAAATTTTTCTTCCAAGGATGCTACAGTCATGGCCAAAAGTTTTGAGAATGATACAAATATTAATTTTTACAAAGTCTACTGCTTCAGTTTTTCTAATGGCAATTTGCATATACTCCAGAATGTTATAAAGAGTGATCAGCTTAACAGCAATTACTTGCAAAGTCAATATTTGCCTAGAAAATGAACTTTATCCCCCAAAACACATTTCAACATCATTGCAGCCCTGCCTTAAAAGGACCACCTAACATCGTTTCAGTGATTGCTCCATTAACACAGGTGTGGGTGTTGATGAGGACAGGGCTGGAGATCAATCTGTCATGATTAAGTAAGAATGACACCACTGGACACTGTAAAAGGAGGCTGGTGCTTGCCATCATTGTTTCTCTTCTGTTAACCATGGTTATCTCTAAAGAAACACGTGCAGTCATCATTGCACTGCACAAAAATGGCCTAACTGGGAAGAGTATTGCAGCTAGAAAGATTGCACCTCAGTCAACAATCTATCGCATCATCAAGAACTTCAAGGAGAGAGGTTCCATTGGTGCCAAAAAGGCTCCAGGGCGCCCAAGAAAGACCAGCAAGCGGCAGGACCGTCTCTTAAAAGTGTTTCAGCTGCGGGATCGGGCTACCAGCAGTGCAGAGCTTGCTGAGGAATGACAGCAGGCAGGTGTGAGTGCATCTGCACGCACTGTGAGGCGGAGACTCTTGGAGCAAGGCCTGGTCTCAAGGAGTGCAGCAAAGAAGCCACTTCTCTCCAGAAAAAACATCAGGGACAGACTGATATTCTGCAAAAGGTACAGGGAGTGGACTGCTGAGGACTGGGGTAAAGTCATTTTCTCTGATGAATCCCCTTTTCGATTGTTTGGAACATCTGGTAAACAGCTTATTCGGAGAAGAGGTGAGCGCTACCACCAGTCTTGTCTCATGCCAACTGTAAATCATCCTGAAACCATTCATGTGTGGGGTTGCTTCTCAGCCAAGGGAATCGGCTCTCTCACAGTCTTGCCTAAAAACACAGCCATGAATAAAGAATGGTACCAGAATGTCCTCCAAGAGCAACTTCTCCCAACCGTCCAAGAGCAGTTTGGCGCTCAACAATGCCTTTTCCAGCATGATGGAGCACCTTGCCATAAAGCAAAGGTGATAACTAAATGGCTCAGGGAACAAAACATAGAGATTTTGGGTCCATGGCCTGGAAACTCCCCAGATCTTAATCCCATTGAGAACTTGTGGTCAATCATCAAGAGACGGGTGGACAAACAAAAACCAACAAATTCAGACAAAATGAAAGCATTGATTCTGCAAGAATGGACTGCTATCAGTCAGGATTTGGTCCAGAAGTTGATTGAGAGCATGCCAGGGAGAATTGCAGAGGTCCTGAAGAAGAAGGGTCAACACTGCAAATATTGACTTGCTGCATTAACTCATTCTGTCAATATAAGCTTCTGTTACTCATAATATGAATGCAATTCTATTTCTGTATGTGATAAAAACATCTGACAAACACACATAAAAACCAGAGGGCAGCAGATCATGTGACAATATAATATTTGTGTCATTCTCAAAACTTTTGGCCATGACTGTACAAGGCTAAAATGGTTGCGGATCCTGCTCTAGGTCTGTGTGATGGACATTTGGTCATGAATACCTGATCATGCCTCACATTGCTCAGGTATAGATTAGATCCAAAATGTCTTGGCACAGAGGCTTCGGGAGGACTCTCAGAGTGATTGGGTAACATTGAAATGAACCCCATGGGAATTCAAAATGGCCGACACCTACTTCCCATGCTTGAAAAACAGACACATATAGCTGAGCTTGCAGGATAATACCCTGTGCAGTGAATTTTCACCTCAGGAGGTCAGATATAACCTTGCGGTGGGCCTGGTACTTGTGAAGGACAAGGACATGAATCAAAAGGTATTTATACATTTCCTGTATCTTCAGGGAGACACAAGCGGTGGCGCTGTCAGAACTCATAAGGAGCGACGCTCAAAAGGAGACGACCGGGACGCCGTCATTGGCTTTCAAAGCACAAGTGTTGTGTCTGACGTCATTAATTCATAGGAGACGCCGGTATACGCGCACACCCGGCATCAGCATGCCGCACACACAGCCCCTGGATAATTCAAGCAAATGAACATCTAAAACCAGGACACCGGAGATTATATATATACAGGCTTGGCAAGGAAAACTGCGTTCACTCTGAATTTTATGAATCACAGCCAAATTTCAGGTCGCATTGCATCAGGAGTACAGATATAGCAGAGCTGAAAAGGTCAAAGCACTGGTGAAAAAGCACAGCTTACCATCAACAGAGCCGAATGACAAACTCCGCTCTGCTGCATTTGAAATGGTAGACAGGTTGTTGTGTAATGGATGTTCCTACGCACGACAAAATGTGTTACAGAAGAAAATATTCATGTAAATTCCATCCTCTCTTAAGCCGCCATGTCTTATTCCCACCCTTAACCCCCAAGGACAAGAAATTGAAACCATTGTCAGCGGAGGCGTAACCTGAATCTCCTGGGCCCCAGTACAAAATCTGGATCAGTCCCCCTTAACTATAATGTATCCTTTATAGCACCGGTCTCCTCATACTGGGAAGAGACACCTTATGGCCCCCCTGAGGCTCCTGGGCCCGGGTATTACTGCACCCTCCGCACCCCTTCAAGTTACGCACATGATTGTCTGCCATTTTGAAGCCTATGAAAACCTAATATCCCCTGCAGAGTAGCTCCGGGCCCCAAGGCAACATCTGCAGCAGAGCCACCTGCCATGTGCCGCTTATAATACTGGCCTCATATTATGTGGCACAGGGGCCCTTGGGCCTCCCCAGGTGCCAGAGGCAACCACTACCTCTACACCCCTGACGGCTACACTCCAGACTAACGCACTATGGGGCTGCTTTATTATGGCCTTGATATTCCCTGCCCGTCAAAACTTGAGCCTAAATGAAGACGTCATAAATCGGGGTATTTTACAGGGTCCGTGTACCTGATCAGAGATCTAGGCCAGTTTCTTGGCAGGGGAGATTTCTGGACAAAAATGTGTAATTTTTGATGGGGCAAAACCATGCCCAGAAGTGGCGTATTTGAGAAAAGTGGCATGCGGGGCGCAGAACTTAAAAAGTTGAACTTTTTGCACAAAAATCAAGACTTTTTCCATGGTTTGTATGCCAGTTTTCTGCGCAGAAGTCATGACAAATCAGCTCGTTTGTGTCCTCTCCTCCAACACCGTCCTCTTCATGTCTGCCAGTCTTGTGCACATTCACCCTGTGCTCTCTATACAGGCTAGTATACAAATATAAAGAGTTGCAGATGGAAGTAAAGAACAAGAACCACTCAAGGAGCAAATACTCTCAATACTAAAATATCTGTATTTCTACAATGACCTCGTGCCTTTCACATCCATTGCCTGCTGTATTGTTCCTTCAAGTATTCACTTCTTCAGGATTTCTCACCCATATAAACTTTTTGAATTATGGTGCCCCCTTGTGGTTAATATGGGCAAAATATACGCATCATCGATGTAGCAAATTAAGCACCAAAATGGACCAGAGAAATTCTCACAGGCGATATGTAGAGGTAGCATGCTCATCCTATGTTAACTATTTATTAGGTTCAACATATCAGCCAATATGGCTGTCTGGTGCATGACGTACAGATGTAGCAGAGATTTATCACATAAGGCGGTATTCTTTGCTATAACAGAGTAAATGCAGTTACACGGAAAACCACAGAGCACACTGGCCAGATTTATTACTGTGGTTTTGACTAGACGCTGGAGTAAAGGTGGCGCATCAAGTTTGGGCTAAAATTTTTCTACTTGCTAGGCATGCGGCAGTGGATTCTAAGAAAAAGTGGGTGTGGCTTAAAATGCTACATGAGGCGTCAAAAATGAACTACAACTCTGTCTCAAAGTAAGCCAATGAAAAGGTGGTATAAACGTAGACACACAGACTAAGTCGTCTAGATACACCAGATTGATCATTCAGTATTAGTCACTGCGATAAATCTGGTGTAGTTTTAGTCTAAGATTACACTGTCTACACTGTAAATCTAGGACACTGAGCTATTACCATGACTTGTGCCAATTGACTAACTGAGCTTTGCTACTTCTGTAGATGACTTTCTTTGGTTAAATGGTCACTAACTTTTCAGACAACTTAGTCTCATTTCATAGATCATGTGATTCTGGACCAGGATATAATGCACTTTATTTACAAATATTGTTGTTTTCTGTCTGATAAACCACTCTAAAGGTCCTGCCACTAGGTGTCTCCCCTCCTTCCTAATTTGCTGTTCTCTTCCTGTTACTAGGGAAGTTCAGTCTTTAGAAATCAACAGGCTCAAGATGGAACGCAGGAAGTGAGTGACGGTGGGTCTCTACACAGGAATTAGAGGGGAGGGGCAGATTTGTTCTTCATGGTAGATACTAGAATGGAGTGGGTAAATTCAAGTGCTGCCTAGTATGCTGCAATAGGTGGAGCTGCCTCCTGTGACTGCCAGTATGAGGCACCACCTGCTGTATCCACATCAAACCAGACGGATTAGGGTTAGGGTTGCATATAGAAGAGTTATAGATAGCCTGTACTTCAACAATGCAACACTCAAAAATGCTGAGGCACCAGGCGGAGCCCGCCAAACAGTATAGCTAACAGTTCCGGAGCCGAGGCAGTGCCACCTACTTGATCCACAACACTCCCTTCTAGACTCTTTCACTTCATCATAGACTCTGCATGTGTACACACACCTTTCTGCTCTATGCTCTCTGCCTCTACACTGTATCTACTGCTGACTAGCTGCATTATTTATTGCTGATGGGATGTTAGTCATAGACAGCAAGCAACTTTCCTGATTGAGCTCACATTTCTCTGTTTCTATGCCAAGGATCGTTTTAGCTCCAGCATAATCAGGATTTGCAGTCCAGTTTCCCTGGATCTCCTATATTATGGTCACTTGGGCTTTTCTCAGCTATTTGTTTGCTATTTTACAGTTACTCCTGGCAGAATTTTAGGTAAGGAAAGCAGTAGTAGTAATAATGGATGGTGGAGGGAGCAGACTGCTTTGTATTGTACACCCTTCCTGCCTCAGAGAGAAATGCAAAATGTGCTGCAGTCATAATGGGGCTATTAGCAGCAGAAAAGCTGATAGGACATCATGTATGAAAACTTATACAATCATAGAACAGACTGACTGGCAACGCCCTGCAGAGTTTTCAACTTTTCATGAAAACTCAAGTGCCCTTAAAAACTGCTCCTGGGTTTTTATTGAATTAGATAGTTTAATTCTCTAGGAACTCAGGTGCTTGTTTTCCAAATTGAACGGCAATATAATGTGGAATTTCAAAAAAAATACTGTACATGCCAAAAATTGAGGAGAGAAAAAAAAAATTCTTACATGTAAAATGTGCTTTTATGTCTAAGGGTTTTCTTCCTTTCTTCCAGCACTATTATGCAGATGACTGGTCCTATGGACAGGCCATTAAAAGGAGGTTTCCAGGAGTGTTTTATGAGGCCATCCATAAATACCTGGCTATGGTTGGAGCCCCACATGACATAAACGCTGCAGTTTGCCTGTGGTGGAAAAAAAACGCGGCATTTACAGTCACAGCAAAGTGGATGGGATTCTAGTGGATCCCATCCGCACTTCGCGTTAAAATACAAGCAGTGGACACATTACAATTTCCAAAAACGTTGCGGTTTTGGAAATCGTAGCATGTCAATTATACCTACGGAAACTTTCTGTGCAAAACGCTGCAGGAGAACCACGATGCATTGCCACCACGGTTTTTCCTGCAGTGATTTTTTGCTGCGGTACACCACGTGGGGCCTTAGCCTAATGGAGGCTGACACCCAACCCCTGCACAGATCAGCTGTTCGGGCTGCATCTTAGTATACAGTGTACAGAGCCAGAAGCAGATGACTCCATACACTGTATAGTACTCCATTACTGTAGCTGAGCTCCCAGTGACATCCATAGTCTGGTAAAACCCCTGTAAACATAGACTTTAATAGTGTTCTATGAATATTCAGACTTGCAGCAGAGGAACAAAAATTTCTTGTAACCAGCAGGTGGCAGCATTGTCAAAGGATAATTTCCACAGACATGCATTATACGGTAAGATTTCGATACCAGTATGTGCTTACCAGTCTATACAGGGATTAGAAGGGTTGGTTATTATTTTCTCTTTTATTTCTTATTACTGTATGTGAAAGTTGGCCAAACTGAAGATTTCGGTGGGATCAGCAGACTATTGTATGTTTATAGGGGTGCCCCGATTCTCCCCCTATAGCAGATGTTGGGGGAAAGAAGGATCAGGTATACTGGATTTTCACATGTCTGATACTTAGTTCCCATGGGTGAAAAGTCAGAAGTGCCAGAGATGTGTGGTAGGAACTTACTCCCCTCTTCCTAATGAAAATACATGGACACTCGGCTCAGTGTGCGTGTGTATGGGGCAGTTATGACGTATAGCTGTTGGCTGACAGCTACTACATGCATATGGGCAGCCTTTAACTTAAAGGGGTTTTGGATTCCCAAATCGAATTTTCATGCTAATGATCTGTCAACACAATATGATCTGTCGGGGTCTGACTAGTGGATGGCTAGTGGACAGGCGGTGCATGAGGCAAGTAATAGGAACGGCGCAGCAGCCCTGTCCAGGACATAGTGGTGGTTTCGTTGAACTGCAGCGCTGCTCCTATTATTTGTGTAGTGCTGCACGAGTTAAACCTCCATTAGCAGCGTCTGACACCCAGAGGCTGCTAGAACAGCTGATCTGTGTGGGGTCTGGGTGTCAGACCCCGACAGATCACATACTGATGACCTATACTGTGGAATGTCTATTAATGGGGTTATCCGGGAATCTACGGAAAATTCAGGGGCAGCCTTGGAGGGTGTAAAATGAAAAGAAAACGTCACGCTGATCCTGGTGCCCATTTCTGTCTGTGTCAGGACTCGCTAGAACAGGAGTGGAGAGGCTCATTGACCACGGAGACCAACTAGTAGCCTCAGTGGTCGCTGGTGAGGGACTGGTGACATATTCCCCTAGAAATAGCGCCACCCTTGTCTGGTATTGCAGCCCCATAGGGGAAGATTTAGGAAACTCTCAAAATGATAAAGGATCCGTGTTGCCCATAGCAACCAATCACAGCGCAGCTTTCATTCTATATTCTGCTTCTGATAAATGAAAGCTGCCCTACGATTGGTTGCTATGGGCAACATGAAAGTTTCCATACTTTTTCTGCCCCATATTACCTGCCAGGCAGGAATCAGGGCATGTCAGGGGTCAGCAACCTTTGACCCCTACAGCTACTGTGAAAACTACAACTCCCAGCATGTTCCATTCACTTCTATGGGAGTTCCAAGAACAGCAAAGCAAGAATGCATGGTGTGAGTTGTAGTGGTCTATGTAGTTCACCGGTCAGAGGTCATGTGACTTTCGCCAATTGCCATCGCAACTTACGTTCTCTGATAATCCACCTTATAAGGAGAGAGGAGGCTGATAAGATGAGAGATGTGACTTGTAGACAGAGCAGCCAGGACGGACATTCCAGACCTGGGAGCGGTGACATCATTTACCCGCACTGAGGTCACTTTCCACCAGCCCCGGGCCAAGCGCTATTAATACAACAAAGAAAAAGTGCTCATCGTCCTAAAAATAGTGACGGCTCAGATTGCTGCAGCAAAGCGATGTGCGGAGGAAGCCTCGACCTCCACAAAACCGCGTTACATACACCGTGGAACTCTAGGAAACAACAAAGGGTAGTACCGACCATTACAGGTGGTCACCCAGCTTTCCTGGAATCCTGAATGACAACTCTCCCTAAGGGGGAGTATAATGCTAAATAACTAGTCTTATTTGCCATTCAGCAGTATGTGACAAGTCTGGCAGACCTGTAGTAGAGACTATCCTGTTTGTTACCCAGCTTTCCCAGAATCAGAGACCACTAGGAAATCGTCCAATAGGATTTTTGACAACTCGAAGGACTACACCTTTTATCAAAGGGGTTGTCAAAGACTACATATTGATAGACTGGTAGGGGTCTGCCACCCACCACCCCCACTGATCAGCTGCATAGTGCAATGGCTCTGTACACTGTGTAGTAGCAATGCCGCTCTACTGAAGCTCAGCGACCATTCACTTAAATGGCAGTACCCATCAATATCTAGTCTTGGACATCTCTTTTAGGTTTAGGGCAAATATTTCTTAACTCCTTAAAGGTGTTGTCCAGGTTGTAGGATATGGTTTAATGGCTTGGTGGGATGGCCAATCAGCTGTATGGGCCTGCTTCTGGCACCCAAACTATACACAATACAGGGCCGGCAGCAGCAGCAGTGGCAGGGCTGGGCAGCAGCAGTGGCTGGGCACCGGTACTGGAGCTCTGCTCCAGGGTAGATGCTAGAGTGGGTAAAATCAGGTGCTGCCTGCTATGCTGTGTATCCAGTAGGTGGCACTGCCTCCTGGCACAGTGAGTATCAGGCACCAGCCACTGTGTCCACATCAAACCAGTTGGATTAGGGTTGCCTATAGCAGAGGCATAGATAGTATCTTGCTCAACAGTGCAACACTTGAAAATACAGAGGTGTGTTAGCTGAGATGGGCTGGCAGGCAGAGCCCACCAGATCATGCCACCTACTGGATCTACAACACACCTGCATAGCAGTAGAGCAGTAAAGTATGCAGAGACTATGAAGGGAGACCCACCCCTCCCCGTCTACTTCCTGTACAGAGACCCCTGCTCCTCCCCCACTTCATGTGTTCCATCTTGAGCTTGTTGGTTTCTAAAGACGGTTTCTGCCTAGTAACAGGCAGAGCCCACCAGACTGCGCAACTAACACTCCCAGGGACGAGGCAGCGCCACCTACTGGATCTACAACACACCTAATTTAAACCACTCCATTCTAGACTCAACCTCAGCTCCAGCATCTGCCTGACACTGAAGTGAATTGGAGGTTGAGTTTTTGCAAAAGTTGCACTGCGGGAACTTACACAAAGTGTACAGACAGCCGTGGGGTCCTTTAAAGGTCTCCTGGTCTAACTTGACAGGGACTGTGTCACTTAGAAATCTGGTAACCCATTAGAAGAGGAAGCCCCCCTTTGATCTTGGGTCCACCATGGTCACTTTTTGGGTTTAATGACTCTGATGAGAGGCTCCTCTGCTCACACAGTCAGGTATACTGGCACTATCATTAGTTCCTATAGAGTTGTATCTGTATTCTGAGCGGAGTTACACTTTAATCTCCACCACGATATAGTGACAAAAGCCTCGTAGTATGCCAGCCTGGCCCAGACACTACAGTATATGATATACCTTTCAGCCTGAGTTAATGCGCCCAGACTCCCTCCTTCCCTCTGCCCTTCCTCACTAACACAATGTGGCATATTCTAGGACTTGTTTACATTCAGATTCCTGCAAATAACCGAGGGCAAGCCTAACATGTCAAGAGAAATGTACAAAAAGCCACAAATAGTCCCCCGTCCCTGAGCGGCGGCCGCGCTCCTCCGCAGACATAATCCTGTTGTACATTAATCAATTGCAGAATGACCCACTTGTACATTATCTAAACTGCAGATCGCCCAGGATTGTGGAGAACTGGATTTTCTGCTGCAACAGTAAAGACCTGGAACTGGCGGTACTCCAGTTGTTGTGGAACTACAACTCCCAGCTTGGCCTAATTTTGGGGGAAATGATTCACACATTACCTAAAAGGCATCCATCATTCACCATCCTTGCTCTGGTCTCATGTACTACAGTCTATGATTGTGGAGTGCGGCAATATCGTGGTCTGTAACCTGCATCTCATCAGCATGCTGGGAGTTGTAGTCTCTCAACAGCTGCAGTAATGCCCTTGGCGATGAGGATGGCAACTCACACGATTACAGGGGAAAGAGATGAACCATTCTTCTTCTACCTGCTCCAGGACTGAGGCACATGCAACATCTGGAGCGATGTATTAAAGGAGTTTCTTGGGACTACTAATGGATGACCTATACTGATCTGTGGGGGTCCTGGGTGTCAGACCCCTGCTGGTATTCAAAAGACCTATCCTAAATATAGGTTAAGCTTGGAAAACCCCTTTGAAACCATGTGGCATTAATTCCAATAGCTCAGGATCTATTTCACAGGTTACATAGGTCCTCTCGCTCTGGAGGACCTGTCCTGTCCGCATTACACAAGCTACCCATTAATGTAAATGAAAACTGTGTAATGTTTAACCTCCCCTGTGGTGGCACTGTAGGGAAATTAAACACTTACTGACAGGTTTCCCCACAGATAACAGCTGACCATCTGGGATCCCCATGAGGATACTTTGTAATCAGTTTATTGTCAAGGGACCCTTTTCACATATAGAGATTGTAAAAATTGTCAAATACCCCTTTAAAGGGGTATTCCCATCTCAAGGACCCTATATAAACTACTAGCTTAGATAAATTCAATAGTTTTCCTAAATACATTGCTCTAGAAATGCTGCTTCCTTTACCTGCTACGTGAGATTATTCCTCTCATTGGTTGCCTAGGTCCCCGGCCAGGTCTGTTCTTATCTAGGATTTCAGGACAGGTGACATGACTCACTGCTCTCTGGGGGAAAGGGGGGCTGTGTTCTCAAGGATCGTGCTTGCTCTCAGAGCTGTTAACTCCTGCTCTTTGGTCCCAGGCAATCAGGTCAGCTAATTGCAGTTTGCTAATAAGGGTTTGCCCAGTGCCTGTTATCTCTATATAGAAATACAGGGATAAGTGTCGAGATTAGTGCAAGCCCACTGTCCATCCTGGCAGCATGCAAGTTTTTTTTTTTTACTCGCCAATCTGAATTTATATTAGATTTCTAATAATGATAATACATAATCTTTTATGATAAAAGCAATGTCTATATCAAGAGATACTTCACAGTGTCTTGTCCATCAAACAGAAAAAGCTGCCCCCCGGCTTGTTGAAGAATACAGGAAGTGAGATGAAGAGACAGCAGGCAAACTATTGAGAGAGGGAGATGGGAAACCCCTTTAAGGTAAGTTACTACTCGTGCATGTTCACCAATGTTTGGCACGCTACCTGCATGAGATTGTTGAAACTATACAACGTAGAAAATGAGTCCATCTGAGACAACGCCAATAGAGGCGATATTCTAGCCAGTGCTAATCCTGACATCATGTCCCGCAAGGAGCTGTCTAGCTTAACACCATTTAGTCAGTCAATCTGGACATCTGTCTTATATTTGATTTAGGAGGGCAGAACCTTGGCTAGGATCACTTACATATTTTAGGGCTATCTTACTGTAGATGCTAGAAATACAAAGAAATGCTTGAAGTTATTTATTTAAAATCAGGCTTACTAAATTCGATGGGTAAGGGGAGCAAATCTATGATTTCCATATATTAGTGGTCTCCAGTTATTGCAATACTACAAGTCCCAGCATGGCCTGACAGCTTGCATGGGGTAGCTCCCTTGTTTTGCTCGACCAGTTTTCACAAGAACTCCATCACTTTATAGGGGTTGTCCCCCATTAAATACCATATTCACTGCACAGACCCTAAAAAAATAAGGTTTTCAGGATTTTAGGCAATGGATTTTAGGCAAAAAAACTAATATTTTATCATTCAATTGACCAGCTGTCGCTCAAGTTTCACCATGGTCCCTACAGATCTTGCAGGGATGTTGTCACGTACAGCGAGTAACTGGCCATAGCTATGACACTTAAATGTATGCGAAGAGGCCGTTTTGGCCAGTGATTGGCTTTGGCGGTCACGTAAATTTTGTACACCACGTCACTACCACAGGACCATGGGGACCACCAGAGCAGCCGCAGATTTAATGGGTGAATATGGGCTATTTCTTGATTTTATACACTTTAGCAACGTTAGCCGTTTACGACTAATTGTAACATTTGCTTATGGTGCCACCTGGTGTTCATATAGAGGAGCGCATGTCCACCTATTGAGTTGAGTGTTGGTGGACACACATGCTCAGTCACTCTTACCACATCCAGGTCACCACATAGGGCCTTTTCATGCATGTAGCAGTATAGAGATTTGTTTCATCGCTTTGCTGCCCCCTGCTGGTCCAGCAATACAGAGTTACCAACTCAACATGTGCCATCCCAAGGGCAGGAGGATAGTTAATACATTTTACTAGCCATTTAAGAGATCAGAAACGATATCCTACCTTGCTGGCTCCATCTTCGAATACGGATTGGTGAACATTGCATGCAAACAAAGAATTAGGAAGGTCGTTGAAGTCGGTGATGCCTTGAAAGTCTTCTTCAGTCAGATATCCAGATAAGTCCTTGCTTCTGTGTATTGGATAGAGCAGGAGGAACTCTCCACCCCCGACGACACAGGCAAAATAACTGGGGTCCCTCATCCCAGTAAAGTATGGGTCTTCCCTCATCCCTGGCAGAGAGAAGAAATGAGGACAGTCAATATCACACCAAAAGCCCTGAGCTCCAGCAAAGTGCCTACATGTGAGATAGTGCCTTGAATAAAGGGGTGGCTTCCAGTAGTCACTTCCCTGTCCATTTTTGACCATTATCCTGGCTTCAGATATCTAAAGGTCTGAATGAAAAGAGATAAACAAATAAGTCCTCCTTGATGGAAAAAGTAAAACTTGCTCTAGCGCCATCTTTTGGAAGGTAGCTCCCTATAGATCAATGCCTGGTTTTGAAGAAACCTATATAACATGATGTAGGATTAAAGCAAAGCCAGAATATCTCCCCCACAAGGAAGAGAGACCCATCCATAAACAGCTGTATCTGGGTTATTACCTCACATCGGTGGCTGTCTGCGGACGGGTCTTGTGCGGCTTTGATCCGAGATCATACCACTAGGTTTCTTGAAGACCATACATTGATTTATAGGGAGCTACCTTCAAAAAGGTAGCGCTAGAGCAAGTTTTTCTTTTTCCATTATGGTGGACTTACTGGCATATTTGTTTCCCAGAATCCTTAGCAGGGCATGTCCGGCAAATCCTGATACAACGAAAGGTGGCCTGAATGACAGTCTTCTCAAAGAGTACTTTTCACCATCTCCAACTCTTTGCATCCCTCAACAGGCGTTGCTCCATAGATTCTGGGGCAGTTGAAGTTTTTTTCATTACCCCCACCATTCCAGAGCAAAAGGTGCTGAAATTTTTTACTGTCAGGTGGGCAGTTCTTGGCTGAAGCAGATAGTCTGGGACCGCCCACCTGACAGAAGAGTGCCTAATTAGCATATTGGGTTCTGCAAATAACAGCAATGATTGTGCGGGAACGGTGGGGGCTAGAAAAAAAATTCCGACTACACTGGAATCAGTGGAGAGACGCCTATTGAAAGATGCAAAGAGTTGGAGTTGGTGAAAGGTTCTTTTTAAGACTGACTTAAAGACCTCCATACGCATAAGAGGAAAAAGCTGGCCGAATCCATTGATTTTGACAGGTCCGAGCGCCTGTTTTATGTAATTGGGAGTTTCCCAACTCTCCTGACAGATGATGCCAGAGGAGGGGAAGGATCGGTCATGATGAATAGCATCACTTTCGACTGAAAACACAGGTGCTCCACCAAGTGTTCATGTGCATGGGGGAGTCAGAAAGAATACCCCCTATGGAGCCTATGGATCATTGCAGGCAAGCAAAAACGGAGCAGCTGTCACCTGACAGTCATTCCTTGCTGTGTGATGGTTTCAATCATATTAGATACCCAGTAGGGTCAAAAGCAGCACCAGACATATCTTACTGTCTGTATAGAGCTCCATGATGATACACATGCAGTGGATGAAGTCCATGTGGACCAAGAAAAGTGAGCATGGGTACACTGTAACAACATATGCAGCTGTGCAAGCTGGACATGATCGATGAAAATAGGTTTTCAACTCACTATGCTTGTATATTTTGTCACGCAAGTCAGTACCCTCTGCGACAGATGCAGGCTCGTGGCCTTTGAAGACAGAGCACTCAACACTGTAACGGGAAATGCAGCTGCGTGAGCGGGACATGAACACAATCTAAAAAGTAGCAAATCTTTTCTGTATTTAAATCTTTATGGGGAAAAAAACCCAAAATGAAATATAACTCCTGCCTTGCAAGTTGACTAGCATTCCTTGCGATACATTGGCGCCCCAACAAGCTGCCAGTACTGGCCTAATCCTGAGAAATAATCCATATTCACACCGTGCAGCGACCGCGCTGTGATGAATAGGGCTTCATTTTAACGAAAAAGTTTTAACCTTATTAAAATACCAGAGCGCTGCTGTATGAATTCCTGGAGGTATTAGGTGTCTAAGCCTTGTTTTGTTAGCAAAGAAACAGTCACTACCCAGATAAACCTGACACCCAAATGAGCCGCCTGAAAGCCTCCCCGGCGCACAACGCCAGCTCGCTGTCTGCCCGCTCCTCTGTGTACTGGCAATAACAATACAGCTAATGACCACAGAGATAGTGAGAGCAATTATCCTGGGCTGCAAACATGAGAAGCAAGGGAATGCTGGGTAATTACTCTCCGCGTCCCTGGCATGATGTACGGACAGCACTTGTCTAGTCTAGCTGCAGATCATCGCTATGCGCATATTGGGAAAACCTATAATACATACTGATATAGATTTGCCCCCAGTCTTTGCTCCATCCGGGGTTCTGCTGTAAGACGGGAATTCATGTTTTAGGGTGGGTATTCATTAAGCCATGCTAGAAATCTGGTGAACATCTACAGCAAAATTGCTATGAATTTTCGGCGAAATTGTGGTGAATAATCTGCCCTGTATGAGGCTGTCCTTAAAGTCTTGTCTTTCCTGCCCCAGCCTTCTGCTCCTCCGCCATCTGGGTACATTTTTGACTAGCATACAGGGATTTCTATACGAGCAACTTCCCCTCAAGCTTCTTACCCCTATGATCTACCATACTACTTTTCCTCCTAACCACTCACCTTCCTGATCTACCCAGCAATTTCCCTTAAGCTTCTTCCCTCCATGATCAACCAACAGGGGCATAATGCACCCCAGACAACTGGGCCCAGCAGGGTAGGGGGCCCTTTCATTATGACAGGCCATCAATTTTAGATCATTGGGTGTCTGACTGTCAGGACTCCGCTGCTCAGTTGTTTCGTAGAGCACGCAGCTCCTGGCATTGTTTATATGCTGGACACTGCATTGCTTAGTCACTGTATTCTTATGAGTCCTACAACTGTGTCCATTGATACTGCTGCAGCACCCATAACCACAGTTATCTAGGATATGCCATAGGAAAGGAATAGGGGGCACCGTTTAAAAAAAATTTGCACTGGGTTCCACATGAGTTTAGTTACGCCACTGTCTACCAAGTACCTGGGCTCTCACCTTACTGACCTACACAGCTACTTCTCCTCAAGCTTCTTCCCTTCATGATCTACCCAACTACTTCTCCTCCTGGCTGCGTACCCTTCTGACCTACCCAGCTACTTCTCCTCAAGCTTCTTCCCTTCATGATCTACCCAACTACTTCTCCTCCTGGCTGCGTACCCTTCTGACCTACCCAGCTACTTCTCCTCAAGCTTCTTCCCTCCATGATCTACCCAACTACTTCTCCTCCTGGCTGTGTACCCTTCTGATCTACTCAGCAACTTCACCTCAAGCTTCTTCCCTCCATGATCTACCCAACTACTTCTCCTCCTGGCCGCGTACCCTTCTGATCTACCCAGCTACTTCTCCTCAAGCTTCTTCCCTCTATGATCTACCTAACTACTTCTCCTCCTGACTGCTTATTCTTCTGACCTACTCAGCAACTTCATCTCAAGCTTCTTCCCTCCATGATCTACCCAACTACTTCTCCTCCTGGCTGCATACCCTTCTGACCTACCCAGCTACTTCTCCTCAAGCTTCTTCCCTCCATGATCTACCCAACTACTTCTCCTCCTGACTGTGTACCCTTCTGATCTACTCAGCAACTTCACCTCCAGCTTCTTCCCTCCATGATCTATCCAACTACTTCTCCTCCTTGCTGTGTACCCTTCTGACCTACCCAGCTACTTCTCCTCCAGCTTCTTCCCTCCATGATCTATCCAACTACTTCTCCTCCTGACTGCTTACCCTTCTGAGCTACCCAGCTACTTCTCCTCAAGCTTCTTCCCTCCATGATATACCCAACTACTTTTCCTCCTGGCTGCTTACCCTTCTGACCTACTCAGCAGTTTCTCCTCCCTCAAGCTTTTTGGCTCCATGTTTTACACCTCCTGACCTACCCAGCAACCTCTTCTCAAGCTTCTCACCTTCATGATCTACCCAACTACTTCTCCACTTGCCCTCTAACCCTCCAGACCTACCCAACAACCACAATACAGGTCACTTGCATATGTGACTGAACATGTAATGCAATCCTATACCTCTTACCCAATAATCGAAGATAAGCAGAGTACCGCATGTTTCCAGCAGTCCTATAGAAGTGAATGGAGCGGTATCACACATGCTCGATTCAGAGAAGGGACTCAAGACCCCTGTTCCAGACCAGTGGGGTCCCAGAAATCAAACCTACACGGATCCCAGACACTTATCTCCAGTCCTGTGAATGGGTGATGAATTGTAATCTTGGGACAGGTTACTTACCTCCCAGATAGATACTCAGTAAGGCTAGGTTCACACTTGCGCCCGGTCTCCGCCTAGGGATTGCGTTTCCCATTCCACTTTAAAAATGTGGAGAGAAAAGTCCTGCAAGCAGCTCTATTCTCTCCGCATTTTCTGCCCTTTTCGGGCGGAAACCAGACGGAAACCCGGAGGACCCCATTATACTCTATTCTGAAAGTAACCACTTTTTTTTAAGTGGATTAGGTTTTTTGGTTTGGGGGGTCCCCAAGCGCACCCCCGAATGGAAACCTGAACACAGTTGTGAACCTAGCGTAAACGGGGAGTAGTCAGCAGGAGCTGAGTGAGGAAAGGTGTTATTCCTATCTATACAGATAAGTATGTCTATATAATGTCTTATATGACCCTGCTAAGTGAGAGAGTTATGGAGCAGGTTCAGATCTATTCTACCCACCAGCTCAGGGAGAACTGATAATTTGAGGAAGGGAAAACTGCTGAATATAAGTCGTATAATTGCCAAAAATAGTTATTCCTCATGTGCATACACTGTACAACTGATGTTCTGAAATTTTAGGTTTTTAAACACTGCAACACAAAAAATTTTTGGATTTTGTCTGGAGAACATCATCATCAATGATCTAACCACCCATATGAATATCAATAGAGCCACAGTGACTTCTAGCATGTGTATTGAGTCGTACCTGCTGGTCTCCACAGGCACACAGAGGTCTAGAAGTGTTACCCATGTACTGCAGCCGCTGTTCCTAAGCAACACCGTGACAAAATCCGATTTATGATTACCAAACAATGGCGGTAATCTGTTCTTCTTAAATACTGAATAATTAGAAATGGAAACTGCAGAGTTCCCCTTTCACTGTGCGGCTCTTGTATATAAAGCAGTGGGAGTAATATGGATTTTCTAGATACCACGCATGGTGTCTGCATTTTACTGCTTACGGGAGTTGTAATTGTGCAACATCGGGTAAGGTAACAGCCCACAGGGCAACACTAACCATGAATACTGCCATGAGCCGAGCTTCCCTCCAGGGAACTCTGCAGATTTCCTATACATACTGCATTGTGTGTCCAACCTCCTATTTACTATAAATACCATGCACATTATAGCAGGGAATGCAGACTCCAGAAATAGCCTTCATCTCTCCACAGGCAAACAGTGTATACAATCTGGTGCACTCACCCTTCCCACCTGGAATACATGGTATTACAAAGGTGCATAGGAAATGGAAGAAAATCTACTGATATTATAATGTATGTCGATGGAAAATTCCTGTAATCATGTGGAGAGCCTGAAGATTATACAGAGATCAGCACCACTACATAGGCGCCGCTGATCTCTCCCACAGAAATAGTCTATCATAGATTGTTATTGTAGGAAGAGTTTCTTCTGTATCAGACACATAGTGCTACTGAACAATATCATAACACAGATATGAGCTGCTGCAGAATATCATAATACACGACTCAGCTGCTGCAGAACATTATAATGCACACCTCAGCTGCTGCAGTACATCATAATGCACACCTCAGCTGCTGCAGTACATCATAACACAGATCTGAGCCGCTGCAAAACCTCATAATACACACCTCAGCTACTGCAGAACATCATAACACAGATCTGAGCTGCTGCAGAACATCATAATACACACCTCACCTGCTGTCGACAGTCATTATAAAAAGATTGAGGACATTTTACATCGATATGTCAATGACTAAAAAAGAGGTTCTGCAGTAGATTAAGATGTGTATAATAAAGACTAATATAGAGCTGTGCTTTTTTTTGGTCACAGAACTAGTCAGTGACTGCTAATATTCTCAGGATTTCCAGTAGGGGGCACATTATCTTATTTAAATACATGTGTTCAGTTGGTATTTGCAGGGGACTCCCTCTGTGATGCGATACGTCCTAATAGGGCATATGGAAAGAGGTTACCCCACTTCAAGTCCAGGCTTAGACAGCAGGTCAGAGCTGGTTACTGTTATTCTATATGCAGCCATATGTATATAGTCACCCTCAGCCCGGGCCCCTCTATAGGTAACCCTTACAATCATTATTCAGGAAGCTAAATTAGGTTGCACATGAATAATGGGGGAGATTTATCAAAACTAGTGCACGGAAAAGTGGAGCAGTTGCCGATAGCAACCAATCAGATTCCAGCTCATTTTTTCACAGGCCTTTAGGCCTTACCTGGCTGGTTGCTATAGGCAACTGCTCCTCTTGTCCTTGCACTAGGTTTGATAAATCTGCCCCAACATATACAGTATAGGACACAGACACTATAAACACAGCCGGAGTGTATAGACTGGTAACACGTATACGGTACACTGCTCCTGCACACCACTACGTTGCCATATAACATAGTTTTTGGACTATAAAACACATCATTTACCAAAGAGAAATCTGTCCAGGACAGGAAGGGCAACAGAAGGCAGTGAATGTGCCGCACAGCAGGACAAATCCTTGAAGAATGGGGAACTAGACCACCAGGTATTAACCCCCTCTTGTACACTAGACCACCTGGTATTAACCCCCTCTTGTACAGTAGATCACAAAGTATTAACCACCTCTTGTACAGTAGATCACCAGTTATTAACCCCCTCTTGTACTGTAGACCACCAGTTATTAACCCCTTCTTGTACTGTAGACCACCAGATATTAACCCCCTCTTGTACCCTAGACTACAAGGTATTAACCCCTTCTTGTACACTAGACTACAAGGTATTAACCCCCTCTTGTACTGTAGACCACCCGTTATTAACCCCTTCTTGTACTGTAGACCACCAGGTATTAACCCCCTCATGTACAGTAGACCACCAGGTATTAACCCCCTCTTGTACAGTAGACCACCAGGTATTAACCCCCTCTTGTACCGTAGACCACCAGGTATTAATCCCCTCTTGCACCATAGACCACCAGGTAATAAGCCTGAATGTTACAGTAGACCACTATGTATTAACCACCTGTTGTTAACCTCCTCTTGTTCACTAGACCACTAGGTACTATCCCTCTCTTGAAGAGGTTGTGTCGTTATGGAGATTTATCCTTTATTAACAGGACACGGGATAAGGTTCCCCCAGTGATCAGGACAGGGAACCGAAAGTCCCCCTAAAGCCTCCTTGTGAATGGAGCACCAGTGCGTTTGCATGATCAGCACTCTATTCATCTCTACGGGGCTACTGGGACTGTAATCCCCGGCAGTGCCCACTGCCCCATAGAAATGAATGGATTGCCGGTCATGTAAGCGTACTGGTGCTCCATTCACAAGGAGGCCTTAGGGGGACTTTTGGTTCTCCTGATCAATGGGGGACCCGGCGATCGGGCCTCCAGCAATTGGACACTTATTCCATGTGCTATGGATAGGGGATAAGTGTCCATAACGGTACAACCCCTTTAAACTCTTGACCACCAGTTTTTAAGCCCCTGTTGTATCAAATACCACCAGGTATTTACCACCTTCTGTACAATAGACCACCTGGTATTAACCTACTCTTCTACCCTAGATGATCAGAGAATCGTATATTAACCCCTTCACTTCTCTATACCAGAGAAATCTTAATTAATGTGTAATTTTAATGGATTTTTTATATTATGTAAATGATATATGTCATAGTGCTGCTTCAATTTTTTGCCTTTGCATATTATATATTACTATTTATTTTCTATGCATGTTACTTGCAAGAAACCAGGTTAGTCGAGCTGCACGGTAGGTAGATATGCAGCACTTACTGTGTCCTGGACCAACGCAATATCCTCACTTTGCCTCACGGACACATGAATTTTTTTTTTTTTTATAGATGCTGGAAAAAACTCCCATATCATATGGTCTGTCCATAAATATATGAACGGTCAGCAGCGCTGCGGGAGAGGATAACCAGTGTGATGCCTTTACTCTTTAGTATGATTTAAAGGGATCCTGTCACATAAGCCCAATCTGCAGACGGCATGTTATAGATCAGGAGGAGCTGAGCAGATTTATATATAGCTTATGGGCAAAGAATTTATATTTTATTCATTTATCTCTGCTCATTCTGGGCTCAGGAGTCCAGTGGGCGGTCCTAACGGTAATTGACAGCTCTCTCTGTAAGTACACTAATACAGGAAAAGCTGACAGTCACTGATAGGACTGCCCACTGGACTCCTAAAATTAGAATAAGCAGAGATGTAAATGAATTACAAGTTATTCTCACAAAACTATATATCAGTCTGCTGTGAAGTGATGTCTGCTAAGCCATGTATCAGATGCAGTAGAGGGCCTGAGGGGGCGCTAGTGTAGATGAAGTCCAAATTATGTCACCCCCTTTATTTATTATGCTTACTTATATAGCACCATCATATTCCGCAGCGCTTTACAGACATTGTGGTCACTGTCCCATATAGGGCTCACAATCTACATTCCCTATCAGTATGTCTTTAGAATGTGGGAGGAAACCGGAGTACCCGGAGGAAACCCACGCAAACACGGGGAGAACATACAAACTCCTTGCAGATGTTGTCCTTGGCAGGATACGAACCCAGGACTCCAGCGCTGCAAGGCTGCAGTACTAACCACTGAGCCACCCTTTAAAATACAGTCAAAATTACAAGCACCATCAGCATTACTTTCTACAAATGATATTGGGGAGGTAATAGAGAGATAGACGGAAAAATAAATATGAGATAGATGGAAAGATAGAAGGAAGAGGAAATAGATGCAATATTATTAATAGATCATATAGCATATATAATAGATCATATAGTATACTGGCCATATCGTATATATAATAGATCATATAGTATACTGGCCATATAGCAAATATAATAGATCATATAGTATACTGCCCGTATAGCATATATAGATCATATAGTATACTGGCCATATAGTATATATAATAGATCATATAGTATACTGCCCATATAGCAAATATAATAGATCATATAGTATACTGCCCGTATAGCATATATAGATCATATAGTATACTGGCCATATAGCAAATATAATAGATCATATAGTATACTGCCCATATAGCAAATATAATAGATCATATAGTATACTGCCCATATAGTATATATAATAGATCATATAGTATACTGCCCATATAGCAAATATAATAGATCATATAGTATACTGCCCATATAGTATATATAATAGATCATATAGTATACTGCCCATGTAGCAAATATAATAGATCATATAGTATACTGCCCGTATAGCATATATAGATCATATAGTATACTCCCCACATAGCAAATATATTAGATTGTATAGTATACTGCCCATATAGTATATATAATAGATCATATAGTATACTGCCTGTATAACATATATAAAAGATCATACAGTATACTGACCTTATAGCACATATAGATCATATAGTATACTGCCCGTATATCATATATAGATCATATAGTATACTCCCCAAATAACATATATAATAGATTATATAGTATACTGCCCATACAGCATATATAATAGATCATATAGTATACTGCTCGCATAGCATATATAATAGATCATATAGTATACTGCCCACATAGCAAATATAATAGATCATATAGTATACTGCCTGTATAACATATATAAAAGATCATACAGTATACTGCCCGTATAGCATATATAGATCATATAGTATACTCCCCACATAGCAAATATATTAGATTGTATAGTATACTGCCCATATAGCATATATAATAGATCATATAGTATACTGCCCGTATAGCACATATAGATCATATAGTATACTGCCCGTATAGCATATATAGATCATATAGTATACTCCCCAAATAACATATATAATAGATTATATAGTATACTGCCCATACAGCATATATAATAGATCATATAGTATACTGCCCATATAGCATATATAATAGATTATATAGTATACTGCCCATACAGCATATATAATAGATCATATAGTATACTGCTTGCATAGCATATATAATAGATCATATAGTATACTGTCCACATAGCAAATATAATAGATCATATAGTATACTGCCCGTATAGCACATATAGATCATACAGTATACTGCCTGTATAGCATATATAGATCATATAGTATACTCCCCACATAGCAAATATATTAGATTGTATAGTATACTGCCCATATAGCATATATAATAGATCATATAGTATACTGCCCATATAGTATATATAATAGATCATATAGTATACTGCCTGTATAACATATATAAAAGATCATACAGTATACTGCCCGTATAGCACATATAGATCATATAGTATACTGCCCGTATAGCATATATAGATCATATAGTATACTCCCCAAATAACATATATAATAGATTATATAGTATACTGCCCATACAGCATATATAATAGATCATATAGTATACTGCTCACATAGCATATATATTAGATCATATAGTATACAGCCCACATAGCATATATAATAGATTGTATAGTATACTGCCCCCTGAATATCCATAGAACTTTCCACCACAATGAAGATATATATACACACACACACACACACACACACACACTGCAGGTCCTTGCAGATACAACTTCTGCAGAAACCCCCCTATGCCGTCAGTACTGCCCTATGCACCCCCAGCCAGTGCCCCCACACCAGCATCTCCTGATGCACACAGCTGACCTCTGCCTGTCACGTCCTGTCCATTCTCCATTGACAGGTAGCTGCCAGGTCTGTGCCCCCTCTGACTCCAGGTATCAGGGTGATGCAGCCTGGCACCCATCACCACCTCCTCCTCCTCCTGCTTCTGGCTCACCTTGTACAATAACACAGCAGTCCCCGGAGCTCCGTCTCTCACCTACCTGCACCAGCAGCAGCAGCAGCAGCAGCAGCAGCAGCAGCAGCAGCAGCAGCAGCAGCAGCAGATCAGCTGTGTGTCCTGTCCCGCTCTGTCCCCGCCCGCACTGCACTGTACACAGGCGCACAGCTGACAGCCCGGACAGCCAATCAGCAGCCGCCCGACCGCAGCCTATCCCTCCCACACTGTGATGTGAACCTGAGAATTTACCTCATCACCGCGGTGAAAACGGCACAATGACTGTATATAGTGAGTGACGTACACAGAGCTGTATACAACGGTGTCTGCAGGATGGAGCTACAGAGGGATATACACAGGCTAGAGATACAGAGATATATATACAGGCTGCATATACAGTCATGTATACAGGCTGCAGATATAGCGATAATACCGGCTGCAGATACAGTGTTATATACAAGATTGAGATACAGTGCTATATACAGGCTGCAGATGCAGAGTTATATACAGGCTGGCGATACAGTGTCGTATACAATACAGGCTGCAGATATAGTATTATATACAGACAGCAAATATAGCGTTATACTGTATACCGTACAGGTTACAGATACAGTGCTATATACAAGTGAGCGATACAGTGTTATATACAGGCTAATATACAGAGTTATGTACAGGCTGGAGATATGGGTTATAAATAGGCTGCAGATATATAGTGTTATATATAGTACAAGCGGAAGATATAGTGTTATATACAGGCTGCAGATGCAGTGATGTATACAAGATGGAGTTATACACAGTTTGCATATACAGAAATATACGCAAGATGCAGACAAAGTGTTATATACAGGCTGCAGATATAGTGTGAAATACAGGCAGCATATACTGTATAGTATTATATATACTCTACAGATATAGTGTTATATATAGACTGAAGAAACAGTTTATATACAGGCTGCATATTCTGTATAGTGTTTCAGGCAGTCTATATATAGTGTTAAGATATACAGATGTTGGTTAAACTGCTGCGGCGTGATATCGCATCACTGAAGACAACAGAAACCAATGAAAAGTCATTGAAAAATGTGTTTCCAATGGCTTTTCATTGTTTTTGTGTGATAAGATATCACGCCGCAGCAGTTTAACCAATTGCAGAACTTTAGGTTCACTCTGCTACATCTGAAGTGTTGTAACAGGCGGCACATACTGTTCTGTATACAGGCGGCACATACTGTTCTGTATACAGTATGCAGATACTGTTCTGTATACAGGCGGCACATACTGTTCTGTATACAGGCGGCAGATACTGTTTTGTATACAGGCGGCACATACTGTTCTGTACACAGGCGGCAGATACTGTTCTGTACACAGGCAGCAGATATTGTTCTGTATACAGGCGGCAGATACTGTTCTGTACACAGGCGGCAGATACTGTTCTGTACACAGGCAGCAGATACTGTTCTGTATACAGGCTGCAGATACTGTTCTGTACACAGGCAGAAGATGCTGTTCTGTATACAGGCTGCAAATACTGTTCTGTATACAGGCGTCAGATACTGTTCTCTGCACAGGCGGCAGATACTGTTCTGTGCACAGGCGGCAGATACTGTTCTGTGCACAGGCGGCAGATACTGTTCTCTACACAGGTGGCAGATACTGTTCTGTATACAGGCTGCAGATACTGTTCTGTACACAGGCGCAGATACTGTTCTGTATACAGGCTCAGATACTGTTCTGTACACAGGCAGAAGATACTGTTCTGTATACAGGCTGCAGATACTGTTCTGTATACAGGCGGCAGATACTGTTCTCTACACAGGCGCAGATACTGTTCTGTATACAGGCTCAGATACTGTTCTGTACAGAGGCAGAAGATACTGTTTTGTATACAGGCTGCAGATACTGTTCTGTATACAGGCGGCAGATACTGTTCTACATACAGGCGGCAGATACTGTTCTGTACACAGGCGGCAGATACTGTTCTGTATACAGGCGGCAGATACTGTTCTGTACACAGGCGACAGATACTGTTCTGTATACAGGCGGCAGATACTGTTCTCTACACAGGCAGCAGATACTGTTCTGTATACAGGCGGCAGATATTGTTCTGTACACAGGCGGCAGATACTGTTCTGTACACAGGCGGCAGATACTGTTCTGTATACAGGCGGCAGATACTGTATACAGCAGATACTGTTTTGTATACAGGCAGCAGATACTGTTCTGTACACAGGCGGCAGATACTGTTCTGTATACAGGTGGCAGATACTGTTCTGTACACAGGCAGCAGATACTGTTCTCTACACAGGCGGCAGATACTGTTCTGTACACAGGAGGCAGATACTGTTCTGTATACAGGCGGCAGATACTGTACACAGCAGATACTGTTTTGTATACAGGCAGCAGATACTGTTCTGTACACAGGTGGCAGATACTGTTCTGTATACAGGCTGCAGATACTGTTTTGTATACAGGCGGCAGATACTGTTCTGTATACAGGCTGCAGATACTGTTTTGTATACAGGCAGCAGATACAGTTCTGTACACAGGCGGCAGACACTGTTCTGTACACAGGTGGCAGATACTGTTCTGTGCACAGGCGGCAGATACTGTTCTGTATACGGGCGGCAGATACTGTATACAGCAGATACTGTTTTGTATACAGGCAGCAGATACTGTTCTGTACACAGGCAGCAGATACTGTTCTCTACACAGGTGGCAGATACTGTTCTGTACACAGGCGGCAGATACTGTTCTCTACACAGGCAGCAGATATTGTTCTGTACACAGGCGGCAGATACTGATCTGTATTCAGGCGGAAGATACTGTTCTGTATACAGGTGGCAGATACTGTTCTGTACACAGGCGGCAGATACTGTTCTGTACACAGGCGGCAGATACTGTTCTGTACACAGGAGGCAGATACTGTTCTGTACACAGGAGGCAGATACTCTTCTGTATACAGGCGGTAGATATTGTATACAGCAGATACTGTTTTGTATACAGGCGGCAGATAATGTTCTGTACACAGGCGGCAGATACTGTTCTGTATACAGGCGGCAGATACTGTTCTGTACACAGGCAGCAGATACTGTTCTGTATACAGGCAGCAGATACTGTTCTCTACACAGGTGGCAGATACTGTTCTGTACACAGGCGGCAGATACTGTTCTCTACACAGGCAGCAGATATTGTTCTGTATACAGGCTGCAGATACTGTTCTGTACACAGGCTTCAGATACTGTTCTGTACACAGGCGGCAGATACTGTTCTGTACACAGGAGGCAGATACTGTTCTGTATACAGGCGGCAGATACTGTATACAGCAGATACTGTTTTGTATACAGGCAGCAGATACTGTTCTCTACACAGGTGGCAGATACTGTTCTGTACACAGGCGGCAGATACTGTTCTGTATACAGGTGGCAGATACTGTTCTCTACACAGGCAGCAGATATTGTTCTGTATACAGGCTGCAGATACTGTTCTGTACAGAGGCTGCAGATACTGTTCTGTACACAGGCGGCAGATATTGTTCTGTACACAGGCGGCAGATACTGTTCTGTACACAGGCGGCAGATACTGTTCTGTATACAGGCGGCAGATACTGTATACAGCAGATACTGTTTTGTATACAGGCAGCAGATACTGTTCTGTACACAGGCGGCAGATACTGTTCTGTATACAGGTGGCAGATACTGTTCTGTACACAGGCAGCAGATACTGTTCTCTACACAGGCGGCAGATACTGTTCTGTACACAGGAGGCAGATACTGTTCTGTATACAGGCGGCAGATACTGTACACAGCAGATACTGTTTTGTATACAGGCAGCAGATACTGTTCTGTACACAGGTGGCAGATACTGTTCTGTATACAGGCTGCAGATACTGTTTTGTATACAGGCGGCAGATACTGTTCTGTATACAGGCTGCAGATACTGTTTTGTATACAGGCAGCAGATACAGTTCTGTACACAGGCGGCAGACACTGTTCTGTACACAGGTGGCAGATACTGTTCTGTGCACAGGCGGCAGATACTGTTCTGTATACGGGCGGCAGATACTGTATACAGCAGATACTGTTTTGTATACAGGCAGCAGATACTGTTCTGTACACAGGCAGCAGATACTGTTCTCTACACAGGTGGCAGATACTGTTCTGTACACAGGCGGCAGATACTGTTCTCTACACAGGCAGCAGATATTGTTCTGTACACAGGCGGCAGATACTGATCTGTATTCAGGCGGAAGATACTGTTCTGTATACAGGTGGCAGATACTGTTCTGTACACAGGCGGCAGATACTGTTCTGTACACAGGCGGCAGATACTGTTCTGTACACAGGAGGCAGATACTGTTCTGTACACAGGAGGCAGATACTCTTCTGTATACAGGCGGTAGATATTGTATACAGCAGATACTGTTTTGTATACAGGCGGCAGATAATGTTCTGTACACAGGCGGCAGATACTGTTCTGTATACAGGCGGCAGATACTGTTCTGTACACAGGCAGCAGATACTGTTCTGTATACAGGCAGCAGATACTGTTCTCTACACAGGTGGCAGATACTGTTCTGTACACAGGCGGCAGATACTGTTCTCTACACAGGCAGCAGATATTGTTCTGTATACAGGCTGCAGATACTGTTCTGTACACAGGCTTCAGATACTGTTCTGTACACAGGCGGCAGATACTGTTCTGTACACAGGAGGCAGATACTGTTCTGTATACAGGCGGCAGATACTGTATACAGCAGATACTGTTTTGTATACAGGCAGCAGATACTGTTCTCTACACAGGTGGCAGATACTGTTCTGTACACAGGCGGCAGATACTGTTCTGTATACAGGTGGCAGATACTGTTCTCTACACAGGCAGCAGATATTGTTCTGTATACAGGCTGCAGATACTGTTCTGTACAGAGGCTGCAGATACTGTTCTGTACACAGGCGGCAGATACTGTTCTGTACACTGGAGTCAGATACTGTTCTGTATACAGGCGGCAGATACTGTATACAGCAGATACTGTTTTGTATACAGGCAGCAGATACTGTTCTGTACACAGGTGGCAGATACTGTTCTGTATACAGGCGACAGATACTGTTCTCTACACAGGTGGCAGATACTGTTCTGTATACAGGCTGCAAATACTGTTCTGTATACAGGCGGCAGATACTGTTCTGTACACAGGTGGCAGATACTGTTCTGTATACAGGCGGCAGATACTGTTCTGTATACAGGCGGCAGATACTGTTCTGTACACAGGAGGCAGATACTGATCTGTATACAGGCGGCAGATACTGTTTTGTATACAGGCGGCAGATACTGTTCTGTACACAGGCGGCAGATACTGTTCTGTACACAGGAGGCAGATACTGTTCTGTACATAGGAGGCAGATACTCTTCTGTATACAGGCGGTAGATACTGTATACAGCAGATACTATTTTGTATACAGGCAGCAGATAATGTTCTGTACACAGGCGGCAGATGCTGTTCTGTATACAGGCGGCAGAAACTGTTCTGTATACAGGCTGCAGATACTGTTCTGTATACTGGCGGCAGATACCTTTCTGTATACAGGCTGCAAATATTGTTCTGTATACTGGCGGCAGATGCTGTTCTGTATACTGGTGGCAGATACTTTTCTGTATACAGGCAGCAGATACTGTTCTGTATACAGGCAGCAGATACTGTTCTGTATACAGGCGGCAGATACTGTTCTGTATACAGGCGGCAGATACTGTTCTGTATAATGGCAGCAGATACTGTTCTGTACACAGGAGGCAGATACTGTTCTGTATACTGACAGCAGATACTTTTCTGTATACAGGCAGCAGATACTGTTCTGTATACAGGTGGCAGATACTGTTCTGCATACAGGCGGCAGATACTGTTCTGTATACTGGCAGCAGATACTGTTTTGTACACAGGAGGCAGATACTGTTCTGTATACTGACAGCAAATACTTTTCTGTATACTGGCAGCAGATACTGTTCTGTATACAGGCTGCAGATACAGTTTTGTATACAGGCTGCAAATACTGTTCTGTATACAGGCTGCAAATACTGTTCTGTATACAGGCGGCACATACTGTTCTGTATACAGGCGGCAGATACTGTTCTGTATACAGGCGGCAAATACTGTTCTGTATACTGGCAGCAGATACTGTTCTGTATATAGGCTGCAGATACAGTTCTGTATACGGGCTGCAGATACTGTTCTGTATACAGACTGCAGATACTGTTCTGTATACAGGCTGCAGATACTGTTCTGTATACAGACTGCAGATACTGTTCTGTATACAGGCGGCAGATAAAATTTTAAATACAGAACTGCACATTTAGTGTAGTATACATTCTGCCGATATAGTATTATATATAGGCAACAGATACAATGTTATATAAAGGCAGCACATGTCTTGTTATATACAGGATGTACATGTAGTGTGAGATATAGGCTGCAGATACAATCTTATATACTGTACAGTGCAGACTGCAGATACATTGTTATATACAGCCTACATATAGTGTATAATGTTATATACAGTCTGTAGATATAGTGTTACATACAGGTTGCAGATACCCAGTGTTATATAAAGGCCACATATACTGTATAGTGTTATATACAGTCTGTACATATAGGCTGCAGATACAGTGTTATATACAGTCTGCAGAACAGATAGACACATTTATGTGTGTATATAATATTTTGCATGCAGAGTGTATTCATATATCTGTACATTGTGTTATTGGCTGTACATCCGCAGTAAAGGACAAAGGTGCCTTATATCTGCTATCTCTGCTTAGTTTGCTCTGTGCTCAGCATAATCCAGACACAGCAGCTTTAGGGGCCAATTCAGTTTACACTATTTCCTGTGCTTCACCTATAGCAGACCTTTGTTATCTCTATTATAGCAAAGAACAATATTTCCAGTGAAAATCTGCAGCATGAATTCATATGCTGCAGATTAAAAATAATAAGTTATTTCTGCTGCAGATTTTTTTCATTTCCTCCATTTTGCTGCTATTGTAAATGCTGTGGATTTCCCATCTGCAATTCTGCTATAGAAAACCCACAGAGTATACTGTAAGTACTGTGCAGACACAGCACCGCATCTGCACTACAGGTTCATTTCCACATGGATTCTGTGCAGATATGGCATTAATAACTATGGTTGGAATTTGTCTGACATATACAGTAGGTGTGATCTTCTCATCTGTATCTATGACCCATCAGAAGATCATACTAACTTGATTTCTCCATTGATGGGTTCACTTTAAAAAGAATCTTCCACCACCACCACCACCACTAACTTTATCTCTTATCATGATTTAACAAGCACCCATCCACTGATCCTGCCCAGTTGTAATTTTTTTCTCTTGCCCTCACAGTTCCTGAGGAAATAGTTCCATTAATTTTGGTGTCTGATATGCTAACTAGACTCCCTAATATCAAGTGGGTGGTGTCAGGCAGGAGTAGACAAGGTGATCCTGAGCTCTGATTGGAGCTCTGAGTCACGCCCCTTCCCTGCTCCTGCCTGACATCACCCACTTGATATTAGAGAGTCTAGTTAGGGTGGGTTCACACTTGCGCTGGCACTCCATCCACCGTGAATCCGACCTCAATGTCGGAAAACTGGATAGGGAAAGGTTTGCGACGCTTTGCTTAAAAACCCATTCACTTGAATGGGGTTTTAAAGCAATGCGCGGGTGTGCGCTTACACCCTCTGCGCCACGAAGACAGTTTTCTTTGTCGGAAACAAAGTCGGACATGTAGGACTTTGTGTCCGATGAAAAAAACTGGCTTCGCGGTGCAGAGGGTGTAAGCGCACACCCACGCATTGCTTTAAAAACCCATTCAAGTGAATGGGTTTTTAAGCAAAGCGTCGCAAACCTTTTCCTATCCAGTTTTCCAACATTTAGGTTGGATTCGCGGAGGACGGAGTGCCGCCGCAAGTGTGAACCCACCCTTAGCATATCAGGCAGCAAAACTAACAGAACTACTTGCTTGGGAACGGTGCGAGCTGGAGAAAAAATTCTAACTGTGCCTAACTGTGAGTCGGTGGAGGGACAGCTAGAAAAGGATGAAAAGAGATCGAGTTGGTAGAGGTGGTAAAAGGTCCTCCTTAAGAGATGTCCCTTCATAGAATACACATTTCCAATCTCATCCAATTTTCTCCTTTGTGATAATTTATTGCTATTTCTTGTAGGAGGAAAGGATGGCATTAACCTCAAGCCAGTGGGACCACTGCAACTCAACAATCCACATTCACCTAGAGCCAGCCCTGAATCAAAGGTTACATTATGGAACAGTATGGCGGTATGCACCGGGCCTATAGGGAGTCATTCAGTATTACGTCATTGCATTAATTTGTAAAATCAGCCTCTGCAGGATTTCCGGAAAGGATTGTAAATACCAGCCGGGTATTACGGGGAGGAAATTCAATTTTGCTTTTAGCATTTCTTATAAGCAAGTATGAATGGAAGCGTCATAAATATATAGTAGACAGCCGAGGAAACGTTATGTCAGGAGCATTACTGTACATTAATATTAATAAGGATCAATACCCTCAGATTACTCATCTACTACTCCATATACATATTTATGTATATATATATATATATATATATATATATATATATTTTAACAAGCAATAGATCAATGTCAGTTTTACATTGAATGTCCTCCACTTATTATATCCGGAATGAGACGATTCATTCTATAGTGTATTCTTAAAATGGCTGGAGCTCTGCAGAACCCGTATAACCCTTATGGACTTTCTTATTGATAATTAAAGGGGAGTCTTACTTTACCCACTTCCTCCATGTTTTTTAATGCTATACCTAGGGATTGAGAGCTGGTTCCGATCCCAGGTCAAGTGATTGTAACCAGCACCCGGGTCACTTCCCCTCCTCACTCCTCTCCCATTTTCACTACTACCAGTAGTTACCTGTGCTATGGGGGCTGGCTTTACTATAGTTTGCACAGGTAACTACCTGTGAAAATGGGAAAGACGAGAGGAAGCGGAGCCACCTATGGGCATGTCCCAGTCACATGACATGGGGTCAGAACCACCAGGTACAGCATCCTGGCATTGTGCCTAAAATGTGGTGGAGTACAGATAATGGTCCATAGAAATGTATGGGTCCGTACTTTTATCCGCAATTGCGGATAAATACTACGGTTGTGTGCATTAGGCTTTAGTGTTGATACAAAATAGGTTCTACTAGCCATGTGGGCAGTAACACTGTAGTAGGGCAGGATCTCTGTGTGCTGTATGATGTGTTAACGCCCACTTGGCTAATAGACCCTAATTTACATCAACACTAACAGGGTTTATATCTTTGGAATGGCTAAACAGATTTGGATAAACAAAACAATATAATTCTCAGGGTGACAGCACCGATCAGATGATGGACCTTTTCATACCTGGTGACACTTTTATTATTACTTACGACTATGTGGTAACATTTCCTGTACCAGCATGACTGTGCCCCTTTGCACAAAACAAGGGCTATAAAGACGATGATGTGATGAGTTTGGTGTGGCAGAACTGGAGAGGCTGCACCCTGAGCTGGTGCCAGACCTTCTTCCCAACATCAGTGTCTGACCTCACAAATGCGACACAGACACAATCCAAAATCTTGTAGATCTGTCCCGGAAGGGCCGAGACCTCTAAAGCTGAAAAAGTAGACTGGGGTGTCCAAAAATATCATATAGGGGTGATGGTCCAGTGTCCAAAATACTTTTTGTGATATAGTGTATACAGACCCCCAATGAACAGACATTTATACCATATTAATACCAATATGGGAAGTTCAATGGCTGCGTTTTAATGAGGTCCTATACAACATAAAGTAGATCAACATTTTTTTTTTTTTTTGGCAATCTAGAGTAATGAAAGGGTTATTGTAATTTAACTCCTTAATTTAACCCCTTAATGCAAAATTATGTGTATTTACATCTTCAGCAGGGTGTGCTTGCCACAGATTCATGTACATGTATGTCATAGTGGCTCATGAGCTGTGCCCGAGCGATCACCATGGAGGCCCGGCTTTAAATGACAAATAACGTCAGTCCTAGTCATAACACACTACAAAATATATGTATAGCCCTGTATTACACTAGTCATTGCAAACCCACCCTCAGTGGTGAAATGTTCTAAGAAAAAACGATAACATGTTTAAATAAAAAAAAAGTTGAAAAAAAAAAATAAAAATCTTATACTTCTTTCTTTCCTATAACAGTAGAAAAAAAAAAATAACACCTAATTGGTATCACTAGAATGATCTGAATTACAACATTCTAAGGCCGGGCCCTGCATTGCGAAAAAACAGCATTATGGCCGCAGCGGAAACCCCATGGCAAAAAATGCTGCATTTTACATTACCTGCAAAGTGGATGGGATTCTAGCATTTTTGAAAATTGCAGCATATCAATTATACCTACGGAAACACTGGCATTTTCTATATATAGGTATAACAGATTTGATCACACACCAGCTCCTCCCACCCCAGCATGTCCTTCAGCTCCCCTCACCACAATGACTTCACCCCATGTGGCTACTTCCCAACAGACCAATAAATCCAGAAATCTGTCTTTATCTGACCACAGTCTGACCTTCACACGGGCCCAGGTGAGGAAGGAGATGAAAAAGATCAAGGCGAGGAAAGCCGCAGGGCCAGATGACATCAGTGCAAGGCTAATTAAGACTTGTGGGGACCAGCTGTGTGGTATAATTACATATATGTATAATATGAGCCTGAGGCAGGAAATAGTCCCTGAATTATGGAAATCTTCTTGTGTGGTACCAGTTCCAAAGAAACCTCACCCTATGGACCTCAACGACTACAGACCTGTAGCACTGACATCCCACTTGATGAAGATCTTAGAGAGATTGGTTCTCACACATCTTCGCCCTCTAGTGAGCCCCGCTATGGACCCTCTCCAGTTTGCTTATCGACCGGGCATTGGGGTAGATGATGCCATCATCCACCTTCTGCACAGGGCTCTGTCTCACCTGGAAAAACCAGGGAACACGGTGAGAATAATGTTCTTTGATTTCTCCAGTGCTTTTAACACCATACAGCCCAGGTTACTGAGAGACAAGCTGGGCCTTGCTGGAGTGGACCACCACCTCTCCAACTGGATCCTAGACTACCTCACAAATCGACCTCAATACGTGAGAGCCCAAGACTGTGTGTCAGGTACCGTGATCTGTAATACGGGGGCACCTCAGGGTACGGTTCTCGCCCCTTTCCTCTTCACACTGTACACTGCAGATTTTAGGTACAACTCATCCAGCTGCTACCTACAGAAGTATTCTGACGACTCTGCAATAGTGGGCCTCATCACAGTCGATGATGACAAGGAGTACAGAGAACTGAACCGGTTTTTTGTGGACTGGTGCCACCAGAACCACCTGAAGATTAACGCGGGGAAGACCAAGGAGATGGTGGTGGACTTCCGTAAAGGCAGATGCCCTCCAAAACCAGTGGACATCCTGGGGACGGGCATCGAGATTGTGAACACCTATAAGTACCTGGGTTTGCTCCTTAATAATAAGCTGGACTGGGCAGATCATATGGAGGCCCTGTACAGGAAGGGCCACAGCAGGCTCTACCTGCTTAGGAAGCTGAGAGCCTTTGGAATCCGGGGGGCACTTCTTAGAACTTTCTTCAACTCGGTAGTGGCATCAGCCATCTTGTTTGGAGTGGCCTGTTGGGGGAGCAGTATATCAACCAGGGACAGAAATAAACTTGACAAGCTGATTAGAAGGGCCAGCTCTGTCCTGGGGAGCCCACTGGACCCAGTGCAGGTGGTGGGTGACAGAAGGATACTGTCCGTGGTGAGCTCCATGCAGAAGAAGAAGTCCCATCCCATGCATGAGACTGTGATCGCGCTGGGCAGTACTGTCAGTGACCGACTGCTCCACCCTAGGTGTGAGAAGGAGCGCTATCGGAAGTCTTTCCTCCCCACCGCGGTTAGGCTGTACAACCAACACCGACCTAAGCGGAGATCATTACATACAGAGAACTGAAATATCTCTCTGCCTGTTAAATCCCCCCCCTCCTCTGCTACGTCCTATCTGTCTGTCTGCTATTAATGTAATGCCTCTCACCTTGGAACATTCCTGTACATGTTGTATTTGTATTTGTATCTGCTTATCTTATCTTATCTTTGCTGCTGTAACACAATGAATTTCCCCACTGTGGTACTATTAAAGGACTATTATTATTATTATTATTATTAATAGTTGCAGAAAGTCTGCAGAGGAAAACTCTGGGGAGTTTCTGTGAAAAACGATGCGGGAAAAAAAAATGCAATCTGTTCCCACCGCAGTTTTTTCCGCAGTGTTTTTGTTGTTTTTTTTTCTGCTGTGGGGCCTTAGCCTAAAATGGTGAATGCCATAAAATAAATAAATAAAAAAAAACAAATGGCAAAATTGATGTTTTTTATGTTTGTTTTCCCTCACAAAACATTTAATAAAATGTGTTCATAAATCATGTACCCTAAAATATTATCAAGCAAAACAAACAAAAAACAAGCCCTCACATAGCACTGTCAGCGGAAAAATGCAGAAGTTATGGCTCTGAAAATATCATGACGCAAAAAAAATACGTTCTTTTTTGTGCAAAAGTAGTGAAACATAATCAAGCTATATATGTGTGGTATCACCATAATGATACTGACACACAGAATAGAGTTACACTAGGTTCACACTAACGTCGGCTTTTCAATTGTTCTGGTCCTCCAACGGATAGGCGGACCGCTACAACAGCGGCTACATACGGAGCCTGACGGACTGCATTAACTATAATGAGATCTGTCGGTTCTTAAAAACGAAACCGCTGACAAAAAAGTCCTGCAAATCCAATTTTGGACGCACATTGCGACAGAGTCTCCAAACACAGACTGCAATGCAGATGTGAACATAGCCGTAACATGTTATGTATACTTCACTGAGCAGTGCTAAATTTGCTACGAAAAAGCAATGGCGGAAATACTATATTTTTTACAATTCCGCCCCCGAAAGAGTTAATCCATAAATTATATATACCCCAATATTGAAAAATACAGCGCATCACACAAAAAACAAGCCCTTACACTGCTAAAGTTATGGTACTTGGAATGCAACAATTTAAACAAAAAAGAAAAAAAAAACTCTTAAGATCCAGGCTTGGTCATTAAGGGGTTAAGTAAGACTGAATTATAAGGCTATCTGTAAAATCTAGAAAAGGTATCCGTGGATCTCCAGTTGGTAAACAACAATGCTGGGAGTTGTAGTCTTGCAATGGTTGGACGGCTTCCAATAGGGGACTGCTACAATATATTACAGTCTGAGACTCCTCCGCCTGTGACCTTCTGCATCCAATTCTGGGCATCTTTAGCTCCATAAGGCACCACGATCCTGCCAGGCTGGCGCTGGTATCTGCCCCCCCTTGTGTTGTTCTATATAATGGGCTCATTTATTATCCAGTTCACGTGCGCAGATTTTCATCCAGCAATCAGTCTGCATGAGGTCCTAAATATTTCAGAAAGGTCAAAGACATGGTAATAATGCTGGAAATGGCAGACTTCTGAAAGCCGCTGTTTGAAGAAAGATAGAACTCGATTAATTTACAGAGAGCGGACGCTATGAAAGCCACGAGGAGCACGGGACAGACCGGGACAGATATGACATGATGCATTGAATTAACTCTTGCATTGCTTTGGATCTCCTATTGTCTCCAATACAACAGTGAAACAGTGTCCATCCTGAGCAGTGCCATATACAATAGAGAGGGGGCGATCACAAAGATCAGGCTATTTATGGTATGAATGTTGCTTTCCAAAACATAAGGGTTTGGTGTCTATTTCCTCAGACATATTATACCATGACCCTTGGGCCCAATTTGCTTGCTTTCAGTGCTTTTTGGAGAAAAAAAGCCCTGAACCTATAAGGGGTTGCAGCTGCACCTGGTCCCTAAAGGCCCCTCTACCTCGTGAGAAGAAACCAAAAATCTGCACTGTTTGTGGGAGGCCAGCACTGTTTGTGGGAGGCCAGCACTGTTTGTGGGAGGCCAGCACTGTTTGTGGGAGGTCTATGGAGTGCAGCAGTAAGGATTGGCTCACTGGTTTGCTCCCTACTTCTTCCCTACTCCCGACAGCACAGCATTGTGATTTGGACCTGGCACACAACGCTGGCCCAGAGCAGAGAAGAAGTGGGGAGCAGAGCAGTGAATATTTAACCGATGCTTATCATTCGCTCCCAGATGTGTGGAGGCACTAAGTGTGCATTATCCTGTGTAGGGGCACTATCTTGTGTGGGAGTATTGTCCCATGTAGCAGCTTGGTGCTGCCCCATTTATTGTCAAGACCAATTGTATACTTTAGGAAAGCTACCCCCTATAAGCCATACACCCTGAAACCTTTGCCCACCATAACTGGAAGCAATTTACAAAATGTTGGCAACCAGAAGACACTAGTATAATAAATGACACCCGGAATGTAGGGCCCAGGTACAAATTTTGCATTGGGGCTCAGGAGCTTCAGGTTATGCCTCTGCTTGCCAACTAATAGCAAAGGGGATTGCACAAACCGGGAACTGTCCCGAATTTTCAGAAACAATCTTGGCAACCTGGCTTGGCCTGGGGTACCTATGTGAGTGGGCACAGTGGGCATGTTCCTTTAGGTACACAAAGCAGCCAATTAGGTCCTTCCTGCACCAGCTGCAGTGTCCAGGCGGGGAATACGCCAACATTTACACAACAGTGAAAACCGGCCAGAGGGGCTATTCACGTGAGCAATTTTTTTGGCGGTCCATTAGAACATGTTCTATTTTTGTCCATTTTCACAGATCCAGAATGACTCCATTGAATTCCTACATAGCCCTGGGTGATCAAATACACATGCATTGTTCAGCCTGGGCTGTTGATCAGACATGGTTGATAACATATAGAAGGCATTGTGTCATTCCACTTGGTCCCATCTCCTTACAAAGAATCTTGACTTGAGTGCGTTAATCAATCAGACTTGCCGTCGCCGGTGACCTCATTCTGGGTGGTGTAATCAAGGGTATAAAAGATGAGGTAAAAGGTCAGTGAGGGAGACTACAAGAGAATACTATGATGAGACTACTAAGAGACTACTGGGATATACTGTGATGAGCATGCAGGCTGGAGTGCTGTGATGCTGCTGCTAGAAGCCTCTACTGGTTATTCACACATACCAGAGCATGTGTGAGTGTTGGACTACAGAGCCACATCAAGGATATGTGTGGTAAAATGATTATTTCACTTTTATTCCCTTTTTATTTTATGTACTGTATATTGTAACTAGTAACTGTTAATGCTTGCATACATCTGCATATTTGTTCTGAACTGCGTGTGTTAGATGTTAATACCGACCCATCTAGGGATTAATAAATATACAAAATTTAGAAAGCTTGTCTTGTATTTATCTTGTGAACCCAGCACTCACTGGCGGTGAGTGTGGTTTTTTTATGAAAGAAGTCTCAGGTGTGGGCCAAAGCGGTGTTGGCACACTGAGGATCTTTCACAGGGGCCCATCTCCAACTGAGAGCTGCCAAAAACTAGAGGGTCTCATTTATTTAAAAAAAAAAAAAAAAAGTCTAATAGTAAAACTGGCCTTGTCACCCATAGCAACCAATCTCAGTTTAGCTTTGGTTGCTATGGGAAACACAAATAGTTATTTTTATTTTTGTGAAATATGGTCCAAACTTTATTTATACCTCCAAATATTTGATCTCTTATTCGTAGGACATTGGTCTGGTACCCCTTTAAATAGCACCCCCTACTGGTGTGGGTGTGATTGGATGACAATAGAACACAAGGTTCCTTGCAGAAACAGATGACAATATGAATATTGCTATTGTCTCCCTAGAGATGGCGGAGGTAGCTGAGTCTCAGGGGCTGCGGGTGATTCAGCATCGCTCAGGTCTCCAGTGCTCAGGAGATTACTCAGCACCGAGACCAGGGATGTCCCAGCTGCATAATACACGGAAAAAACACCGACATTGCATAACTGTGCACGTAGAACTGTGCTTGTCCTCTAGCAGCGCTGACACCGCACCAAGTACTGCAGGTGCTGCTGTTATAATATGCCATACACCGTAATAAATGTAATATTAAGGCTCTGTTCACATCTGCATTGTCATTTCTGTTCTTTTATATCCTGTCAGAGGACCCTATACCAATGATTTCCAATGGACCCCAACTAACCTGACATAAAAAGTTGTGATGTCATTGCTGTTTACTTTTGTGATATGCATTTGTGATGTCACACTATGTTACCTGACTGAAATCTACTTGTGATGTCACAGCAGTTTTCCTTACTTCACTTGAGATGTCACAGGAGCTGCTGTCCATTGCAACTGACTGTTGTGAAGAAAACATATATGTAATGTCAGAGCAGCTTACCTGATAAGACATTTGTCACATGGAAATACTTGTGATATCACAGCAACTTGCCTGGTTGCAACACAACCGTGATGTCACAGCAGGTTGTCTGATTGAAATAAACTTGTGATGTCACAGGAGCTTATACCACAGAAATACTTGTGATGTCACAGCAACTTGCTTGATTAGAAACCACTTGTGATGTCACAGGAGCTTATTCCACAGACATACTTGGGATGTCACAGGAGCTTATCCAATACAAACACTTGAGATGTCACAGCAACTTGCCAGTCTAAAAACCTCTTGTGATGTCACAGGGAATTATCCCACAGAAATACTTGTGATGTCACGGCAGCATGCCTAGCTATAAAATACTTGTGATGTCACAGCAATGTTCCTGAGTTGAGCTGCAGAACTGGCACCCAGCCACTACACAAGGCACGAAGCCTACTGCTTCTGGCTCCGTGCTGTGTATAATATGGGCGTCGTACACCTGATACGTGCAGGAGCTGCCTGTTGGCCCCCTACCGATCATCATATTTTTGGCCGAAGAACAGGACATAAAAATAATTCCTGGCTTTTGTCTCTGGTGGTCTGGGTAATGAGCAGGTTAATATTGATATCTATTATTCATCATGGTCGAGGCCAGTTTAGTAGTTAACATAATATAATGTAAGACTATAAGATAGTTTCTTATTATATGGTTTAGGATGGTGATGGAGTTAATGGTGGTTGTCTAGGGCATTAAAGTGTACCTACTTATAGGGGTCAAGTGGTCTAACAGGGGCTGGAGTTTGTGTGATGCAGAACTCCAAATCTGCTTTCCTTCACACTACCACCCACTAAAATTATAAAATTCTCTCTACCTGCACCCACCACTAGAGGGAGCCCAGTACAAAGGGTGTTTTTAGAGCCAAAATCGGCCATCAGGGGACAGATTTGTTAGCCATACAGGGACTATGCACCTACAATGCTTGCAACTTGTTTCGAGAGGAGTTCCAAAATCTTTTTGTAATGCAAACCTTAAATGTCAAATGGGGTGTGATTAGCCCCGGGCTACGAAATCAACGATTCTTGTTTAATTCTATTCTTATTTGCATCCTATTAGCAGCAGAGACTATGAAGCTGGATATGTCACCGCAATTATACAATCCCTGGAAATGTTGAATTTTGCATTTTGGAATTTTAAAACTTGCCTCATGGACGCATAAGATTACAAAGAAAATGTCAGAATAATACAGAGCGGAAACATAAACTGTATCCTAAATGAAGAAGGATGTGACACACAGTTCTTAAAAACCCCAAAAGTGGCAGTCCTCCGACAAGGGGTAACTAGAAACCCAGAGGAATAATACACAACAGCCTGTCAATCCCCGTCCCGGGGGTAGAGGGAGCACTCTGCTTGTGAATACTACAGACTCAGACTATGAGACCAGTATTTGTTCAGAGCCGTTCTGGAGGGGGAGTACAAAGTGTGGACAGCTTCCTTTTAACCCCTTCCCAACATCCGCCATACATGTACAGTGGAAGTTGTACGGGATAGTATGGAGCGGATTCAGTATATAAGGTAGGTATGAGATGTGTTGCACCCGCTATCACCTTCTGGAAACGGAATTAACCATGATTCCTAAAGTTTAACCCTTCTTATGCTGCAATTATTGGGACTTATGAATTGTTAGTTGGGGCAGGCTCCCTCCAACCACAAGTCTTCCCTCCACTAAAAGATTGCAATGTTATCAGGCCAGCTCAGGCCATTCATCATTGACTTAAATGGATCCAGGATTACTCATTTTTTTTGCATGGAGGCCGGGGAAGGTAAAAAAAAAAAACAAAAAAAACAAACAAACATACTCACCCCCCCCTGGTGCTCCGTCGTCTCCCACCGCGGTGCGGACCTGCTGCCTGTGGGGTCTTGTTTTGACGGCTGATTGGCTTAAGGAAAGGATAGGTGACGTAAGCGAGTGACGTCCTAGTTCCTTTACTCAGGCTGCTGATTGGCCTCAGCGGTCACGTGCAGCGCGGACTTCCACCAAAACAAGACCCTGGAGCAGCAGGACCGGACCATGGTGGGAGAGACACCAGAGCACCAAGAACAGATGAGTATGGATTTTTTTTCATCTTCCCCGGCATTTTGTGAAAAAAAACCAAACGGATTATCCTGGATAAAAATTCTGAAAAATTAAATACATTTTAAAATTTTAAATATCTCCTTTCCTCATTAAAAAAACAAAAAAACATTAGTATTGAAGCATTATTTTTTCAATACTTAGAATGCCATAGCAAAAAAAAAAATTGGGATTTTTGTATACTCACCGTAAAATCCTTTTCTCGTTGTATTCACTGGGGGACACAGCACCATGGGTATAGACCTGGTCACTAGGAGACAAGACACTAGGAAAAAGCAAAAGCTGTTGGCTCCGCCTCCAGGCTATACCCTGCCACAGCCACTGTGCATGAATCAGTTTGTACCGTAGCAGTAGGAGAGAGAGACACAAAGGAACATGGAACCAACAACCACCAACAATGCCTGAACCCAAAAAGGAACCAACACAGTTCGGGCAGGAACACTGAAAAAAACAAGGGAGGGATCTGTGTCCCCCAGTGAATACAACGAGAAAAGGATTTTACGGTGAGTACACAGCACCATGGGATGTCCTAAAGCAGTCCCAGAGGGTGGGAATAACACGGCCATGCAAACCTGTAATACTCAACCGCTTCCAGAAACTTACAACCCAAATTGGCATCAGCAGAGGCCACAGAATGAATCTGGAGAAACTTAGAAAAAAAGGATGGAGGCCCAGTGGAATACTTACAGACCTGGGAAGCATAAGCCTGATGCCGGAGGCCCCGGGAACTCCAACAGCTCTAGAGGAGAGAGCCGTCACACGGGAGGCAGAGCCGTACTCTTAAATCGATAGGTCTCCCTAATCTCAGACCAAAGCCATCGGAAGATGAGAGCTCTGGAAGCAGGCAGGCCCTGGCAAGGGCACTCAGGGAGAATGAGCAAAGCGTCCGAACAAGAGAAAGGATCCGTGAGGAACAGTATACACGCAAATTGCCCGGGCAACAACCGGGCAGGGAAGAGCAAGCACTCACACGGACGCCTGGGGACCGAGCAGAAAGAGGGCAAGACCAAGTTCTCGAAGTGGAAGCAGGAAAAAAGACTGTGGCAGACAGAGGAAAACCTTATCCTTGTGGAGGACCAGAAAGGGAGGCTGCCGAAAAAAAGGGGCAGCCAATTAGGGACCCCTGCGGATGGAGGTAATGGCCACCAGAAACTCATTCTACCAGGACAGAAGGCAAAAAAAGGGATATCATAGGCTCGAAGGGGAGAACCTGAAGCACCTTAAAGATGAGGTTAAGATCCCACGGATCCAAGGGTTCCAAAGGAGCACAGAGTGGCACTCCTGTAGGAAAGTCTTTTAAAAAGAAAGAAGACTAAGACCTTGATCCAGACCAGACTGGAGAAGATCCGATGAGAATCGTTACTCTTCCAACGGTGGACGTAAGCCTTCCACGTTTGATGGCAGATCTAAGCTATCTGGAATTTCCGGGCCTTGAGTATGTTAGAATAACAAACTCAGAAAAAACCACAATGCCTCAAACCTCGGATTGAACAGCCACGCCGTGAACGCAGCTGAGTCAAGGTGGGGAGGAACAGCAGTCCTCGAGACAGAAGGTCGACCAGCAGAGGAAGAGGCCAGGAGCATCCGCCAACAGGAAAATGAGATCCACATACCAGACCCGGCAGGGCCAATCTGGTGCCACCAGGATAGCTTGAAACCCCTTGGTCTTGAGATTCTGGAGGACCCAAGGGAGAAGAGGAAGTGAAAAACCGAACTTACAAGAGCGCCAGCGGTGATGGCTCGAGGATCCAGAGACCTGGCAATTTAGCCGGGGACCTTGTGGTTCCGGCGGAGGCTAAAAATGTCGACGATTGTCACACCACAGCGGGAGCACAGTGGATGGAAGATCTGCAGATAAAGCGACCCTCGCCCGGAGCAATATTTTCTCGACTCAAGTAGTCTGCCACCCAGAAAAAGGTTGACCACCGAAAGAGCTGGAACAAGGCGCTCCACCCAAGGAAGAAATTGTGAGGCTTCTAGTAAGGCCGCACGGCTCCTGGTGCCACGCTGAGGGTTCAAGTAGGCGACCATGGAGGAGAGGTCAGTCAGGACTGTGACAGATGTCCTTGGAGAAGAGAGGTCCAAGGAGTAAGGGCAAATAAGATAGCCCTGGGATCCAGCAGGTTGAACCAGAGGGAGGAATCGGCCCTGGACCACAGGCCCTGAACAATCAAAGCATCGAGGACCACTCCCCAGCCGGGGAAATTGGCGGCAGTGGGAATCACTTACCAACAGAGGGGAAGAAGGACTTCCCTTGAGAAATTCCTGGGGAGGAATATACACTAAAGAATCTCTCAGTGAACCAAGGTGGAAAGAGAACCAAGCAGATGAGGCTGTCCGGAGATTTGTCCCAGCAGGCCGTAATCTTCAAGAGGAGAGAACGACAGAGTGAATGAAAGGTACAGCCTAGATGGTTGAGGCAATCGTGCGCAGGACCCACATGTCGATTCAAAGACAGCAAGGAGAGTACCTCCAAAGGTGGGACACTCAGGATCTTGGCCTCCGGAGGGAGAATCACACCCTGGAGCGAGCAGAGGATCATGTCCCGGATTCCATGTGCTTAGAGGACACGAGACATCCTCATAGATGAGCCAACAGAACCGGCGAAGAACATCCAAGGTGAACCACAAGCTGGTCAGATTGTCTGACCTGGAGGGGCTTCACCAGGAGGTCGTCAAAGTCTGAAAACACGGCAGCACCTCTAGCGCAGAGGATGGCCATGAGAGACGCCATCACTGAGGGAAAAAACCCCCGGTGGCAGAGGCCAGCCTGAAGGGGAGAGAGACAACTGGAAAGGTCAAGGATCCACAGCAAAAACGAAGAAACCGCTGACGGCACAGCGAGATGATGTAGATGGACGAAGAATTCGCCCATCTCCAGGGATGCCACCACAGACTGCATAGACTACAACGGAGCCTGCAGGCATGGAAGAACCTGTGGAGCCCTTTCAGGTCCATGATGGGACAGAGGAAGCCGTCCTTCTAGGCGAATGGAGAACAGGTAAGAATAGTAACCCCAGATACACTCTGCAACGGGAACAGGGACGCTGACTCCCTGCCGCTGGAGATTGGAGACAGCCTGGATTGTCCGACATAGCGAAGGCAAAGAGACTCCAGCGAAAACTGGAGTAGCCGGACGACACCGCCTCTCAGGCCCAGGCTCCAGACGTCCCGCCATTTGAGATGCCCAGAGAGGGGAAAAAACTTCATGCCGAGGAGGCTAGGAAGAGGAAGACCTGGACGACCTAGTGCAGAACCGCCAGGGAGGCCTGGACTTGAAAGAAGCTTTCTGGAGCAGGAGAACGGCTGACACATAGGACGCCTCTGAGGGAGGAAGAATCTATTCCCCCGTGGCCTCAGGGATAAACTTCTCGACGCCCTTAACAAAAAATTTGGCCCAGGACGACCTGGAAAGGGAGAAGGGCTGCGTTCGCCTTCTTGGAGGCGGACCCAGTATTCCACAACGGATCCCAATGGTATGGCAGATAATCACTGCATTGGCGGCCGCCTTAGCAGATTTGGGAGGCATCTCCAGTTATTGGGAAGCGTTCAGGATCTCAGAGACGAGCGGCTGGAGGGAAACTGCATCAGGGAGGTTTGACTGAAGCTGTTTGGCCCAGGAAAAGAAGGCCTTGATGACCCAAGAGGCAGCGAAGGAGAGCCGCAGGGAGAAACCAGCCACTACGAAGGCCACCCTGGTGAGGGAAGCCACCTTCTTGCAGCAATGCAATAGCCAGCATTTAGGGCAATGCAATGTATCAGTTCTGCATTGCAAACAATACAACAGATGCGATCCGATCTCACTCCGAGGGATCACTGAGGTAGGCAAAATCTGCTGAAGGCAGACTAGAAGCCTTGGAGAGCCTAGCTATCATGGGATCCACCGTGGGAGGCTCTTAGTGATAGGAAGCGACACATGGGGCGGCTCGCTGACAAAATGTCAAGACAGGCCAGCTTGCGCTCACTAGTTACTGATATCTAAGTACCGTGCGCTAACCGATTGCACCACTGGAGCAACCTGCTTCCCTTGCCTCGGATGTTCATCATTGCCAGCCAGGGAGAGCTAGAGACGTGTGTCACAGCATAGCCTGGCAGAACTGCCCGAGCTCACCTTCCACTTGGAGACACACAGGTCAAGGGAAGGGATGTCCGATTTCCTAGTCGAAGACAGAGGATGGTCCAGGGAGAAGTCACTGTGCCCTCAAGATGATATCAAACATCCAGTGGCAGAAAGAGATGTCCACTTGAGGGGATGAGTCCGGGTCCTCAGAGATCTGTAGGGTCTCTATCGCATAGATGACTCCCGCGTAGCAGCAGATATAGATGAGCCTAGCTGAAGCTCCGAGTCGGAGTCAGAGGCGTCCCCAGTTAAACAGACCGAGCAGAGGGAGGAAGGTATCCGCCTGTCGGAGTGGAGCCGTGAGCTGAGTTCCTATCTGGGGAGTACCCAGAGGAAGGGGTGGCGGACCGTGAACCGTAGGAAGACTTCCTGGTCCTTTTGAGGCTCCTGGAGCTGCGACGGGAACTATGAGGGTGTCCAGGGAGATCCCTAGAAGCAGCCGACTGAGCGGCGATCTGGGAAAGCAGCCCTTCCAAGTTTCCAGCACTGACTAGTTAAGTCTGGTAAGGACACCATGGCCAAGGTTTGGGAGGCCGCCCAATCCGGGGGATGGAAAAACCGGAGAGGGGCCAGGAGGTTACTGACTGGCTGAGGCGGAAGGCAGAGAGAGCACATGGGCTCGGGCTGTCCGCATGGCAACTGTTTTTGATACAGCGGGTGCACGTATAAAAACGTGACGCAACCAGAGGGGCCGGAGGGGGAGCCCAAGAAAATTAGGGTAACCCAGGGGGTTAGCCTACCAGACTGCAAAAGATGGCCGCTCACAAACTGCTGCAGCAAGGGTTCCGCAGGTGCAATGTCTCCCAGGGAACTGGGAAGAAGCCCTGCTGTCCCAGCAAGCCAAAAAATAAATAAATAAGCCAATAAATAAATAAATTGAGAATATGAGGAGAGCAAAGCTCTTCCCCTGGTAAAAACAGGCTCAGTAGCTACTGGGCAGGCTGGATGGCTTGCCAGGACAGCCCCCTGGCCAATGGAAGGCCCTAGGCGGAGTCTGGGTACCAGAAAAGCCCGGGAAAGGGACGGACCCGTTGCGGCCTAGTTCCCGGCCAGGCCTCGGACTCGCGTACAACGCGGCCGACCGCGAGGCACCGTCGGCGGCGCGGCGCGACCGCGAACTCCGGAGGTTCCGCGGAGGCCTGGGAAAAGGTACCGGGGGGCCAGGAAAGGGGGTCCCCACACGAGCGGGGGGGGGAATCGGGTGCCCCCCCCGACGGGGGCCGCTCGGTAGGAGCGACCAGAAAGCCCAAAAACGCCCCAGAAAAAAGGGGCTTATTTACTAAGATTTAAGGCCCAGTTCAGGGGAACCCTGTGATGCCCCCCCTAAACAGGACCCATACTATTGTCCCCCTGGGAGATGGCACTAAGGGGCTGAGAGGGCCTGAAGGGGAGATGGAGAGGGGCTGAGGTAACTTTCATACTCACCAGCCTTCTATTCTTCTCATACTCACCAGTCTGGCGACTTCAGGCGCCGCAGGGTCACCCCCTCGGTAGGACCTCGCACGTGGGAGTGGGGTCACCGGTACTCCGGCCGCTTTCGGGGTGCGGCGAATGGTGAGTGGGGACTGGGTGACCGGCGAGGCTGCTCTTTTGCAGAGCGCTGCGCCCGCAGGAGGGTATGACTAGTGTGGCGTACACGCTGACTACCCCCTGCACCTGAAAGAAAGGTAAAAATAAAAACGATGCAAGACAGAAGACCTGAGTCAGGTCGTGTCTGTCTCCTATGACACTAGGTTTCAAACTGATTCATGCACAGTGGCTGTGGCAGGGTATAGCCTGGAGGCGGAGCCAACAGCTTTTGCTTTTTCCTAGTGTCTTGTCTCCTAGTGACCAGGTCTATACCCATGGTGCTGTGTCCCCCAGTGAAGTAGACGAGAAATTATAATGCCTGAACTACTGCTTTTTTGGTCATCTTACCTACCCCAAAAAATGGAATTAAAAAAAGTGACCAATGGTACCATTTGGGGGTTATATACAACTCACCCAGTAAAAACAAATCCTAACACAGCTCTGTTCAAAGAAAAATCTAAAAGTTAGTGTTTTCCGCATATGGCAGCACATAACTAATTTCTTTATTAGTATTTTATTATTCATTTTATTACTTTTTTCTTAAAAATAGTGAAACATATAATCTATAGAAATTTGATATTTCATAAGTCTTACAAAATTGTGACAGAGAAGGGTCCCCGTTGCTCTTCTTCAGGATAACGCCAAGTTAAATTCAGCATAATTTCCCCTTTAAATCCAAAAATTCTAGTTTTACTTTGGCTTTCTGTCTAACCTGGACGAGAATCTTTAGTTATGTCAGGGCAGCGAGGTCGAGGCAGTGACTGGCATGTAGTACACCTACCAAATTACAGATTACATTATATCTGACCATTTGGACATCTCCATAGCTTCATCCGCCTGTTGTTGCACAACATTAAGACTCATGTAATTATGATAGGAAATTAGTTCTCTAAAGTGTGATCAGTCCAAGAAAACTTCAGTCTGGGCTTGTATAGTGCATATATATTTAGGCAGTGTATGGTAGTATTATTAGTGCACTGTATGGCACTACTATTTATGCACCATACAACTGTTATTTGTACATTATATTGGAATGAACTGTATGGTGGTATTTATAAGAGCACTATATGGCACTATATAACTGTTCTTTGCACATTTTATTGTAATTATGTTAAGGTATTTTTCAAGATTTAATTAATATTACTTATTAATAGTTATACAATCTCCATTTTTCGTCTGTATCCTTTGTTTTTCTGAAGTAGTCCAATAGCACAGAGAAGCCCAAATGTTTGGCCAAAGGTTTTGATCTGGCAAACTTGCCAACTTTTGAGAAATGACATTAGGGAAGTTTTGAGAAGTGATGTAATAAGTACATTTTTTGTCATACTTACTTATACAGGATATACCCCAACCTAAGAAGTGCATATCATCACGCTCCAACATGAAAAGAGACCCCATAAAAAGTTCAGACACCACTCAATACCCCCTAAATATAAACCCAGACTAAATACAGAACCAAGAAGGGACCCCCAAATATCTGAGACCCTTAAATACATATAGATTCCAGTCAAAACACCTAAATGCATGAAGACCCCAGATCATACCTCCTCTAAACTAATATAGACCCCAAGCTAGATCCCCTAAACAAACACAGACCCAACACCCCTAAACTACAACAGACTCTAGTCCAAACTTCCTAAATAAAATCCAGATGCCAGATCAGACTCCTAAACATATCCAGACCCCAGACCAGACTCCCTATATAAACTACAGACTCTAGACCAGACTCCTCAACAAATACAGACTCCAGATCAGGCCCCTAAATGAAAACAGGCCCTGGATCAGACCCCCTAAATAAAATAAAGAACCTAGGCCAGATCCCATAAACTAATTCAGACCACCTAAAAAAATACAGACCCCAGGCCTCTTACTAAAAGACACCGCAGACCAGACTCTGCAGATACTTACCTCTCCTCAATTCTGCTCCTTTACAACCGGACAGCACCACTGACTATTTCCTGCTTTTGGTCGACGTCTGTCTGGGAGTAAAGAGGACTGCTGTGCACCAAGGGTATTTCGTCAGGACATCTGGGACATTTCTCCTTCCTTCTTCGAGCCTTCCGGACCTTCCCGGAGAGGTGGCATGTATAGAATATAGTAAACTAATTAGATGAGCAGACTGCTACATATCTGTTCATCCAGGAACATCCATTTTAGGATATTACAAAGAAAAGGACTGCTACCTCCAACAAAGCCAGTGATCAACACACAATACACCACAAATGGCGCTCTCTACATAAAGGGCTCAGTAAAATACTTTATTACATCATCAAAATATGACAGGTCAATAAAAAAATTATTAGATCACTATTTCTTTAAAAAGTCTCAGTTTTTTTGTAATGATTCTTCAAGGAAAACCTAAAAAGAAGACAAACATAAGATACATTGGTTATTACAGAATTAGGACAGCCCCAATATGTCATGGATGAGGCTTGTGGTTCTAGATATTCATTCAGGTAATTAATTTCCCATAGATTGAAGAGTAACCACTCAACCATACTTAACCTTAACCTGCTAGTTAATATACCATAAGAACCCACCTTTAACAAGCACCCCCACCTGCATCTACTTCAAACTTTCCACTACCTGCTGTGCAGTAAAGCCCCATTGAAGGTGTCCTGCTAAAACCCCTAGCGATCGATCAGCTAAAATCTATGGGTGAATCCATCTGCAATTGTTCTGTTTTCCCTGCAGCACCACCGCAGGCTAAATGAAGCATTACAGTTCCTATTAAAACCAATGTGTTGTTTATGTAATGCATGGACATGCCAGGTCCTCCAGAGTGAAAGATGCTCTTTATACTGTAGCTGCTCTCTACTCTGGCTAACAGATGAGAGCCCCCAACTATTTACTCGAATTTCCCTTAAAGGGTATTGTAATATGTTTTTTTTCAAACTAGAAAACTCAAATTTTAGCCATTATGTTTAGTATGCAAGTCACGTTCCTCTGATACTTACATCTTAGGAGGCTCTGTCTTCATTTTCTTTGTCTGAACCGTACACGACAAGGTCCATCTGGTTGCTGAGTTCCTACTAAGTGTAGATTACTCTGCGAAACATTACAATGCCCATATGTTAGCTACACAAGAGGATGAATCCAAGTCAAAGGGCATTTAAGATTATGAAAGACAAAGGAAAAAAAAGGGAAAAGGACCACCAAACCACATCAAAATGGAAGGAGACAAAAAATCTGATATGGGCAATGGAAACTTATTTAAAGGGGTTGTCCCACGAAGTGAAGATGGCTGGACCTTTCTCCAGCTCCATAGCTAGGATGAATGTGGGCAGCACTGGTGATGGTCGGCGATCCCATTCACTTCAATGGGAGAACTGGAGATAGCTGAGTGCTGTACTTCAGCTATCTCTGGCACTGGGATCACCGACCACCACCACTCCCGCCCAAATTCAGCCTTGCTACGCTCAGGTTGAATGTGGAACATGAGAAAGGTCCTGCTGTCTTCACTTTGTGGGACAACCCCTTTAAAGAGGACTTTTTTCACCACCTCCACAAATGACAAATCTTTGAATCCACTGATTTTGACACAGTTGGAATTTTTTCTTTAGTCCCGACCTGACATGAAAGGTAAAATAGTCAGTTGCTTTGGCTGGATTGGTTGGAAGTATTAATGTATGTGATATAATGGGCCTCCAACCTCATGTTTATAACTGATTCATAGAACTTCTATGCTCTTACTGAAGAAACTTCTTTTCCTGTATACTGGACATAAACTATAGTTTAATACATCTGATTTGTACACCATTCCTCCATATCCTCCCCCAACGCTCTTCCTGCTGGCATCAGATTGTGTAATATCGGAGGTCTACAAGAGCAATGAAGAAGTTACATGAACTGAACAGAACGTAATAATCAGATGGATCCATTGTTCATCCCTTTATCTCCCTCCATACCGAGATCACTAATCTGCTGGTGCTGAATTGCCAAGAGATCTTGGCTTCTCTGAAAACCCACCAGATGCACGGACATTTTCTCTTTACATCTGTTCTCCGAAGAGTACCCAGAAGTCGAGGCGAGGGAATACGATGTACGATGCAGGAAGCGCGTGTTGTTATTTGTTGAGTGGCGGACAATCTGTCCATGCTTGTTCACACTCTGATCTTCGTGTTATTGGCAATCGAGCCGGGATTTCTTCATTAATTATCTTTTTTGGATTTATTAAGCAAAACATAATGAGCTCAATGAAAATGAAAATCCCAATTTATAGACATTGAAATTTTGGCTGATATAGTCAGGATGCTCGGTGGGGGCTGATAGGAGGAGGCACATAGCTGGGGGGCAAGTGCTCAAGTGTTGGGTCTCAAGGGGGTGTCTATTAACCACTCTGCTTTGGCCCTGGCACAACTAACCACTTTGTATTTAGATGCAGAGCTGCAAACTGAATTTTTGCCTTGGGTAGTGGCAACTCTGAATAAATGGAAATATTTTTAGAAGGGTTTTAGGCCCTATCTAAACGGTTTTTGATGTCGCTATCAGTAATCCAAGGTGCAAGGTCAGAATGGTCCACACGATCAAGGTTTTTTGGAGGACTCATACTAGCACCCGATGATGGGCCCCCAATACAATATGGCTTCAAAGGTCTAGCAGAAGAACTTTGGAGCCAATCACTTGCCACTAGGGTCTACTTCATATGGGATGATAAAATAATCAATTACATCTTATTGATAATATAACCTATGTCTTCAACGATAGCAAAAAGTATTGTGATGCACTTTTTTGTCTGGCATTTTCATTAAAAAAAAGAGACACCTGATGGACCTTAATGTACTCAATGGGAGGCATTGGGCTCCGTTTGGGTCTGCTCTTTTAGTGGTCCATTTGTCCATTGTTCTGGTCCTCTGATGGACCAGAATAGACACCCCAACACTAGTGTGAACCTTTATAGACAGATGCTAACACAATCTAGCTAAACTAACAACACAAAAACAGTTGTACTGTTCATGTCTTTTACTGAGAACAATGGGTAAACATCCACAGAGCAAGAAGATAAAGTAGCCTTTGTGTTTAATGACTTCTCTAAGAGATGATTGGAAAAAGGTGTTTCAGGAAGTGTGGATTTTACAGGTTAAATAAAGGCACACGAAGCCCGGTTACTGACAAATCGATTCTTCCCAAGAAGAATCATGCCATGTGGCACAGAATATCAAAAGACCTCAGAAGAGCAGCATGAAACTGGAAAAGACTACAAAAATTGCTAAATATCACTCCAAGAAAATGAACAAAGAGCTGAAAAAGAACGAAGGGGTAATAGCAATACACTGCAAACTAGAAAAGAAAAACTCTGTTCATGTGTCCACTATTAGAAAAACACTGCACAAGAATGGTGCTCCTGGAAGGACACCACAAAGGTAATTGCTAGTGTCCAAAAATAATACTTTGCCCCATCTCATATTTGCCTGAAACTCTTGGATGTCCTACAGTGCTTCTGAGACAATGTTCTATAGACAGATGACACAAAAATTTACTTTTTGGCACAACTGCACAATATTATCTTTGCAGGAAAAGAAAACGGCACACAAGTCATTATAATTGTGGAGCATTGTGGAGGGGGCATAATGGTATAGGACTTCTCTGCCTCCTAGGGGCCTAGAAGCCTTATGATAATTGTAAGATACATCAAAAAAGACCTGCCCTTGAAGGGAACCTGTTAGGTCAATTTGGGACACTAAGCTACCCACAGGGCCTTATGAACCAGTGGTTTAGTGCCCCAAATAGCCCTGTTGTAATTCAGTCTGTGTGTGTGTGCCTAGTTATCCAGTGCCTGTACTCCCGAAACCTTCATAGTTCTTAAGTGATGCCAGAGCAGTACACCTTGGCTTCAGTGCGCATGCACCGGACGTTGGGCACATGCACAGTGAAGCTGAGGTTTACTTCCCTGGTTTCAATGAACAACTGTACAAGCTCAGGGAGCACCAGAGAGGAGTTTGATAAGGCTCAGGATTCAGACACTTCTCTAGGCAAGTATAACATTTTTTTTTTTTTTCATGACAGCTTTACAACAGGCTTATATGGGACCTATGAAGGGTTTAGTGTCCTAAATCAACCTGACAGGTTCCTTCTTAGATTACTGAGATATTGTGACATGAGTAGAAGAGCTGTGTACACAAAACATCCCAGAAATACTGATGAACTGAACACATTTGTAAGGAGGAATGGTCCAAAATGCCCCCACAGTGTTGTGCAAATCTCATTTGCTGCTTCAGGAAGCATTTAGTGGAAAGAAGAATCTACAGGTTATTAAAGCCAAGGGTTCACTTACTATTTCTTCCTGCACTGTGGACATTTAATCTTCAGGTTCAAAATACATGAACAGTACAACAGATTGTGATTGTCCCATAGTTGTGATTTAGGTAACAATCAGCCCCCCTACACACTACACACACAAGATATATATATGTATATATATATATATATATATACAGTACAGACCAAAAGTTTGGACACACCTTCTCATTCCAAGAGTTTTCTGTATTTTTCATGACTATAAAAATTGTAGATTCACACTGAAGGCATCAAAACTATGAATTAACACATGTGGAATTATATACTTAACAAAAAAGTGTGAAACAACTGAAAATATGTCTTATATTCTAGGTTCTTCAAAGTAGCCACCTTTTGCTTTGATTACTGCTTTGCACACTCTTGGCATTCTCTTGATGAGCTTCAAGAGGTAGTCACCTGAAATGGTCTTCCAACAGTCTTGAAGGAGTTCCCAGAGATGCTTAG